>JAOEGL010000005.1:7642500-8245000 GCA_034509955.1 Urosaurus nigricauda | reverse complement strand
GCCATGGCCCCAATCTGGCCTTTCTGTGGCACAAAAAGGAGCTGCAAAAAGTGGCTCCTTTTTGAGCTGCAGAAAGGGCGCCATAGCTGCCAGTGCCATGACTTGTCAGTGCTCCTTTGGCGCTGCATCATCTGGGCACAGCACCAGAGGAGTGATGCCACCCACCATGCAGTGGGGTGCGCAGCATCATGCTGGCATGGGGGCAGAGACGGTGCATGCGTCATGCAGACTTCTGCCCTGATGCCAGCCTTTATTGCTGGTCTGCCGAGGCTGGTTATTTCTGCATCTGGTACCAGTTTTTCTGTTAAAGAAGTAATACCCAGGAGTAGAGCTGCTTCCTTGACTGAGATACATGTATACATAGTTTCAGAGCACTGATGGTCTGGTCTCTCTGTACTTTTGTATTATCTATATAGCAAAAATTACTTGCTTGACCTGTGCTCTCGACTGATTCTCCTTCTAGAATTTGAATGTAAGTCATATCTACAGATGTATGGAGGGCAGAAAAGAAAACAGTATTTCAGTTTGAATTTGTGCTGAAAAGTAGAATCAAAGTCTGAATGTCTTGAGCTATCTTGGACAGGGTGAGGACAAACAACATCAGAGTGCAATCAAGATGGCAAAAGTTATTAATGTGGAAGAAAAAACAAGCTAGGGAGTTTATCACATGGGTGGAATTTCTCCCAATTTTTAATGGAGCCAATTTGAATTCACGTAAATTCGCTAGTTTAGCGAATTTATGTGAGTTCTAATTGCGTTCAAAATGCGTTCAGAATGACTTCCCATTGACCGAAAAAGACCCCCCATTGCCCAAAATTGTGTGAGATACTTTAATATGCAATCACGTGAAACCCCATGATTGCGTTCGGAATGACTTCCCATTGCCCGAAATTGCGTGAGATGCACTCATTCCCAATAACGGGCAACCCCATGATTATGTTTGGATTGCCATTGCATTATACCCCCAAATTCTGTTGTATGATAAACTCCCAGGAGAGGCTGAAGCAGTTTGGTTTTCCCAGAACCTACTGGGAAGTGCAAGATTTCACCTCTTACTCTCCTTTCTGTTTTGTGGAATCTACTGACTATTTTTCCTACTTCAAAGTTGCACGGGCATGTTGCTGTATTTGTAGAGGCTGATTAGCATGGTCTTTTTTTCTTTCTTTTTTCTTTTTTCTTTTTTCTTCTTTCTTCTTTCTTTTTTTTTGTTTGAATGATCTGACTGCCTCCTCAATAATAATAATAATAATAATTTTATTTAGATAGCGCTGTAAATTTACACAGTGCTGTACATACAATCTTATAATTAGATGGATCCCTGCCCTCACGCTTACAGTCTAAAAGAGACAACACAAAAGGAAGAGGGGAAAGTGGTGGGAAAGGGATGAGGTCCAGTGGTTCTTCTCTCCCTCTAGGGCCAGGACCAAGGCAGATGGACTGGAGGGAGAGCACAGCTTCTTAATACATAGTTATAAGGAGGCATCCTGGGGCAGATGGCACAATCCTGGGAACGCTTCCCTAAACAAACCTTCCTCATATTGCTACTACTCAACCTGTGGTATCCATTACTAGTAGGATACAAGAGTTATCTTTATTTTAACTCAAGTCCATACCCTGTAACATTTCACAGATGAAGAACTGGGATACATATGACCAGACTACATCAGTGTGTGGCAAAGACGGCGAAAGATATTAATGAGGAAGAAAAAACAAGCTAGGAGTGGTTGCATTGGTTTGCTTTTGCCTGAGTTCACTGGGAAGGGTGAAATTTATTCCCTTCCACTCTTCTCCTCTCCTCCCTGCTGACTTAATTGCAATTACTTTTCCACTTTTAATTCAGTTTTCAGCAATGGATGTAAGCAGAGCACAAAGAGACAAAAGAGGACAAGGACAAGAGAAAAACTAGGACATCAAAAGCAAATAAAAAAGAGAGAGGGCAGGGAATTCTGCTCCATTTTCACACTGACATGGGGGACACCCGGCTGAACGAGACCACATGTGAAAGGGATCTAGGAGTCCAAGTAGACCATAAGCTGAACATGAGTCAATAGTGCGGTGTGGCAGCAAAAAAGGCCAATGCAATTTTAGGCTGCATCAATAGAAGTATAGTGTCTAGATCAAGCGAAGTAATAGTACCACTCTATTCTGCTTTGGTCAGGCCCCACCTGGAATATTGTGTCCAGTTCAGGGCACCACAATTCAAAAAGGAAGTGGAGAAACTGGAGCGTGTCCAAAGGGGGGCAACTAAGATAGTGAAGGGTCTGGAAAGCATGCCTTATGAGGAAAGACATAGGGAGCTGGGGATGTTTAGCCTGGAGAAGAGAAGGTTAAGAGATGATATGATAGCCCTGTTTAAATATTTGAAGGGATGTCATATTGAGGAGGGAGCAAGCTTGTTTTCTGCTGCTCCAGAGACTAGGACCCAGAACAATGGATGCAAGCTCTAAGAAAAGAGATTCCCCTCAACATCAGGAGGAACTTCCTGACAGTAAGGGCTGTTTGACAGTGGAACAGGAAGTGGAGTCTCCTTAGAGGTCTTTAAGCAGAGGCTGGATGGCCATCTGCCGGGGATGCTTTGACGTAGAGTTCCTGCATGGCAGGGGGTTGGACTGGACGGCCCTTGGGGTCTCTTCCAACTCTTTGATTGTATGATTCTGGGCCAAAACAGACAGAACAGGGCCCCAATCCCCACTCCAGGGCAATTTATTCCAGAGTAAGAAGAGTCTGATTTTGCTCTGAGTCATGCTGGAAACTCCAGGAAATCCCTTGGGTATGTAGACTACACTGGTGTATGGATGAAGGGAAGAGCATCTGTTGGCAAGCAACCACTGACCTCTTCCAGCCCATAACATCCAACTCCCCACAAAAGTACATTCACTTTCAAGTGATTCCTCCAGCACCATTCCTTTTGCAGATGTGCAAAATGATCCCACAGACACACATACAGCACACCAATGCTCCATAGGATGGCTGTTGACTACACAAGCTGTGGGAGAAATGGAGAGGGGTCTCCTGGGGAGTTTGTGGACAGCACTGCCTGTATTAGCCTGTTGTGGGTGTTGGCTGTGTGAACACACATGCAAAGATAATCACCTCCCACAATACCCTCCAGAACACACTCAAGGCATGAGTACATTTTGCCATGTTTTATTGGGGGGAGCTGGTCCAATTCCAGTTCCAAATAATAACTTTTCCACAACTCTGCTCTGTCTTTGCAAGAAAGTAGCCCACCTAGGAGGCTTCAGATTCACTTTGTACACTGAAGACAAGTCGGGAGGGCTTAGAAATTGTGTCTCTTTTTTTTTTTAAAGAGAGTTTCTAAGCCTGGTCACTGAGTCATGGACCATTTCAGGAGACTCTGAGCATGCAGCCCAGAATGCTAATGCGGTAATGTGAGATTCCTCATGTGCAACCAAAGTTCTTTTGTAATTAGAGGACAGACAATTTGTTTTCTGTATGGCTCACACTGGCAGGTGGAAAGTATTGGCATGAGCTGCAATTTGGCTCTAGAAAAAGACATGATATAGAAATGTTTATGGTCTGTCTGATGTAGAAGGCCTCCCTAATCCTCCGCAGTGCAAGCGTGAGAGCTTTCTGTAATCAGTAATATGACTAGAATGCTCTCTGAGTCTGAACAGGAGCAGTTTTAGGTCCATGATGTGAATGGCTCCATGTTGTCCAGGGTCGCTTTTGTCCATCCTAGCCACACTGCAGAAATAAAGCAGTTTGACATAGATTTGATTTCCATGGCTCAATGCTGTGGAATTCTGGGATTTGTAGTTTGGTGGGGACCCAGAGTTTTCTGACAGGGAAGACTACAGTAAATATCTCGCAAAACTACCAGTCCCAGAATTCCATAGCATTGAGTCATGACTGCTAAAGTGGTGTCAAACTGCAGTACAGCAGCAGCCATAGTCTACCAAAATTCATGTTATAATTGGAGATGGGAAGATAATTTCACAAAACCAGTGAGATTTTGGTTTTGTAAGACTGCACTGGTGTAACAAGACAGCATCTTAGGAATCGTCATATCCAATGCAATAGAAAAGCACCAAGCACCAAAAAATAATAATAAGCAGACAGTTTGCTTAATCTTTGTTATATTATTGCATTTTCATCAGGAATAGGAATCCTGATTTTCTTCCTTCTTCTTAGAAGATCAGCTTCCAGAATGTCATTTGGATCATTGAGGGGACCTGAGATGAACTCATGTCGGGGCAGGGGGCGGGGAGGGGGATAGGAGAAATATGATCTTGTTGCTTTAAGAGTGTTTTCTTTCATTTCTCTTCTTGCTGTTCTCATTCATTTCATAGTTGGTTGGAGGGAAATCTTGTTACTATTTGAGGTGCCATAGGGTTCTGCTCTTTTTGTTACACCAGACTAATATGTCTTTCCAGATAGAAATTCTTAGGGTTTAGCTTCAATTGATTAAGTGTCTGGCTGATGTTTTGTTCTTTTGTCTTCTTGCTTTCTGCTAGAGAGGGGTGATTTACCAAAGGTCCTGCCAGCTTCCTTTCCCTCCTGTATATAAATAGCACATTTAACACTTGACAGCATCATGTTTAACTATGCAGTCTCCCAAGCACTTATTTTGCAGTGTCATTTGGTAAAAGGCAAATGATGTGGCTTTTTGCCTCCTTCTCTGATGAGGGCCAGTAGCAGTTTTTGACTTTGCATTAACCCCTGCAAGGTTCAATGAGCACACCCCCTTCTTTTTCTCCTCCTGTGACAGCATCCAATATCTAATTTTGAGCAAAGTTATTCCTGGCTGCTGCCTGGTGATTAACACAGGAGCCTCCAGCGATGCAGCTGAGCGCACAGATCGAGCGGCAGTCTTGTGGTGTCCCGGCTGTGTTGCAAACTTTTGCTAACTCAGCTGGCTGGGAAACAGAGAGGGGAAGTGCGTTTGGAATGGATAAGGGCCTTCTGGGTTAAATGCCTAGGCTTGGTGTGGGCGATAAAGTCAAAAAGGCAAAGGCGGCTTTGAAAAACCACCCCATCCATGTCTCCTTTCTGGCCCACAGATTGCCGGCCATGTCACCCTTTCTTCGGATCGGCCTGTCCAACTTTGACAGCGGCCCCTACCTGCCTTCACAAGGAGATGTCATTGATCCATACTGTGCCGTGATGGTCAAAGAGACTGTGGAAGCTGGTAAGCATGCACAATTCTATTTGGACAAGACTAGGGATTAAGAGTGCTCTTCCATCAGATATAACCAAATGTGTGCATCCAAAGTGCAGGAGAGTAATTACTTTGACAAGAATGAATACTTTCCCTCTGCAGCTGCATTAGGCAGATTCAGAGGGATCGTCTTGAATGGATACTGAAAGCCGTCTGGGCAGTCAACTGTGGAAACTCTGGGACATGTCCTGCTTCAGTGCTGTCTACGGTTTATAAAACCCAAGACAGAAATTTGTAGCACGGTGGCAGAGGGACAAAAGTCCCTGGAGAGAACATGATATACAGTGGCAACCCTTGGTATCCAATGGGGTTTGGTTCCAGGATTCCACTATAGATAACAAAATCCATGTATACCCAAGTCCCATTAAATGCAGTGGCATAGTAAAATGGCAGCCTTTATATAAAATGGCAAAAATCAAAGTTTACTTTTTGGAATTTGTATATTTTTAAAATATTTTGAAGCCATGGATGGTTGAATCCATGGTTAAAGAATCTGTGGATATGGAAGACTAATTATCCTAGTTTTCTTATTGACAAGCAGACCTACAGCTTCTCAATTGATTGAACTAATATTCTTATGGCAATTGAGTCAATGAAAAAGGCAATTGAATCAATGAAAAAGGAATGAGCCAAGCACCATAAGATAAACGGCAAAAATGAATTAGAAAGTAAGGAGGACAGGAAATGGGTCCCTATTTCTATTGTGTGTACATGCCTTCACGTTGCCTGTTAACCTTTTATTTGTTTATTTCAAGGATTTTGGTGACCCCATGGATTTCATAGGGTTTTCTTAGGTAAGGAGTACCCAGAGGTGGTTTTGCCAGTTCCTTCCTCTGGAATATAGCCTACAGGTGTTCATTGGTGTACCATCAAAGAACTAACCAAGGGTGACCCTGCTTAGCTTCCAAAATCAGGCAGGATCTGGTGTCTTTAGGGTATTTATTACTGGTATGTAAACTGATCAGTTAGTTTACCTTGTATATTTATGTTTGGTATTTTGTGGGTGAGAGAGACAATGAAGTGTAGTGGTTTCACTCTTGGACTAGGACTCCAGAAAATAAGGGTTCAAATCTTTGCTCAGCCACAGGAACCTACTCCATATCCTCAGGGAAGTCACTCTCTCTCAGCTCCAGAGGAAGGCAAAGGCAAACCCCATCTGAAAAGGTCTTGCCAAGAAAACCCCAGGAAGAGCCTTAGGGTTGTTACAAGTTGAAAATAAATTGAAGGCACACAGCAACAATTTAGTAGGTATAAGTTGGTTATAGCCAGGCCTAAATATGACATGTTCTACCAGAGATGGGCAAGTCTGCAGGATCTATATTTTCTTTTTATCAGCTTGCTTAAATCCATCATCTAGGGACTTGTTCAAAACACAAATACATAACACAAAATAATTTTGAGCCCAGAAATTTGAGTAACAGTAAATGAATGTCACTATCCTTTCACACCAAAAGCCAGTCTTAATCATAGAATTGTAGAATCCTAGAGTTGGAAAGGGTCCAATAGGTCATTGAATCCAACCTCCTTGCTCAGTGTAGGATCTTCAGCATCTCTCTAGGTATTTCATTCCATTGTCAAGCACATCTTACTGTTAAGAAGTTCTTTCTAATGTTCAATTGAAATCTATCCTCCATTAACATCAAGCCATTAGATTTGGTCTTGTATGTTCTTTATTTCAGCTGTATATTTTAGGGAAAGAGCCCCTGCGGTGCAGTGGTTTGAGTGTTGGACTAGGATTCTTGGAGACCAGGGTTTGAATCCCATTTGGCCATGGAATCCCACTGGGTAACCTTGGTCAAATCACATTCTCTCAGCCCCAGAAGAAGGCAAATAGCAAACTCCTCTTAGCCAATCTTGCCCAAAAACATCTATGATAGGATCACATTAGGATTCCCTTAAGTGAAAAACAACTTTAAGCCATGCAACAACAATTCTTTAGGGCAGCAGGAATGTTTTTTTTTTTATTATTGCTATGATTAAACAGCTGCAATTCTATTTTATTTATTCCAAGTCACCCTGAGCTGTGCCAAGAGATCCTGACATACCACCTGCTCATTCCAGCATTACAAAGGGCTACCTTTCATTTCTCATGCAGCTTGATTTCTAAACCAAGCACAGCCTGGCCTCTAACAAAGGACAGATTAAAGAGAATTAGAAAAGCTGTTTTGTTCTTTTCTGTCTGGTCATCTTTCAGCTCAAAGTCACTCTTTCCAAACTGGTTTTTTTTTTTTTTTTCCACCTACAGGGGACACGCTCCCTATATCTTTAGAGATTGTAAATTTTACATGTGTGGTCTATAACACCTAGAATTCACCAGCTACTGACTATGCTGGTTGCTGAATTCTGAGGCATTAGAAAAGTTCTGCTATAATCTTAACCTCTCAAAAGTTAAAAAAGAGTTTGGGGAGAATGATGACTGTTACAGTGCCTGTACAATAGATCATCATAGATCCTCAAAGGATCTACAAAAGGCCTATTCCTGACAGCAATGGTTCTGTGACTCTGTTTTTAAAGTTCAAAATGACCAGAAGGAAGGGACTTAACTTCTCTCTACCCACTCAGACTCCCACCTCTTAGTTTTCCCCATGCCGATTTTCTCATCTTAAGACAGGAAGAGGAAATCAATGAATTTTAAAGTTCAGGCTAGTGCCCCCTTGTTTTTAGAATATGACTATCTCATGGAAACAGTTTTAGGTCCAGGGGAAATAACATGGGTCTTTTCCATTCACCCCAACAAATGGAAGATACAAAGAAGTTGCCCCTCAGCTTTTAAAAGTGATTAAAACAGACCTTTTCCCTGAAGGAGCAATGCTAAAGAAGTGAAAATATGAGAAGTTTCCCTTTCTTTAAAAAAAATGTTGTTGTGTTAAAAACATGAAGAAATCCAGGAATGCTGGCAAGCTGAAAATAAGCCCTGTGAATTAAGAAAAACTCTGAATCGTGCAGAGAAAGGTCAGATAACTTAATACACTTCTTCCCTCCTCCCACCAATAGAGATGCACAATTCATAAGGTATGGCTGGGCAAAGAGCCAGCAACGTCTAAGTGTATTTAAAGAGTCACACTCTTTTTACACAGAGACTGAAGGTGTCCAAAGAAATACCTTTGGAACATGTTAGTCCTTAGCTCTATATATATAGACATTCAGCCTTTGGACATACATTTGAAATGTGGGAAGAGTTTGTGGGTATGTAACTTCTATGGATTATTGAGTTAGCCCAGTCAGTGCAGAAGTCTTAGGGAAGGAGTTTGTTGTTGTTGCTGCTGCTGCTGATGATGATGATGTTGTGAAGTCAAAGGATTTCACAGCCAGCATCCATAGTTTTTTGTGGGCTTGTCGGGCTATGTGACTGTGCTCTAGAAGAATTTATTCCTGACGTTTCGTCGGCATCTGTGGCTGGCATCTTCAGAGAAAGATCTTCTCTATGTTGTTGATGTTGTTGTGAGCTTTCAAGTCATTTTTGACTTATGGGGTCTCAAAGGTGAACCTATCATGGGGTTTTCTGGGGCTGAGAGGGAGTGACTCGCCAAAGGTCATCCAGTGGGTTTGAGCAGTGAATCAAATCCCACCCTCCTATATTTCACAAATAAAAACTGGGACATGTTTGGCCAGGCAACATCAAAATGTGGTTAAGATGGCAAAAGTTATTAAAATTCATGGTGAAGGGAGGGTGCATCAGTTTGTTTTTATCTGAGCATCCGCTGCTTGAGGAGGGATGGTGCTGTGAATGGCTATTTAGGGTCTTGTGCTGCTACCGGGCAAACTAGAAAGGGACATGATGCCCTTTCCCACTTGCCCAGCAGTTCCAGCAGGCCTAGCAGATGTACCACCCTACTGGGGTGTCACCCAGTGCTGTACGCACCCAATGAACTCCCCTAATGATGCCATCAGCTAGGATGTAGGCTTCCCCATGCATATGTAGATGGAAAGCCATTAGTAAACTTATCAACGTTTGTAACCTGAAACTGCCTGCCTTGTTTATTTTGAGTCGGTCTTAAATGGAAGCAGCATCAGACTGAGTGGGGCATGTTTTTCCTAAGAAAGCTACTTCCTAATAGTTTTAGCTTTGATTTTTATATATATATATATGTATATTCAAATATTTTGTTTCCCAAACAAGGACTGACACCCTGGGAAACTTTAATTTCCAACAAAAGTCACCCATCGTAGCTTCCAATATGTATACCAGGAGGGCAACCCATAACACTCCACAGGTTATTGAACTTTACTTCCATCAGCTTCAGCCAGCTGTCCTTGCAGACATTGCAGACTGTCCTGGGGGATCTTAAATTCTTTCTCTACACCATGCAAAGCTGTGCTCCTCCAGTGATGTTATGCAGTCAAGGCTCACGGTGATGGAGTGCCAGGACATTTTCATTAGCAGGGACAATGAAATCATTTGCTAATCCCTGACAATTCCTGGACTCCCCCTTCCTTCCAGTAGCAATCCTCACAGTACGTGAGGGTGAAAATGAATTTATGGTAAAGTATTTTAGTATGATTTGGGTTGTATCTACCCTGTAGACATAATGTAGCTTTAACTGCCATGGCTCCATCCTACAGCCTGGGATTTGTAGTTTTGTGAAGGACCAGCACTATTTGGGGGGGGGGGGGGATAAATACTTTGTAAAATGACAAATTCCAGGATTCCATAGGATGGAACTGTAGCACCTAAAGTGGTATCAAGCTGGCTTATTTCTACAGTGCAGATGCACCCTTGATCTTCAGTAGGCAATCAAAACCCATTAGCTTTACAAAGGACTTGCCCTTGATGGAGATGGAAACAAGTTTATTGATGCGGATCAACAATACAGTCAGCTACATATAGTTTTTTGGACTTTCTTTTTATGGGTATAATGTAGTGGTAAATGTCAGCGTTTATCACTAGATCACTGTACTTTTTTCAAACCAGTTTCAGTTCTCTTCAGAGAGCTCTGGTCCTTAGTCAAGATGATCAGAGACAGCAAAGCAACTCATGCATTCTCAATGTTACATGCTTTAACAGGCTGTTCTGCAGTGCACCACTACTTTCATCCTTTCCCGTGTTTTGGGAGGACGGACTGATCTTACACTGTTGTGCAAATAGTGCTAATGTTTTATTAAAGCTGCTGCTCACCTTACATCTCTGTCTAGAACAGGAGCTGGCGGGTACGTGCTGCTACCACTGCTCCTTCACAGGAAAGGTTTCTCATTCCTAATGACCTCTGTCGAGTATAAAACCTTTTGCTCTTTCCAGACTGCCTGTGTCCAAACAAGTCACCTGAACACCTGTGCTCTTTTGAGTACTGCCACTTTTTTGACACTTGCACGCTGTAACCATCTGGTGTGTGTTTGAACTCTGCAGGTTGCCCCTTTACTGCCAGGGAGCAAAAGTTGTTTTTCTCTAAACTAGCCTCAGTTACCTGTGCTTTGGTAAAAGACCTAGATTACCACAATGAGCTCTGCATGGGGCTGCCTTTGAAGATAGGCCAGAAGCTCCAATTAATTTAGAACATTGCTGGTAGATTGGTCACAGTGATGTGAAATGGGATGGCGTTGCATCACATCTGTTTGGAGCAAATTCTCAGTTGCCTGTTTGCATCTGGCTTCAGTTCAAAGTGCTGGTGCCTACCATATATTTTATATTATATTATTTTATATTATATTATATTATATTAATTTGTATCCCACTCTTTTCCCAAGCCTGAGATCCCAAGTGGCTCACAATATGGAAAGAACAGTACATTTAAAAACATACCAAAGGGATACATTAAAATAGAATTAAATTATTACGATATTAAAATAGATTGCTTGTTTAAAAAAAGATAATAAAAATATTTAAAGGGCTTTTAGAACAATACAACACTCCAGTCCATTCCTTCAGTTTTAAAACTTGTGTGCCTTCAAGTCATTTCTGGTGACCCTATCATGGGGTTTTCTTGGCAAGTTTCCTCAGAGTGGTTTTGCCCTTGCCATCCTCTGAGGCTGAGAGAGTGTTATTTGCCCAAGGTTAACTGGTGGGTTTCTGTGGCTACATAGGGAATTGAACCCTGATCTCCCAGAGGACTAGTCCCAAGTATTTTCTTAGCAAGATTTGTTCAGAGGGGTTTGCCATTGCCTTCTGAAGCTGAGAGTGTGTGATTTGCCCAAGGTTACCCAGTGGGTTTCAGTTTCAAACCACTACACCACGCTGGCTCTTGTTGGCCATATACTGTAGCAAAGTACAATAACATTCCTAATCCACAACGTAGGGATAATCAGCCACTGGTGTTAGGGCTGCATCCACACATCAGAAATAATCCAGTTTAGTGCTGCTTTAACTGCCAGGGCTGAATGCTTCGGAATCCAGGGGTTTGTAGGTTGGTGAGATATTTAGCCAGAGAGCTCTAATGCCACCACAAACTACAATTCAAAGGATTCCCTAGCACTGAGCCAAGGTAGTTAAAGCAGTGCCAGGCTGGATTATTTCTGCAGGGTGTTTTTAGGCCTCTAACTTCAGCTGCAGTGATGGTAGCCTTTGGACTCTTTCATATGAGGCTAAATTGGAAGTATAATTTACGGTCAATTCGAATGCAATCATGGGTTTTACGTTATTGTGAATTAACTCTTCGCATGCAAATTCGGGCAAGAGGGAAGCCAATTCGAATGCAATCATGAGTTTTAAGTTATTGCGAATTAAAGCTTCGCATGCAAATTTGGGCAGGAGGGGGTTATTTTCGGGTAATGGGAAGTAATTCCGAATGGAGCAGGGGTTCATGTAAATTCGCTAAACTAGCGAATTTACATGAATCCGCATTGGCTCCATTCGGAGTTGGGAGAAATTCCTCCTGTTTGAAAGAGTGCTTGGACTCTTTCAGACGTGGGAAATTGGAAGTATAATCCAAGGGCAATCCAAACGCAATCATGGGGTTTCACATTATTACTAATTAGAGTTTCTCACACAATTTCGGGCAAAAGGGAAGTCACTCCGAATGCAATCATGGGTTTCACGTTATTGCGAATTAGAGCTTCTCACACAATTTCGGGCAAAAGGGAAGTCACTCCGAATGCAATCATGGGTTTCATGTTATTGCGAATTAGAGCTTCTCACGCAGTTTTGGGCAAGGGGAGGGTTCTTTTCGGGTAATGGGAAGTCATTCTGAATGCCTTCCGAATGCAATGGGGATTCATGTGAATTCGCATTGGTTCCATTCAAAGTTGGGAGAAATTCCTCCCGTGTGAAAGAGTCCCTTGTTAACCTTTTTATTCTCCTTCCTTTCAGCCTTTTGTCCAGGAGGCTGTCCAAAACATTTCGAGCAGGGCTGGGAAGGATGAATTTAATATTTATATGAGAGCGGGGGGTGGGGGTATGTTTTATTTTTTGTTTTGAACTTTTATTTGGTCAGGTCCTCCCTTTTTTTTCTTGCTTGTTTACCCCCCCCCCCCCCCCGGAAGTCCTGTCCCCAGTACCCAGTGTGATCCAGTGCAGAAATGCCACTGAGTTTGGGCACTTGGTCTCAAAAAGGTTTGCCATCACTGGTCTAGGAGCAGCGACAGAGAAGGTCCTGCCTTGTGTTTTCAGGCAATATCATAGGCCTACGAGGACCATTTACTTACCTTTACTGACAGGGTGGTTCCACTTGCAACATAACACATTTACAAGGTAGCTCTACTAAGCATTTATGCCTCTTTTTATTAGCTACATGGTCTTCTGTATCTTTTATTATATGACTTTTATTTATTTTATTTCCACAGTCATGTATGACCACTGATGAAGACACTTCCGTTGAAACGCGTTTGGTCTTGGTTATGATTTTTTTTACATGTAATGAGCCAACTGCGTTATCCAATGTAATTTAGTCTCAGTGTTGTCTCTTTGCACTGGATGTACATTTTCTTTTTTTCAATATTATGAGACACAGCAGAATTGTTACTTGTGTTATTTGCAGTCTTTGGTCTCATTTTTGGTATTTTTATTTATCTTGAACAAACTGTATTATCCCTTGTAATTTAGCCTCAGATGTGTCTCTTCCAATTGTATCATTTTTTCCCATGTTATGAGACACAGGGGAATTATTACTTGTGTGATTTGCAGTTTACCTAGCACAGCACTGACTGGCTTACCGGCCAGTTTGTGTGTTTTTTAACATTTTTAGTAAATACATTGTTTGTCTATTATATCACTGTGTGCTTTCTAAATTCATTCCCCCTAAACTTTTTGTTCTCCCACTTGCTTGTTTCTGTTTAGGGCGTTTATCTCCCAGTTTTTCCTTGTGTTCTCACCAACCATGCTTGCAATGGTGGTGGGACTGAGAGAAAGACCTCTCTTGAGGATCTCAAAGCACGGGCCAGCTCATACTTTTAAGTCCTCTTTTTTGTAGGATGCAGCTAGGTAGAAGGTCTGGCTGATAGAAACTCTGTCACAATAGTGGCACTACGGCTGATGTACCTCAGACTATTACCCCCAGGCTGCCTGGCATACCCCAACTGCCCTCCTCCAACAGCCAAGCCACCCTGGCAGGGATGCACCCCAATGGAAAATAGAAATGACTCTCTTTCCCACCTGGCCAGCATCTCCACCAAACTTGGAAGACACTTCCTTCCCACCAGTGGCCATTGGTGAAAATGGTGTGCTGCACAGTCAGCCCTCCACAGATTTTTTTTATCCCACAGATTCAACCATCCACAGCTTGAAAATATTTAAAAGATATATACAGTAGGATCTTGCCATCCACAGGCTTGCCATCTGCAGATCTGAGCATCTGCAGATGCAAAATTATTCATGAACATTTAACCAAATGCACATGAGCAAGATAACTAGAATTCCTCAGTGCAACAGGACAGTGGTACAAATAGGTCACTTAAGATTCTGTAACATCCATTACTTATTTTATATTTGTTTCCTACACTGCAGAGACTGAAACGATGAAAATGGTACACACCTAGAACTTTTATATTTCCTGGGTTCAAATGCCCTTGAAAACCTTGCTGACCCTTTTCTTTTAATGCCTAAACTGTATTTCTAAATGCAGAATTTTCTAAATTTCTTCTGCCTTTCAAGTTGATAAATTTGGGGACTGGTGGATAATTTCATTGGGAACTAAAATTATTTTGAGGGGAAATTGCATCATCTCCCATTTAACTGCACCCCTTGAGTTTGTCACACTGCAAAATTCAATACACACTGCTACTACTCTTGAAATCAAGACAGAACTATTTCTCATCCTAGAGAATGGCCAAGTTTACATCCAGAAGAAGCCCACCATGTATCCACCTTGGAACAGCACTTTTGATGCCCACATCCACAAGGGTCGGATCATGCACATCGTTGTGAAGGATAAGAGTGCAGAGATGGTCTCAGAAACAACTGTTGAGCTCAATGTCCTTGCAGAAAAATGCAAGAAGAGTAATGGGAAAACAGAAATTTGGGTAAGTGCAAGCACTTCAGATTACTTCCTTGTATTTCACATGGTGCCAATTTTTTTATTTTTAAATACCTCATGGCTTAAAACCCATGTATTTTAGGGACCACTTTTTCTCCTAGCAATGTGTCCAAATGATAGTTTGCCCAGGCCAGTGCCACCACCAAGCAGGTGAGTATAAAGGAGGCAGGTTTCTCATCTGTAACCCCTGTTTATGGAACTCTTTCTAGAAAGAATTCACCTGGCACCTGAAAAAGGACTTGGTAGCATCTATGGATACATCTGCACTGCAAAAATAATGCAGTTTGACACTTTAACTACCATGGCTCAATGCTATGGAATTCTGGGCTTTATAGTTTTATGAGCTATTCAGCTGTCTCCGATGGATTGCTGTGATGCCACAACAAATTACAAATCCCAGCATTCCACTGCATTCAACCACGGCAGTTAAGGTGCTTGGCCTGCCTGGATGACTGGGTTCAGCCCCTTGGAGAATTCCTTTAAAAATCAAGCTGAAGCCCCCTATTTTCCAATATTTCACAGATGGAAACCAGGACACATGTGGCCAAGCTACGTCAGTGTGTGGTCAAGATGGCCAGGTTATTAATGAGGAAGAAAAGATAAGCTAGGAAAGGCTGCAGTGGTTTGCTTTTGTCTCAGTCTACAGAGAAGAGCAAGAGTTTGCCCCTCCTCTCCTCTCCACTGTTGGGTTAATTGAGCATCAGCTACTTTTGTATTTTGATTTGAACTCAGTTTACAACATCGAAGTAAACTGAGGACAAAGAGGGAAAGTGACATGAGGAGAGGGAAACTGGGGCATTACAAAATCCGCTGGAAAAGTGGGATGAGGCACAATTCTGGCCAATTCATGACAGTTGGAGGATATGAAACCCACAGTGAATTCTTGGCCTCTATGATAATGGAACCCACCAGCCTCCAACATGAGGAAGAAATAAAGACCTATAAAAGATGCAGAAGAGGGCAATTCAAAGAACTGGTGTCACAACTTGCTGGCAAGGAAAGGTTACATTTTGGAAGCCAGTATAAAATAGTGGTTTGAGCATTGGACTATGACTCTAGCAACCAGAGTTTGATTCCCACTCCTCCATGAAACCCACTGGCTGACCTTGGGCAAGTCCCATGCTCTCAGTCTCGAGGAAGGCAATGGCAAACCTCCTCTGAACAACTCTAGTCAAGAAAAGCCCATGATAGAGTCACCATAAGTTGGAAATGATTTGAAGGCACACAACAGAGAGAGAGAGAGAGAGAGAGAGAGCTAAGAAAAAGGTCAAATAAGCAAGGAAAAGGTTGGGAAAGTCCCAGCTGTTAGCACATGATAGAAATGCATAGAATGATATGGGCAAAATATTGAGAGAGAAGTTTTCCCCTCTGTGTCTCATAATACAAGAATCTAGGGGTCAACCAATGAATCTGAATGGTGAGAAATGGGACACATAGAAGGAAGGACAGGGTACAGTTAAACTCTGCTGTCAAGGATGGAATGGTGGAATGGTCTACTTGGTCTCCTTTAAAAATGATTACATACATGAGGGGCTTGATATGGCACAGTGGTCTCCCATACTTCCTTGAGACTACAGTCAGCCCTCCACATTTGTGGCTTTGACATTTGAAGATTTGATTATCCACTGATTTCATTAATATGTTCTCTCTAGGAATCTTTAAGTCCTCCAGCATGATTCTGTGGTCACCCTCTACCAATAGTCATGCTGGAGGACCTAGAGATTCCTAGAGAGAATACATCACTGGGCATTTGTATGTTTTCCAGCACATTTCTGTGGTCAAGAGCCACCAGATATTGACCAAAAAGTTGCCCTGGAGGATCCCTAGAGATTTCTAGAGAGATGCTGTCTCAGGTTTTTTTAAAAAATGCAATTTTTCCACATTCACAGGAGTCCTGTGCCCTTAACCCCAGTGAATGTGGAAGGCCGGCTGTATTTGAGGGCAAAAATTGAGCCTAGGATGCCTAGAGGCCCTCGGGGGCTTCATAGATGCTGTACTTTTCCCATCCCTAAAACAGGAATACAATAATGCTTGACCTTTGGGCATTTTAATGTTGTGTAGTTTAAGGATGCTGTATTTAAACACTGGATATGACTTTTGTTTTTTGTGTTCTTTTAACTGAAATCTAATCCTTCTGTAGGTATTACCTTCTTAAATGCTTTATGGTATCTCTAGTTGTTATAGCTTTGTACAATAACACCCCAAATGCGCAAAACAGTGATATCTTTAATGGAGCCAACCAAAATGCACAAAATATATGATGCAGGCTTTCAATCATCCAGGAGAAAGAAAAATGTGATGATGTTAGTCAGAGTCCTGTACATCACCAGGATGTTGCTGTTGAGACGGTATGGAGGGAGATCCATCCAGGCAGGTTACTCCTCCTTTTGGCCATGTGGATCTGGGAGAGAAATAGTTGTAAAGTCCAGGAATTTAATTTGTATTGTAAATTGGTTTAATTTGTATTGTAAATTTATTAGGAATAACTCTAATGGAGGCTGTGACCTAAATGCTTTAATTAGTATTTGAATAGCAATATACAGTTGGCCCTCCATTTTTGTGGGGGATCCGTTCCATACCCACCCACCCTGTGAAAAATGGAGGTTCATGCATATTCAAGCCCCATAGGCTTGAATGGGGTGCGTGCCAATGTGCCAATGCCAGTGCACACAGGGGGCATGCCTCATTAAAAATAGTGCTTGCCCCCCACAGATTTTCAAGGTTGCGGATCTGAGATCCGCGAGTTAGGAGGGGTGACTGTATACGCCTTGGAATAAATCTGAGGTTTCCAAAGCAGCAACCAGTGGATTTGGGGACAAGGAAAGTGTGGCAATTCTTTGCAATAAAAGCCATCCATACTCATCACCATGGAGAATGCATCCTGTTTACAACGCCTGTTCCTGAAAGACTGAAACACAGAGTTTCTTCACTCTGCTGCTGTAATAACCTTGGCTTCAACAGAAAACCCTAATGGGAGAAGATAATAATCAGCAGTGATAAAAGTGACTAGTGCTTAAATTCATGGATGGACCACTGGGGACTTTTCTCCCCCAAAATTGAATCAAAAACCTAATGAAGAAACTCACTGAACCATGAGGAAATTACAATGGAGGCTTTTGAAGTATACTGGCATAAAATCTTGTTCCAGGTGTAGCAATATATTCAGAAGATCATTAGGGACGTACTGAATCTCTTACACTTGTAACAATTTCCAGTGGGGTAACCATTTAGTTTGGGGATTGGCAGCCATAAAAGATAGCAGATTTTTTTTTTTTTTTAGCTTATAGAGATCAGATGCAACTGAGAAAGCAGATTTTGATGCCTGTGTGCAATTACACTATGATTGCACACCAAGAATGCTTATGTACACTGAGCCCTTGGTATCTGCTGGTATTTGGTTCCAGGATCCCCATGGATACCAACATCCGTGGATGCTCAAGGCACATTAAATATAATGGTGTAGTAAAATGGCAAAATCAATGTTTGCTTTTTGGAAAAGTATTTTCAAGCTATGAATGCTTGAATCCATGGATAAAAATTCCATGGATACCAAGGGCTTAATGTATTAGGGATGTGAAGGATACTGTGATTATCATATTGATGTACCCACAGGGGTATAGCTACAGGGGAGCGAAATGAGGGCATTGCTGCCCAACAAGATTTCTTTGCCTCACCAAATTTCTGGACAGCATTTCGAAATACAAATTAGGCATCAAAAGCAAATTTGCCCCTGCATCTTCAGTGGAAAGCAGTATCTCAGTGCTTGGGAAAGGATGCTACCCATTAAGATCTTTCCCACTTCAAGATTTTGTTGAGAGGAAATTGCTTGAACAAAAATACACATGGATTTCTTGTGGAGAAATTTTGTTTTTTACAGAAAACATGCTGATTTCTATACAAAAATACTATGGTTTTGGGCAGGAAAATTACACATGCATTTTAAATTAGCATTTTAATAGCAATATACAGTTGGCCCTCCATTTTGGGAGGGGCAACTTTATAAAACAATGGTTTTGTGCATATATTTTCATGCACAGAAAAATCACATGTACCTTTCTTTCATGCATTTTCTGTGCAGATACATACTTTTTGTGCAAGAGACATATTTTCACCCCCATAAACATTTTCTGAACAGGACATATCCCCCACCACCACCACCAATGAAATCCTAGGATACAAATTGTACTTTAAAACTGCATAGATGTCCTCACACTGCAGGGAGAAAAGTGTATACATTATTTCTTTTTGGTATATAGGAACAAAACAAGTGAAGATTTACATCTATAGGGTCTCCTGAGGGTCATTATAAGTTGGAAACATCTTGAAGGCACATAGCAACAAGAATGGTAGTAATAGTAATTAAACCTCTAAGCATTGAAGTGCCAGTAAATGTCTAACATAATTGAGCTGTCAAGAATGAAGTCCCTGGACCACTAGCCAGCAGTGGCCCTCTGCTGATGCCCATCTGTCCAGTCTTCCAGTATCATCTATACCAGGGCAACTGCATGGGACCAAAGCAAACTGCTGCATCCTCTCTTACCTTGTTGTTTTTCCTCATTAATAACTTTTGCCATTTTGACTGCTTATGTCCCAGTTTTCATCTGTGAAATGTTATGCAAAAATGCTATGTAGTTCTGTCAGTGCCTTTAATACTGGGGTGGGAATCATGCAGCCTTCTAGATGTCACTCAATAGCATCTCCTAGCATTCTTCGCCATGCTAGAAGTTGTGATCCAACAGTATCTGCAGTCCTGCACTGCTCTAAGATTATACTTCATACATCTATTGTATGTGTATTCCACAACAAATTATACAGGTTGAGTCTCTCATATCCAGAATTCGAAAACCCAAAATATTCCAAAATTGTCCACATAGGTGGTTCACAGAGTGACACCTTTGCTTTCTGATATTCCACTGTACACAAATCAAACTTTGTTTCATATAGAACTTTATTTTAAAATATTATGTATAAAATTGCCTTCAGGCTATGTGTATAAGATGTGTATGAAACATACATGAAATACAGATTTAGACTTGGACCCCATCACCAAGGTATCTCAGTATGTATATGAAATTATTCCAAAAATTAAAAAAAACCAAAACAAAACCTGAAATCCAAAATATTTCTGTTCCCAAGCATTTCAGATAAGAGAGGTTCAACCTGTACCATAACAATTCTTGTTTGCAAAGGTGTCCCATGAGTCCTTGTTTTGTTGCAACAGACTAACACCACAATCTCCTCTGGAAACTCTTACAATAATTTTTAGTAGTTACAGGGCTGTTTGCTGGATTATTTCCTGACATTTGCTATCAGCACACTGAGTCCATAGATTTCAGGATAAAATCTCATAGATCCCAGGATGAAATCTTACATGTGGACACGTGCATTTTAAGTGCATTTTGGCCATGCTGTCCAAGACAGCATGCTAAGTATGGGATTCGTTCTGACAATGAAAACACAATGCTGTTAATACTCTTCTCCCCACAGTTTTCTTTGAACTTTACATCTCAACTGGATTTTTGTGGGATCTTTTCATTAAGCTCTTTCATAAAATGGCCAGTATCTCATTGCATTATAATTTCTTTCTGTCCTTCCTTTCTTCCTCTTCTTTTTTTCAGCTAGAACTTAAGCCCCAAGGTAGAATGCTACTGAATGCAAAATACTTCCTGGAATCAACAGGCAAGTGAAAATATTCCAATTTTATTTCAGTTGTTTTAACATATCTTCCTCAGTTGTTCCATCCAATAGAATCCCATGCCATTTTTCAGCAAACTGTGAGACCAAGAAGCTGAAGTAACCAAATGTTGAATGTGGCATAGGGATATACATGAATATAAGCTCAAAAAAGTACATTTCCTTGAATTTAACTCCTTTAAAATACACTTGTCTGCCTTCTGAATATTAATACTTCTGAATATGGAGTGACAAATAGCTGTCTTTCTAAGCATGGAGTATAAATCTTGTGTATGTATGTGCCTTCAGGTTGCCTGTCAACTTATGGTGACCCCATGAATTTCATAGGGTTTTCTTAGGCAAGGAATATTCCAGTGTGGTTTCACTATTCCAGTGAAATAGAATCATAGAATCATAGAGTTGGAAGAGACCACAAGGGCCCTGATCCAGTCCAACCCCCTGCCATGCAGGAACTCCAAGTCAAAGCATCCCTGACAGATGGCCATCCAGACTCTGCTTAAAGACCCCTAAGGAAGGAGACTCCACTACACTCCGAGGGAGTGTGTTCCACTGTTGAACAGCCCTTACTGTCAGGAAGTTCCTCCTAATGTTGAGGTGGAATCTCTTTTCCTGCAGTTTGCATCCATTGTTCCGCGTTCTAGTCTCTGCAGCAGCAGAAAACAAGCTTGCTCCCTCCTCAATATGACATCCCTTCAAATATTTAAACAGGGCTATCATATCACCTCTTAACCTTCTCTTCTCCAGGCTAAACATCCCCAGCTCCCTAAGGCGTTCTTCATAGGGCAAGGTTTCCAGACCCTTCACCATCTTAGTTGCCCTCCTTTGGACATGCTCCAGTTTCTCCACATCTTTTTTGAATTGTGGTGCCCAGAACTGGACACAGTATTCCAGGTGGGGCCTGACCAAAGCAGAAATAGATCCTACAGTACCTTGTATTCATTGGTGGTCTCCCATCCAAGTACCAACCAGGGCTGACTTTGCTTAGCTTCCAAGAACAGACAGGATCTTGTGCCTGTAGAGTATTTGGAGACCATTAAGGCACACAGAAACCAGCCTATGACCATCACTTACATCCCAAGTTTCAGGAATATAATTTAAAATAGTACTGTACATGGATTTGGTCTGTCCTTCATGAATATTTGAACCACCTCCACTGAAATGCACTAGAACTATGAACTTTATTGTACTCCCAGATAGTTCTCCATGCCGGTCTTGTGTAACAGTGGTAGCCCTATAAATATTTTCCAAACCTGGAGATGTTCAGTTCAGTTCATTTTTATGAGAATTGGCCAAAATGCAGACATTTCATCATTTTTTCTTCTCTTCCCATCATAAAAGGCTGAATCGCCTCTGCTAAGGCTCAGTTACCAACTATATGAAGCTTCTGCTAAAATATGCTAGCAGTTTTGGTTTCACTCTTTTGTTTTTTTACTCTTCCTTTGTTGCTTTGTGCCTTCAAGTCATGGCAATCCTAAGGAGAACCCTAAGAAGTAAGGGATTTACTTAGCAAGAATTGTTTGCCTTTGGACATTATCACACGGGAGGAATTTCTCTCAATTTCAAAAGAATTGAAAGTGGGGCCAGTTCGGAATTGAGTGAATTTGCTAGTTCAGTGAATTTACGTGATTGTGTATTGATGCCGCGTCGTGTTTAGAACTGCCCAAAATTGCCTCCCAGTGCCCAAAATTGTGTGTGGTAGTTTCTCACGCAATAATGTGAAATCCCATGATTGCATTTGGAAGGACTTCCCATTGCCCAAAAATGTGTGTTATCAGCTTTCATGCAATAACGCGAAACCCCATGATTGCGTTCAGATTGCCATTGGATTATACTTCCAATTCCCGTTGTATGATAAACTCCGAAGTCTTCCTCTGAGGCTGAGAGAATGTGATTTACCCAGTATCACCCAGAGGACTTACATAGCAGAGCCAGGATTTGAACCCAGGTCTCAGTGCTCAAACCACTACAGTGTGCTGTTTCTTACCCTTCCTGCTACTAGAATAAATTTCTCTGAAAGTGATTTTGACCCTCAAGCTAAAAGCGGTTCTCAATTCCTTGTCTAGAAGAAAGGAGTGTCTTCATCCGTAATGACAGGCTGCAACTGAGAACCACAGTGACAACTAGCAGAATTTCATTGTGTAGATCTTTTTAGAAGGTACCACTTCAAAGCTAGAATTCATGCTTAATGGCCTCTTTGCTTAGAAATACAGCAGATCAAGGACAAAAAGCAGTGAAACTATTTCTGACTTAGCTTTTAGTGTTTCTACAGAGAGGAAGTGTTTTGCGGTGGAAACAGCATTGGCATATATGATTTTCCCCCCTCCTTTTCTGCAAGCCATAGTAGTGCAGTCCAAAAATAGCTAGACCATCAGACAATTCTACTGACATTTTGGGAAGTTGACAACTTTTCAGGCTGATTTAAATGCATGACGATGAAATTTCTTCCTTTAAAAAAAACCCCAGTAACTTGACTTCTCTTTTACTGCTCTCCACCCAGATGATCCAGAGTTTGTAGACTGTGAAAAGGAAGGGTTTTTCTCTCTGCACCAACGCAGGGGAGCCATCAAGCAAGCCAAGATTCATGATGTCAAATGTCATGAGTTCACAGCTACATTCTTCCCGCAGCCCACATTCTGTTCTGTTTGCCATGAATTTGTCTGGTATGATATATTTTACTTTTTAATGCCATGACCTGAAGTCTGTTTGTGCCCATGAAGAGAGACGGAGTTTGAGAGGGTTACTTTTTTGGAATACAATTCCCAGAATCCGGTAATAGCCATGGTGGCTGGGATATTCCAGGAACCTTGGTTCAAAAAATAACTTTTTCAAGCTGTGGGATGGGACAGCCTGCAACTTCTTTGCTGCCACAACCATCAGATTTGAAGGGCTGCTACAGACCTATTTCTCAGTATAAATTCACATCTCAATCCAAACCCTGGCCCATTTGTTTTTCAAACAATAAAACCAATATTTGATAACACATTGGTTACCAAAAGGAAGAGGATGTTAATACATCCCATATATCTCTGCCACTAAACTAGGTGTTTCTGTCAAAGCAAGGGAAAAGAACAGGAAAACAGATGAGGGGCAAGATTCCAACATTTTTGCAGAAAAAAAACTATTGAAACGTGTAAAATCTGCTGGTTGTCAACCATTTTCGAAACAAGCTTCCTCCCTATAAAGGATGAGAAAAATCACAAAGCCCTACTTGAAATAACCAGCTAGAAAAACATATGAAAGTGTTACCCTTTTTCAGTCATGAGGTTGTAAGGAAGTGAAATTTCATAAGTAATGTAACAAGTGGGAACAATGTTAGTCTAGTGTTCAAATTTCTCTTCTTGGCAATTTTAGGCACTCTTTGAGATAATTTGAGCAGAATTTTTCATTTTTATGCTATCCTCTTATCAATGCTAAAGAACTGATAATAGGAATAACAGGAAAGTAGAGAAGAACGGAGTAAACAGGACAATTGTTTAAAATCTGCACTGTAATAAATTACTTTATGGGGCATGACTTTTGTGTTACATAAGAAATCACTTGAAAAGGAAATTTGGCATCTTGGAGGATGTGTTTAAACCTCTCTAAAATGTGGAATGGATTTGTCGCTCAACTTGTAACTACATTGGGCCATTGGTATCTGCTGGAGTTTGGTTCCATGGTCCCTGCAGATACAAAATTTTGTGGATGCTGAAACCCCATTATATTCAGTGGCATAGTAAAGTTGTTTCTCTTATATAAAATGGAAATATCAATGTTTACTTTCTGGAATTATTATTTTTTGAATATTTTCAATCTGTGGATTGTTGAATCCATGGATGCAGAATCCATGGATATGGAGAGTGGACTGTGTTTTGCTGTTGTAGCAAAAATGGCACTACCCAGCCATAAGAAGGAGGAATCAGTTGCCTTGTTTGGAACCCAAACATTTGCAGAAAAATCTGGGGAAAGAATTGTGGGGAAAAACCTGGAGAGAGAAAGACAAAATAACTCAATGAGCACTATGTATTCAGTGATCAAAGAATGCAATTTGATTGTCATGTTTTCTCTTCTTCCAGTTTTCAAATGTATATATTTTGTAAAGCTATGTCGTTTCTTTCTCTCTTCTTAAACTAGCCTTTCTGACATGGGGTTTGTCTTTTCTTTATTGATTTGGATTGAAATTTTTATTGCAGTTGTAATTATTTGAACTTTCTGTCTTGAAATTTGCTTAGAGAATATCAATTTACAAGGCAGCTAATATGGACTCAAAATAAGTAAACTGAATAACAGATATGTTGTCTGTCACTGAAGCAACCCATTGTCTTGATTTATTATTTTCTTTCAGTTTTTGAAAAAATCATTATTTCTCAAATATATATGGTAGAGTTGTCTGTATACTATTTAATATGACACATTTCTCTTTTCTGTTTTCCAGGGGTCTTAACAAGCAAGGTTATCAATGCAGGCGTAAGTGACTGTATTATGTTACATTAATAATAATGCTGATGAATACCATAATAGATAATACTGAAAAGAAGAGAGAAGGGAGGAAAAATTAAAATTAAAAAATAGCACCCAGCCATGAAAACAAAGCACATACAAAAGTAGAACCCAGCTCTTCAAATGATTGTACAAGAGTGTTGTCGTTTCAAATTATATTTAACTAACATAAATAGGAGTTAAAGCTGAAATCCTATGCTCCTGAGAAAATGTCTTGTCAGAAAGGACCTGGGGAGAAACCCTATTGGTCAATAGAATTTTCTTAGGATTGCTGTTCAAAAATACTAATCTTTGGCTGGATTGTGCCAGTGCTATGTAAAATAAGGAATTGTCATGTACCTTGCCTTTTCTTGGCCAGTTTCTTCAGAGGGGTTTGCTATTGCCATCCTCTGAGGCTGAGAGAGTGCGACTTGCCCAAGATTTGGGCCAAGGCTTGCCCAAGTGGGGTTACATGGCTGGGCTGGGATTCAAACCAAGGTCTCCAGGGTTATAGTCCAATGTTCAAACCACTATGCTGGCCCTCTAGTCTTACAGTAAATGTATGCAAATGCTACCCGAGCCCACCTTCAGAGCCAGTAGCCAGATCAGGCAAATTAGGTCCATCCAGCTTCCAAAGAAAGTGCAAGGAGGATGACATTTATATCCTCTTTGCACCAGTGAAAACTGCAACAATCAGAAGGGCTGTGTTGCCAGTCCTTATCACACCTGCACTCACTGACAAGAGTGAGTGGAAACATCTTTCTCCTTGTTGCTATGACAAGAAGCTGAACAGACCTCCTTTGCTTGATGTGGATGATGGGTCTTAGAATGGGTTGAGAGAGGTCAGGGAATGTTGCTTGGGTCTAAATGGAATTGCAGAAACAATGCAGTTTGACACCACTATAACTGCCATGGCTCAATACTAGGGAATTCTACAAATTTGTAGTTTTATGAGATATTTAGCCTTCTCTTTCCAAGAGTTCTAGTACCACAACAAACTGAAAATTAGACCTTAGTTACATCTCTGTAATTAAGTTACATCTGATAGTTACGACATGATGGTTCATGAGAGTTCATGGTAGCATGAAGGTTCATGAGAGTTCCATCTTTGTAACGAAGGAGCCATTCTAAGAAACTGGCAAACGTTTCTAATAATTAGGGGCAGTCAGTATGCAAAGGATGTTGTAGCACCTTTAGACTAATTGAGTGAAAGAAGTTGTAGCATACATTTTCGTAGACTTGGTCTACTTCCTCAGATGCACAGAGCAATTAGGGAGCAAAGTTATAAGTATTTGTGTTGCACCTCTGAGCCACATTGAAACACTCAGAATAATACTCTCTTCCTTCCTCCAGAATGCAATGCTGCCATTCACAAGAAGTGCATTGACAAAGTGATTGCAAAATGTACAGGATCAGCTATCAACAGCAGAGAAACCATGGTAAGCATCTGAATGAAATTTTGGGGAAGAGTTCATGATGGTTAAATGCACCCTTTGGCAAGAATTTCAAAACATTGGATTAAATATAGTGACAAAAATGTGTGTGTGGCTTGCAAAATGGCTCATTACACAGTTATATTTGTGCCTGTGATCCTAGGGTTTAAGGAACACATATTTCTAGATTTGCTTCTTTAGCAGAGTATAGAAATATTACTTTTTTCTACACTACAATTCTAAGTGGCCATGCCACATCAAAAAATTTAACTTTTCGCAGCTGTGTTCTTTAATATATTCCTATTTCTGAACATGGTATTATCTTTGGTATCATCTATTGGATATTCACACCAACCCTGTAAGGTAGATAATATAGGAAGAAATGAAACCACAGTCCTCCAAGATATATCGTTTTCTGTCATGGCTGGGTGGGGAGACCTGAACCCAGCTGTCTGCACCCAAGTTCAATACATGAATTAGTTCCAGTTTCCCATGAATAATCATAACCTTTAAAAATGTTCATGCTTCTATAATCTATAAAATGAATATACTATGACCTACTTTACCAGCTTGTTGTGAGGACTGTTAAAGACTTCATTGCAGCAGATGAGACCTTTGAAGATTGTGCGGAAAAATTATCTCTTGACTTCAGATTCCAGATTCGTCCAGCTAACACAATGGAGTTATTTAAATCTGCATAATATATAATCTATATTAGAAAAGATGAATATACCAGAAAAGATGAATAGCAGCTTGAGGTGCTGGATTATCTTCACTCTGTTTCTGTGGGAAGTGAATGCACATTCAACCATTTCTCTTTCTTTCAGTTCCACAAGGAGAGGTTTAAGATTGATATGCCCCACCGATTTAAGGTTTACAATTACAAGAGCCCCACTTTCTGCGACCACTGTGGGACACTGCTGTGGGGCCTCACAAGGCAGGGCTTGAAATGTGAAGGTGAGCTAAGTGCTTCCTTTTGCTCTCAGGGCCAAAGACCATATACTGGTAAACACAGGGTTTGGAAAACTCACAGAAGTCCCATTGGCCATGCCGGCTAGGGGATTCTGGGAGCTTTGATCCAATAAGTAAACTTCCCAGATCTGCTTACATGTACTTTTGTATTTAACATTCAGGTTTGTTTTGTCTTTTTAAAAAATGCAGCTAGCATAAACAGTTGGGGTGGCCTAATACTTAATGTGACAGTAGAAGTTGGAGGGATTTAATCCTTGCATTGCATTGTTTGCAACCAGTGTTGCAGAGCGGTTTGAGTGTTGGAGTAGGACTCTAGAAGACCAAGGTTCAAATTGCTGCCCAGCTATGGAAGCCCACTGGATGACTTTAGGCAGTCATGCCCTCTCAGCCTCGGAAGAATAAATAATTATTATTATAATAAAACTTTTCTTTATATCCCGCTTTTCTGCTGCAAGGCAATCAAAGTAGCTTACATATTAAAACAGTGCCAATATACATTACATGATAATAGATAATACAATATCTAACCCCCCCTTAAAAAAGAATTAAACATAATACAATTAAAATTGATCAGTTAATATAAAATATTGTCAAAGAAAGCAATGACAAACCTCCTCTGAATAAATCTTGCCAAGAAAATTCAAGGATGGGGCCACCGTAAGGCTGTAATAAATCAGAAATTATTTGAAGACACACTATTTTTTTATTATTTATTTATTTATTTATTTATTTATTTCATTTATATCCCACCTTTCTCCCCAGAGGGACCCAACGTGGCTCACAGGTAAAACCTTTAAAATTAGTATAAAATTCAAACAATTAAAATGTCTATATAGAAAATCACATAAAACATATACAATATAAAATATAATATAAAATGACATAAAATATACTCAGAATAAAAACCTACCTGCTCCATAAAACCACCCTGCTATGCATTATGTACAAAAAGCCTGCCGGCATAAAAATGTTTTTACTTGGCGGCGAAAGGCCATCAGGGAGGGGAAATCTCATAATGTGATTTGCTACTAAAGTTGAGCCGCAGGTTGGAGTGTGGCCCATGGCAGGCTCCATCAGGAGGAATTGCCCCCGTGGATCTACTGAATTTGCCCACCCTGTCTAAAATACCTGTGAAATGAACAAGCTTGGGCTGGCAGTAGACAAGGTTGATGTTATCTTAAAGATTTCAAGATTTAACCTAAAGAACCAGAGTTGGCATAGGGCTAACATAGGCAAGAATCTCACTGAGACCCCTTTAGTCATTATGTGTCCTGTCACTGATGGTGACCCTCCCACCTGGAAGTGGATGAAAATGCCCTTTTTTAATATTCAAGAGCACAGGAAGGTTTGCACATTATTTCAGAGATAAATTACTGCTCCTCTCAGCTTTCAGAAGATACAATTCACTCCTTACCATTACAGCGCCACACTGGGCCCTCCTTGATTTAGTTTAATTTAATTTAATTTGTTGCTATATATATGTCTTTTCAAGTTAATGGTAACCAGTCATTGTATCTTCTTGGCAAGATTTCGTCAGAGGAAGTTTGCCCTTGCCTTCCTCTGGATATAGCGTTCTGCACTTTATATTCCATGATGGTCTACCCTCTAAGTACTAACCAGACCTTGGCTGCTGCCACACTGCAAAATTAATGCAGTTTGATGCAACTTTAACTACCATGACTCCATCCTATGGAATCCTGAGATTTGTAGTTTGTTGTGGTGCAAGAGTTCTCTGACAGAGAAGGCTAAATATTTTGCAAAACTACATATCCCAGAATTCTGTAGCATTGACCCATGGCAGTTAAAGCAGGGCCAGTGTATTCATTCTGCAGTGAAGATGCTGCCCCAGTTTAACTATCAAAATCAGATAGGATCTGGTGGTTTTAAGGGTTTAGGAAGCTTACTTACAACATCTGTTGTTGTTATGTGCCTTCAAGCCTTTCCCAACCTATGGCAACCCTAATGCAAACCTATCATAGGGTTTTCTTGGCAAGATTTGTTCAGAGGAGGTT
Source organism: Urosaurus nigricauda (assembly GCA_034509955.1). NCBI lineage: Eukaryota > Metazoa > Chordata > Lepidosauria > Squamata > Phrynosomatidae > Urosaurus > Urosaurus nigricauda. The sequence continues at coordinate 8,215,848 of JAOEGL010000005.1, read as the reverse complement.
TGCCATTGCCTTCCCCTGAAGCTCAAAGCATGTGAGTTGTCCAGCGTCACACAGTGGGTTTCATGACTGAGCTAGGAATTGAACTCTGGTCTCCAGAGTCATAGTCCAACACTGAAACCACTTCACCATACTGGCTCTCTACTTATAACATAGCTTATAATATTTAAAATCGAAGCAGCGCTCAGAGCAGCCTGTAGCATTTCTCAGAAAGGGAGGAGTGCTGCAAACTTGGGCATACCTATTTCCTCACCTCTTGACAAAATGTCTTCCTTGCAGCCTGCACCATGAACGTCCACCACAAATGCCAAACAAAAGTGGCAAATCTCTGCGGCGTCAACCAAAAACTCATGGCTGAAGCATTGGCACTGATTGAGAGCAGGCAGCAGGTAGGAACACAAGACTGGAAAAATGGAAAACCTACGGATGTTGCACTGAACAGTGGGTCATTGTTATCCACGGGGGTTTGGTTCCAAAACGCCTTATGGATGCCAAAACAGTGGGTCCTGAAGTCCTATTAAACACAATGGCATAGTAAAATGGTGTCTCTTGTATAAAATGGCAAAATCAAAGTCTGCTTTTTAGAAATACATACATACATTTACATATATATGGCTGATTGAACTTGTGGATAAGGAATCTGTGAGTTAACTGTTATTAGTTCCACAAGATATCAAATGTTTCAGGAGCAACTTTCCAGGAGCAGCTATTTGTGAAGAAAGATTATTGGAGATCTGGAGAAAAGGGTGGGTGGGGAAAGCAGGCAAGATCATGTGGTGGGACTAGGAATGGTCATAGGAAAGTATCAGTGCTTCTTGCTTTTTGATATATATTTTTTAATCACCAGCCCCAAGGTACAAATATAGGTTGAGTCTCCCTTACCTGAAATGTCTGGGACCAGAAATGTTTTGCATTTTGGATTTATTTATTTGGATTTTGGAATACTTGTATTTGCATATACAGACATAATGTTGGAGATGGGAGCCACATCTAAACACAAAATTGGTTTATGTTTCATTTACATCTTACATACATAGTCTTATACATTTATACATTTTATACATAATATTTTTAATAATTTTGTGCATGAGAGAATGGCTGTGTACATTGAATCATCAGAATGTAAAGGTGTCACTGTCACAGCTGCCCATGAAAAAAGTTTTCATTTTTGGATTATTTTGGATTTTAGAATTCCAGGTATGGGAGGCTCAACCTGTACACATGTAAAAATTTGTCTTCATACACAGGGGCTGTAATCTAACATCCCCTCTGCCTAGCGTAGATATCTGCATACAGAGATGGGCTGCACCAGCACTACACAACTTCCACACAGAAAAGCAACATGACACAACACATGTCAGGGACTGGTTGCCATTGTGCAATGTGCAATGTGGAACTTGAAGTATAATGCACCAACACAGTGTACAACGCAGTGAAAAACAACCATAATGGGCAGTGTTGCACAACTCTGGTCTGTCACTTTGGGAAATGATTTGCCCCACATGCAAATTATGTATGTCACTATGTCACTAATAGAATGTGTGTGTGTGTGTAATACATATAATAGTTTGAGTGTTGGACTATGACTCTGGAGACCAGGGTTCAAATCCCGGCTCAGCCATATAAGCCCAGTGGGTGACCTTGGCCAAGTCACACTCTCTCAGCCTCAGAGGATGGCAATGGCAAGCCCCTCTGAAGAAACTTGGCAAAAAAGCTCCATATAGGTGTACCTTTGGTTCAACATAAGTCAGAAACAACTTGAAAGCATACAGCATCTCTCTTGCTCTCTGTGTATATATGTGTGTGTGTGTGTGTATACACACACACACACACACACACACACACATATTAGTTTTCATGCCAATGCTCCTCCACTCTTCCCCCCCCCCCCAAAAAAAATGACTCCATGAATAGCTTTTTCCATTTCCCCTCCTTTTCTTTCCCAGTTCATACTTCAGCTCTGTCAGAATTCTTTTTCTTACATCAAAGGGTGGTTGATGGTTAATGTGAGATAGATATCGCTGGGTTTTAACAAGAACATGAAAGGAGCTATCTGACGTACTGATGCTATTGAGGTGATAAGGGTCATCATTTTACACAGTTATTTTAAAGTTCAGTCTAAAACCTCAATAGGGTTTTTCAGATGGGAGTAAGATTTTTCAGATGGGAGTTTCCCTTTCCCTGAAGCTGAGTAAGTGTGACTTGACCAAGGTCAACCAGTAGATTTTCATGGTCAAGCAGGAATTCGAACCCTGATCTCCAGAGTTGCAAAGCCATGCTCAAACAACCATGCTGCATTTTACTGACACATTTTTCTCTCTGAGCCAGGCTCGAAGTATACATGACCCAGAGCAGATCTTAAGAGAGGGGCCAGTTGAAATCATCTTCCCTGAGAAAGATGCGTCATCCACCCCTTCTGTGCCAGCACCTCCAATAGGGAAAAAAGGTATCAAATCTTACTGCTTTGTGAAGTCGAAGGCTTTCATGGGCAGCATCCATAGTTTTTTTGTGGGTTTTTGGGCTATGTGGCCATGTTCTAGAACTGTTTATGCCTGACGTTTTGCCAGCACCTGTGGCTGGCATCTTCAGAGAATGCTAGCATGGAAGAGAGTGGGTACTACTCAGGGCCACACAGAGTGGGTACCTACCCAGGGTCACACAGTATGTGTATATATATGCACCCTCTTCCATGCCAGTATTCTCTGAATATGCCAGCCACAGATGCAGGCGAAACATCAGGAATAAACTCTTCTTACTGCTTTATTTCCATTCTTATTTAATAAGCTTCCTATAAGACAAACATTCCCCTCTGCATCAGAACTTGGAAAGCTTGGTTTTTTGGACTACATTGTCCATGCTGCCTGCGGTTTCCTGGGAATTATATTCCAAAAAAGGGAACATCCTGGATGCTGTTCCAGACTGCATTGTTGTTGTTGTCATCGTTATTTTATTCATTCATATAGAATCATACAATCTTAGAGCTGGATTAGGCTCCAAGGGCCATCTAATCCAACCCAGTAGAGCTGGATCTCTTCTCTCCATCTATTCTAAGGCAGTCATCAAGAAAGCTATTAAGGATTCTATATGGTGTATTATTGTACTAACATTACTCATAAATTGTATCCCATGTATCACTGAAAATAATAGCAACCGTTGTGAAATAAACCACTACCAAATTTCAAAATTATATGGTTGGTTTTTTGTGGGTTTTTCAGGCTATGTTGCTGTGTTCTGGAAGAATGCTGGCAAAACATCAGAAACACTGGTGAAACATCGGGAATAAACTCTTCCAGAACGTGACCCCATAGCCTGAAAAAAAACCAAAAAACTAAAAAGTATACAGTGGTCCCCCGGGATACGAAGCCCCCGGGGAACAAAATCCCTGGGAGCCGAAACCGCCGGGACCGCCAAAATTCCCCCGGGATCCGAAGGAAACCCCGGGTTAAGAAAGGGAAAAACCGTGCGGCCCCTTTAAATCAGCCGCGCGGTCCGTCCCTTAAAGCGGTCCCCCGGGAAACGAACATTTCCAGGTTACGAAAGGTAATCCGGAACGGATTACCTTCGTAACCCGGGGGACCACTGTACCTTTAAATTACACAGCCTAAATGTATTTACATGTACATTGTTTCATGGGGTTCAAGTGAAAATTTGGTTAAATGTGATGGTTTTAAAGAAAATTTCAAAAGAATTAAAAGCAAATAAAAATATTTTTTAAAAATAAAATTTAAAATTTAATTTAAAAAAACCTGGGGCCACTACTTTCACTTCCCACTGAGTCTTGAGATTGGGGTACTATGCATGTTGACTTGGGTGGTTGATGGGAGCACTCTGCTCTGCTCTGCCTCAGGCAACCAAATCTTTTGGGGCAGCTTGATGTGCTTGTGCTTGGATCCATTGTAGAGCCTCAAGGAATTTCCTGGGAAACCCCGGCAGAAGACGTGACATGTCCCGATTCTCCAGCAGAACCTGCGCCAAGGCAAGACCTCCCACCAGAGCTGCCAAAATTTACCATAGATGACTTTACTTTGCACAAAATGTTGGGGAAAGGGAGCTTTGGCAAGGTAAGTAGCAAATGGAAAAGTCACTAGAAAATAACTTGTGTTTTTTTTTTTACTCTTTTTCTTAACACCATATGTCTTTCTTAATATCATCCTTTAGCCAGGATCTTCCTTATCGCTCTTCCACACTATAAAGATAAAACAGTTTAAAACACTTTAAGTATCATGGCTCCACCCTGTGGGATCCTGGGATTTGTAGTTTTAAGAGGTATTCATCCTGATCTGTCAGAGAGTCTGGTGCCCAACCCAACTATAAATCCCAGGATTCTGTAGGACAGAGACATGGCAATTAAATTAGTGTCAAACAGCTTTATTTCTGCAATGTGGATATACCCTGAGTAAAGAAATTCCTCCACAGCTATCAAATTTCAATTCACTTCAGGGCTAAGTAGTGTGAGTTACATGGTTCTGTAGTTGCCTTGAAGGAATAATTCTATACAAAGAAAATTTGATATGTAAATCCCACTTTTTTTACTTGACAAAATATTTACAGTCAGCCCTTCACATTTATAGCTTTGGAATCTCTATTTCCTCCAATCCAACTTTATGATCAATATTAGCCAGAAGTCTGTAAGCCGTCCAGCACTTTGGCAGATGTTGACAATAGGGTTGTGCTGGAAGACCTAAAGTTTCCTAGAGAGGTGTTCTTTCAGGTTAAATAAAATAAATAATATTTTTATTATATGTGGTTTTTCCACTTTCACAGTGATCCTGCAGTCCTAACCCCAGTGAATGCAGAGGGCCCACTGTACTCAACAAATATTTCTTTACTTGACAAAATTTATTCTGCTTTTTTTGAATTTATTCTGGGTATTCTAGTGACGTTGGGTGTGGGGGGGGGGGGGGAGACCAGGCTATGCTAATAGTCCATCTTTTAGCTGCTTGGTTGTGGGTCCTAGATCACCATCTCTACCACTGCACACCTCACTATGCTTCTATTCCTATGTCTTAAAAGTAAATGTTAAGTAACATCTGTTTCAGAGATTTCACTATACATGGCTCACCCACTTTTAAACTTTTCTTTATAAACATAAGGACTAGAAACCTGATTTTTAAAACAGTGTTTACATAACACACACACACACACACACACACACATATATATATATACACACACACACACACACGAGGGGGTATCCAAAAATTTTAATTATCACCGTTAAAAAAATTTGACAGAAAGTTTGTTTTGATTTGTAGTTGTTAACTTATCTCTATGTAGATTTATACATTTTCCCAGTGTATCTTGACCCTCCAAATACCATTATTATAGATGTCTGCAGATTGCACCTGACAAGGATTTTACACTTTAGTCACTTCTGGCAGAGCCAGTCACAAAAATAAAGGACACAATGAGTTGATCTTCTCAGCAACATGCACTTAGGGACCAATGATGACACTGACGAAATGTCATCAATATGCCATAATAACTTCCGGGAAATAATTATTACTTTACGATACCCCCTCGTAAGGCGCAATCTGCAGACTTCTACAATATCAGGTATTTGGAGGGTCAAGATACTCTGGGGAAAATGTATGAATCTAGATAGTGACTACATAGAGATAAGTTAAAAACTACAAATCAAAACAAACTTTCTGTCAGTTTTTTTTAAAAAGGTGATCATTAAAACTTTTGGATGCCAGCATGTGTGTGTGTGTGTGTGTATTATTGAACTCATACCCCACCTTTCTCTTGGGACCAAGGTGGCCTCCAATTTAAAACAAGAGCAAGTCAAAATCTTATTTTACAAAAAAAAAAAAAAAAATTAAAAATTAAATAAGAATACAGTTTGTCCTTATCCACAGATTCTTTATCCACAGATTCAAGCATCTATGGATTGAAAATATCCATAGATGCTTGAATCTAAATAAATAAATAAATTCCAAAAAGCAAACCTTGATTTTGCCATTTTATATATGGGACACCACTTTACTATACCATTGTCTATAATGGGATTTTAGCATCCACAGATTTTGGTATCCATGGGGGATCCTAGAAACAAATCCCAGTGGAGACCAAGGACCCCTGATATTATTTAAAAACTACATGCTTTAAAAAGGTTAACATTCAAAGTAATAGTATTTAACAAACAACATGGTTTAAAACAGTTTAAGCCCATTTAAAACATAGACACTAATAATGAACGAGAAATACAGCACAGCATATCACTACACACCCAGTCACAAATGCTTAAGAATGCTCAGTTTGGCACATGTTTCCATGTTCTGCTCTTTCCCAGCAATGGAGCTAAACTAATGGGCAAAATAAAGCGGTGTCAAGCCACCTTGAAGGTGGGGCATTTATATGATGCACATCTCAAAGCGGCTGGAAACCAAAATGAACCCACACTTTGGGGCAAAAACCAGAGGAAAAAGAAGCTGGGATGCTCCAACTTTGCCCGAAAAATGTGCATCTTCGTGCCTGCATATAAACAGCCCAACACCAGTGCAGAACTGTAGCAAAGCAAAGAAATGAAAGTGCAACAACTCCACTGAATATAATTACAGTGTACACAAATGAAACAGTCCAACAGGGGACCATGGGGTGAAGGGGGGATGAAAGGAGCATATAGGGGGGAGCTCCATGATTGTGTTTTGCCAATGTATCACTCACACACCAGTTCACTAATGCCTGATACTGTGAGCATCATATGTGTGACTGTGTGGCTGATCAAAGGGGCAGCCATGCAATCAGATGGCACCTGGGTGGATGTGGGAGGTACTTTGAGGTCACTGGTGGTGTGTTTGGGCAATGGCATGCATGCATGGTGGGGAGGCAACAACAACAAAAAATTACCCAGCTGGACACCTTGATGCCATGCTGTATGGTCTGCCCATGGGTATTTGGCCCACCTTGGGAGTGGGCCATGCAGACAGCGGGGTTTCAACTCACTTTTGGGAAAAAATGGATTGAACCACTTTTTCCTGCCCATCTGCTCCAGCCCAGTCACAAAATTTCATACCACCCTGCTTATTCAGGAAGATTTTTGCTCCAGGTTTTCCTTGCCGAACTCAAGGCCACCAACCAGTTTTTCGCCTTGAAAGCACTGAAGAAGGAAGTGGTGCTAATGGATGATGATGTCGAATGCACCATGATTGAAAAGCGAGTCCTCTCGCTGGCTTGGGAAAATGCATTTCTCACCCACGTCTTCTGTACATTCCAAACAAAGGTAAAAATTATTTTTTCCCAGTGCATTGAGACAATACAGTAGACAGTGGTAAACAATTCAGCTGACAATGTTAGTCTAGAATGGGGTGAGCAAAGTGTGGCCTGTGGTGGACTACATGTGGCCCCCAGAGCCATTTTACAGCCCCCTCTTTGTGGTATCAGGGAGCATTTTTGCCATATTTTAAACCCCGCCATGCCATTTTAGGTCCAAGAAAGTCATTCTTAAAAACAAGAAGTAAGCTGGAAGTAAACCAGAGGCCAAAAACATTATGAAATTGCCTCCTAGAGCCCCTAGAGAGTATTAGAGGGGGTATTTAGGGACAAAATCTGAGTTTCAGATTGCAGCACAGGTATGTATGCCCCCCGCCCCCCAAGTCTAGAAAAATGGTAAGGAGACAATTTCCGCATGCTCTAAGATGGTCAACTGTTTTAAAGCCCAATGTGTTTTGGCCTCCATGAGAAAAAGCCTTCTTCAGGGGCAAGAAACAAATACTATATATATATATATATATATAATACTTATAATATACGTGTATTAATACTTATAATATATAAGTATTTATTTGTGTTTGTTTCTAGCCTGGGAGCTGCATGTAGTCCATGGACCACACTTTGCCCAACATGGGATTAGTCCAAGTAGAATTTGTTGTTGTGGTATACCTTCAAGTCATTTCCAACTTATGGTGACCCAAAGGCATGGGGTTTTCAAGGGGTTTTCTGGGACTGAGACTGTGTGACTCACCCAAGGTTGCCCCGCGGGTTTCCATGGCCAAGCAGAGAATTCAACCCTGATCTCCAGAGTCTTAGTCCTATGCTCAAACTACTACACTACGCTGTCTCCCAAGTAGAGTAAGTTTATTGAATTAGTTGTTGAATGGTGAGCCAACACAGAAGTCAATCCCATCATTTGAACAAGTCTCCTCTAATAGGAAGTAACAATAGAATTCAAGCCACTAAACGTCAGATAACAGATAATGATAAACCAATCTGTATCATTTGTTAGGAAAACCTCTTTTTTGTCATGGAGTATCTCAATGGGGGAGACCTGATGTTTCATATCCAGATCTGCCATAAGTTTGACATTGGCAGAGCGAGGTAAGAAGTTGTCTGTTTTGTCCTGTGGGCAGAGAAAGATTGGACATGATGCTAACTAGAATCCTCTGGGAGTAGAGGAGTGGTAGTCCCTCTGAGAGCCTTGTGGATGAAGAGCAGGGTATAAATACAGTACTCCCAATAAATAGTCCCAAAATGTCACATTTCCAGACTCTGCTGCAAACATCCCATTCTTGATATGGATATTACAGGAGTAAGGACTTGCGTTACAGGGGAAGGCGAGATCGATGCTTAATATCTATCTCTCCTTCCAGTCCTTCTCCTAACCAAAAGGACCTGAGGGTCACTCCAACCGTACCACAAACCCTGTCTCTGCTCCTGTGCAACACCAGGTCCATTAAGAACAAAACCCACGTGCTGTATGACCTGATCAGTGACAACAACTGTGACCTGGCGTGCATAACTGAGACCTGGCTTGGGCCTGAAACGGATGCGGTGTGGGCTCAGGTCCTTCCACCCGGGTATTCGGTGAAGGACCAGAACAGGTTAGGGGGGGGGGTGTTGCCTTGGTGCATAAAAACACTGTGTCCCTAACCAGGAACCATGTCCGTCAGACTTCCTATATCGAGTGTATTTACCTGACCCTGAAGGCTAGAGACAGTCTAGGGATTCTGTTGGTCTACCGGCCACCCCGTGCGCTAACAGACTCCCTTAACGAGCTGACACAGTTGGTCTCGGAGCTGGTGCTGGAGTCTCCCAGGCTTCTTGTCCTGGGAGACTTCAACATCCCCCTCGCGGCCAACATTGTTCCTTCTGGTGCAGCTCGAGAATTCATGGATACCATGACAGCCATGGGCCTGTCTCAGCTTGTCACGGGTCCAACGCATTTTGCGGGGAATACTCTTGATTTGGTTTTCTGTACGGACATGGAAGCTCCGTGGGCGGAAATTGCCAACATCTCCGCCCTGTCATGGACGGATCATTTCCTGGTGGAGGCACGCATCAAGGCATCAACCCAGATCCCCTCCGGGGGTGGCGGACCTATTAGAATGGTCCACCCTCGAAGGCTGATGGAACCCAAAAGGTTCCAAGAAGCCCTAGAGGGGTATATGGTTGGAACTGACGGTGATACTGTTGATGCCCTAGTCAACATCTGGGATACTGATCTCTCCAGGGCTATACACAGTATCGCTCCCAAGCGCCCTCTCAGGCCTGCTTCCAAAAGGAAGCCTTGGTATACAGAAGATCTCCGGGCAAGGAAGCGGGTTCTGCGACGGCTAGAGCACGCCTGGCGAAAACACCATCGCTTATCCGACAAGGCTCTCCTAGACCTTCACTTTAAGGACTATGGAGAGGCGATACAAGCAGCTAAGAACTCGTTCTATGCTGCTCGTATCGCGTCCGCGGAGTCGCGTCCAGCAGAGTTGTTCAGGGTAGTGAGGGAGCTAACTCAGCTCCCTCCTGCCCCGAACCAGATCCTTGAACCTACTAAGGCCTGCTGTGACCAATTTAACAACTTCTTCACGGATAAAATCTCTCGGATAAGCGAAGGTCTTGACACCAGTGTTGAAGCAGAATCCAGAAGAGAGGTGTCCAGAGCTTCCGTGGACTCGTTTGTACTGGATCAGTTTGAGTCGGTCAGTACCGAGGATGTGGACAAGATCCTTGGAAGTCTTAGGAAGACAACCTGCTCCCTCGATCCCTGTCCCTCATGGCTAGTAGCACAGGGGGGACTGGTCGTAACTTCACTGCTACCCCGGATTATTAATTCATCTCTGAGGGAAGGGCAGTTTCCTAACAACCTTAAATTGGCCACTATAAAACCTATTTTGAAAAAGCCCTCCCTCGACCCCCTGGTTCACAGTAATTATCGGCCAGTTTCGCTACTGCCATTTTTGGGGAAGGCGATCGAGAGGGCGGTTGCATTCCAACTTCAATCGATCTTGGAGGAAACGGATTTTCTAGATCCATTTCAAACCGGTTTTCAGGTGGGCTACGGGGTTGAGACTGCCATGGTCGCCCTGGTCGATGATCTCCGTCTGGGCATCGACAGGGGTAGCATATCCCTGTTGGTGCTCTTGGCCATCTCAGCGGCTTTCGATACCATCGGCCATGGTATCCTTCTGGAACGCCTGGCGGAGGTGGGAATCGGGGGCACTGCGCTCCAGTGGTTCCGGTCCTACCTCTCTGGGAGGTTCCAGATGGTGCAGCTGGGGGACGTGTGCTCTGATAAGAGGGCCCTCACCTCTGGGGTCCCTCAAGGAGCCATTCTGTCCCCCATGCTCTTTAACATCTACATGAAACCGCTGGGAGAGATCATCCGGAGACATGGGGCACGGGGTTATCAGTACGCTGATGACACCCAAATAATCTTCTCTATGTCTCCGACTGATGCAGTGACCAGGGATGGCGTCACTCCTCTTGTGGCCTGTCTGGAATCGGTAATGGACTGGATGAGGGAAAACAGACTCAGCCTGAATCCAGAGAAAACGGAAGTACTCGTGATAGGTTCCCCCGGCCCAGGTCTGGAGGTGGTTCCACCTGTCCTGAACGGGGTCACGCTCCCTGTGAAGGACACTGTACGCAGTCTGGGGGTGCTCCTTGACTCGACGCTCCATCTTACTTCTCAGGTGGATGCGACGGTCAGGAGCACCTGCTTTCAGCTTCGGCTGATACGCCAGCTGCGTCCCTACTTGGACCGGAGGGACCTTGAAATAGTAGTACATGCCCTGGTAACCTCTCGGTTGGATTTCTGCAACGCACTCTACATGGGGCAGCCTTTGTATCACACTCGGAAGCTACAATTGGTCCAGAATATGGCAGCTCGGGTGGTCACTGGAGCGTCCAGGGCCGCCCACATAACACCAATATTGAAAGATCTACATTGGCTGCCTATCCGCTTCCGGGCTCAGTACAAAGTGCTGGTTATCACCTATAAAGCCCTATATGGCTTGGGCCCAGAGTACCTAAAGGACCGTCTCTCCTCATACAATCCGCCCCGCACACTTAGATCTACAGGGCAACAACGTCTAAGAGTTCCAGAGGCTAGATTGTCAATAACGGCGAAGAGGGCGTTTTCTGTCTCGGCCCCTAGCCTCTGGAACTCGCTGCCCATGGAGCTCCGCTCAGCCGCCTCCCTCAATCTGTTTAAAAAAGGATTGAAAACCTTTTTCTTTGAGCTTGCCTACCCCTGACCTACTCCCCTGCTGTTACTCTATACTCCCCTCACCATATCTGGATTTGATACTTGTTCTCATAGTGTTTCCCTGGCTAATTGTATATTATTATTGTGGTATCGGATGTTTTTAATTTTTATATGTGTTTTTATTGCTTAATTGTACACCGCCCTGATCTTCGGAAGGGTGGTATAAAAAAAACTTTTTTTATTATTATTATTATTATTATTATTATTATTATTATTATCACCCTCTCAGAATACCCAGCAAGAATTGTGTGGAAATAACATTTTTTAAAAAAATTACATTACATTACCAAAACCAAAACAAAACTCAATATCAAATGGGATTTTTAAAAAGGAATAAAACATAAACAACCAGAGGGACTGAGCAAATAAACTCTTGTGCCACTAGAGAAGAGTTCTTTTAAAAAAAAAAAAATCAATATTGCAACCATTTTAGAAACTTGCTTGGAGTGAAGAGCTACTCAAAATAAATTATTCATTGTAGATGGGAGAGAAAATTGTAGGTGAAGGTGACATTTGGATGTCAAGCAGCCTCCCTCAACCTTGTGTCATCTAGTAATGTTGGAATCCAATGCTGTGAACCTCCTAGCCATCTTAGAATAGCTGGTTGGGGCTTATGAGCTGTATGTTGTAGTCCAACATATCCAGAGGTAGCCAGTTTGGGAACAGCTTTACCCAGTGACTCCCAAAATCCCTAAAGGAGACTTGATGGGACCCCAGCCTTCCTGAAACTCCATTCTACCATCTTTTCATCCCAGATATTTTGTGAAAAAGATGTGGGAATAAGCCATGGTTTCTCACTACAGAAGAAACTCTGTATATCCTCAGACCACCCGTTTCCTTCACTTGCTGTGACATGAGGTCTGTGCTATTAAAGTGGAAGCTGCTAACTTCCGTGTCAATGGGGTGATAAGATCATTTTGGATTTTAGTTTGAACTTTAAAAGAGCTGATAGCAGACCACAAACAACATCAACAGTGTGATGCAGCAAAAGAGAATACAATCCTAGGCCACATCAATAGAAGTGTAGTGTCTAGACTGAAAGAAGTAATAGTACTCTATTCTGCCTTGGTGAGACCTCACCTGGAATAATGTGTCCATTTCTGGGCACTACAATTCAAGAGAATTATTGACAAGCTGGAATATGTCCAGAGGAGGGGGACCAAAATGGTGAAAGGTCTGGAAACTATGCCCTATGACGAGTAGGGAGCTGGGTATGTTTAGCCTGGAGAAGAGAAGGTTAAGGGGTGATACGATACCCCTGTTTAAATATTTGAAGAGATGTCATACTGAGGATGGAGAAAGCCATGGCAGTTAAAGCAGTGTCAAACTGCATTAATTCTGCAGTGTAGATGTTGCCCTAGTTATATGGAACTACCCGTCTTTGAGGATGTCCACCTCAAAATGTAGATTGTGAGAGGAGGGACAGCTGTTTCTTTCATGCCCTATTTTTGGTTGTCCTCAGTGTCTGTTCATTGTGAGTATGGATTTGGTAGACCTGCAGTGCAATCCAACAGGGCTCAAAAAGGGAAAAATAAATGCATCTTTATTTTTCAGGTTCTATGCTGCTGAAATCATTTGTGGCTTACAGTTCCTTCATTCCAAAGGAATCATTTACAGGTAGGATGGTGGTCCTAAAGAAGAATCCTGAACATATGTAATGTGTTTGGCCTCAAAGTGTAGAGATTCTCTTAAAACTGAAAGAGAGGATGACTGGCTCCAAAAGAAAAAGAGAGTGCATGTATGTAGGATGGGAGGAAAATCCAAGATGTACATAGAATTCAAAGGCATAGCCATTTTTCTGGATCAGTGTGCAAAAGGATCTTATAGCATCTTTGAGACTAAGGCTGCATTTGCATTGCACAAATAATCTAGTTTGACACTATTTTAACTGCCATGGCTCCCTGCTGTGTAGTTCTGGGAACTGTAGTTTTGTGAGACATTTATTAGCCTTCTCTCTCAGAGGGCTCTGGTGTCATAACAAACTATAATTCACAGAATTCCATAGCATTGAGCCATGACAGTTACAACTGGGTCAAACTGGATTATTTCTGCAGTGCAGATGCAGCCTGAGAAAAATACAGTGGGCCCTTGTTATCTGCTGGGTTCCAGGATCCCCCATGGATAACAAAATCAGTGGATGCTCAAGTCCCATTTAATACAATGCATAGCAAAATGGTGTTCCTTATATAAAATGGCAAAATCAAGCTTTGCTATTTGGAATGTATACTTTTTCTGAATATTTTCAAGATGTGTATGCTTGAATCTGTGTATAAAAAAATCTGTGGATAAGGAGGGCCAACGGTAAGTTCTTTCTCTAGTCTCAAAATTGCTACCAGATTCCATTGCGTATAACATACATGTAGTAAAAGATTCACTTAAATGTTGCTTGTAGCCAGAACACATCCAACCTCCTCTCTGTCCTGCTCCTCTTTGTAAAGTTGTAAAAATAATTTTAACTCTGAATTGAATGGGAGCCAAATGGTGGCACTTCTGGAATGCTGCTTATGAAGCAATGAGCTTGCTATAGTGTCTTGCACAATGGCCTAAAAAGTACAGCCGTATCTGTAAAACTTACACAGGTGCATGACACCAACAGGATTCCTGCCACTGTGTTTAGCTAGAAGAGCATTTTTAAAGAAAAGACCTAACCTTCCCTTACTTTGCAGAGACCTCAAGCTTGACAATGTCCTCTTAGACAAGGAAGGGCACATCAAGATTGCTGATTTTGGAATGTGCAAAGAGAACATGTTTGGGGATGCTAAGACAAGCACTTTCTGTGGAACTCCTGATTATATTGCTCCTGAGGTAAGTATACATTTGTGCTCATGGTATCCAATCGCCCAGATTTGGGAATGTTGCTCTTTTTACACTACACCTCCCGGAATCCCCATCCAATACCTAGTGGCCATTCTGTCTGAGGGACTGTGGGAGCTATAGTCCTGAAATGCAAGTTTCTCAGACTATGCTATTGACTGTTAGGTTGGTTTCTTCATACACAGCCAGGCTGATGGATACACATGCTCCTCAGATTAACCTACCTCAACATCTGGATAGGTGCTGCCTGCCAATCAGAACAGACAGTACTAGGCTGTAACAGCCAATGAGATCACTGGGTATAAGTTGACACATACTAAAGTTTTGGTTCCCCCTGCCCTTCCTTTAAATCTCCCTTCTTTCTCAACAACAGATTCTGCTGGGACAGAAATATGGCACATCGGTCGACTGGTGGTCCTTTGGAGTTCTTCTGTATGAGATGCTGATCGGCCAGTCGCCCTTCCATGGCCAGGATGAAGAGGAGCTCTTCCAATCAATCCGAATGGACAGCCCCTTTTATCCACGCTGGCTGGACAAAGATGCAAGAGACCTCTTAATAAAGGTGAGGTCAAGGGATGGGATGGAGAAGAACTAGATTGAGTGACATGTGCTCCTGGCTAAATATAGTTTGAGTCTCCCTTAAACAAAACGTTTGGGAACAGAAGTGTTAAGGATTTTGGAGTTTTTTTTCAGATTTTGGAATATTTGCATGTACATACTGAGATATCTTGGAGATGGGAGCCAAATCTAAACATGAAATTCATTAATGTTAAATATATATCTTATATACATAGTCTAAAGGTAATTTTATATATAATATTTGAAATTATTTTGCACATCAAACAAAGTTTATATACACTGAACCATCAGAAAACAAAGGTGTAACTATTTCAGCCATTCATGAAAAATGTTTCAGTTTTTGGAATATTTCGGATTTCAGAATCCCAGATAAGGGAGATTCAATCTATAGGGTTTTTGCTTCATTTTTTATTTTTTTTTGTAGTTTATTTTTTCCTATACTAGAATCAATGTGTAGTGGGGCCAAGGTTCACAAAGTCAAAGCACAGTTGCTTTTTGATTAACAAGGGTGATATCATCTGCCATATCCCTGTGGCTTCCTTTTTAACCCACAGGTTAGGTGAAATCCTCATTGTAGTTCCAGGTGTGGATTTTCCTTACAACAGTGTATTATTGTAAACCATCACTCTTCTAATGCAGTATGTTTGGGGTCTCAATCTGCAAAGATTTTCATCAGTCTAGGATTCTTCTTGTCTGGGTTCCTCAAAGCAAAGCAAACCCCACCCACTTTTTTGACAGTTTTTCTTAATATTGTCTGATACTTGTTCCATACCTAGTCTTTATTATTTATTTATTTATTTTATTTAAATAGCGCTGTAAATTTACACAGTGCTGTAAATACAATCTTAAATTAGACAGATCCCTGCCCTCAGACTTACAATCTAAAAGAGACAACACAAAAGGAAGAGGGGAAGGTAGTGTTAAGGGATGAGGTCCAGTGGTCCTTCTCTCCTCTGGGGCCTGGACCAAGGCAGAAGGACTGGAGGGAGGGTATGTAGTTGGATGGCTGGTATCATGACTAACATATTGTTTTCATATCTGTTGACTTCTAGCTTTTTGTGAGAGAGCCAGAGAGGAGGCTAGGACCCAAAGGAAGCATCCGCCAACACGCCTTTTTCCAAGAAATCAACTGGGCAGCACTGGAGGAGAGAGCTGTGGATCCACCCTTCAAGCCAAGAGTGGTAAGAGCCATCCTTGTGTTTGCTTTCTTTCTTTCTTTGCTCCTCTACACAGTTAAGAGAACTGATCATCACAAGTAAAGCCCGGGAATCTTCTTCTAAAAAGAAGATTCTTCTCAGGAACACCCCAAGTAATTAGTTCCTGCTATGGTTACAATTTAAAAATATGCCTAGCATCTTGTTCCATATGTATGATGCCCTAAGCATGACAATGGGCTTTACAGACCGCACAAAAAGGGTGGTCTGCAGCCTCCTCTTTTTACTGCGTTCCATTGCCGCAGCAACTTGGACAGAGCAGCGATGGTACACAGTCAAAAAGAAGCGCCAAAATGCAGCTTCTTTTTGTGTCACAGTTGTGACGCAAAAAGGGCTGCCGGTGCTTTTGCGACATCACAACTGCACAGCGCCATATAGATGTGGTGCAGCTGAGACCTCATCGCTGCGTACGCCATGTAAATGGCGCTCCACAGCTATGACGCCCCCATCATGTGCTAGGGTTGCGGGGCGTCTGTAAGGTCTGCCCCGAGGCAACCCTAGCATGTGACGGGGGTGCCTCAAAGGGCCAGTCTGTACCAGCCCATAAAGACCTTCTGCAATTCACATTACACTATTCTTTTTGTCCTGGTCCTTCTCAAAATCATGACAGGAGTTGACATGGTGTCAATCCTGGTTGCCATCACGTATTTTGATGCCCTAGGGTCTGTGGCCTGCTGGGTGGTCAAAGGGAAAATTGGGTAGTGGCCCCATGCAGTTGTCCACCTCTTTGTTATGTGGGGAGCGGGTGCTGTACTCTATTTAAAATGTGAATTGCCATTCCTGAAAGTTTCCAGGAGAAGTAATTCACCCTCTCTTTTTTGCCTTGCTTTGCACACAGTTTACACACCCTTGCTTTAATGCAGCTCTCACTTTGTCAGTAGTTACCTCATTTCTGTATTGCTCCTAACTCCCATTTCTCTCTCCTTCTGAAAGAAATCACCAGGTGACTGCAGCAACTTTGACAAAGAATTTCTCAACGAGAAGCCCCGGCTTTCACTAGGAGACAGAACCCTCATCAACAGCATGGACCAAAACATGTTCAGCAATTTTTCTTTTACCAACCCCATCATGGACAAGCTGCTATCCTGAAGAGTGCTCTTATGCTCTAAGAAATGGAAGATGCTGAAAGAGCTACGTAAAATGTGTCTCCAGTCTTTTAGTTGGTTGGGGTCCCACTTCTCTCCTACAGGAGGCAGTGGTTTGTATGCTAAGATGCCCTTCTGTTCACAGAAAGCCCCTTCCACTAACAGGAGGGCAGCTTCCAAACTACCAGAACAACATTTTGAGAGAATAGTGACTGCCTACCAACACCACCCCCAAAACAGAGAAACTCCCATTTGCAACAAATTTTTTGCAAGTTTTTTCAGGAACTCAGGGCCAACTTTTGATGTCAACATGGTCTTGCACCTGGAGAGGCCCACAGCATGGTAGCACCACAAATGCAAATCTATGCAGCTTCCTTACTCTGTTTGTTCTTTTCCCTTTTTGTTATCATTACCCTTTCTAGCCAGAATCTGGTTAGGGTCTTTGTTGTTGTCATTGTTGATGTTATTTGTAGACAAGATGGCACCAAGTTGTGACAAACCCATGAAGGCAAGACCTCCAAGTAAGGATATAATTCTTTGCTAATATTGTTCTTGAAGGAAGCAATAAGTAATTTTAGCAATTTTCTTCCTATGACAAGGAGGACTTTGAAGACTGCATTTCTCAGACTCTTCACAGTTTGGAAGTTATTCTGCACAAAATTTGAGTGTCGCTGTTTTACTCAGAAAAGAGCATTTTTGTGTGCAGTAAACAACATTTTCTGTTCAAAAAATATTATTTCTTGCTGTTTTCAATACACAAAATGGTTGTCTTTTACACAAAAATGCATCTGAATTTTGTACAGAATAAATCCTGAACTGTGAAGATTCTTCACAGAGCCCAGATCATCAACAGCTTTGCTCAGGTCTTATAAAATCAGGGCAGGCATGGCTTCCTTGTTTGAATCAATCCATTTGTTTTGTAGTCTTCCACTTTCTCTACTGCTTTCCATTTTACCCAGCAGTATTATCTCTTACAATGAGTCCCTCCATCTCTTGACATCTCATGGTGGTACTTTAGAGGTGCATAATGGAAGTGGTTGGATATTTTTGTCTGATGTGTACCATCCAGTTTAATTGGATAGTTAAAGTAGCAAAGGTGCACATACAATGCTGTTGTCAAAGGAGGTGTGAATACATTTCATGCATTCAGGTGCACATTTGTTCATTCCATTGTCCATTCAGTTGCACAGCATTGTTATTCAATGCAAGAATCGTGTAAAACAAGCAGCATGCAACTCTACAAATGGAGATTTACACCATACAACACTGATGTAGTATCTTGGCCTCTGAGTGAACAAGCAAGAGGGAACAAAGAAAAACAAGATCTGTTGCACACCTTGACTGCAATCCAACATCCTTTCAATGTAGCACAAATATCTGCACATAGAGTTACACTGTGCAACCCCCATGCTGAATAGCAACATTGAAGAACATATGTCAATGACCTGTCATGGTTCCAATTAACAATTCACAACCACCAGGCAAAGGATAGGGTGCAAGACTGCAATGCAACATATAAGATCCACAACCGCAATGCAAAACATGGGATGCAGAAGCACAGTGAAAAGTATAGCATGCATAACTGCAATGCAGCATACAAGATGCACAACCACAGTGCACAATATAGGATTCACAACCACAGTATGCAAGCACAAATGCACAATGTGCAACTTGCAAAAACAAGACACAGATTAATATGCTGTCTGTGCAATTCTTGTTCTGCTTCTATTAGCAGAAGATGTGCTTTGCACAATGGTGAGTTTGTGGACCCCATGCATAGCATGACTTACACTAAGAGAATTCTTCTCCTTCTGTCCTTGGGAAACAGTTATCACACACACAAAAACACAGAGAGACAGTAAATGGACATCATGAATAATGGTAAGGAAGGGATGAGTCCAGTCAAGAAGGCATCCCCACTAGGACCATTAAACTTGATGATCCCTCCACATCACCTGAAATTTGCAGTGCAAAAGCTGCTTTCACAACTGTTCAGAGTTTTATATGATACTGTAGGGTGGGCAACTGACAGAGCTACATTAGACCATGGGTGACCTTGTAGGGCTAGACCACCATTTTTGCTTACATTGCCCTGACACAACCACTAGGGGATATGGGGACATGTTTTGCCATATGTTGGGCCCTCCATGGACCATTTTAGGCCTAGAAGAGGTCTTTTGTTTAAACAGAGAATAGCTCAAGCATTACTCCCTGTCTGTTTTGAAAAAGGCATAACCTGGCTCTAAAATGTCCCATGGGGCCAAAAAAGCCCCCATGCCTCCTGGAGGGCATTTGGGGGCAAAAAAATTAAAATAAATTATTCCAGTGGGCTCCGAACAAAGGCCTGGGGCCTGCATGTGGTGTGTGAGCCACACTTTTTCCATTCCTTTGCTACAGCCTCTGTCTTCCTCACTGACCATGTTTCACTGACTGTAACAAATGTTGGCTGGAGCTTTCCATGTCATTGTAACAACAAATCTGCTCTAATGTTTTTAGCTTGCATTTTCAAAGTACTATACAAGGTGTCAAAGCCTATCCTCAGAAATAGGTTCAGCAGTACCCAAGATCACTTTTTAAAGCTATTTTTTTTAGTTTGGCCTAAAAACCTGGAGTGGCTTCACCACCCCACTGACATAGAAGCCAATAGCTGCTGCTAATGGTTGCCTCTCAAAATGGCAACCGAAAGTGATGCAACACTTCCTGTCATCATTTTGGAAAGGACTGCTGAGGAAAATGGAGGCATTTGGGCTTTGAGGGATTGCAAAGGTTATTGGAGATTTTGGGGGTTATAGAGAGGTGCAGCACATGGGGAATTGGCCCTTGGCCCCCACACTGTTGCCCACCCTTGGCCTCCAGCAGAAAAAATAATTACAGAATTATAGAACTCTCTGAAATGGAGAATAGTAGCTTTTATTCATGGCATCCTTTTGTCTGGTTTTGGGGATTTTTTGTTTTTGGTGGGCAAGGGTCTGCTCTGTTCTGCTCTGAAAATTATATTAGTATAACTTATTCTACTCAACTCTGAACTGGGAACATGCTGATGGGGATTCTGGGATTCTAGCCCAAAAAGTAACTTTGGGGGACTTTGACATTGTATGAGCCAGCCTTCAGACACAGCATATTTTTTAAAAAATCACATTTCACAGGCTCCCCCTGCACTCTGAGAAACCCAGGGCCACCCATCTGCCCTACCTACCCATTGTAGCAAGATGCATTTGGCTTGTCTGTATAAGAAATTCCCAGTACAATAACAGTTGAATGGGTAAACTAAATATGTTGATTCTGGCTCAGTCAACAGAAGAGGAGTTTTGTCCACATTCTTTACAGTCCAGTTGTGGTGTTCCATTGGAGATGTTAATATAGGCCAGAATCCTATATTGGCTTATATTTAATTGAGTACTTAACTAAGTACCATCTCCTGGCCCGACCCCCCAAAATGTGATGGAAACATCATTCAACTATGCTCTAATCATAGGTGGAATGTCCCCCCTTCTCACCATACAGCTGATGTTTTGTAAAGTATGTTGGGGGACAAGTTATGATCATGGCTATCATGTCAAAAATGTGACTAGGAAGTGATTGTGAATATGAAATAGCTACTGTAAATGTTTCATATTCACAGTTACTACAGTCAGCCCTCCATATCCATTGATTCAAGCAACCACAGCTTGAAAATATTCAAAAATTATGTAAATTCTAAAAAGCAAACCTTGATTTTGCCATTTGATATAAGGGTAACCATTTTACTACCCATTACATTTAATGGGACTTGAGCATCCATGGATTTTGGTATTCAAAGAGGGGTCCTGGAACCAAATCTCAGTGGATACTAAGGGCCCACTGTACTTAGTCACAATTTTGACACTATTACTACAGTACTAATTTCCCCTTCATTGTGAGAAGGAGCATTATTTTTCTCACCTACAGAACATTGCTGAATGATATTTCTACCCGTTTTTGAGGTGTCAGGCCAGGAGAAATTACACCCAGCCCTCTGTATCTACAGATTCTTCATCCATGGATTCAACCATCCATGACTTCACAGTATTCCCCTCAAAAAAATGTTTTTTTCCAAAAAGCAAACCTTGATTTTGCTATTTCATATAAGGGAAACCATTTTACTATGCCATTGTGTATAATGAGATTTCAGCAGCCACAGATTTTGGCATCCACGGGTGGTCTTGGAACCAAACCCCAATGGATACCAAGGACGCACTGTACTTATTTACATACTTGGTTAAGTATAAACTGATACAAGATTCTGACCATGGATTTTTTTTAAAAAAAACTTTATGATGTTTGTACAGATTAATAAAAATGTTATCTGTGGAAATGTGTGTCAACATGTTGAAGGAATGGGTTAAAATAGCAGCTGGACATGCAGGTGGTTACTTTGGAGAGGTAATGAGGACGTTAATGAAGTAATAGTCAAAAGATAACATCAGAAGAGTGTAGTTACTGTTTCACTTACAGGGCAGCTGCTGCTGCAGGCAACAGGGATCTGTTTCCCTTTCATTCAGGAAGCAACTGACTCACATTCCCACTCACAGAATTGATCTCCATTGCAACAGTCAGAAGGAGATTCCCTATTACAATTCCTCCTTACCCCGGAGATTACTGGAAATGTTGCTCAGTTGCTTCCCGCTTAATGGGAGCAGACCCCTGTTGTTCACAGTGGCTTCTACCCAGTAACTGCTTAGCAGTAAGATGGGATTGTGGGGAGGGGCTTCCACAGTCCCTCTGTATTCCTTAAACTATTGAGTACATAGGGATTGTGAATGCAAACAAGACATAAATGCATAACTCTAGCTTAAATATTCATAACTGCCTTTGTGAATTCCATTCCTTGGTATTTCAGAGGAGAGGAAAGAAATCCATGACCACTCCATACCATGTAGTTGCACCTTCCTTGCCAGAGCCACTCTCCCTACCATTCTCCTTTCTCCCTCCTGCTTTTTCCATGAGTCCCATCAGAGCAGAGTAATGACATTAAATTCACAAGCCATAGTCTGGGCCATCCCTACTGATAGGATGTTCTCTTGATGGCACTTCATTTTGTCCCCTAGATTTTCAATAATTTGACTTGCAAAGAAGTGGTAGAACAGGACTTGTAAGAAAACCTAGCCATTTTGAAAAGTCTGTCCCCACTCCCCACCCCAAGAGAAAAAGTTTAGGTCTGAAGATGATGACATATCTGGAAAAAAATGGGGACATTCAGTTACTCTAGTGTAGTGTGAAAGTGTTTAATTTGCCCCAGGAAGAAGCTGACTGTGGGTGTCACTCACACCATTTAAATCTTTCCTTTCTTGTACAAGCATCTCTTTGGAAGGCTGACAGGCAGCTGGCTTGTGGCTGATGATTCATTTGCTGCAAGACACATGATGATCAGCATCATCAGTGCTTAGTCACAACTGCCACTACATTTGCATTTAAATTAAAGGAAACCTTTGCACTACACACACTTGTCATCAATTATAAGCCAAAGAGGAGCTGGAATCCTCTTCATCCAAGAGCATTTTGACTCAAGACATGGTGATGACTTGCAACATCTGATGAATAGACTGAGTTTATTAAAGTTTATGCTATAAATGTCTTTCCGTTTCAACAGTGCTACAGGTTCCTTTTGTATGCTGATACAGATTTAACACAACTATGTCTTTGAATCCTGCAACACTTCCAGTTATTGCAACAGACTGAGTTTTGACTGCTAGCCCTACAAAGCAGCTTTGAGATACCAGTTAACCTACCATTTGGTTTTATTTACTTTATTTATTTAATTTATAAACCCACTTTTCTCCCAGCATGGGACCCAAAGCAGTTTCCAATAATTTAAAACAAAGTTTCACTATAATTTTTTGCTGGATTCCTAAATCAGCCACTTCGTTACATCTGCATAACTAAGTAACATCTCCTGGCCCGATTCTTCGTAACACCAATTAAATTTGCTGATGGTAAGTCCTCCTATTAAAAGGGTCCACTGCATTACATACCTTTCATCATTTCACTGATGAAAACCTGGACACATGTGGCAAGCAACATCAGCCTGAGGTCAAGACGGCAAGTGATAAATGAGGAACATCGCACAGGACTGAAGAAGGTGCAGAAGTTTGCTTTTGGCAGAGTCTACAGGGAAGGGCAAGATTCCACTTCCTCATCTGCTTTCTTCCACTTGAGTTAATTGAATGCACTTTTGCACTTTGAAGTCAGTTTGCAATAATCTGAGGAGGAAGGCAGAAAGTGGGAGGAAAAAACGAGATTGTGGAACATTTTTAAAACAGCTGAAAAGTGGAATGACAGAGGATTAATCAAGACTATCACTGCCAAGCCAGGACAATTGGATATTGTATCCTCCACAGATGTCTTTTCTTTGTAAGGGGGAAAATGTAACTAATGAAGTCACCCAGACAGCTTCAGCTGTGGAATTTTCCCTCCCCAGGACCGATGTGTTAGATTTCCCATTAAAACTTCCACATGACTTGATAAAGAGAAGCACCAAAGCAAGACATCATCCTTATTAGCATGAAGAAGAATGGTGTTCTCTGTGTGGGTTGAAACTCTGTGGAGGGACAGTGAATTGTGCAGTTAAATAATGGCTTGCTCCAATGCAAATTTGGGCTGCGGCAAGGGGGGAGGTCAGAGACTGCATGCGATCCTCAAAGCTACCGTCCCCAATGTGAATGTGGGTCATGCCGATACATTTGAATATATCGCTCTGCATCTAATGCTGGGCAGCATTCCTGCTTTGACTAAGCAGTGAGTCAGGAAGGAAGACTCAGCGGCAGTTTCAGTTACTTGAGAGTCATTTCAAAAGAGACAAACCAACAGTCAAATGGCCCCAACCTGGCTATGTTATACAATATAGGATGTGGCCACACTGCAAAATTAAAGCAGTTTGACACCACTTTAACTGTCATGACAATGTCTCACAGAATCCTGGGAGTAATCATCATCATCATCATCATCATCATCAATTTATTTGTATCCCGCCCAATCAACGAGGAATCCAGGCAGCTAACAAGAGTGGAAGTACAGTAAAAAATACAGTAAAAACAAATTAATCCCCTCCCAAATTACCAATTTGTAATTTGGTGAGATATTCAGCCTGATGTCTGGTGCCTCACCAAACTGTGTGAGTGTCACATGTCTTCAAGTTATTCTCGACTTATGGTGACCCTTCAAGTCATTCTGACTTATGACAATTTATGGTGAACCTATCATGGGGTTTTCTTGGCAGGTTGTGTTTAGAGGAGGCTTGCCATTACCTTTCCCTGAGGCTGAGAGCATGTGACTTTCCCAAGGTCACTCAGTCGGTTTCATGGCTGAGCATGGAATTAAACACATGGTCTCCAAAGCCTTAGTCCAACATTCAAATACTGCTACATAGCAAAGTTCATAAAATATTGTTTCCTGCCCAGTAAATGCTGTTTTTGCTGCAAAAATACTATTTTCTGCACAAAGCAACCATGCAGAATAAGTCTTCAAGATTCTTGTCAGTCTATGATTCTTCTCAGTAGGATTTCTTAATGCTTGAAAACACGTTTTTGACCATTTTCTGAATAGTTCAAACATTATTTTCACCCTTAAGGTTACATGAAGAACTAAGGTATGTTTCCCTGACCTGGTTGTTTCATTTCACCTTTGCATATTATTCATTTGGATGAAAAAATGGCTGAATTTTGTTGAAGTGTTCTTCTCTTTTGGGGTTTAGGAACCTATTCCTATTCTTCGATGTTATTTCTGCCTCTGATACCAAATTTTCAGTTCACTCAGGAACAAATCTCCTTTGTTAACTAAGGTATATTTGTATATCAAAAATATGATTCTTCTCCCTTCCTTTTCATTAACGTTTCATCATCATCCAGCACTTTCAAAAGCAACAAGATATTTCCTATAAACATACATGTAAATATCTCTGTCAGTTTCAAGAGCAAAGATTCAATTAAGACAAAGCAGCTTACCATTGCAAAGATGCTTTCTATTCAAAACCAGGGTAATCCAGCACTAGCAAATCTTATACCCCATTTCACTACCTTCTCTATCCCAGGGGTTTATCACACTTGGGCTGATTTTGTCATTAAAGAGAAATTAAATCACATTTAAAGCATCCTGCAAATGAAGCGGAAATGGCAAGTAATTGAACGAATGATTATCACACGCAATTGCGCAAATAAAGTGATATCAGAAATGCATTGTCGCTGAAATCCCAAAAGCAAAACAATGTGCATTAATGCTTCTTTGTAACCACGTTAATGGCAGGTTTTTGTGCCCCGTCATGTGGAATCATTACACGTAATTATGCGATTTTTCTGGGATATTCATGGGATAAACTTCCGATCTCCTTTGTGTGATAAACTCCCCATACAGCATTGGCATTTAAATGTATCTCTCACATGTGGACAAGAGGTGGCAGTATTGCCTATGAATTAAATAATTATTCAGTCTTAGACCAGACATGTCCGAATATTGTCCACTTCCTGAGATAATTTTTATTACTTAACATTTTAAAAATTCTTCCAAGTCTTTTGATCTTTAATTCTACAGTTTTAACTTGTTTGCTGATGAACCTATGCTGCAACCTGCTGCTTTATGGTCATTTTGTTTTAATATTTTATTTATTTATTTATTTATTTATTTATTTTAATAATAATCATCATCATCATCATTATCTTTATTTCTAGCCCACTCCTCTGTAGAACAGAATCAGAGCGGGGTACAGCAAGATTAAAACATACAAATTAAAACACTTCATCAGCCTTCATCAGCCCATTCCCAGCCACTCACCCCTTAAAAATAGATTAAATTAACAATGATTTAAAACCACAACAACATTAAAAGCATAATTCATCCTTGATAGTTCTTAGTTGAGGAAAGAGATAGCACCAAGCAAGGAGTCGGATTCAATTAATAGCTCCCATTTCAGAGCCGGGATCTAAGATGCCGGGATCTAAGATGCCGGAAGAGATGCGTCTTCAGAGCTTTTTAAAAGCAATCAAGAGATGTTATAAGATGCATCTCATCCAGCAAGTCGTTCCAAAGCTTGGGAGCGGTAGCAGAAAAAGTCCTCTGGGAGGTCTGTGACAGCCTAGTTTTCACAGGCTGCAGCAGATTTGCATGTATCCACAAAATTGTGTAATAAAGGGTGACATTTTGTAAGCAGTCAGAAGTTATTTATGAAATACATAAAGTACAGACTGTGACACTTACATTAAAATTCAGAGGTATAGAAAACCATTACAATGGTCATTCAGACAAAAAAAATGTTGATCATAACAAACATCCTGATATTGATTTACTATTTTACGCTGTAATGTGATATTCAGGCCACCGGTGACAGAACTATCAAACTATAATCCAGCTGTTTCCCACTGTGATCTCTCTTTGAGCTTTGTTTACTGAAGAAAACAGGCAAGGAAAAGAGGTCCCAATTCAATGTGCAACAGGTTTCCCCTCACAATCCAGTACTTTTATTCTTAAACACCTTTCTGATCAAATGACCCTCCACGTTGCATTCATTTTTTTTCAAAGCCACCTTTTAAAAAATAAGTTCCCAAAATATTAACATATAGCAGGACAGTAGGACCCCATATTATGCAGTTCATATTATGCAGTGTCACTTATATTTGTATATGAATATGATTGTATTTTTAACTGTTGTATGCCACTTTGATTGTGCATACAAAAAGCGGGATATAAATAAAAGTTCTATGTTTTTAGTATTTTTTTATTATTCGAAGATCTGCGGGTCTCCCATTAGTCCTATTTGCAAACTGTTCCAGTCAGCTTCCAGCAGAAGCCTACCATAGAATTGCAGTGGAGGACCTAGAAAATGACATCTCTAGCCATTTGTAGATCCTTCAGTGCAACTGTACAATCAACATCCAGTGGAAGCACACCAGAGAATTGCACTGGAGGACCCAGAAAATGCCTAGAGGGAACATGTCATTGTTCATTTTAGGTAACATAGTATTCCAGATTATACGCAAAATTCATTATATGTGAAGGGTCCCAGAATTGATCCCCTGTGTGATACAGAATCCTACTGTATTTTAAAAAAGAAATTCAGCAAAATTCAGCAAAAACCTTTCCCAAGGGAGAGGAGGCTGGTCCTGCCCATGCTGACCTTCCAAAATAGATGGCACATTATTCTATATATCATTCAGGACCCAAATCCTGCTGGGGACTTTTTAAGTGGATGTACACTCACAGGAATGAGAATTTGGCAGTTTTATAACATCTGTATCCAGTAAGGGCCTGCTGCTACATTACTACATAGGGGAACTGGCAAAGTGACCAATGCACAACAGGACCAATGCACAATGGGTCCAATGCCCATTGGTTCTGTTGTGCATTGGGATACTGGCTAAGGACTACTATGGTTGGGTGGAGAGGGAATTAATGGAATGTATTTTAACTGTATGCTGTATATTACACTGTATTCTATTTGATGTTGTAAGCCACCTTGATCCTGCGGGACAGGCGGCATATAAATATTATTATTATTATTATTATTATTATTATTAGGACTATCAATGCACATCAGTGGAGCCTGATGCACATTAGGACATTCTTTTTGGTGTCCCATTATGCATCTTCCCAATTCGCTAACATCATTTCTTAGGCCCTCTGCTGTATAGTTAAGTATATGTAAAGTAACATAATGTAGATCATGATGGAGAATTCTGACCTAGGTTTTTAAAATTGGCTTGTTTATTTCTTTTTCTGTCTATGGAACAAAGTATATCCCATCCCAAGCTGAGCATTTGAAAAGTCGCACCGACTTTTCCAGAGGAGAATGTTAAGCGCACGCTTGACTTGTGCTACTTCTGGGGATTAGCCACCCAGCTACGACAGGTCATGTGAAATGGAAAGGCCCAGGAGCCCTTATGGCTGACTCAAACTGCTGCTGCCTTGGCAAGGGCTCCTTTGTAAACAGAAGCTATTTATATAGCTTGGCGTGCTTTTGTTGGGGCTTTGCTGAAGTAAGCGTCGGGCAGAAACAATAGCCCCTAGCCTGCTTAAAGCCCTGCAGCTTAGCTGCCATTTGGTTCTCTTTCGATTGTGTTTTGTGTGAAGGCAACCTTGTGATTTGAACACCATCCTTGCCAAGTCCCCCATCTCTTCAAGTAGGATGACTTCTTCTCTGACATGGAGGAAAATGGGTGGAAAGAACAAAGGCCCCCCTTTGCTAGATGTGGAACGGATAAACTGCATAGGGTCCTTTTAGTTTAGAAAACAGAGGCAGCGTGTGTTAGAGCATTGATCCACTGATTCATGAAACGGACTATATAACCTGACTCATCCAGCCTCTCTCTCTCTCTCTCAATCTCTCAGAGTGACCTGCCTCACAAGGTTGTTGTCATGATTACAGAATACAGAGTATTGAAAAGGAAGAGCCAAGTATGTGAAATCATTCCAGGACCAAGAGGCTGGTTAGTTTCCAGGGAAAGTACAAAGTGTTGGTTATTACCTTAAAAGCCATACATGGTTTGAGTTCAAGTTACCAATTGGATCATCTCATGTAATCCTACACTCAGGTCCTCTGGGGAACCTTTACTTCAAAAGGACAGAACTAGATGTGCAACTGTCATCCAGAGGACATTTTTACTGCCCACCCCTAGACTGTGGAATAACCTGTTGTAACAGATTCGACAGCTAAACATGCCATCTGAATTTAAAACAGTGTTAAAGACCTATCTTTTCCAGCAGGCCTACCAGGTCAAGTTTAAACTATGAATTTTATACTAGTTTATTTTTAATTTATGTTGGATGGTTTTAATGCGTCCCATGTTTAAATATTTTAATTTAACGTGATTAAATGGTTGAGTGTGTTTTAATCTATGTAGTACCCTGCCTCATGCCTTGGGGAGAGTCAGATGAGAAATAAAATTTATTATCATTATTGTTATTGTTTTTGTTAAATGTATGTATTATTAGAGGACTCAAAGTGACTGTGGAGTCATTTTCTGTTGCACAGGTTATTATCAGAAGACTTTCCCCTTTTTTCATTCTTCTGGCTACTAGATTTGAATCTGTAGGTCTGTTGTCACGAGAGGGCAGTAGAGATTTGTTGTAAATTCATTTCTTTCTCTTGCAGAATAAAAGGCATCTAACAATAGTGGTTAGAGAGCCAGCATGGCATAGTGATTTGAGTGTTGGACTACGACTCTGGACACCAAGGTCTGAATCCCCACTTGCAATGGAAAAACATTGGATGACCTTGGGCAAGCAACACTCTCTCAGCCTCAGATGAAGACAAAAGCAAAGCCATCTAAACAAATTCTGCCAAGAAAATCACCTGTTGGGTTGCTTTAGGGTCACTATATCTTTGAAATTAGTTGAAGACACCCAACAACAACAGCAACAACAATAGAGTTTAGTACTTGAATGGGAGACTACCAAGGAATATCAGGTGCTGGATGCTATATTTCAGAGGAAGGAACTGGCAAAAACATTTCTAAGTATTTCTTGCCTAACAAAATCCAGTGAAATTCATGGGGTTGCCATAAGTCAGAATGCCATGCCCTTCCCTTAGCTGTCCTTGAAGGCTGATACAAGAAGATCCCCTTCTCAGACAGACTATGCCCCTGGCCAAGTAGAGACAACAGAGCACATATTACTCCAGTGCTAATACTGCAGGGACATCCAGTCCACCTCAGTCTTATCTCACCTTTATTGTATAAACATCAAGGACATACCAGTCAGTTTTCCGCTTCTTTGCTGCTTTCGGACAGATTTTGTGCAGCTGCAGTTAAAATCCATCAGGCAATGACCTCTGCAGTAGGCTAGTCCAATCTCGCCTTGCCACACTGGATTTTAGAAGGATACTTTAAATACTGTTTTTAACCTGTGTTTTCACATCTTTTATTCTCTAGCCCCTTTTACCTGTGCTGGTCTATGACTGTAATAAAGATGAATTGAAAAGCCCTCTCTGTCAGAGAGCAAATGTGCCACAACAAACTACAAATCCCAGGATTCAATCAGATGGAGCCAGAACAGCTAAACGGTGACAAACTGCATTAATTCTACAGTGTGCCTCTAATCTGGAAGCCATTTTTCTAACTAGGATTGCCAACTACCCATGCTTTTTATGACATATCTCTTGGACAGTTCATAAAATTCAATTAATTGATTGATTATATTTTTCTATTCTTTTCTATACACGTAATTTCTACTTTATATATTGTGTATCTGTCTGCTGTTGATCAGTAGTCTTATAGTAGGGTTTATTTGGTGGTTCATAATTGTGCTCAACTAGCCACACAACCAGACAAATGAAATTGTGACTGGTTGGTTGGTTTTCACTCTGAGCAAGTTGACAGTTTTATGTTGATTTCTTGATACCTGCTTTTCCTTACTAGTAAGTTGGCTTTAGAGCAGGCACATATTCTTCTTGCACTGGCAAAAAGAAAATATATCCGATTATTTTAACAAGGAATGCAGAAATATATTATGATTTGAGCAGCTGGGGTGGAGCAGACTATTTGATGCAGGGAAAGCCCTTTTTTATATAGACAAAATGAACAAGTGCTGGCTGTCATTAAGTCTATTAATACAAGTCTAGCAACACTTTATTATTAACATATTCATCATTAACAAATTCATAGGGTTTTCTTAGACACGGAACAAAGTAATGCATTATGCAGGTAACATCATCATGCATATCACATTAATCCCAAACTCTGGGTTCCTCCCACTCCATCTGCACTCTGTCATTCACCATGTGAGTTTAAATCAATATCATCAATTATAGTTGGCCTATGCAAAGTTGTGAATGGGGACATGTCCTGCGATAACCTCTGAGGCTGCTCCCTGCTAAGGCAGACCATCCATTCATAACCATAGAAGCAGGGGACTGGGTTGAGTGAAATCAGGCTGCCACTCTTCCCCTCCTCTCCATCCCTATTCAGATTATCATGCTTACCTTCTGATATGGTTTTAAGGTGACCCATAGGTTTGTATTCATTGTATTCCCCATTACCATGTATGGATGTGAGATCTGGACAGTTAAGAAAGGAAATAGGAATAAAATCAATTCATTTGAGATGTGGTACTGGAGAAGAGTGCTGAGGATCCCATGGTCAGCCAAAAAGACAAACAAATGGGTCCTAGAGAAGATCAAGCCAGAAATCTCCCTGGAAGCCCAGATGACAAAACTGAGGCTGTCGTACTTCAGACATATCATGAGAAGGGAGGACTCACTGGAAAAAACAATAATGCCAGCAAAAGTGGTGGGAAGTAGAAAGAGAGGAAGGCTGAATGCTAGATGGATAAACATGCAGTCTTGTCAAGACAGGTGTCCACCATCCCATATTTGTGCATTTTATTTTATTTTTTCTCCCTAAGAGTAGTATCTTATATTTCTCCCTGTTGAGATTCATTTTGTTAGATTGGGTCCAGCTTTCTAATCTATTTTGCTTGGGACCAGGAGTATTTCGACTCATGTCCCACCTGCCCAATGCCCAAGCTGGCCAGACTATCCAGGTAGTCTTGAGATGCCCCAGACTGCTCTCTTTTGTTCTGTCTTTCTCTCTCCTGTGAGTCACAGACACAAGCACATCCCCTGCATCTGTCAGTATTTTTCCATCCTTCCCACGATCTTACATAACCAAAGCACGTTTTTAGAAATGCAACTCAAGGACAGCACCCCCATCACCACTTCTGCACCAATGCCTGGATGTGCAAGTGATTTCACCAGACCTCAGACATATGACGGGTGTATCAGAATAACCTGGTTTGGCAGTTGTGGAGTGGAAGAGCAGAGAACTGAAAAGGAAACTGGATTTGGAGACCGGGATGAAAAGAAGCTCTACTTACACAAACAAGCAAAAACCACAGATCTCCCGTATTTGACAACCTTCCCAAACCTGATACCATCTAGATATGTTGGAGTTCAATCCTCACCATCATCCCAAAACATGATTCTGCTGTTTTGGGTGAAATGGAGTTTAGAGGGTGCAAGATTGAGACAACGTGGATTAACAAACTTGCAAATGTTTCCAAAGTGTTGCAGGAAAAACTATAAAGAGATCTAGGGAATCTTAATGACTTACAAACAGATTAAAAGATGAACTGTGCTGGATTTTAGACTACTCAATGCTTGTGTGTGTCTGTGTATGTGCCTTCAAATCACCTGTTGACTTATGGTGACCCTATGAATTTCTTTTGGCAAGGAATGTTCAGAGGTAGTTTTGCCAGTTCCTTCCTCTGAAATATAGCCTACAGTCCTTAGTTTTCTTTGGTGGTCTCACATCCAAGTACTAACCAGAACTGACCCTGCTTAGTTTCCAAGATCAGATAGGATCTGGGGTATTTAAGCCATACTACTAAGTATAGTCTGCAAAAGCTCATGATATTCTTGCAAAAAAGCTAGTAAAACATGGGCTAGTTAGGTGGATTTGTAAGTGGTTCCTCAATATCCTGGAGAGTAGTGGGATGCCGCAAGGTTCTGTCCCGGGCCCAGCGCTATTCAATATCTTTGTCAGTGGCTTGGATGAAGGAATAGAGGGCATGAATATCAAATTAGCAGATGACACCATATTAAGAGGGGTAGATACCCCAGAGGACAAGATCAGAATTAAAAATGACCGCAACAGATTAGGAAGCTGGACCAAACTATGGATTTCAACAGGGGGAAATGTTACATGTACACATATAAGATAGCGACACCTGGCTTGTCAACAGTACATGCAAAAGGGATCTAGGAGTCATAGTAGATCATATGAGTCAACAGTGTGATGAAGCATCCAAAAAGCCAATATGATCCCATGCTGCATCAATAGGAATCTAGTGTCTAGATCGAGTCCCACTCTATTCTGCTTTGGTCAGGTCTCACCTGAAAATATAGCATTCACATTCTTAAACATGGTTTCCACCTACCTGTGGTAACCAGGTGAATGGATCCCTCACAAATACATGGGTGGGACTGTATCATCGTTGTCGTTGTCTTATTTATATACCACATTTCCCCAAAGATTTGGACTTAAAGAGGCTTGCACATTAAAAACATACCATCTCCCTAAGGAAGGAGTTCTAAAGTCTAAGGGCAGCCACCGAGAAGACCCTCTCTCATGTTCCCAATAACTGTACCTTTGAAGGTGGTAGAACTGCGATGAGGACCTCTCCTTTGGATCTCAGAGTCCCAGTAGACCTCTAATGTCTACAGGGAGATATTGTCCATCAGATTGCTTGACCTACGCCCTATAGGATGTTATAGGTCATCACCAGCACTTTGAATAGTATCCAGAAACAGATCTGAAACAGCCAGAAGTAGGAGAGTTATATAATCCTTGTAGCCAGCCCCAGCTAACACACTGTTCTGCATCTGAGCAGGTCTGTTCATCTTTTGTTTCTCTTTTTCTGTTCCTCCCCTTTTGCTTTTGAGTTCTGTTTATAAATTCACTATTAGCCTGCTTTTTTCTCCCATCAGAAATGGGTTTAGCACTTTGGATAGTTCCTTCGAAGTGTGGAGTAATATCTGGCATGGATTCATCGCCCCTCTGACACTGCTTCAGAGCAAGATGGTTCCTCAGAAGCCCTTCTGATGGTAACTGGGTGAAGGCAGCAAATGGATTGGGATGTGAGTCCCATCACGTACACTTAGTATTTCATCAAACCCATGAGAGAGCAATAGATTCACACAAAGCCCCTTGCCAAATCCATCAGCTGCATTAACACTCCCTGAGGCATGATTCGCACCTCCAGTCAAATGCAATGTGATAAGCCAATCTTGGCAGGTCTTCTGTTTTCCTAACTCCCTCCTCTGTAATGTCAATTTATGCTGATTGCTTCTGCATGAACATCAAAAAGACTCAATCAGATTTACAGAAGATAAGCTACCATTAAACACTTAGCCCAAATTACAGGAAATGGGCCCACAAAAATGATGACTGTATTCACAAACACAAACCCTGGATTAAGCTGAAATCCATGGATAATGTGGCAGAATACAATTCAAAAGATTCTCAAAATCTAGTGGTGATATAACCTCGCCACTACTCTGCCACCATTGAAGATTGTTTCCATGGGAATTTAAAGGGACTCCTCGAAAGAGAAAATGCAAAGGATGCTTCATAGGTGTCTAACGAGTTTATCAGACGACGGAAATTGGAAGTATAATCCAATGGCAATCCAAATGCAATCATGGGGTTTAACATTATTGTGTATTAAAGTATCTCACACAATTTCGGGCAAAAGGGAAGTCATTCCAAACACAATCATGGGTTTTACGTTATTGTGTATTAAAGCATCTCATGCAATTTTGGGCAATGGGGGGTCATTTTCGGGTAATGGGAAGTCATTCTGAATGCATTCTGAATGCAATTGGAATTCACGTAAATTCGCTAAACTAGCGAATTCACGTGAATTTGAAATGGCTCCGACTGGCTCCATTCGAAATAAAGAGAAATTCCTCCCGTCTGATAAACTCCTAAGAGAGAAGCTTTTCAAAAGGTCTTGCTTTTCTCATCCTGGCATGCCTGACAATATGACTGACAATACATAGTGAGCTCTTGGTATTCACTGGGGTTTGGTTCCAGGACCCCCTGTGGATACCAAAATCCACAGATGCTGAACTCCCTTTAAATAAAATGGTGTCTGTTATATTAAATTGAAAAAAATCAGTGTTTCCTTTTTGGATATTTTTATTTTGGAATATTTTCAAGCTGTGGATGGTTGAATCCATGGATGCAGAATCTGTGGATACAGAGGGCCAACTATATCTAATATTTGTATAGCAGTTTCAAGTGTTCAGAATGTTGCATATCAATTGTTGAATGGTAAGTCAACACATTGTTAAATCTCTTTAATTCAATGGATCTACAGTACTCTAGTCAGGACTAACAACAGGATTTAGGCTCATGTGTGTTCTATCCTGCCCTTTACCAAAATAACCTCAGGGCATGATCCTAGGAAACCTACAGGCAGGATATGAAGGAATTATTCATTCCCCTTTAGCGCTCCTCCTACAAGTTGTATAAAGGTACACTGCTTCTGAACCATAATGGATCTCCTTTCTAAACTGACTTCACATTGACCTAATTCCCTTTTAACACTATCTGGGATTTGCAGTTTTGTTAATTATTTTGTTTTCTCTGTTAGGCAGCTCTGGAACCACAACAAACTACAAGTCCCAGGATTCCATAGCACTAAGCCACGGCATTTAAACTGGTGTCAAAGTAGATTATTTCTGCAGAGCAGATGCAGCCTAAGGTATAGGGCTACTATAGTGTCTTGAAGGTTGCAAACTTCATAAAGCAGCCGTTTATCATATGAAGAAATCACATAGCAAAGTTCTTCCTGGATTGCTGGTATGAAGGAGGGCTTCCATTTTAGAAGGCCAGCTAACAATCTACATTAAAACACTATGAAATCATGAGAAATTACAAATATCTAAAATCATGCATCTAAAAATTGCAGATGTCTAAAAAGCACAAATTATAATGTCGGCGAAAATACACTGAAACAATTCAAACCACCAGTGAAAGATTAAACATTTCTGTGTGTCCTGGAAGCGTCTTACAAACTGAGCATTTATTAACTGACACCTGTAAGACAACAGTATAAACAAACAGAAAAAGATCACTTCCTTGTGCATAGAAAACTAGCACACCAGGGACAGAATCTTTCTCTTGCATGCTTCCTTTCTTTATGCAAGGAATTATGCAAGCAAGCACAAGTCCATCTCCGTTACATAAAGTTTCCCTGAACTGGACCATGCCATCGCAGCCTAACTGGATGCTGCAGAGCAAATCCCTTCTGTAGCCAAAAGCCCATTCTGGGCTTCTCTCAGCATCCTTTATCCTCAGATGACCGAGTTTTGATCCTGGATTCTGGCATCAAATTACATTATTAAAGCAATTCAACAGAGCAGTTCCTTTTTCACTCCCCTATTGTGGCATTCCTCAATGCCCTCAAAATGAATGCCCTGTGGGATTTTAGAAATGTGCACAACCCACATATTTGGAGCCCACGCTGGTAAAACTGTTTGACACTGAGAGGCTGGTAGTTTTCTTCCTAAGAAAATAAGGATGGGGAGAAGGCAAGGTAATCTCAAACTGAATGGCATCAAAAGTCCACATCCCAATTGGATCCAACATATGGCAATTTAGTTTTCTTTTTGGAGCTGGTGCCTCCCTATAGTTGGCACGTAGTAACCTTTCCCCAATCTTCCTACAAGTTAACATTCAGTGGGGAAAGTGCTTTGCAGTTCCAAGTAAAAAATTGAATTAGAGCAGCAGCAATTAAAAGAAAAAGTTTCTCATTACAGCATAAATACTAGGCTGTTGTCTACTCTGAAGCATTCCAAAGAAAGTCATAAAAACTGTAGAAACCAGAATATTTTCTGTACCCACAGAAATACCCTGCACATTCGATCACAAGCATTTTTGGAGTGGAGAAAAACCACTAATCCTTTTTTAAAAAATGCCAATTGTGTAATCTATGAATCCCAACTCACAGGCACACCGAAAAATGCCTGCCTGCTGCTGTTTCCAACCAATGATCATTTCATTAAGAATGGGAGGATGGCAGGCAAGAGATTAATACTATTATTAAAAATGGATATTGTTACTGCAACCTGAGCTGGATTTGCTTTGAGTGAAATGAAGCACTAGGTAGTGATGCTCTCTTTGTAATTGTCTGCTTTATTTGCAGATATGTAGGTAAAACATCAGTGGAAGTAAATAGAAAGGACATAACCCTACCACTAGGTAGAGGGAAGTGGCTCCCTTGGATGGCAGATATTGACAGGTGGCAGTAAAGTAGGCAGAACTGCATATGGAATTTATCACATTGGGGCGAATTTTGGCATTAAAGAGAGATTAAAGTGCATGTAAAGCATCCCGCAAATAAAGTGAAAATGGCGAGTAATCGCGCTAGTGATTATCACACACAATTGCACAGTGTTATCAGAAAAGCATTGTTGCTGAAATCCCAAAAGTAAAAAGATGTGCACTAATGCTTCTTTGTGACCACATTAATGGCGGGTTTTGTACGACATCATGTGGAATCGTTTCGCGTAATTACACAATTTTTCTAGGATATTCATGGGATAAACTCCCAGTCTCCTTTGTGTGATAAACTCCTTTGTGTGTTAGATGACCTGCCCTTCACTCTTTTAACTAGTCTGCTGCAAAGGATGGGAAATTCACCTTTTTTGGATTTCAGATTCCAGAATGACCAATACAACCTGGCTGCTGGCTTTCCCACGCTCTGGTCTGCTGTTATCTAGTGAATTTTCCAACTCACTTCAGTGTATCTAAGAACTTGTATCCTCATCCTCTCCTCAGATCTCTTTCTCTAGATTTGTCTGTCAGCCAAGAGAGAGAAAAAAATTACAGTATAATCTTTTCCAGCCATCCTCCCACCCACCACTTTCTTTCCTCTCTCTCATAAATTTTGAAATCTCTTTCCGATGTGACCATGGCAGTTGGAAGTGGGTATGGCAAACCTTCTAGTAGCTTGGAATCGAAGTAATCACCAGCCATCAACATCCAGTAATCTGGACCCCACAGTCACTACCAATATTGTATGTAAAAAGTGACTGCGAGAAATGGCCAACTTATAAAACTGAGATGGAAGTTGAGTTACAGTATTGTTTCACCTGCTTGCTTTGCATTGTTCATCCTTTAGGACAAGCGAAGCAAATGTACATCCAGCCTTCAGGCTGAGAATCCTGAAACCTTGTGACCTGCCATTGGCAGCAGAAGCGAGTGGCAGTGTCGCTTTCTGAATTAATTAGCCAGCAATGTTAATAGCTTGTAACAGCTTTTATTTTTAATGGCAAAAAGTCGCATTAATTCAGATGCGTGCCAGCAGAGTTTCGTTCGGCTGATGATTTGTGGCCGCAAGTTTAATGTCTGGCTGGTAAAGCAGACTGCTGTTTGCAGAATTTTAGACTCTGGAGGGTTGGTGGAGGTGAAATGAGGACACAGCAGAAGGCTGCTTGGGGAATTGGCGTTTTGTTTTATTTATTTTTCACAGGCAGGCTGTCTGCAACAGAAGTAGAGCAGCTATATTCCAGTCTTCACCACATCTCAGACAAACACAGATACACATCATCACATACCGAATTTCCTTCCTGACTGCCTTTGGAAAACCCAGGGGGCAAAGCCATCTCAGGCTGCATCTGCACTGCAAAAATAATCCGGTGTGACACTGCTTTTACTGCCATGGCTCAATGGAGTTTATCACATGATGAGAATTGGAAATATAATCCAATGACAATCTGAATGAAATTCTGAACTGGGCCCACTTTATTTCGTTTGAAATTGAGAGAAATTCCTCCTGTGTGATAATGTCCAAAGCTATGGAATTCTGGGGTTTTAGTTTGTTGTGGCATCAGAGCACAACAAACTAAAAATCCTAGAATTCAATGCTCTATGGGCAGGAGTGAACAGGAACCATCAACCCTCCAATATCTAAAACTGGCTTTTCACTTTGAACGTTATCACATGGGAGGAATTTCTCTCAATTTTGAAAGAAATGAAAGTGGGGCCAGTTTGGTATTGAGTGAATTCGCTAGTTCAGCGAATTTACATGATTGCATATTGACATCACATCGTGCCCAAAATTGCCTCCCAGTGCCCAAAATTGTGTGTGATAGTTTCTCACGCAATAACATGAAACCTCACGATTGCATTTGGAAGGACTTCCCATTGCCCGAAAATGTGTGTGATTGGCTTTCATGCAATAATGTGAAACCCCATGACTGCATTCAGATTGCCATTGGATTATATTTCCAATTCCCGTTGTGTGATAAACTCCTTTGAATAAGGCACTAGGATTTTTATTTGTGTATTTAGGAGGGAGGAAGCCAGTGCAGTATAGCACTGTATGTGGTTTGAGCATTGGATTTCAACACTGGAGGCCAGGGTTGAAATCCTCACTCAGCCATAGTGATCATAGGTAATTCACTTTCTCTCAGCCAACCCCCACTGAACAAATCTTGCCAAGAAAACCCTGTGATACAGTTACCTTAGGGTCGCCATAAGTCTGAAATGACTTCAAGGCGCACAGTATCACATCACATTTAGGAACAAAGAAAAGGGTAAATTTGTCACAGAGGAATTTCTGTTATGCATTTTGTAATTTTTTATTTAGGGCTTTACGATTTGCATCCCTGTGTTGCAGTACAACTGAGCAGCACAGGCAGAAGAATCCTGCAGTCAAGTTCTGCAATGGTAATGGGTGTAAATTTTGGGACATTGCATATGTGTCGAACATAATACAGTATATAATTTGTTGCATTGTTATTAAATGTGTGTGTGTGTGTGTGTGTGTGTGGACTTAAATTGTGACTTTGCAGTCTGCAATTACAATTGGCTTCCAAAAAAAAAAAAAAAACCAGAAAGAGGTACACTGCCACAGCAGGATGACTTGCATTTCAACTAAATAGTGGGACATTTTCCTGTAAATGAAGCCAGTTTCAATAACCGTT
This sequence comes from Urosaurus nigricauda, assembly GCA_034509955.1. Classification (NCBI taxonomy): domain Eukaryota; kingdom Metazoa; phylum Chordata; class Lepidosauria; order Squamata; family Phrynosomatidae; genus Urosaurus; species Urosaurus nigricauda. Next base: position 8,176,242 of record JAOEGL010000005.1, on the reverse strand, counting down.
ATCTAAAATGGATGAGAACATTAACCCTGCAGCCTGATCGAGGTTGACAGGCTATGCCGGAAAGTCATTTCATTGTTCATGCTGATTCTCACCAATCTCCAAAAAGAATCCAAAGAGAAACACTCACAAAATTACCAGAGGGTGAGGATGGAGGGAGAATGTTGTGTTGGATTAGACACTATTACAATAATAGAGCATGGCGTTTTGAAAAAACGATCTCCTTTCATCCAAAGAATGGATTGTGCACAGCTTTATGGCTTCCAAAGAAATCAGCTTATCCCATTGGGAGTTGAACATTCATCTCTAAATTCTATCGTATTCCATAGAACATCGCTGGAATTTATTTTTAATCCCATTTGTCAAAAAGCCTCACCTCGAGGCAGCAGTGGGAGGAGATGCCAGGGAGAATTTCACAGTTTTGTGGCCACCAGCATGAAGGACTTGCCAACCAAAACTCTTCCCTCCCGGAATGATGAAAAGTAGGGTGTCCACATACCATGGGAGAGGGAAGAATGCAGATTTTGGATAACACTTCTATTGGAAATACAGTGGGCATTCGCCATCTGAGCATCCGTGGACAGAGAACCCCGTTGTTCTCAATGATGGTGTGCCACCACTGGGGACAACAGGATTTGAGGTCGTGCAATTTTTTAATCTGTGGGTTTGTCTGGAACTGATCCCTCATGGATACAAAGGGCCAACTGTATTTGCTATTCTTTTAGATAAAAATACAGTACAGTGTGCCCTCCACATTCATTGAGGTTAGGAGTACAGGACTCCAATGAAAGTGGAAAAACCACAAATAAAACAATTTTTCCCCCTAAGGTCTTCCAGTGCAACTCTGTTGTCAACATCCGGTAAAAGCTGAGCATGGAATTGCACTAGAGTACCTACAAATGCCTAGAGAAATATTTTCTCTAGGAATCTCTAAACCCTCTAGTGTGACTCTTGACAGAGTTGCACTGGAGGACCTAGTGATTCCTAGAGAGAATATATTAATCAAATCCGTGAATAATCAAATTATGGGGTAAGGCAATGATTTATTTATTCATTCATTTTAGTGCCTGCATGCATTTGGTGGCTTTCTACATGGGGAGGGCAACGACTGCCTGAAAATCAACACAAAATAAATGAATAAAAATTAAACGGATGGAGAGACAGTGAGTTGTTGTTTTTAAGCATTATCTAGCCCCTGAAGTCAAAGGGTCAAAGGGTGAGAACTATGAGAAGAAAAATGCAATATGCACACCCCATTAAAGTACCCTTCTGCAATAAAGGGCAAAAACTGTCTGAATATAAAGAACTTGATCTGTTGGCAGGAGTGAAGAGGAAGTGAGCCAGCATGGCCTCCCATGAAAGAGAGTTTCAAAGCCTGGGAGCAGCCACCAAAAAGGCCCCCTCACATGTCCTCACCAAATGTACCCATGGCCATAGTTTGATGAATAGAAAGTGCCCCCCTAAAAGTCTTCCTCATCCCTGCCTTAATACCTAACAGGCACCTGGATAATTCTGTTAAAATTTGGACTAAAATCCAGAATGGATTCATTACCCCACAACACAGAATGGACCAGCCATCACTCTTTCAGATTCTTCATTGTTATCTGTGAGGTTACCGTCTCAAATGGCAGAACAATTCATTCAAATGGCTATCGATCTAAAAGGAGGCCTGCACTTTTTGGTAACTTGCCAGACAGGTAGTATTGCATCACTGCAAGGTTTCCTAACATGGAAAGGAATGTAGAAACACCCATGAAATGGAAGGAAGAGCTAGTGTGAAAATGTCCTGCCTGGCTAGACGTGGCACGTGAATAACTAGGTCAAAAAGGCACTCCCAGTTAATCTTTGATCCCTGTTCAATGTGTCATGGAAAGAAGAGAGTATCCAAAGGCAGCATTACTCAACCTTTTCCTTCTTTCTTTTCCAATAAATCTCTGTGAATGATGCTGGGTTCTATCCTGGCAAGCACAAAAGGCCTAGTTTTGCCCAATACATTTAGTCGCATTCATTATTGTATTGCTCATTCACAGTAAATGTCAAGCGCATTTTTAAAGCTGTAGTAGTATTAGGAATGTTGGGAGCTGCAGTCCAACCTATATGTTAATTCCAAGGGGCACCTCCAAGCTAAAAAAGATGAGTGTAGAAAGTGAGACCACTGTCAAGAAGCAGTGTCTTCATGAGCATCATGGTCAAATGTTAACAGCTGGCATAAAAAGGGTTCATTTGTGTTTGGCTACACCAACATGGTGTAGCAGTTTTGACTCTGGAGACCAGGTTTGAACCCCCATTCGACTATGGAAAAAACCACTTGTTGACCTTGGGCAAGTCACATTAGTCGCAGAGGAAGATGAAAGCCAACCCCCTCTGAACAAATCTTGCCAAGAAAACCCCCTGATAGACTCACCATAAGTTGGAAATCAGAGAAAGGTGGCATAAAAATTAAAATAAATAAATAAATAAACATACAATTCATCATCTGATGACTCATCATTTGATTGTTGATTTAACTGGCTTGCTCTTGTTGGCATCAGTTGATAGGATGCCCGTCATCCAATGGTACACATATCACTGCCTTTTTGTGTAATCGACTCACCTGATGCAACTTTGTTTAATTAGTTGAAAGTCCCACAATTTTATTACTCTTTGAAACAGCTTGCTGCCAAGGCTCGGCCTCATTTGCTCCAGGCAAGCATTTGCAAGAAGGGGAGAGCAAGACAGTGCATTAAAAAGACATGACTTAATCCCTGAGAGAGTGGGAATGGAAATGGGAGATGAAGTATTGACAGTGGCATAGCTAAAAGGGCAACAAAATTAGGACATGGCACCCAATAAGAAATCTGCTCCTCCCATGAACTGTTTCTTCAGTCTGAAGACCTCTAGCATTGCAGTAACCTATACTTTCAGTGCAGCATTTAGAAATACAGTGTCCAAAGAATAAGCAGCAGGCAGAGTGACCAGATCTATCTGATCTTGGAAGCTAAGTAGGGTCAGCCCAGGTTAATACTTGGATGGGATACTGGCAATAAATACCAGGTGGTGTATGCTATATTTCTGAGGAAGGAACTGGCAATACCACTCCTGAGTATTTCTTGCTTGAGAAAAACCCATGAAACTTATGGAGTCACCATAAGTATATAGGCAACTTGAAACATATATACACACACAAAGTGACCAAGGGAATGCAAACACAGCAAATGTGTCAAGATAAGAATGATTCCCAATAGCTCATTCTCTTCAATGCTAGAAATAGTCATGGAGCGACTGACAGGGAAGACACAGCAGAGTTCTACATGTGGAACACTAATGCTACACCATGTAGGATGTCAGCCACAATGTGTCACAGTTTGCATAAAACTGGCATGCAAATTTATTGGCATTCAAATGCTCTCCTCACTCAACTTTTAAAATTGACTTGGAGTAGACAGTCTTTCAAGGAGAGGACCATCCTCTCTAAAGTAGGACATGTGGCCAATAAATGCTGTCCCGGATAAATGAAGACAATTGAAACATGTGATATTACTACAGTCTAATGTTAGGACATTATCTTTCCTGTACATATAGGATGGGGGGCATCTGGCTTAACAGGACTACATGTGAAAGGGATCTAGGAGTCCTAGTAGACCCCAACTTGAACATGAGTCAACAGCGTGATGTGACAGTTAAAAAAGCCAATGCGATTCTGGGATACACCATAGAAGTATAGAGTCTAGAACAAGGAAAGTAATAGTGCCACTCTATTCAGTTTTGGTCAGACATCACCTGGTATACTGTGACCAGTTCTGGGCACCACAATTCAAAAAGGATGTTGAAAAGTTGGAGCGTGTCTAGAGGAAGGCCACCAAAATGGTGATGGAAACCATGCCCTATGAGGAGAGACTTAGGGAGCTGGGTATGTTTAGCCTGGAGAAGAGAAGGTTAAGAGGTGATATGATAGCCCTGTTTAAATATTTGAAGGGATGTCATATTGAGGAGGGAGCAAGGTTGTTTTCTGCTGCCCCATAGAACAGGACCCAAAACAATGGATTCAAGCTCTAGGAAAAGAGATTCCACCTCAACATTAGGAGAAACTTCCTGACAGTAAAGGCTGTTTGACAGTGGAACACTCCCTTGGAGTGTAGTGGAGTCTCCTTCCTTAGGGGTCTTTAAGCAGAGACTGGATGGTCATCTCTTTGGATTGAGACTTCCTGCATGGCAGGGGGTTGGACTGGATAGCCTTTGTGGTCTCTTCCAACTCTATGATTCTATGATTCTATGATTAGGAGGAACTTCCCGACAATAAGAGCTGTTTGACAGTGGAAGACACTCCCTTGGAGAGTGGTGGAGTCTCCTTCTTTGGAGATTTTTAAACAGAGGATGGATGGCCATCTGTCCAGGGGTGCTTTGAATGTGAGTTTCCGGATGGCAGGGGACTGGATGACCCTTGTAGCCCCTTCCAACTCTGTGATTCTATAATTCTATGTTATTAAGCACATCATTAAGAATTATTTATGTACTGAGCTCTGCATACTGATGTACCATATACAGTGCATTGATTTGTGCTGAATGCACACACACACACACACAAGCACACTACTCACAGGCTCTTTGCTTACTTAGCATCCATTCAGTAACCTGCATTTCCATAGTTATTGCTGATCTGCAGCATCTGACGGCATCTTCAAGTGGATTTCCTCATTCATATCCTGAGCACACAACTGTGTCTGCCCACTGTTATGGCTAAGAATGTTAATTACAGGAGAGGAGACAGCCTCACAATCTGGTTCCCATAGCAATGGGATGAATTGATGAATACCTAAAAGACAGTAGTGGCAACCAGGTTTAGTAACCCTAACTTTCAGCATGTCATGGCATCCTTCTTGTTGGGGCATATGCTAACAGACACATCAATATGCCAATGTGTCTTCGTTGGTATACAGGGCCTTTCCAAGATTGCATCTACACCATAGAAATAATGCAGTGTGACCCCACTTTAACTGCCATGACTCCATTCTACAGAATCCTGGGATTTGTAGTTTGTAAAACCAGGTCTCTTTGACAGAGAAGGCAAAAATTTTTGTAGAACTACAAATCTCAGGATTGCACAGGGTGGAGATCAAAAAGTGGGCATTGCTTCACACACACACACACACACACACACACAAGAATTCCAACCCTCAAAATGAAATTTTCCATCATTTCCCAGATGTCAAACATTGCAATAATTTATTGTATATACTCAAGTCTAGAAATTTTAGTCAAATAAATGACCCCAAAAATCTGAATCGACTTATCCATTGGTCAATATAAATACTGTACCTTACCTCTCATAAAAATAAAAACCATCCCTTGGTGAAACTCAAGAATACAATCTGTCCTGGAAGCACTCCCCCCCCCCCCCCCCGCTCTTTCATCCATCAGTGTGAACACAAATAGTTATACCTCCCGCAATTTGGTAAGTTCTTTGGCATTGCTTCATCTAGATCCTTTGTTACATGAACCTAAGTCTTACTCATGACTTATCCTTGGGTCATATCAATAATCATCATTTTGACCCAAAAAACTGCCCTCAACTTATACATGAGATTGACTTATAGTCGAGTATAATCAGTTTGAGTATAAACACTCAATCAATTGAGTGTTTAGAAATACAATATAAAAATCCAAAGAACGGGAGCAGGCAAAATTATCAAGACAATGCAAACACAGCAAAGAGAAGAGTTCTAGGTGTGGAGGATTTTCAATATCTGAAATGCTCAATTTGGGAAATGAAGGAAAAAATCTTTTTTTACTTTGGGTCTGCACTGTCCCCAATTTCCTCTCCCTCTATCTATATATGCACCTTGATTTCCAATTATTACCAGTAACAGATCTTGGGATCTCAGGCATCCCTTGAAGGTGGAAAATTTTGCAAATGATGCTCTCAGAAACAGAGCACCGAGCCCTCTAGTATCCTGTCCTGACCCTTGTATATGTAATTCAAAGAATTTCACCTGCTCTGGCCATGTAGGGAAATCTCATTGTTATACCTTGCCCTTGCTCACACAGGCACTTAACTCTAAAGTAAAGAATCCACCCAGTTCCTATCACAAAATCAGGTGACATTCCTTTCATAACTCATTATGAATTTAATTTCTAATCTGCAAGGGAGAGTTCGGTCTGGAGTAAAGCTGTATCAATTGCTGTTAGTCATGAAAGTGCCTCCATGTCCAGAGGCAATGTATCATCTCTGGGGAAGAAAATGTTAAGCAATCACCATTCCTTTGTCTCCAGTTAATGAACTTCTCAGAAATGTAGTGGACTTTTGGTGTGATCCATTACAGAATTGTGGTTGTGTGCCTTCAAGTTGTCATGGGGTTTTCTTGGCAAGATCTGTTCAGAGGAGGTTTTGCCATTGCCTTCCTCTGAGGCTGAGAGTATGTGACTTGCCCAAGGTCACCCAGTGAGTTTACATGGCTGAGCGGAGAATTGAACCCTGGTTGCAGTAAAAACACACACACACACACACACAAACCCACACTTTAAAAAAAATGAACCCACGTTGTTCAATAGATCGCATTGTCTTGGAAGGGGCTTTTAAAGGTGTTCTGCCAATTTTTATCTTTTGCCTTTTAATGGATTTGTTTACAATGGTTTTAATTCTATAGATAGTGTAACTGTTTTTTAACAATAACTTTTTAGCTATGTCTTTATAAGTGCTTCTAACCATTCATAAGCTGCTTTTAGTGTCTGTATTGAGGAAAAGGTACGGTATAAACTAACAGGATAATGACAACAACAACAACAACAACAACAACAACGACGATGATGATGATGATGATGATTTCTAACAATATATATTATCAATAATAATAATAATAATAATAAGTTTGTTATATACAAGCAATGATGTAAATTATGACACACACCATGCAAATTTCATTGCAGGGTTGGGTTTTTTTTTTTTGTGAGTTTTTCAGGCTATGTGGCCATGTTTCTAGAAGAGTTTATTCCTGGCATTTCACCAGCATCTGTGGCTGGCATCTTCAGAGAATTCAACAGGGTTGATGCTTCAAAATTTGGAAGAATTTCGGTTGAAGAATTCTGGGCCCTGCATCCTCAAAAAATGACCTTTTTCTGATGTCTACTTAAATCCAGTCCTTTCACTAACCCAGGGCCTAGTAAAGGCTGTGTATCTCCCTTCCTGGGTAATCCTTCATTTCCTCCCTGCAAGGTTAATGTCACATGGAAGGATGAATCAGACCCATCTCGAAAATCACATGGTGAGAAATACCAACCATGTGAGTCACCGGAGAAAGGTCTGCGTCACGTCGCTACCTGCTGGAAATATGATCCCGTATTTGGCAGTGCTTGACTCATGCAGGTAAATGAACAGAACACATTGGAGCAACTCCTGAAATCTAAGGAAATATTCATCAGAAACAAAGAGGCAAGTCATGGGATTAAATTTATCCGTTCTTCACTTTGACTATCTCCACCTCATTCATTTTTCCATCAAAAGCCCTCAAACTGCATTATTAAAGCATTAGTTACACTGATAATCCATCTTTCCTTCAGTGAGATCCAAACAGCACACATGGTTTTCTTCTCCTTATCCCACAATCTTCACAACAACCTTGGGAGTGAGGCTGGACAGAGAGGTTGAGAGAGAACAAGAGAGAGCATCTGGCCCAAGATCACTGTGAGTTTCATCGATCAGTGATGATCAGGATCTGGATCTCTATATAACACTATAACCACTACACCATACTGCCCATCTATTACCCATGGGCACAGTGCCTAAACAGAACATCACACCAACCTGAAAATAACTCCCATCATCCCACGGCACACATCCAGTTTCATACAAGTCTTGAAGACAATCAAACTCATCTGATTTTAGAAGTTAACAGGTTCAGTCCTAGTTAGTACTTAGATGGGAATACCAAGGACAAGCAGGTAGAGTTGGGAAAGTCACACCTTCTCAGCCTCAGAGGAAGGCAAGTGCCAAAATCCCTCTGAACAAATTTTATCCATAAAAACCCATGATAGGTTCACTTAAGGTCATCATAAGTCAGAAATGACATTAAAAATACAACCACAACAAAATTAAAGCCCTATGCATTAAAATCAGTTTGCCCCTCACATCGGGAGAGACTCCCAATATAGATCCAAGACAAAATGTATTGATTTGGCACAATTGGGTAGCCTCTGTATATTTATCTGTAAACAAGTGTAATTGGAATAACTGTATATTTTGCTGCTGTTTACCCCAATGTCAACTTTCCTCTCCTTTCTCCAATGTTTCATCTATGTCCAATTTAAGATTCCATGTTCCTAAAAGCAGGGATTTTGAAACTTATACTTGTACCATCAATAAAGGCACTAGATCACATCAAACCTTGGAAGCTATGAAAAGTCAGCCCTGATTAATACTTGGATGGGAAACCACCAATGAATACCAGGTGCTGTAGGCTCTAATTCAAAGTAAGGAACTGGCAAAACCACCTCTGAGTATTACTTGTCTAAAGGAATCCTACAAAATCACACTCTCTCAGCCTCAGAGGATGGGAAAGGCAAACCCACTGTGAACAAACATGGCATGAAAACTCCATGATAGGGTCACCATAAGTCAGAAACAACCTAAAGGCACACAGCAACACAACACTACCTTGGATCCTGTATTGGAAGAAAGGTAGGATATAAATAAAATGAGATAATAAAAATAAGCAATGCAATTCAGCTGCTGAATTCTTGCTGCACTACATTTCCAGTGGATCCCCCAGAAACTGCATTGCTGTGATTGTTGTTGTTGTTGTTGTTGTTGGATGTTACAGCTGTATGTGGAACCTAAACTTGGAAAAATTACTTCTTTGAACACAACTCTAAGAATCCCCCAGCCAGTATAGCCTTCTCTGTAGCATGAGCAGGTCTTTTCTAAATCTTTTCTAAGCTCTTCATGGAACTCACATCTCAAAATAAGATTTTAACCAGTGGTCACTTGCTGCATGGAAAAAGCATTCTTGTCTTGAAATGCAGTGGAGATCTCAATCCTGGAAGAGATTTAGAAGCTGATAATATAGCTAGGTGAATCTTTAGAGGAGTGCTCTTATCTATAGCTATCAGTACAACTAATTTTCCATTAAGCCTAAGATAGCAGAAACAAAAAATTAACTCAGTGATGAACAAACTGATGGGTGAGTTGTCTTGTGCATTGAGCATTGTGTCTCAGGTAGGGGGAAGGTCAGGAAATAAATAAATTGTAGCTTTTGCAGCTGCTAAATATAGTGCATGTTTTCTTTTCCCTTTAAAATTCTCTTTTCCACACATGGAATCATAGAAGGAGTCTACAGAAGGGGTCCCATGGGCTATCCAGCCCAACCCTCTGCTCAGTGCAGGAAACCCAGCTAAAGCATCCCTAGCAGATAGCTGTCCATCCTCTTTTTGAAGATGTCCAGAGAATGAGATCCCGCCATCTTTCTAATTGATTGGTTCCATTACTGAACTGCTTTTACCATCAAGAGGTTCCTTCTGATATTCCATCAAAATCTACCCACCATAACTTCAAACCATTAGACTTGGCCTTACCCTCTGGAGCTGCAGAGAACAAACTACACCTCTTCTCTCTGAAAGCCCTTTAGATATTTAAAGAGGGCTTTCTGTCATGTCATCCCTCATTCATGTCACCCTTCAGTTTTCCCTTCACCAGGCTGAACATGCCCAGCTCCTCAACATTTTCTCATATCTCCCTAGTGTTGCATTCTTCAGCCAGGTGAACCTCCTTCTTCCCCTGCAGCTGGTGCCTAGTACAGTAAGTTGGGAGGGGAGCTATGATTGTGGCAATAATATTACCATCATGACTAAGTAGCAATCATTTTAGGCCACAAAGCACCTGGAAACAGTGGCATCACTAGGGGGTGCAGGAGGTGTAGTCCGCACCAGGTGACACCAGGTGTGTTTTGGCAGAAACAGGCTATGGTTTGCTTGTATCTCTTTAAAATGCTGAAGAGATGGGGTGAGTGGGGTGAGGGTCAGTGGGAGGAGACAGGAGAGGCCCCTGTTTTTAAATATATATAAAATTTAAATTTCAAATTTTAATTTTAAAAAAAAGTTTAAAATTTATTTTTTTTTAAATTTAAATAGCTCTTTTAAAACATCACATTTGACCAAATGTTCACTTTAATCACATGAAACTATGTATATGTAAACACATTTATTCTGTGCATATGATAGTGTGATTTAATTTTAATTTTCCCAGTTGTTTATGTCACAACTATTACTATTAGTTTCAGTGATATATGGGAATTATGAATTATGAGTAAATTAGTACAATAAGCATTACTAAGGATTCTGTATGGGTGTAGTATGGGAGCAGCTCAATGAGGTGGGGGAACATGCTGAGTTACTACACACCAACCCTAGCATTACGTAAAAACAGTGATTTTTTTTTCAATTACAAACCACATATCCCCAACAATCATTCCCATACAAGCTGCAATTTTCTGGGAACTATAATTATTCCACCCCGCAGCCAGAGATCTTAGTCTTTGTATGTAATCCAAAGTTAGAAAGACTCAGCAAATTAGCCAAGGAAAGCTAATGGCATGATTGCTCTTTTGCCAATCTGTCACTTTGCTCAATTATCAGAGGAACCTTGGATAAACTGTGCAAACAACATTGGACCAGGAATGAAGGGTAAGAGACAAGGTGAGGGTGGCAGAGAGATTGTGTCTCCTGCTCCTGGAAATAGATTAGGCTGCGTGGAACAGGTTGCTATCAATGTTCCCTTTCACCCGCATCATTAATGACCCCAGAGCAGTTGCATAATGTTCCAATAATTGCCTTTCCATTTAAAGCAGAGCATGTTCCACCTTGAGATTAACTTTTTGTACAGACGAGTAAAGCCAAGAACATCCAAAATCAGCAATTTGTGAGGTTTGCTTATGCAGGTTGATGAAATGGATTCATAATGGATCTGTGGTCTTATGGACAGCTGCCTCAGAGGCAAGCTATATGATCAGTACGCTTATATGACATATCTGTTGGTGGTCAGGAGGCCACCAACTACAGTTGAGCCATTGAGACAATGGTGATAGAATTCAAAGAAACAGCCTTGTTAGTCTGGAAAGTCAGTATGTAAAGGGATCATGTAGCACCTTTGTGACTAAAGAAAGAAGTTGGTAGGATGAGCTTTCATGGACTTCAACCTACATGCATCTGAGAAAGTAAGCTCAAGTCTACAAAAGCTCATGCTACTAACTTCTTTCTTTTAGTTAGTCTCAAAGGCAATACAAGATGCCTTTGCAATGAAACAATGTGCTTTACGCATACTGATTCACTATTCAGCTATTGATGCCATCAGTCTATCTAGCTGGGGCAAATCAACCAGATTCAGACTTTATAGACTGCTGCAGTAAACCTGGATATTTATTTATTGCCTTTATAGCCTGCTTTTCTTCCAAGATGGCATTCAAGGCAGTACTGTACTGTAGGTGCAGGATTTGAAATTCTCTCTCCCCCCTCCCTCTCCCCACCCTTCTCTCTCTGTCTCTCTCTCAAATGCTGCACATGAAATACTCCCAATGAGTCAGGATGGCCAGCATTGTACAGTGGGCCTTTGGTATCTGCTGAGGCTTGTTTCCGGGACCCTCCATGCTCGTGCCCCATTATATACAATATAAAATGGCATTATACGCTTATATAAAATGGCAAAATCAAGCTTTGCTTTTTGTATTTTTAAAAAAACAATATTTTCAAGCTGTGGATGATGGAATCCATGGATGCAGAATACATGAATATAGAAGGCTGACTGCTGAATTTACATCAGCTAACTTAGTTAAATATGCTTAGTTAAATATACTTAAGTAATTTATCCAGGCCTGGTTCCCCCCCCCCCAAAAAAAAACTGATAGAAATGTCATTCACCCATGTTCTCATCACTGGCATGCTATTGATGCCTGATAAAGGAGGTGGTGGTGTTACAATCATGACAATAGTGTCACAACTGTAGCGATCATGTATACAAAACAGTTGTGAAAGAATAAATATAGATAATTGTTCTGTATTCACAGTCACTACTTACTCATGATGCTAACTCCCCCCCCCCCCCAACAACCTAATTTATCAGGCATCAGCTTTATGGGGAGAAGGTGATCTATTCTGTTGGTGATCGGAGCACAGGTGAGGGATGTTTCTGTCAGGTTTAGGGGGCAGGTCAGGAGCAGTTACTTAATTAAGTACATTTAAGTAAGTAACTTTCATTACTTAGTTACTTAATTAAGTAGCTTATATAGAATAGTGGCCTATTCTATATAATAGCAAATAGTTTTTTGATGTGGGGACAGATCTGATCCCCTTTTAATTGCATTTTTGGGTGTGAAGTCTTTTTCAGTGGAACTTTTCAATTTTTATGTCATTCTCTTATCAATTCTAAGGTTTCTTCCCCCCACTCCTCAAAAAAGAGTATCAGAAAAGTTAACATGCAACTTTGCAAAGTTATTAGCAATGAGTTGATCCAGTGGGTTTGTGTTTTTTTCTTTAAATTATCAAATGAATTACTTTTTTGAAAAGTAACTTTCCAGTTTCTGAATAAAAATAGATGTAACATGCGTACAGGTCTCCCTACAGATTGGTGTTTCCATTTTGATTTACTGAAATGAAGTCACAGGGAGGCTGACAAAACTGATCAGACAAGAAAGATATGTGTGCCGATACTGAACTCCTTTCCTCATGGGGCTGTTTTCCTGATCACAGTCAACCATAATTGTAGAATTATATTGGAAGTGACCCCAAAGAGTTGGAAGAGACCCCAAAGGCCATCCACTGTAACCCCATTCTGCCAAGCATGAATACACAATCAAAGCACCCCCAAAAGATGGACATCCAGCATCTGTTTAAAAATCTCCAAAGAAGGAGACTCCACCACCCTCCAATGTTTAGGTGGAATTTCTTTTTGACCTTCCTCAACCTGCTTTTCTGTAGGGGTGGGGAGGACAAACCTGTAAATTTCCCTTGCAAGTGGAAAAGTTGTTTTAAGTAGATAGTATTTTTACTGAAAGCATAATTAGGGGTCTCCTATATACTAACAGTGTCAACCTTTGCTTGTTTACTCCAATACACACCTTATTCTGAGTCAACATGCAATATTAACGGACCTGACCTCCACATAAGTATTCATGAGTCTGTAGGTTAAGGTTACAAGATGATAGTATCCTCATATGATAAGAGCTAGAATACTCTTTATTAAATTTTACTTATTAAATATTTATGATTTTATTTATTTCCTGCCTTTCTCCCATTATGGGACCCCCAAGGTGATTTGCAATATCGATAAAATAAAATACAGCCAAAATGTATTATAACAGGAAAAACAATTTAGAATCAAATAAATAAACTGTCCTATTGAAAAGGGTGATCCCGCAAAGAGTAGTGATTTGAGTGTTGGACTACAATTCTGGAGATAAGGGTTCAATTTCCCGCTTGTCCATGGAAACCCAAGTGACCTTGAGTGAGTCACACACTCTCACCCCCTGAAAACCCTGTGATAGGGTCACCATTAGTCAGAAATGACAACAACAACTGAAAACAACACTTATATAAAACAGTTTAAACAATTAGCATGTCCTCCAACATTATACAACTGAAAACCAAGATCTATGTCGCCAAGGGACATCAGAGTGTGGTCAAGATGGCAAAAGTTATTAGTGAGTATAAAGACATAAGCTAGCATCCTGTCCTCTCCCAAATGAGTTTATGAAGTAAACTGAGAACAAAGATCTAATCTGCACTGCAGAAATAATGCATTTGACATCACTTCAACTGCCATGGATCAATGCTATGGAATTGAGGGATTTGTAGTTGTGAGAGATATTGAGCTTCCTCTATCTGGTGGCGCAGCAAACTCCAAATCCCAGATTGAACCATGGCAGTTCAACTGGTGTCAAACTCCATTATTTCTGTAGCTCAGATTAGACCAAAGATGGGAGGGAGAAAATGAAACTAGGACATTTTAGAATCTGTTAAGGGGGATTAATTGGGAATTTCCCAAATCAGAAAAGTTGGAGGGTATACTCTGATTTCTGAAAGTAGATGGCACACTCTCGGGGGTTGATGTGCCATATTCCAGCCCCATCAACTTGAAACAGAAGGTCACTTCTTGTTTAATAGAGAAGAGGATTTAAAAACTCTTCTGCTACAACAAGAAGGCAGTAGGATACCTACACTCCTTGGTGGTGGTGGGGAATATTGGCATGGGAGTCTCTGGAAGCCAAAAACAGCTCTGGCAAAAGCAGGATTCCCAGCTCTGCTCTAACATGTCCAGTTATTTTACCAGATAAAAGAACAGCAACATAGACCAGCCGGTAAGTTCAAGCATACATAATTTTTATTGATTTTTCTCTATGCAGGCATAGTTATAGAGTTTCAGAGGTGTGTCTGCTACTTGCATAAAATGGATAGTGACTGAGCAAAGCTGGAGAGAGAAAGTCTTGCTTCACTCATTACCTTTTATAACTAGAATTTTAAGTAACGTGACTGAGTCTATTAATTGCTCTTAAATATGTGGCTGTCTTATAGAATAAAAGAAGCAGAAACTGGGGAGCTGCCAAGGAAATCCACAGAACAAACTGGAGAATTGTTCCAATGATGCTCAAATGATGCCTTTTAAAAATTACTAAATAAGCCCATGTGTACTCTTAAGGTCTTCTTCAAGGCTCTGTTTAGCATTAAACCATTTACTAGAAAGTGAAAAAAAACAAGCTCTCAAATCATTTACTGGAACAGTGAAACCCCCTAAACTGTTTTTTTTTTTTTCTCTTGTCCAGTATATGGTGGAGATTTCTGATCCAAAAATTTCTTAACTATGATTCTAAATTACTCCCTGAAGAAGGCCTTGAGAGTACACAGGGACCAAAAATGTATTGGACCTTTTTTTAAGTAATAAAGCAACTCTCTGTTGGATATCTTGAGATGTGTCTCCAGTTCCTTCTGTCCTATAGAATGACCAGTGTATTTAGTATTCAATGAATGAAGAAAGAACAAAGGTTTTCTGGCTACATAGCAGCTAGGGGTACATCTACACTGTAGAAATAATGCAGTTTGACACCACTCTAAGTGCTGAAGTTCCATCCTATGGAATCCTAGGTCTTGTAGTTTTGCAAGGTCTTTTCACTGTCAAAGAGTGCTGGTGCTTCATAAAACTACAAATCCATCAAGACTGTGTATGGAGCCATGGCAGTTCAAGTGGTTTCAAATTGCATTATTTCTACAATTAGAGCAAGTCCAAGAGTCAGTCTTCTGCCTATGGGATCCTTCAGGGCAGTACAACAACTGCCAAAATTTTTTTTTTTAAAATGGCTCAAGATCTACTCTATTGAAAAATGTTGGGGGGGGGGCGGTATGGGAAAAATAAGCCATCTATTTAAAAGGAGAATTCACTTTTTTTGCCCAGAAGAAGTGTATTTATAAGGAGTCTGGATTAGTTGCAGGCTGCAAAAACAGCCTTTGTGTTCACCTGCACCCCCGCTTTCCATTTTGGAAAAGCCACTGGATAAGCGCAGCTGGAGTCTGGGCTGCATAGGGGTTGCACAGCACTCATTCGGCCGCGGCTGCATGTGATAACACCCTGTTTTGACTTTTCAAACCCACGTCTATCCCGGTGGGATTTCCAGTGCAACAATCTTCCAGGATCATCCTGGGCAAATCAGAACAGATGGAAGATATATAGTAATCACTTGAGGGTAAATTTACAGTAAGCAAGTATGATATAGGATCTCAGACAGTGTTTCTGTGGAAATTCTTCTAACACCTACACTTTCTGGTACTCTGGTGATTGTAGCTCAGCTCAGAGGGCACAGGGAGGTCTTCAGGAAGGAGACATCTGGGTACCTGTGAATCAGAAAATTCTGGTGTGTTGGCCTTAGAAGCCCTTTGATGTTGTATGCCTATAAGTCATTTCTGCCTTATGGTGACCCCAAGGCAACCCTATCACATGGTTTTCTTGGCAAGTTTTTTTCAGAGGGGGTTTGTCATTGCCATCCTCTGAACTGAGAGAGTGTGACTTGCCCAAGGTCACCCAGTGGGTTTTTATGGCTGAGCAGGGATTCGAACCCTGGTTTGACTACAAAATCGAACCAAATTCATTCAGTTGATCTTAGGGGTCATTCACACATCTTTTTTTTAGTGTGAAGATGCAAATCATCTCACTCATGCATTCCAGGTTTGTTTTTAGCACAATGGACCCACATCGATCTGTATCTCTGCAAGTCCATTTGTTCACATGTGCAAGCATTTGAATGAAGATGGAGCCAACAATGCAAATGCATTCAGAACCCCCTTTTTGGTATGCAGCATTTTATCCCGGGTCTATTCACATTGGTTATTCATACTGCCGATGATCCTGATCTTCTTTTAAAAACTTGGGGGAAAACCCAATATCAATTACCCTAGATTAATTGTAAAACACAACACATTTGGGATGTGTGTGAACAACGGAGATTTAACTAGGATTCAGCCTGGATTATTTTCAATGTGAATAACCCCATACTGTCTTGTAAGTGTACTTATAACAGCAGCCTTAAATTTTTGCTCACACATTGGCTGTGCTGCTTGCTTCTGCAGGGAAAAAAAACCCCTACTTTATCAAATGCAGAATGATTAGGGCAGATAGAAAGACCAAATCAGGAGATGCATGCCTCGTCCTTCATTTCCCACTCCGATTCCCATCAGTCTATTTCCTGCTTACTCCATAGGAGGTTTGTTTCATTATGAGAAAGTGTGGCGATGTGACCAAAGTTCAGTTTTGTGTGCTTCTCATTTCTCTGCAGTTTGGGAGATGAGTCAAGGGGGGAAGCAGATGTGACTGGAAGCACATAGAGAGGTTGGGGTTTGTGTGTGTGTGTGTGTGCCTGCGTGCATCCATGCATGCACACTCG
Source organism: Urosaurus nigricauda (assembly GCA_034509955.1). NCBI lineage: Eukaryota > Metazoa > Chordata > Lepidosauria > Squamata > Phrynosomatidae > Urosaurus > Urosaurus nigricauda. Next base: position 8,159,359 of record JAOEGL010000005.1, on the reverse strand, counting down.
CACCCAAACAGACATACAAGCCAGCTTGCTTTTCCTTTTTATTCCCCTCTATTTTCAAGGGTGTAGATACAAGGAGAATACCGTATAATGAGGGCATTGCTCTCCTCTAGTAAAAAAAAAAATTCTCATTAAATTTTCCTTTGATTCTAAAAATTTCTACCATTGTCGTAACAGAAAACTTCACCTGAGCTTTTAGAAATACAGCATAGGCATCCAAAGACCAGAGGCAGACAAAATTACTAGAGGAATATGAGCACAGCAAATATTAGAAATCTTGTTGTTGTTCTTATCCACCTTCAAGCCTTTCCTAGCATTATTGTTTTTTCCAGTGAGTTGTGTGTCCTCAATGATGTGCCAAAGTATGACAGCCTCAGTCTAGTCATCTTGGGCTTCCAGAGAGATTTCTGGCTTGATTTGCTCTAGGACCCATTTGTTTGACTGGCTGTTTATGGTAATCTCAGCACTCTTCTCCATCCCCACATCTCAAATGAATTAATTCTCTTCCTATCCACTTGCTTAACTCTCCAGCTCTCACATCCATACATGGCAATAGGGAATACAATGGCTTGTTTGATTCTAACTTCCATGCTCAATTGTATGTCTTTACATTTTACGATATTTTCTAGTTCTCTGATTGCTGCCCTCCCCGTTCTTAGTCTTCTGATTTCTTGACTGCAGTCCCCACTCTGATCAATATTTGACCCCAGGTGTGAAAATGTTTTTACTAGTTCTTGGTGTGAATTATTTTCAGTGTCTCACTCTCTGCAATGCTAGAAATTTAGAGAATGATGGAAAATGTCCTTTGGAGGGGATAACATACTCATCCTCCCTCCCCACAGGAGCTACACCCCATCCCTCCTGCAAACAGAGGTTTTTGGAAGGCTGAAAGAGAAACCTTTCTTTTCTGGTGACATTCACTCCCACTGCTTAAAGTAAACCATTTCACATGTTCCCACAGGAAGTATTAGCCCACTTCTGAAAACCTGCATAGTTTTGTATTCTGTATGAATTAGTGCCTTTTTGCATATCTATGGGATTTGACCCCATACACTGATTTTCTGGGAGCCAGCATGCTGTATTGGTTTGATAATTGGCTCTGGAGATCAGGTTTGAATCTTCACACAGCCATGAAAACCCACAAGGTCACCACTGGATGACCTTGGATGAATCACGCTCTCTCAGCCTCAGAGGCAGGCAAAGGCAAACCATTTCAAACTCTCCACCCCAGGACCATGCAAGAGGGGGAAAGGTGACAGCTCAAAGGTGAGCAAGGTTGATCAGAGAAGTGTCTGGTTATGTCCTCATAGCTAGAGAAACAATATGATTGCATTGGCTGGAATCCTGTTGGGGACTTATGTCTTCATAGGTCCATGTCTGAGGAAACTGGAATTGGACAGCTCTGTAACATCCATATCCAGTAAAGGAATGTTTTTATGGAACCAGGGAAGTGAACAACACACAATGGGATTACATTTAAGCATCAGTCTCATTGTACATTGGGGCACTGGCTAAGCAGTGCTGATGCACATTGGTAGAGCCAAATGCGTAGGGACACTTGCTGGTGCCCTGTTACTCATGTGCAAAATTCACTTTCTTATCACCTCTGGTATATAACTAAGAATATGTAAAGTTATAGTTATGGTGTTGGACTAGGACTCTGGAGAGCAGGATTCAATTCTCGCTCAGCCATTAAACCTACTGGGTGGCCTTGTGCAGGTCATATACTCTTAGCCTCAGGGGAAGGCAATGGCAAACATCCTCTGAACAAATCTTGCCATGAAAGCCGCATGATCTGTTTGTCTTAGGGTGATTATAAGTCAGAAACTACTTGAAGGCACACAACAACAACAACAACAACAACAACAATAACAACAACAGGGAAATAGTTAGACGCTTCCACAACAGCCTATTCACTCTCCATCAGACAAAGAATTGCTGCATGGGATCCTACATGGGAGGAGAGCTTTGCTGATTTCAGAACATGGAAGAGAATACTAACGTCCACAACAACCAAAAAAAAAAAAAAGAGAGACATGTACAAGCATAAGGTACATATGGACCCTGGTGGAACTCAGCAGATGATATAATTATTCTATGTCTGGCAACAGTGGCATAGACAGACACTCCTCCAACCTCTCCTCACTTTCATTAGCCACAGAAAGCAGCGAGGCTTCAACACCTGAACAGCCAATGGAGAACGTTGGTCCTTGCAGAAGGCGGAAGAGAATGCCAACCTTCACAACAACCACAACAAAAAAGACATACATAGGCATAAGGTACATGTCTCTTGAGGACCCTGATGGATCTCAGCAGATCATATTATTCTGTGTATGGCTACAGGGGCATAGCCAGACACTCCTCCAACCCCTCCCCACTTCCACCACCCATGGATTGGCTAGCGGGTGGAAAATACAGCATATGAACTGTGAATCGGGGGGGGGGGGGCTTTGAGCCTTACAGAAGGTGGATGAGTATACAAAGCTTCACAATGTCCAAAACATCAGAAGAACGTATGTGGGCATATGCCATTAACAAGATGCCAGCCACTGATTGTGCGATGCAGTCTTTATGCTGAATGTCTACACTGTGCAACCAAATTCACAAATTAGCATTCAACCAGAAGTGCATGTGTACCACATGTGCAATTCCGCTTCAACAAACTCCGTCTGAATACAGATGTTTCATATCAGACAAGCATGTTCAGCCACTTCTCTAGAGGAACTTACACATTTGTGAGAGGCAACAGGATTCTGTCCCGCATCTAACAGTGTTTTTTGCTGTTTCCCATGACAGATTTGAGTGCTGCCTTTCATTGTTTCAGAGCATCATCCCCTGCCTCCATAAAGAGGAGATTCTAGTCTTCTTTATCCTCACTAACCAGGGGGAGAAAACCCAATTTGTATAGGCATGTTTCAACTTTGATACTGTTGTGATGAAGCGAGACAAGAAGGCAAGGCAATTGGAAGATAACATATTTTTGGCTTTGCTAATTTGCGGGATAAAATGTTTTTCCCATATTACATACCAAGATGTAGGGCATATCTTGATAAATATGTTCTACTTGAATTGTTGTTATGTCTAGTGCTTGGAAAAAGCAGAGAGATAACAGTGAAAATGAATTCTGGGAGGCCACTTTGATGCCCAAAGTAACAAGTTATGTAAGGACAGAGTGAAATATTGTAAAACAAATGCAAAGGTGGAGGGATGCAATTGCAGGGAAATGTTGTGGGAAGTCATTCCGAACACAATCATGGGGTTTCACCTAATTGTGTAGAAGAGTATCTCACGCAATTTTGGGCAATGGGGGGGGGGGTGATTTTCAGGAAATGGGAAGTCATTCTGAACACACTCCAAATGCCATTAGAATTCATGTAAATTCGATAGTTTAGCGAATTTACATGAATTCGAATTGGCTCCATTCGAAATTGGGAGAAATTCCTCCTGTGATAAACTCCTGTGTAAGTGGTCCCCAACCAAGATCTAACCTAATTTAAGAAGAATTGACTTGGAAGTGTGGAAGGGGGTGGGACTGCTTGCAAGCGTTAACAGTGAATTAACCATACACTAAACCTTAAGTTCATCTTGGCTTCCAGATTCACACTCCCACCATCTCTTCCCTTGGACCAACAGAAGCCCTGTGCTATGAGCGCTCTCAGGTTCTGCATGTAAACATTTTTGTTGTTGTTGTTTTTGTTGTTGTTGTTGTTAATTGCCTTCAACTTAACCTTGACTCATGGTGACCCTATGAATGAGACATTTCCCAGACCCCCTGTTCTCCACTGTTCTGCTTAGGTCCTGTAAATTCAGGCCCCTGACCTCCCTGATTGAATCTATTCTTCTGGCTCACAGTCTTCCTCTCTTTCTACCATTTTCTACCTTTACTAGCATTATTGTTTTTTCTAATGATTCCTACCTTCTCAGGATGAGGCCAAAAGTATGAGAGCTTCAGTGTGATTATCTTGGCTTCTAGGGAGAGTTCAGGACTGATCTGTTCAAGGACCCTTTTGTTTGACTTTTTGGCTGTCCTTGGTATTCTCAGCACTCTTCTCCAGCACCACATTCCAAATGAACTGATTTTCTTCTTGTCCACTTTCTTCACGGTCCAAGTCTCACATCTATACATGGTGTAGCAAGAGCTCTTCAAAACTAACTAAAGAAAGAAGTTGGCAACATGAGCTTTCGTAGACTTAAGTCTATTTTCTAAGATGCATTTGGTGAATAGAATGGCTATATCTTTGAATCCATACATGGTGATGGAGAATATAATGGTTTGGATAATTCTGACTTTAGTGCTCAGTTATATATCTTTATTTATTTGTTATTTTCATTTATATCCTGCTTTTCTTCTTACAAGCTCATGGTAACATATGTGGCTTTAATTCTCCCCACTTTATTCTCACAAAAGAACAAGACTCTGAAGTATGTTCACGCTAAGAGAAAGTGACCAGACCCCAAGGTCTGCCTACTGAATTTCAGCAGAGACTTGAACCTGGATTTCCTAGGACCAGTCCTACACTCTTAAGTACTGCACCACATAGTTACCAGCATCCTAGGATGTGTAAGTATATGGGGAACAAAATGAGGACATTGTTTGCCTAGTAAGAACATTTGCTCTAATGTTCCTTCAGTCTCTAAACTTTCTTGCATTGCAGAGACAGTGAAAATCATCCAAGCGTCTATTTGCTGTGTTCACATTCCTTTGTTCCCTCTCCCTGCCCCTTTCCTGTGGATGCCTAAACTCCTAAATGCTCAATTAGATGTTTTAATTTACTGAAATACTAGAAATTTGGGGATTGCAGGAAACTAATTTGGGGGGGCTTCAGAGTTCTGCCACCACCCTGTGACCATACCCTGATCTCTGTAAAATTTGCATCAGTAGTCAAGATTCAATAGTCAATACATATGATCATCAGGTACGTGAGAAGTTACTCGCTCCTCCACACATCTGAGATACTCATGTGCAAGTCATCCCATCCACTCCCTTTTCTGCCCAAGTCTCAGATCTTGCATTTGTATTATCTCAGCAAACACATGTTTGAGAATGTGCACTTGCTGAGATAACCGTGCAGTTCCGTCTAATGCATTACAGTGAAAAGACAAAACAAGTCAATACATATGGAAGGATGTGGATTCCTTTGATTCCATTTTGGCAGATATCCCTTCTCCCCAAGGTCAAACTGTGTGCAACAGTCATAAAGTTTTTTTTTCTCTCTGCAAAGTACACTTTCAACGTACGTGTGTGGGTCCCCCCCCCTCCCAGAAATACCAATAATTATGATTCGTGACAACAGCAGCAAAGGATAGTCATTTTTTTCTCTCTTGGGATACTTCCCCACCAGGGTGAAAGCAATAAGTCAAACTAGACGTGACATTAATCTTGGCATTAGCCTAGTCCCTGTCATGTTAGATATTGGGCAGCCTTCCAGATGTTGTTGGATTACAATTCCCAACAGCCCTGGACAATATAGCCAAGGATGTGGAATGCTGGAAGTTGAAAGGGCCACATAGTTCTCAAAGCACTTCAGATAGAAAGACAGAGCGAGAGAGAGTAGAGGGGTGGGTGGGCAGAGACCAGAAAGCTGGGGGAGGGATAAGAACCTGAACCTTAAAGTATTAAATTTGGGGCTACAAATCCCAGAACTCCCTGTCCAGCAGGACCACTGGGATTGCTGGGAGCTGTAGTTCAAAAAAAGTAATATTTCCAAGCTATGATGAGTTCAATCCTTTGCCCCGATCCACCAGGTTTCAATGCCATGTCAGATTAAACTCAACATAATTTAGCTCTTGCAAGAACTCGCCACTTAGATATGACCTTCTGGTTTGTGAACTGAAGAAGAATGGATAATAAATTGTTTTTTTTTTTTCAGAATGGAAATCTGTTAGTGGGCCAGGCCTAGCATTAGGCAAAGTGAGGCAGGGAATGGTGAGCTTGTGGCAGCAGTAGCTGCTCCCAGGCTCCGAAACTTCTTTCTGAGAGAGGCTAGGCTGGAAAATGGAAAAAACGCAATTTTTTTTAAAAAGCTATTTTTTTAAAAAACCTGAGAGGAAAACTCTCTATTAATATCTAGATCCCCCAGCAGAATTTTGTGGTCAACACCCAGCAGAGGTTCACCATAGAATCATGTTGGAGGAGCTACAAATGCCTAGAGAAGTATTTTCTCTAGGAATCTCTAGGTCCTCCAGGATGAGTCTATGGTCAATTTCCAGCATAGTCATGCTGGAGTATCTAGAGATTCCTAGAAATAACTTATTAATCAAACCCATGACTAGTCATATCCGTAAAAATCAAAGTCACAAATGTGGAGGGCTGATTGTATCTTGCAAAACTACAAATCCCAGGATTCCATAGCATTGAAAGCATTGAGCCATGGTAGTTAAAGCGGTGTAAAACTGCATTATTCCTCCAGTGCAAATACAGCCCTAGGAAACATGGAAACAAGTATAGATGTAAAGTAGTGCATTCTCCATTCACTGGGAAATAAGGGGCTGGATAGACTGCCCCAAAAGGGTGGCCTGCAGCCGCCCATTTTTACTCTGGATTGAGGCTGCACCAACCAAACAGAGCAGCGTCCATGAGGCATAAAAAGAACCCACTTCCAGCGGGTTCTTTCCAGAGCGCACCCAGGGTGCCATTGGTGTCCTTGCACACACCAATGATGTACGTGCCGCGTGGCACCATTTGGATGCTGCATCGCGCATACATGATCATGGCGAGCCCCATGTGGACGGGGTTGAGCCATGGCGGCCCCCGGGATGCATGGTAGGGTTTCTGAGCATGTGAAAGCTCAGCCTCTGCGCACCCCTAGTTCAGGCCCAGGCCGGCACAAAGCGCCCATCTGTACTGGGCCTAAGTCTCTCAGGAGTCAATGGAACCCACCAAGTAAGTATATCCAGGGTAGCTGTGGGGCAAGACAAACTGCCAGAAAATGGTGGGCTGAAGGTGCTCAGTTTAACTCCGGAGGGACACTGCAGCAGCCAAACCATGTGGCATCCCGCTGCAGTCAAAAGAACCCAGAAAAAATTGGTTCTCTTTAGGTTGACCGGCACACATCATGAGTGTGCCATTGGCACACCAGTGACATAACAGACATGCAGCAACGTCTGTACACTATGTGTCCATTACGTCAAGATGGTAGCGCCCGTGTGGATGGGACACAGCCATGATGCTGCCACTGTGATGTGCTAAGGTTAGGAATCATGCAGTTGGTGCATGCTCCCTAACCCTAGTATCAGCCCCAGGACAGCGCTTCCTGGCCATCTGTCTCGGGCCTGTGTTGCCATTCAAAATCAGTGATACTTTTATTTGACCAACCAAAATGCGCAAATGCTTTCAAAGCTCTGGAATTTGCAACATGTATTTTGTATATTTTTGTTGGCCAAGAAAGGTATCCCCCCGTTTTGTGGATTTTGGATGTTACTGTACATCATGTAAATGTGCGTGTTAAAGATGCTCTATCCTTTAAACATGGAAACTGGCCTTGTAACCCCAGATTCAGGTTATTCTCCTTCCCCTCCATCCAATCACATGCATCTACAGTCTTCCCCCTTCTCCTCTTTTCGTATCCACCTCCTCCTGCACCAGCAGCTCATCGCCTGATCTTTTTCAATATCCAATTACAATCCAGTTTCTCCTAAGGCAAGACATCAGAGCCCTCCTCATTGGTCCTCCATGGTGTTCACTGCAGTCAGTTACCACGGCAACGGAGGAGTGATGCTGCTGCCTCTTCCCATCTCCTCTGGTCCTCTTGATTCTCTAAAGGATGCTCAGCATCCTTAACCCTTCCCTTTCATTGTTTGCTGCAGGTTGGTTATTGCTCTGGTGGAAGCAGTTTCTGAGTTCTGCCTCCAATTCAGGCTCCTCCAATCTGCCAGGAGAATCACTGGCTTCATCTCCCTTCTTTGGCTGCTTCTGCACTGCAGAATTAAAGCAGTTTGACATCTCTTTAACTGGCATGGCTCCATCTTAGGTATTCCTGGGATTTGTCATTTGTTGTTGCACCTGATATGCCAGGGTGGTGTAGTAGTTTGAGCATTGGACTAGGACTCTGGAAACCAGGGTTCAAATCTCTGTTTGGCCATGGAAATCTACTGGGTGACATCGGGCAAGCCACACTCTCTCAGCCTCAGAGGATGGCCATGAAAAAAAACCTTCTGAAGAAACTTGCCAAGAAAATGCCATGATACAAGCACCTTAGTGAGTCGGAAAGAACTTGAAGGCAAACAACAACAAGGTGGCACCCGAGCTCTTGAGAACAATATCACACTACACTGTTTAAGAACTATTGTATTGTATGCTCTTTTTCTGAATACTGAAATGTTGCAAAGAAATCTACAAGTAAATAATATTCTTACCTTTCTTTAAACCTGGATAAAGAGAGTGGAAGGGTTGTTTCTCGAACAGGTGCAATCCAAGCCACTTGGTAAAAACCTGGCAAGCTGAAAAGAGAAAGAATAAAGACATTGTTTTGTGTTCATTTCTACCCCATCTTTCTTCCAGTGAGCTCAATGTGACCTGGATGGCCCAGATTCCTACTGTGTCACAAAGTTATCACATGATAACAAGTCCAGGCCAGCTTGTTCCCATTAACTTGGGTTATAACTCACATCCTCACTGACCAGTGGCCATGCTAACTGGGACTGATGGCAATAATAATCCAAAAGATTTGGAGGGCACATTTTCAGGATGGTTGTTCAAGACCAGAGCTTAGAAAAGTTAAATTTTGGACTATACCTTCCAGAAGCCCCAGCCACCTGGGGACTCTGGGGACTGGAGTCCAAAAATTAACTTTTCCAAGTTCAACTCCCGACTCAGAGCTAACAAGCTTAGCTCATCCACTTCATTATCACTCATTCTCCTTCTTCTCAGTTAGTACTCATAAGATTCAAAAGGCATTTTCTCTTCCTCCCTAGTTTGACCATGGCCTCATCCGCACTGCAGAAATAATCCAGTTTTACACTGCTTTAATTGTCATGGCTCAGTGCTATGGAATTCTGGGAACAGTAGTTTTGTGAGACATTTAGCCACCTCTATCAGAGAGCTCTGGTGCCACAATAAATGACAATTCCGCAAAAACTAGATTTAAAAGTAGAAAAAACCCTCAAATGTGGGATGTTTTTCAGATGACATTTGCCCAAAAGAGAAATAACATGAAAATAACCTGGATGGAAAGTTGACAAAAACTACTCCTTTTTACTTTCAGAATTTCCTGAAAGTAAAAAGGAGTCGTTTTTGTCGACTTTCCATTCGGGTTATTTTCACATTATTCCACTTTCAAGCAAATACATCTTGAAAACATCCTGAATTTTAAAATCCCATTTCTGCACGGGATTTAAGCAGTTTGCCTCCATGTGATAAAGTCCTATGACTAGTTTGTAAAAGATACAATGAAATGGATTCAGAAGGCATAGGATCTCTGTTGGGGGATGAAAAGCTTGAAAACTCTAATAAGCTGAAAAACTAAAGACCAAAGACTTGAGTATCTTTCACAATTTGTGGTGGCCTAAAAGCAGCAGATCCCATCTGATCTTAGAAGCTGAGTAGTGTCAGCCCTGGTTAGTACTTAGAAGGGAGACTGCCAATGAATACCAGGTTATTGTAGATCTATTTCAGAGGAAGGAACTGGCAAACCTACCTCTGAGTCTTCCTTGCCTAAGAAAACTCTTACAGGATTGCCGTTAAGTCAAGAGGAATAAACTCTTCCAGAACATGCCACTTAGCCCGAAAACCCCACAAAAAACTAGAGATTGAATGGCCATCTGTCGGGGGTGCTTTGATTGTGTATTCCTGCATGGCGGGGGTTGGACTGGATGACCCTTGGGGTCTCTTCCAGCTCACGATTCTATCATTCGCCTTAACTTGTGTGAAGGAGATTGGGGTGTTATTTGCAGCTCTTTCTCAAGGAGCAAATTTATCAGGCTCATCATTTACTTTCCCACTGGAAAACTGCGGATGGTGTAGACGTTTTCACTAGTCCTCTGTAAAAGAAAGGTTTCTGTAGAAAGGAAGGGCACATTTTAAAAAGCTTATGTAATCTGGTTTCCAAGAAGGAGGGAGAACTGAGAGTGGCGAAGCCGAGCCACGAGGGAGTGCCACCACAAATTATTCATCAAGAATATGGTGCCATTTACCTTCCTAGGCAACATCTACCCCAGAGGAGTTCAGAAATAACCACATTTCAAAATGCTCCTCCTTTTCCCAGGCAGGTCAATGAGACTTCTCTTTACTGGAGATGCAAAAAAGGGCCTTTTAAACCATTCCTCACTTGGAAGGGCTCCACTTTTCCTCCAGTCATGAGATTTCTGAACAGGGTTGGCATTTGGCCGCCATGTTCCCTTAGGAAGCAGAAACTGGAAAGCATCCAAGGAAATCTATAGAAGAACATGGAGACACATTTCTACGTGCTTAAAAGGGGGTTGTTTTATTGGTTTTTAAAAAGCCTACATGTTTCGGCCTGTCTGTATCCGTAAGGTCTTATTCAGGGGCTATTTAGAATATAACTTCAAACACTTCTGGACCAAGGGCACATTCCCATTGCACAACCCCTGTGCTATTATTGTGCTGCTGTGAGCATTATAGTGCTGGTATGGGAGCCAGTCTGGTATAGTGGTTTGAGTGTTAGACTATGACTCTGGGTTCAAACCCTTGTATGGCCATAGAAATCCATTGGATGATTCTGGGCAAGTCACACTCTCCTAACCTCAGAAGATGACAAACCTTCTCTTAAAAAATCTCCCCACCCCTCCAAAAAGTACTAAATTTGCCCCAGGGTTGTCATAAGTCAGAAACATCTTGCAGGCACACAACAAAAGTGCTATCATTCTGCACTAACTGCCACAGTTACATCCTATGGAATCTTGGGATTTGTAGTTTGGTGAAGCACTGGAGCTCTCTGGATGAAAATTCTAAATGCCCCTCTCTAAACTGCAAATACCAGGATTCCATAGAACCATGGCAGTTAAAGTGGAATAATAGCACGGTGATTCTGTTCTGTGAATGGACCCTTGGAACTCTCAAACCATTTATTAGACAAAATCTGGGCTTTTCTGTTAACAAAACCATCTTTCAAGATGTGTTTCCGGTTTCTTCTGCAGATGCCACGTTTTGATAGCCTGAGCCAAATGAGGATAAGAGCACCAGACCTTAGAAAAAGGGGACAATTGTTTCCCATGTTATGGGGCAAGGTCTGTTGATCTGCACTGCAGAGATAATAATTTGATGCTATTTCAACTGCTATGACTCAATGCTATGGAATTATGAGATTTGTAGTTTTGTGCGATATTTGTGCGATATCAGAGAGCTCTAGTGCTACAGCAAACGAAAGTCCAGATTGGATACACTAACATGGATCCCATGGAAGGATGCAAAGAGTTAAATACACAATTTACTGAAACCGTAATAAATTAGAGAGGACTCCCTGCATAGGACAGGATTGGAGAATACCCTGATTACAGATTGGTATTTCGGTATCAAGGTACATGTTTTGTTTCTTTTGAAGTGCAGGGCTCTTTTGCAAAAGAAAAAGAAAAAAGGGGAAAGGTCTGTACCCCCAAAAGGTCTGCAATCTAGAAAAGTGCCAGTCATCACCTGTAATGATATGACTTGGGTCTGAGGACCAGCATGGTGTAGTGGTTTGTGTTGGTCTAGGACACTGAGAGACCAGGGTTCAAATCCCCACCTGGTTGTGGAAACCCACTGGGTGACCTTGGGCAAGTCATACTCTCTCAGGCTCACAGGAAGACAAAGCTGAACAAAGCTTGCCAAGAAAACCCAGTGATAGGTTCACCTTAGGGTCACCTTATGTTGGAAATCACTTGAAGGCACAAAACAACATTATAATCGGTCAGCATATTGATATGATGAACAAGTTGCTATAATTGAAAAATTTATATTGCATTGATAGGGTTGCCTTAGTGAGCTGAAGACACACAGCAACAATGGCTTGGATCCAGAGTATCTGAAAGACTTTATCTCCCTATGTATTAGCCTACCTACATTTTAAAATCTTCAGGGGAAGGCTTTCTTTTGGTCCTACCACCATCACAGGTACATCTAGTACCTAGGACTCAGTGGCTCCCAGGCTATGAAACTCTTCTGAAAGAGCCAGGGTTGGCCCCCAGTCTGCTCTCTTTTTGATGGCAGTCAAAGACCTTCTTATTTAAACAAATCTTCCATTTTTAACTGGTTGAGATTATGCAACAGGTCTGTGGGTTTTAATATGCAACACGTTTTAATGTGTTTACATCTATTCTGAATCAATGTTTTTCATTGGATAGTTGTTTAACGCTTTTTAACTTTTGTGTTCAGATTGTTTTAGCTACAGTGGTCCCTTGGTATCTGCTGGGGTTTGGTTCCAGGATCCCCATGGATACCAAAATCCGTGGATGTTCAAGTCCCATTAAATACAATTACATAGTGAAATGGGGTCCCTTATATAAAATGGCAAAAACAAGATTTGCTTTTGGAATTTATATTTTTTAAAAATATTTTCAAGTTGGGGATGCGTGATTACAAATCCATGGATATTGAGGGCCAACTGTATTTGGTTTAAACTTGCAAGGTAGGTTGCTTTGGATCCCATATGGGGAAAAAAGCAGTATGCCAGTTTAATAAATAAATAAACAGGAAAATGACTAAAAGAAAGAAGGTGGAGGGAAACAAAAGCTGATGCTAAATTGTGGGAAACTATTGAAATGGCATATATTAAGACATAATTGAAATCAGGCATGGGACTAAATGGTTCTGCCAAAGACGTCATGGAAAAGTTATGTTTTTGGGAGAGATTTTTTCACAGTCAGGGTTTTGGACATTGGCACAGAACTGGCAGAGAATCCAAAACCAGGAGAAAGATTGGTGGAGTAGGGATACTCTAAGCCTGGAAGCCTGTATGAGTTTGGAAGGTAGCAACCGGTTTAATTCTGAGCTTGCATCTACACTGTAGAAATAATACAGTTGGACACCATTAACTTCCAAGGCTCCATCCTACAGAATCTTGGGATTTGTAGATATTTATTTATTTAATTTATTTACTTTAATAATGTGCCATCTTTCTCCCAGGCTGAGAGCCATGGCAGCTAAAGTGGTGTCAAACTGCATTTGTAGCTGGGTGAGGCACCAGCACTCTTTGGCAGAGAAGGCTAAAGACCTTGTAAAACTGCAAATCCCAGTATTCCATAGACTGGAGCAACAGCACATAAAATCATGGTGTCAAACTACCTTATTTCTGGCGACTGGCTGCTTCCTTCTTTTCCCTCCTGGTCCAAATCCTATGAGTAGTCCCAACAAGAGCAGAAGCATTAAAGTAATTGAATTTACCCATTTGTTGACTCTGCGTTCAACAAATGAATCAATGGGTCTACTCAAATTGGGATAGACTAACTGGATTCCAACCTCTGTTTCAATAAGCCAAAGAGAGGGAAGCTTATACACTGAATAAAAGTGATTTTTGAGAGAGGGCTCTGAATATTCTGTGGGTACCATCTCTTTCCCTTTCTACCTGACCTGACAGTTATGTTTCTGTTCTGTTGTGTTTTGATCCAGCACTCTGAATTCATCCTCTGTTTGCCAGACACACACACATACACACCGCTCCAAGGTATGGTTATCAAATGTCATTTCTTTTTCTCCAGAAAAAAAACCCTCAAAAAACAAAACAGCCTATCTATTTGTTATATAAACCTTAGACTCAAAAGTATGTTAAAAGATGCTGAGAGACAGGTCTTAACAAGGCAGAATTGTCCTTCTGTTGTTTCAGCTAGAGTTCAATGGCAGAATCTCTCTCTCTCTCATGTACACATACAAACACACATGCCAAACACTCCAACATTTCACAGATCAAAACCAGGACACATGTGGCCAAACAACATGAGAATGTAGTCAAGACTGTAAAAGTAGTTAATGAGGAAGAATACACAAACTAAGAGAGGTTGCAGCAGTTTGCTTTTGCCTGAGCCTACAGGGAAGGACCAAAATTCTGTGCCTCCTCTCTTCTCCCCCTACCCCTGATGAGTTGAGTGAAAATTACTTCTGCACTTTCAACACAGTTTGCAGCAATTGATGGAAGCTGAGGACAAAGTGGGAGAAAGAGAGAGAAACTGGGACACTTTCAAAGCAGTTGAAAATCTGGGGTGGCAGAGGATTAATCTGTCAAACCAGGACAGTTGAAGGGTATGACATGCAGTATGTGTGCAATGTGAAACGCCTGGGTTCAATATCTGTTATGTCCAGTTCGGAGGCTCTCACAAGGATGACTATAGGCACCTTAGAAGACAGGTCACAATTACTAAAGAGGTCAAAGAAGAAAGTGAAATGGCAGGTTTAATGCTGAACATAAAGAAAACAAAAATAATGAACATGGAGGATCTATATACATTTAATCTGGACAATGAGGAAATTGAAATAGTAAAAGAGTTCTCATACCTGGGATGAAATATTGATCAGAATAGGGACTGCAGTCAAGAAATCAGAGGAAGATTAGGAATGGAAGGACACCTATGAAAGAACTGGAAAATATCCTAAAGAGCAAAGATACAATTGTGCACTAGTTAGTTAAAGTTCATGTGGGCAACAGTATTCCCCATTGCCATGTATAGATGTGAGCCTGGACAGTGAAGGAAGCAGACAGAAAGAAATTGAACTTATTGAATTTCTAATAAGTTTTATCAGCCTCCATAGTTGTGTGAACATCTCATTACCTTTATTGTTCCTCCTGCTGTTATTTGTATCTTCTCTCTTCTAACATGGTCCCATATTTATTTATATTTGTCAAGGTTTGGATATTTTTGGATAGTTTATATTGAATATTTTACCATTTAATTTGATGTTCTACAGGATAGTTGAGTTCTAATATTCCTAACTAGAACCCTTTCTTGTTCCTTTCAAAGATTTGTCTTTCAACCAGTGGGTGATTCTATCCATTTCCATCATATCTGCCAATTTCAAAAGCCACTCTTCAATTTTTGGCAGATCTTTAGTTCTCCATTTCTGTGCATATTGAATTCTTGCTGCAGTTATCATGTTTGAGATCACTTTCAAATTTTTCCTCTTAACATTTTTTCCAACCCTGATTTTATGTTTAGTAGAAAAAGTTGGAGATGCATCAGGAAAAGCTGGAGATGCATCAGGAAGACTTTTCCAAAGATACTTATCATATGCTTATGAATTTCTTTCCGGTCCTCCTTAGTTTTGGGGCATTTCCATCACATCTAGAAAAAAGTAGCAATATTTTTTTCTGTCATTTCCAATACATTCTCTTTGCAGTGTTGCAAATCTTATCAAGTTTACTAAGTGGGATTTCTGGGCTTTGTAGTTTTGTGAAATGGTATATAGCCTTCTCTGTCAGAAAGCTCTGGTGCCACCACAAACTACAAATCCCACATTCCATAGCATTAAGTCATGACAGTTAAAGCAGTGTCAAACTATTATTTCTGCAGTGCAGATGCAGCCTAAGTTGCAGGATCTTGGTGCTGTACATATGACACAAAGGAGGGAGCCCACAATACTGCACAGTGACACTTCACTACTCAAAAGAAGTGAGAGGAGAAGCATTATAGGCTGGCTTGCAAGACAGACTGACCAAGTGCAGGAATTTTTCCACATTAAGGGTGCAACTAGGTCACAAGTACAGAGAGAGCAAAGGTTCTTGCAAAGGGATTTCCTGAACAACCAGGGAAAAACAGCCTGACTCGAACTAGACTTTGTTGTGTGTGGCATTCTTATCTCACCCAGTGGAAAGGGACCCAGCTGTTCAAGCTGAAGTCTCTCCCAAAAGCAGAAGCAGTGGCCACATCTGGATCACCTCTTTGTAGCTAACGCAAAGTATTTGTTGGCAATACATTCCAAAGTTCTTTATTGAAAGAGGGGGGGGGGGGGACAGTGCATGCCTTTTCCAAGTAATTTTAGAAATATATGTTTGGAAAGGGATGCTTCAGTGTAAAAATCCAATACTAGTAAATTACTATAGCCTCAGATCTCGCCTTCTCAGTAGCCATTCAAAGTATATTAGAATTATTAGCTGGCATCTTGTGAGACAGCTAGGCTTATGCCTTCGCAACTAGTATTCACATTTATGAATGTGACATTATTGCCACAATTGTAAATGCCTCCCATCCACCTTAAAATCCAGGGAGCTGCAAAGAAAAAAAATGCTTTATCTTTGTTTGAGGTAGAAACTTCAAATAGTAAAGTCCCAGTCCATTTGCTCTCTCTTTAAGATTCCCCTGTAGAATCCTTTACCATTTGAGGCTTCTACCACAAAGGTCAAACTATTTTTTTTTCTTTTAAATTGGGGCTGCATTGGCAACACCTAAAAGTTTTCTTGGTGCAAAAAACATGGAGGCTTCCTGAAAAATTCAGTGTTCTCTTCCTAACAAAGGGGCTTGTAGCCTCACAAAGTATTCAGACAAACTGGATCTCAAAGGCAGTAGCTTTTTGTCTTGCTAATGGAGGTTAAAATTTATTTCCTGGACTGAATCTCCCAGTATCCACATGGCCAATAGGAAGAAGGGCCCACCAGAATGAATACCCTTCTATACCATCTGAACCAAGGACAACAACCACAACATCTTGACCAAATGCAGGGCTGTGGCTAACATTATCAATTTTCTTTCTCTTTCTCCTCTGTGATTTTTAACATCTTTGCCTGACAAAGAAGCCAGTGGAGCTTTGAAAGCTTGCAACAACTTGCAACAAGTGTAAATTGCATTTTGGTTGGTCCAATAAAGGTATCATGGTCTTGTGGATTTTGGATGATACTGGACTTTGCTATATAGTCAACTCGGCTACCCCTGGATATGTTGTGTTGATGTAACACCTAGGAAAAACAGAAGCACCAGATGGCTCCTTTAGATCAATCAGCCAGTCCTTTTATGATTGTTGTGTGTATGTGTGTGCAACACTACAACTGGAAAAGACCATGTAAATGGTTTGTTTTCAGCCTACAGTATTTAAATTAGATTTTACTTTTAAAAAAAAAAACAGTCATAATGCTTTGAGCATTGGACTATGACTTTGGAGACCAGGGTTCAATTCCTAGCTCAGCCGTGAAACCCCACTGGGTGATCTTGGGCAAATCACACTCTCGCAGCCTCAGGGGAAGGCAATGGCAAACCTTTCCTGAAAAAAATCTTACCAGGACAACCCCATGATAGATTCACTTTAGAGTCACCCTAAGTCAGAAATGATTGGAAGGCACGCAACAACAAATGTTTTAAATCTGTAATTTAAATTGTCTGGATTGTTTTCAGGTGGCATTTTTGTTGTGAATTGCCCTCAGGTCGATCTTGACCCATGGCAACCCTATGGCTGAGACCATCTCCAAGAACCCCTCCACTATTCTGCTTAGTTCATAGCCATGATCTCAAGAGTCCATCCATCTAGCATGCTGTTTTCCTCTCTTTCTACTTCCCTCCATCTTTCCTACCATAGCATTTTTGTTTCTACCAATCAGTCGTGCCTTCTCATGATGTGTCTGAAGTACTGCAGCCTCATTTTTGTCATCTTGGCTTCCAGGGAGATTTTTGATCTGCTCTAGGACCCATTTGTTTGTCTTTTGGGCTGTCCATGGAACCCTCAGCACTACATCTCAGAACGATTGATTTCCTTCCTATCTTGTTGCTTAATTGTTCACCTCTCACATCCATACATGGTAATGGGAAATACAATGGCTTGTATGATATAATTATTAAAATAAATGACAATAGACTCATGCAGAAGCAAGAGTTTTGTGCTAATTATGCTTTGCACAAACTGCAAAACCCAATTGCAGAAGGGACAAGAAGCTCTTAGCAATCTTGCCCTCTCATGGAAGGTGAGATCTCTTGGGGAGACTGGAGAGTCCTTGAGGTCCTCTTTCCCTGTCTTAAGACGGATTACTCTAAAGCAGAAATGCAGTGGCGATGATGACTTTTCTACTTGTATGTACTCCTCCAGTAAACTTCACAGCTTAATCAAGTTCAGGCTTTCTTCCTCACTCACCTTTATCTTTCCTCTCCGGCAATGGGTGGGCCACACAGCTATTCAGACCTTTTTGTATGCACACACACACACTCCTTCACTGACCACACTGTGCACACTCTGCTGTTCATCGACATCTTACAGCAACCACCCATTGCATTTGGTGGGGAGGAAACTTTTTCCCCCCATTTCCGTGCTCCATCAGAACAATTTTTTCCAGAAAACTGCAGGACAAAATGGGTTATGGTTTATTTTCGTTTACAATTATAAATAAAAGATTCAATTTTTTTATATTTTTCCCCATGCTGCACAACTGTACTCTAGGGGCTCTTCCATGCTACACAAAACTAGCACTTTAAGTGCCAATGGCTTTGTCCTATGGAATCCCAGGATTTGTAGCATCATAAAATACAGTGGGCCTTTAGTATCTGATGGGATTTAGTTCCAAGACCCCCATGGATACTACAATCCAGGGATAGTCAAATCCTATTAAATACAATGGCACAGTAAAATGGTGTCTTATACAAAATGGCAAAATTGCTCGTTGGTACATTTTAACAGTGTTTTCAAGGTGCGCTTGACTCCACGGATTCAGAATCCATGGATATGGAGGGCTGGCTGTCTTTAGCATTTGCTGCCAAATAGTTCTAGTGCCTCCCCAAACTAGAAATCCCAAGGTTGTGTAGGATGCAACCATGACCATTAAAGTTGAATCAACATGGTTTAATTGTTTAGTGTGATAGATACATGGGACATACTACAAGTCCAGAGGCTTTCAGGCACAGTGGGGTTTCAGCCGAATAGAGATGGAAAGTCACTACTTTAAAAAAAAAAAGCACCTTTCAGGATTTTGAAATCCAGCTTTGATAAAAGGAGGGCTGACTGATAACAAAGATGTCTCTATTGGGAAGAGGAGAAAAACATCCTTGAATTACCCTTTGTGTGGCCAAAAAGAGGAGGGACAGTGGAAGAATTTAGTAAGTGAGCTGTATACAAAGTGCTCTTATCATATTCCCGTGCCTGAGTCAAGGGGCAGCAGAGACTATTATTATTTGTCTTTGATGAAAACTATCTTGCCATCCTTCATCTGATATTTACCAGTGCTGTAGAAAGAAAATCTTTATTTTCCCCTCTCTCTGGAACCTGAAATAACATTGGCACACCCATACACAGGCTGTCCGACATCATCATGTTAGCTTCCTTACAAATTTTTCTCTACCTGATGGGTGTGTGGGATGGTCAGTCCATTTGTTCTCTTGTGTAATCCTGCAAGCCGATTCTTAATTCAAATTCATCACTCTTACTACTCAATTTGAACAAAATTATATAAAAATAAAGGTGCATTCCATGTTGCATTGTACCAATACTAAGGGACATGGTGGCACTGATATGGAAAGCTGTGTTGATCAACTGGCCCTTCTCTTGGATCATAGGGTTAGGGTAAGCATTGGCTGAATTGTACTGATCCTCATGGGAATAATAAAGCCCATGGATTGCATTAACACTCATGGGAATAACAGAACCCATGACCCACATGCAGCTTTTGGAGAATCCAATGGGGGCACTGGGATTCTTCTCCCCCCCAAGAACTCTTCCTGCCCCAAACAAACCTCCCCACTTCCATATCTTTGGGTGAAAAACACTTGGATCCATCCATTTAGAACTCAAGCAGGCCTTAAAACATTGTTTTGGTGAGACACCCTGGAGAAACATGTAAAACTATTAACGCTGTCTCAGAAAGCAACCAGAAGTGATGCAACATCTACATACCCAAAATTGAAAATCGGAACAAATGTGGCCAGGGAATATCAGGATGTGGTCAAGATGGCAGAAAATATTAATGAGGAAAAATAGGCAAGCTGGGAGGTCCAGCAGCAGTTTGCTTTTGCCTGAGCTTACTGGGAAGGGCAAGATTCCAGCCTCTTCTCTCAGAGCAAATTACTTTTGCACTTTGAACTTGACAGCAACTGAAGTAAACTGAAGGGAAAAGGGGAGGAAGAGGAGACAAAGTGGGACACTTTACAAGCAGCTGAACAAAGTGGAATGACAGATTATTTTAGATTTGTTCAGATTTTTGAATACTTCCATATACATAAGGAGATATTATGGAGCTGGGGGTCAAAAACACAACATTATTTTGTTTCATACACACCTTATATACATAGACTAAAGGTAATTTTATAGACAATGTTTTGAATAATTTTGTGTATGAAACAAAGTCTGTGTACACTGAACCATCAGATAGCAAACATGTCACTATCTCAGCCACCCATGTGGACAATTTTGGATTTTAGAGACATTTCAGAATTCTGGATAAGGTAGCCTTTATTTCAGTAAATAACTGTTTTCATCTGTGAAACGACGGCAAGTAAGAGATTGCAGAAGGACAGGACAAGTAGATAAGACACATTTCAGCTATCCATTTCAGTCTGATAAGCTTCCAGATTAGAGTACTGTAGTGCATTGTATGAAGGGCTGCCATTGAAAATAGCTTACAAACGACACTTAGTTCAAAAATACAGGTAGATGAAAGACTAGGATTAGGTATTATGAGCCTATTATGTCTGTGCTTATGCAACTGGAGTTAATTTCCAAACAAGGAATAAAATAGTCCAAACATAGGAGTGTAGGGGCTGAAGTGCAGAAACCCAGATTAAAGTTCCCCATGTGGTCCTAAACTGTTAGGCTGATCTTGGACTGGTCAGCTCTTTGCCTAACCTACCTCACAAGATAGTTGTGAAAATTAAACAGAGGGAATCATACACTCTGAATGAAGGGTGGAGTAACTCCATAAAATCACAGAACTGGAAGGCACTGAAAAGGCATCTAGTCTGTCGACACACACACACATACTAATGTAAGAAAATCAGGCAGAAAAGTAGTAATATTAGAAACATCCACTAATCAGGGGAACAATTTGCAAACAGAAACACTGACTCATTCATTTCTATTTCAAGAAGGTATTTAATTGGTCCAGCAACTGCAAAATATACAAATTTCCAAAAGGCAGACCTTTTTTATAAGCTGGCACTGCTTCATCTCAGGCAACACCCTCCCCCACCCACCAAAAACAAAACATTATTCCAAACACATATATACAGAATTAACATCACACGTCAAGAAAAAAAACACATTCCTTTCTCAGTTCCACAACATCCGTTAAATAAATAAATAGCATTTTTGCTATTAAAAATGATAAAAATATAAATTCAAGTATCAAAGGAAAAACACAATCAAAGAATGAGTCATTGGTGTGGTGTTCAATTGCCTTTCCCTACTCAACCAGTGGAATCGCTAGACTGGCTGAACCTCCTCTACTGGTAATCCTGCAAAATCAACCACTTACCCACCCCAACCCTATATGTTCCCCTCTTTCACTCAAATTGCCTGAAGCAGGGATATTTTCTCTAGTTGTCCCAGGATTTCCTGTTTATAATCCAATTTTTTTCCTCCAGTTTGCATCGATTTCCAAAAAAAATTCCACAATCCACAAGCAAAGAACAGCTTGCCTAAAGCGTGTTGTCACAGGGTAACAGAGGTGGTGGCATTTGCCTGCAATGGCTTTATCTAAACAGGGCAGAAGGGAATGCAAGGACCAAAAAAGCCACTTGCTGTATGCATGATAAAGTAATTTTTTAAAAAAAAAAAATTTAAAGGGAGAGGGAATAGCTAAGAAGCTGGTGCAGGGAGAGGAAAAAACCTCAGTGCGTGCAAAACACTCTGAAAAGACACTCTTCCCTCCCCAAAATGGATGAGTTTTTACAACTGTAATTAGAAAAGAGAAGGGTTCTTCCACCTCTACACAAAGATACACCTATAAATTTGCTAGCACAGCATATCTGTAAAAATGGTCAGTGGTCTGATGTGGCTCACTTAGGTGCAACTTCAATACTATTTTTTAAGAAAAGAAAAACCTACTAAAGCACTTGTCACAGCACAAGGCTAATGCGGAAGGCACTGCTGCTCACCTTGGCAAAGCCGACCTCAAATGTCTCCCCAAATCACTGCATTCCTACCAAGTCAGTCAGTCTGGGAAGACCATGTGTATTAACGGTTACCTGAAATTAGGATGTTTAAATGAAGGGGGATGAAAATCAACCTGTTCCTGCTTTTAGACACTGCCAATGTCTTTGCTTATGGGGCCGTGAGATCCCTCAAAGAACAAGGGTGAGCAAAGTGTGTCCCTTCAGGTGGGACTGCAAGTTCCATCAGCCCTAGTGAGCAGAGCCAAGGGTGAGGCACACGGGAAGGTGCAGTCCCAAAGCATCTGGAAGGACCCACTTAGCCCAACCCTGCTCTACAGATTGCACTACTAGATCTACTTTTGAGGTTTTATTTTCATTGACTCAAGAGCTGTCCATGCTTCCTGTTCATTAAAGTAAGGAGAGCTCTTCCAAAAGAAGGCAGGCTGGCTTGCACATAGTGAAATGACACCTTAGTGGTAGTTGAAAACAGTAGATGGTCAAGATGCTTCCCTAGAGCTAACAAAACCAACCAACCCTCAGCTCATCCCCGATAGGTACTCCAACAGATCTGCATGAACTATAGCTGAAAAGCCAGAAGGGAACAACACAATGAGGAACTAACTTGCAAAAAACGCAATTCATACAAACAATCCGTGGCACCTACATACATACTCCTTTCCCCTGTGCAGTCAAATCAAAAACAAACATTTCAGATGGTCACGTTCTACTTTATCACACCCAGCCACTCCACCAGCTGTTTGCTGGTGAGATTTCCAATACAGAAGGTCAGATGAAATTCTCTCTTCAGAAGGAGACACAAATTGGCCAGGTTTCATTGCCACTGAAAACCAAACAGCCAATTCTGCCCCACCCCAACCCCAAAACATCCATGGGTTCTGCAGATGACCTCCAAAAATTTCCTAAGAGTACATGTGTAGAGAAAAGGCATGCAAACTGTGAAAAGTGGACACACTTGTTGGTGACTCCAACGGGCATCTCTCTAGCTACATTTCCCCTTTATGCACACATATCCCAAAGACCATCCATTTATTTACACATGTTCCAAGTAGCACAGTGCCCCTTCTACTTCACTGCAAGGCAACTGTGTCACTTTAGAAATAAAATAGTAATAAAAATAAAAATGAGAGTAATTGATTCAGGCTATAACAGTATGCAAAGTAGTACTTTAGACCTTGCTGTGGTCTACTGGAATCTTGGAGAGAAGAGATGAAGAAATGGTTTAAAGATCAGTGTATTCCACAGTTTACATTATAATGAGATGTCTTCTTTTTCCTCCTTCCTTTCTCTCTCTGTATTTCACTACCCTCCCCAAAAGTCCCATTTCTGTTAAGTCCAGGTAGGTAGGTGATCATCAACAAGGGCCATCAGCCTCGAGTCAAATGGAGCCATATGACAGACACAAGCTTCGGAGATGGATGACACAATGGAGCTGGGCTTCCGTCGGCGGTTTTTCAAGCATCGCCTGAAGAAAATTCAAGATTGCTTGTGGGAATTGTTCAGGTTCTATAATCAAAGAGAGACAAAAAGGGAAAAAAGTTTTGAGCACATGGTTTTAAAATCTGAACAATTTCAAAAAATGCAACAGTAAGAGAGATGCAAGACATTATTGTTTGCATGCAGATGGTTTTCAAAAGGCAACAAAAATCTATTACAGAGAACACTGCAGAAACATCATCCAGGGAGGTAATAGCTACAAGGGAAAATAACATAGAATCCCAGAATCATAGAGTTGGAAGAGACCACAAGGGCCATCCAGTCCAACCCCCTGCCACCTCATTGAAGAAACAGCTGAGTCCTAAGAAAAACAGGCCAGAATCTCAATCATCATTCATCATCTCCTCTGTGTCCCCTGGACTAAGTTGTGAAAAATATTTAATCATCTCATAAGCATGGGTCACTGAGCCAGGTAAATGAAAGCTAGTCATTTCTGCTTGCCTAGCCTTGAGAAGGATTTTGTATGATGTTGTCATTGGGTATCATGTAAAGAACTAAATGCCTTTAGCTTGAGATAGTTGCTCACTAGCTACAGGTATAATAATTCTACAGGACTAGAAGAAGGAAGAACCTGTAGGTTTTGCAAGCAAGAAGGAGCCTTGAAGAAACTTATGCTATTTCTGAAGATAGCAATTACAGTGGGGCCTTGGTTTGTCTTGCTGGAGGTTGGTTCAAGGGCCCCCCATGGATACCAATATCCGTGGATGCTCAAGACCATTGAATACAATGGCATAGTAAAATGGTGTCCCGTTTTTTTATAATAAAATGGCAAAATCAAGGTTTGCTTTCTGGAATTTAAATATTATATATATATATATATATATATATATATATTAAATATCAAGCCATGGATAGCTGAATCCATGGATAAAGAATCTGTGGATACAGAGGGCTGCCAGTACCTGTCAAGTAGCTGCCCACCCCTCCTCTGCTCATATTTTCCCCCCTCAAATGACATTACAAAAATATTGTAGCCTAATAATATTCAGTGAGAAAAGCTACCACTGGGTTTCTTTACAAGCTCCCCAGAGTTTTCCTCAAGCTAGAGAGAGCTATGTAGAAAAAGATAACGGGTAAGAGAAGGAGTTGGCTCCTGCTATGTCTATGTGCTAAACCTAAACTCTGCACATAGCTATTCTGGAAGCTGCAGGAGACTGTGGGGCTAAACACTATTTAGGGCTGATCTAGGCTGGATTTACACTACAGAATTAATGCAGTTTGACACTGCTTTAACTGCCATAGCTCAATGCTATGGAATTCTGGAACTGGTAGTTTTGTGAGTTATTTCATGTAAGCCGCCTTGATTGCCCAGCGAAAGGTGGGATACAAAAATAAAGTAGTAGTAGTAGTAGTAGTAGTAGTTATTATTCAGCCTTCTCTCTGAGAGCTCTGGTGCCACCGTGAAATACAAATCCCAGGATCCCATAAGATGGAACAATGACAGTTTAAGCAGTGTCAAACTGCATTAATTCACAGTGGGGCAGCAGCCCTAGACACAGAGCACAATGAGGTGACAGAGTCAACAGGTGACAAGATGGGCCAAATCACTCCACATTGCAAAGATGGCAAAACATGTTTCTTTATTTTGAATTTTAAAACTTCTTGAAAACACCATAGAGTAAGCTAGAATAAAACTTTTCTCCATGGTGTATTTACTTTCTACTTCTAGAGAGTTTTCTACAGGGAAATCATGTAGAAAGTCTTACCTGCCCCTTTACACCTTTAAGTGGAACATTCCTGTCTAGAATCTTTTCCTTTATGGGATCAATCATATGCTTACATAAACACTGAAGAAAATTTAGTTTCCCTGTCATATCTGATTAACAATCCTATGAAACTCTAAAACTGAAACATTTTCTACACTAGTAAAGACTAGTTTATCTACACTGGTCTATTACCTTCCATTTAATTTTGTCTAATGTGTGCCCTTAAAGAGTTGCAAAGATAAGAGGGGAAGAAGTGGAAGAAAGTATAACCCATTTTGCTCAGCAGAAAGCAAATGCTGCAGAAGTATCTCAGGACAGAAAGCAAGAATTGAGAAACACACACTTGCTACAAATGGCAGGATTTTAAGGAAGGGAAGCAGCTGCTGAAAGGAACTCCCTGTTCTCACTTGTGCATCACCAAAAACTACAAGTTTCACCTCTACCTAGTCTCTTTCTCCTCCCCCACACAAACACACACAAAAAGAAAAAGCCAAGGCAGAAATGATCTTGAGTAACTGTTATTTCAACGAGCCGAGGGTAGGCCTGGGGAAAGCACAACACGCAGAGCAGCAAACCGTTTACCTTGGAAATATTAGTAAAGCAAAATGGTTGAAAATGTGACAAAGGGAGCGTCTTTCAGCGTGAAAAGGGAAAAGAGAGAAAGCTGGTGAAGGAGAGTGGCCTTGCAGCAAAACTGTATAAAACAAATGCAGCGACGTGAGGGGTTTTCTCCATCACCAAGGCAAGGTGGCCTTTCAAAAGTGCAACAGAGAAAAAGGTTCATCTACGCCAGAAATCAAAAATACAAAATCTGCCTTATCTCCAGGACAGAACACTGATGTATTTAATCCTCTAGTCTTGCCTCCTCAGTGACAGGAGCAATGCAAGGTTGGCAAGAAAAGGTCCTTTCCAACCATATCGCCAGTTATTCTTTTATCAGAGGAGGGAACATGGTTCCCAGAGCCACCCATGGTTGGGAAATACATCCAGCTAAATATCGATAGTTGCAACCCCAGAAACCTCTAAGGGTTGCTGATATTATGCATCTTCAAACTGACTTCAGACTTACAGCAACCCTTTCATGCGGTTTCCTCAGAAAGATTTATTCAGAGGAGGTTTCCTTTGTAACTGAGAGAGTGTGACTTGCCACAGGTCAGCCAGTGGATATCTATGGCTGAGTATGGAGTTGATCTTCCGGAATTTTAGTCTGACACTTGTACCATGCTGGTTCTCAATCTACTCATTTCAATTATATTTTGGAGTGAGCATGCCTTTTTTTGGCCCTGATACAGTCTTTTTTTTTTTTTTCAGAACCAAGATGTGACTTTCCAGGTTCCAAGGTTAAGGAAACTGCTGACCTCCAAATGTCAATAAACTAGTATTTTCACCACCAACCTCCCACCCTGCTACAGATGGGAACTGGAGTCCAATAACATCAGGAGGATTCCCCAATCCCACTAAATTCCTTTATAGTCTTGCAACTCCAGGGCCCTAAATGTAAAAACAAAATGGCAAGACATTCCTTCCTTCCATCCTAAAGCTTTCTGCACTATTGGAAAGTCTTGCACCAACACTGCTGAGAACATACAGATGGTGAGAAGGAAGATCAATTTCCCTGGGATTCTAAAGTCCAGTAGCAGACTGTCCCAGATCTCTACCTAGATTTATTTCACAACTAAAGAATCAGCCATTGTGAACCCGATACCCTCCCAATACACTGGATGGAAATTCCTGTGATTCCCAACCAGCATGGACAATAGACATAGAATACAACATCTCGGATCAAAAATATGCTGCCAGACCATTGGTTCATCTAGCTCAGTACAGCCTGTCCATATAGATTGCGTGGTAATTCTCTACAGTTTCAAACAATTCTTTATACAGCTTGTCTAGAAATCCTCTTCAGATTGAACTTTTGTCCTTCTGAATATAAATCACAAAGTGCATAAGCTACAGTCCTTCTTCTAGAAAACATGGCAGCAGGCAAGATAGATAACATATAGAGTATTATGTTTCTCCCCTCAGTACAAGGGATGATTTTGTATACTCTGCCAAAGTAGGGATAAATCCATCATTTTGCATTCCCAAGAGAAAGAGAGAATATCCCCAGGTTTATCAACAGTGGTACAAGCTGGGTGTGAAAAGCCAATCGTCCACTTGTGCAGAAGCAGGAAGAAAGAGAAAGACAGGCAAGTTGAGAAAGAAAGAGATCAACCCGCAAGAAGATACTTACAGGCAGGCCTTCCCCAGTAAAGGCTGTAAAGAAACAAAGGGAGGAAAAAAGAAGAATGGAAAAGAAATCAGTATATGGTTTGAAAAGCTGGTTCTCATGACAAGAAACAGAAAGGCCAGGGAGAGGGGTTAATCAGACTGCCAGGGAAAAGACAGACCAAGAGACACAAAGCCATCCAGCTTCAGCATCTACCCATATTCATGCTCAAAGGTCACAAAATGTCAGCAAAAGAGCCTCCAGCATTTTATATCCCTAGCACAGAGATGGCCCAACAAGGATATAGAGAGGTTGGGCAGAGGAGTGTGGAATCTATCAAATGCAGTTTACTAGCAACAGAGGCTGATGTTGAAAGATAGGCTTGGCTTTCAAATCACTGCATGTCTCCAAGTCATTTTTTAGTTATGGTGATCCTAAGGCGAGCCTCTCATAGTGTTTTCTTGGCAAGTTTCTTCAGAGGAGGTTTGCCATTGCCCTCCTCTGAGGCTGAGAGAATTTGCCCCAGAGTTACCCTTCCTTGGCTGAGCGGGGATTCAGACTCTGTTCTCCAGAGTCATAGTCCAATGCTCAAACACTACACCATGCTGGCTCTCAACCTAGCAGCCTACTATAGTTTCAATTCTTTGTTTCACCAACATCATGGATACATCTGGTGAGGACTCAGAAGAGAGCCTTCTCAGTGGCTGCTCCCAGTCTATGAAACTCTCTATCGAGGAAAGCTCTGGTGCCTCCCTTTTTGTTCTTTTCACCCTTCTTATTTGAAAAGGGCTCCAGCTGGTTGGGTTAGTGCAACAGATGTGCTGGTTCTTAAAATATAATAGGTTTTTATGTGTTTTCAGATGTTCTGAACTACTGTTTTTAAGCAGATTGTTGTTCAATGTTTTAAGAAAATTGTATTAGAGGTTGTTGTAGCTATTTTGGTTTATGTACAGTATAAACCACCTTGGGTCCCCTATGGGAAATCCCTGGTGCTGGATGATGGTCTCCTACCCAAGTACTAACTATGTCTAACCCTACTTATAACCAAACTCAGAAAAGATCAAAGGTGCTCAGGGTGCTCTGGTGGTCCTATCCAGCTCTCCTTGGCAGATGGGAGTCAAAATCCAATGCCCATAGAGGCAATGCATCTGATAAAGAAATGAAGAAGCTAATGATACCAGGAGACACTGCTATAATATCAACAGACTGGAATTAATATTAACTTTTTATATTATGACACGAGGGTATAGGTAGAAAGGTTTGGAGCAGAAAGACAACTAAATGAGATACTGTTTAAACATGTGTTATTTCCAAAGTCTGAAGGACAGAATGAACCTATTTCTGATCATCAAGCATAACCTATCTTTGTACTGACTCTTAAGCATATGCCACCATAACACAACAGAGTGTAATCAATCTGACTGTTTTTTAAAGTTTAACATAAAATTTATTTTTAAATTATAGAGTCTTTTACTACTGGTTTTTTAGTGGAAGGAGATGAGTGCAAAAAATGACATTGGCTGTGATCTCAGAGAAAGTACTGCCATTTTAAAAAAAACCAACAGAACAAGCCACGCCAAAGTACTACCGCCCAAGATTTAAAGCAACAGAAGGTACAGACATGCAATGACAACAGCCACAACACTCTGCCATCACCACCACCACCACACAAACAAAGGAAAACCACCAACAAAAGAATGTAACCAACTTGTCCAGGCAGCTGGGTGGGTACTTCCTGGGGCATACAGATGGGCAGGGCAGCAGAAGCAGCAGCGGCCACATGCTCCTCAAAGCTGTTGATGCGAGGTTTTTTGGTGGGCTCTGGGCTTGCTAGAGGGGTAACACTATTGCGTCTCATGAGGGTGTTAGGTCCCTTCTTTGCATCCTAAATTAGAGCAAGACAAAGATAAAAAGTAATAATGAGGACGAAGGTGAAAGGTATGAAAAAAGCAGTTTTATATATTAAAAAAAACACATGATGGGTTAATTGATAAGCCAAAACATACCAAACAAAAAGGAAAAAAAGGTGAAAGTCAGGAAAACTGGGAGACAACTTTGCAAGGATGAGAGATACTACTACTGCAATCTCCTGTAGCAATCCTTCTCACTAACACAAACATACAAACAGACTCAGCGTACTTTTTAAAGCAATATGAGGCCAGAAATGAAGAGGTTCTGGATTGAATCTCAAAGTCTCTCTTAGAGCTCTGAAGAAAGCAAGTATAAGGATCTCTATAAATTAGAACCTGATGCTTTAGCATGATGCAAAGACACGTTGAACAGAGACATGATGAATGTATTACAGAAAGTGAAAAGCCCTAGCCAAATTCCAAATCCCTGCCCCAAAACTAAGTACGGCAACCTAGTGTTATCTATGTACAACCTGCCTTCGGATTCACAGTGTTATCTATGTACAGCCTGCTTCCAAATATGGCTAGTAACTTTAAATAATTTTAAAAGAACATTCAACTCGGTGAAATCCTTTAAACATAACAAATGCAGCAATAAACCAAGCATTACATTAATGTCCTTAAAACCCGTCCAGGGAACATGAGACTTTTGCCAGCTTTCTAAAGCTTAAGAAAAGGGGGTCTTACAAGGGAGGGAGTTCCACCAGGCAAGGGGCCATCAAAGAAAAAGCCCTGCTGTTAACATGATGTTACAATATAGGACATTTCAAGGACTGAAGAATAGTGACAACCTCCACCTCCCCAGTCTAAGTTTGTGATATCACTTCTTGTGATGGGCCTCTCTTGTGTGTGCATATTTGAAGAGGAAGAGAATGATTAGAGAGAGGTGGGAAGTTGGAGAGATTTCAGCATCCTTGACTCAAGTGCTCTTTCCCGTACTAAATACTGGACCTCCCACATCACTTTTCACCCAGTGCTGGGAAAGATCTACAAGTAAAACAGTAGGGTAGCTGACTCTCATCTAGTTCTGGCCCCAAGTGTACATGAGGTCTCAATTTACACATCCTTCATACACCAGGACTCTGAAAGGGGCACTCTCCTGAGGCAATCCAGTAATACCTTCCCCTCCATTAAGGGGTGGGTGGCTGGGTATGGTTCATTGTAATTTGTACCTTGTATCTTTTTAATTGTTGTAACCTGCTCCGATTGGTTGACAGAGGAGAGGGCTATAAATAATAATAATAAAAATTATTATTATTATCCATCACTGCATACCTGTGCTCCCCGGGGGGCTTCCATCACTCACACCACATGCTTTCACAGCCTCAAATGCCCAGCATCAGCCTTGTACCACCACTGGCATTATGAGGGGATCAGCCCTAGGTCCCAGGCTTTGGCCCTGAAATCTCAGTCTGGGACAGTCATGGTCTGGCAATCCTAATTCAGATCTGGGGTGGGTCAGTGCTGAATGCTTCTCTATACAAACTAAAATATGCCCTCTGCAAAGTTTATACATCCACCTAGACAAGACGCTGCCTCTCTGACATACTGACATACTCTCTGCCCACCCCAGTGCAGTTCCATGTACAGACTGAGTTTCCTTTATCTAAAATGCTTGGGATCAATAGTTTTGGATTTTGGAGTATTTTCATATACATAAGGCAATGTCTTGGAGATGGGACCCAAGTCTAGACACACAATTCTTTTATGTTTCATGTGCTCCTCATACACATAGCTTAAAGGTAATTTCATGCACAATATGCTTAATAAGTTTGTGCACGAAACAAAGTGTGTGTACACTAAACTGTCAGAAAGTAAAAGTGTCACTATCTCAGTCACCCATGTAGACAATTTTGGATTTGGGGATGTTTCGGAATTCCAGGTAAGGGAGACTCAACCTGTAACACAAGGCACTTCAGATACTCGGAAAGAGCTAGTAAACAAGATCTTTTTCTATTACTTGCTGTTGCTATTGTTATTCTACTACTATTGCTATTACTGCTACCGCCACCAGTCTTCCACTACAAACTGTCAGGGAAAAAAACACTGCTTACAACAAAAGAGAATCCGTCTTTGAATGTTTTTCTAAAACTCAGGTGTCTACCCAAGTTCTTTCCATGTACACAGGGCTGGGGGGATGAAGGCCCAAGTGGAGGGCAGAGGCCCCTCACCTCTGGTCTATCCCGGTGAGTGTTCACAGCGTCGACATTCAAGCAGATGGATTCCACTCTACAACCTTAGAGAAGGGTGAGGAGAAAAGAAAAGATGCAGAACATGGTCAATTAACTGGATCACAATGTTCAGTTAAGTAATTAAACTGGGGCGAAATGCTAATCAAGGTTGATTTTATTAAAAAGTAATTAAAATCAGACATATGATTAAGAAGCAGTTTAATTATTCTTTGAATCAAGCATTCAGAAATCTGAGAAGGAGAGGGTATCTCATTGATCTGTTTTTCACTGTGGCTGCATCTGAACTGCAGAAATGGACACCACCTGGCTCAATGCTATGGAATCCTGGGATTTGTAGTTTGTTGTGGCACCAGAACTGACAGAGAAGGCTAAATATATCACAAAACTACAAATCCCAGAATTCCAGAGCACTGAGGCAAGACAATTAAACCAGAGAAAAACTGCATTATTTCTGCAATGCAAATGTAGACTGTGTTTTAATGTTTTAAATTGTTTTAATATTGTGAACAGTTTAATTATATTTTACGTTGACACTTGAATGTTTTCAACTATATTGTACCTGATTTAAATTGTAAGTTGCTTGGGGAAGAAGCAGCGTATAAATAAAGATGCTGCTGCTGATATTGTCATCTTAAAATTAGGATTTGCCCCTTCTCACATAAAGAAACATAAATCAATTAATGATTTTTTAAAATCCATATACAAAATGCACAGAGAAAGCAAAACACCAAATCATTGGATTAAAACTAAGCCCACTGCATTTCTTTAATCAGCTGAACAGCCCCAACAATTACAGAACATAAAGAGCACTGTCTGACACACCCATCTGTTCTACGGTCAAGGAAAGGTATGTTGTTTCTGACTTCGACAGCAGCAAAAGGCGTGAAAATTCATTTGAGTGAGACACAGGCCAAGCTTCCTGGGCTAAGCCCTCTGTCTTAACTGCAAATGAAATTAAATAAGAAGATGAGGTAATGCTCGGGACTTTACATGGGACAGAAATATATACATAATCTATCTGAATTATCTGATGTGTTGAAAAAGTAAATTATGTGAACATGTTCATGTATGCATATATATGCATATGTTGCGTTGTTCACATCATTTCTGACTTATGGCAACCTTAAAACAAACCCATCATGATGTTTTTGGGGGGCTGAGAATGTGAGACTTGCCCAAGGTCACCCAGTGGGTTTCCATGGCTGAGCAAGGTATCGAACTGTGATCTTCAGAGGCAAGTCCCATGCTCAAACCACTACACCAAACTGGCTTTCATATATGCATATATACATATGCAAATTAAATGCTTTCTTACTTTGCACAATTTTTACTTAAGACCTGCATAACTGTGTTTGTAATTCATTAGGAATTAGGTAGACTTTGCCGGGGGGGGGGGGGGGGGAGCTTTCTTCTAGCCAGTGGAAGAGATACCACTGGGAAGCCACTGGTTTCAACCAACCTTCTGGCTTTGGAAATTCCACTCTATGCTGCCTACCCTCATCCAAGTATATTTCTGAAGTCACATCATAAGGCTGGAGGCTTGCCTTTTAAAATGAAATCAAACGTTCTCAAGAAGCCTCCATCTGAATCTATTGCTACCAACTATGGCACTGTGGTGCATACAGCACCTTGGAAAAAGCAGGGAAGCTGAGAGGGAGCTCACGGAAACCCTTGGGTGGACAATAGAGAGGGACTCAGGAATGTACTACAGCACCCATTAATGGGGAGGAATGTGAAGAAAACACAGCAATGTGGAAACCACTAGCCCTCCACCTCATCATCTGCTCTGGTTGATCCCTCACGCTTTGACACATTTTGTTGTCATTTTTAAAGGCTTACCTCTATCATACAGTGGGGCTAGAAAAGTACACTTTCATAGGAGTGAGGATTTCTGAAAGCCTTGCCAATCTAAGGCTCAATCTAGGGCAAATAAATCATCACCAAGTTGCAACCTCAGGTGTACCTTGCTATGAAAAAGCTTTGTGAGAGAGAAAGAGAGACTCACCATAGGCCACAGGGGTCAGCTTCAGCACTGTGTGAAGGGGGCATTTCAAGTAAGGCATTTCCTCTGGAGAGAGAAAAAGGCAAGACAATAAAGTGATCAACTGGACACAAAAATCTGTCCTGCAGATTTTGCACAACCTACAACTGACAGGCTACAGCCTCAGGCACTGCAGCCCAGGTTGGGGAAAGGATTTGTGGAGTTACAAGCAGAACAAGAGATAAACAAGAAGAGAAGGTTAAGAGGTGACACGATGGCCATGCTTAAATAATTGAAAGGATGCCATACAGAAGAAGGAAGAAGCTTGTTTTCTGCAGCTCCAGAGAACAGGTCCTAGGAGTAATGGATTCAAGCTACAGAAAAAGAGATTCCACCTCAACAATAGGAAGAAATTATTGACGGTAAGATCTGTTTGAAAGTGGAACACACCCCACTGGAATAGGTTGGTCTTCTTTTTTGGAGGTTTTTAAACAGAGGCTGGATGGTCATCTGTCAGGGGTGCTTTGATTATGTGTTCCTGCATGGCATGGGGTCTCTTCTAACTCTAGGATTCTGTGATTCTATACTCCCTGATAACAGTGCTTAGGATCACAGCCTAAGAGTTTAGAAGACGGATGGGTGTTGCTGTTGACTCCTGGCCAAGGGCTGGAATGACTTGAGGGCACACACCTGCACTCTTGTCAAGGAAGTAGGCCAGAAGACACCTCATGACGGCCTGGTGACAGATGACGAGGACATTCTCCTGTCTCTCCAGCTCCATGATGACCGGTTCTAGGCGCTGCACCAAATCTTGATAGGACTGCAGGAGAAGAAAGGAGACAAGCACAGATCAAGATGATACAGAAGAACTTGCAGCCAAATTATGCTGACAAGGAAAGCGAGATGGCCCTTCTCCTGATGTTGGCCATGCCACATATTAAAGATTTTGAAGAGGCCAGGAATCCAAAGATGAGCAATTGCCAGTAAAGGGAGCATAGAAGAGAGCATTCTAGGAATACTTGTAAAAAAAAATGTATAAAGAAAGGATGCAGCCCTCCCAGATGCTGATGGACTGCAATTCCCAACAAGCAGAACAACCAATGGTGACGAAAGCTAGGTATTATGCTCCAGCACCTGTAGAGCTGCACAGTTACTTGGTGTTTAAGAAAATTGTTTCATTGCTGATTAATGGCATATTTTACAACTACTAGTTGTAGTTGTAATAACTACTAGCTTTAGTTGTAATAATTACTAGTCCCTCCTTCCATAGGACATACCTCTCCTGATGGATAACGGTAATAGTATTTGTCCTGGTCGCGCAAAGCAAACTCTTCAGGATACTTCTCCTTTATTTCATCATAGGTCAGCTCTTCACATACACCCTGTAAGAAGCACAGAGAAATATTCCTGCTGCTGCCATGGCACCCCTTCGAGCAGAGATGGGAAGGTCAAGGCATCCATCCCCAATTGTTTTGTGGTCTAGGCAGCATCTGCACTTAAGAATTGATGCAGTCTGACACTGATTTAACTGCCATGGCTCAATGCTATGGAATTCTGGGATTTGTAGTTTTGTGAGATATTTAGTCTTCTCTGTCAGAGAGCTCTGGTATCACAACAAATTACAAATCCCAGAATTCCAATTGTGGCACCAACTCTGGGCTACTTAGGTCCTGACATCTTCCATCGGTTGTTTCAAGACCGAAACTCCTTTCGCAAGGAGGTGGTTGGGGAAAAGAGGACAGCCTTCCCTATCAGAATTTCACTTCCAAGCCTGCAAGCCAACAAAGCCAATACTTACAGCATCAATTTCATTCAAGGCCTTCCACTGCTCATAGGGCAGGTCAAGAGCTTCTGCTGTCTGGATTGTCCTCTTCAACTGGCTGGTCCAGACTTTGAGATCTTTCAGATTCTGCTCCTGGACAAAATGGTTCAGTGCAATGGAAAACTAGAAAAAGGAAAATAAGGAGGGAAAAGGTTATGGAAATGGCTTATGACTCTGTGTTAACCCTCACTCTCATCAGAGTTGCTTCCAGAAATGGCAAGGAGAGGATCAACTGTATCAGCAATAAAGATATACATCTTTACTTATAGTCTGACAATAGGAGAGTCTCATATTCTGAGTTCCTAGGGCATGGGAAACATTCAGGGCACAAGCATTAAACCTCCTAATACATTCCTGAAGTTCTCTAGTGATGGAAGACACCAAGGTTGGACAGATTCCAGCCTTGACTCTTGAGTTCCACTTTTATGGAAGCTGAAGTCCCCTAGTAGTCCCGCAAAACCTACCAACCCTACTAGACATTTTATTTTTTTTAAAAAAAACTCAGCACAATATTTGTTCCCAAACCACACAGAAAGCCCCCTAAATGTATGAAAACACAGCAATATTTTGCCACCCCACCACCACAACCAGCCCAGAACCCCCATGCTTCCCTTAAATCACTCAGTTTTCCTCTGCAGCTCCCCTCAAAATGGTGATAGAAAGTGACCTCCAGTTGAGAAGGACTGCAGAGGAATGCAGCAGTATTTGCGCTCGTTGGGGGAAGTATGGGCCAAAGGGGAAGGGGAGCTGGGGAGAAATTGTCCTCTGGCCCCCATGCCCTTGTCCACCCTGGAATATAGAGCAAGGGAGAATGTATTTAAAAGTGTGTTTTCCCCCTCTCTGAGAAGTCCAGTAAGATCAATTCAATCTATGAAGAAGAGGAAGAGAAAGGCCAAAGGATGACAAGATAATTGTTTAATCTTATTTTAAGGGGGGATTTGTATATGTATGTAATTGGTTTTTTAACTGTTGTACGCCGCTTTGATTGTGCATACAAAAAGAGGGTTATAAATAAAAGTTTTATTATTCCTTGAGAGACAGATTTCTGGATTCCCAAGGATCTCAACAGCCTTTGCTTTGTTTTGCTTCTAACGTCATACAAAAAGTTGTGCTAGTGTTCACAGGCATGCACACACACTTTACAAGTCTGAAGGAGCCTTGTGTGCTGTTGTATGGCTTACCAGCCTTTCCATTCAAGGCCTTTAAGCCACAATTCCTCTCTCGGAGGCTTCTCTAGCTCCTCCCCAAAATCTAAAATACTGAAAATTCGATATAAGATTGGAAATTTTATCTGGCATAATTTAGATGTTACAACGTTAGTTCACAAACTTAAGCTCTACTCACATTCCTATTAATCCAATGCCATGTGTGTGTTTAGACAGAGGCCTAAACAATTTGAGCTTACTTCCAGGTATGTTTGCACTGGACTGAAGTCAAATTACTTTGGGCCTTCCACATTCGCTGGGGTTAGGAACAAAGGACCCCCATGGAAGTGGAAAAACTGGGGGGGGGGGGGACTATTTTTTAAGCTGAGAGAACACTTCTCTAGCAACTTCTGGTCCTCCAGAGCAACTCAATGGTCAACATCTGCTGGAAGATGGCCATGAATTGCACTAGAAAACTTCAAATGGCTAGAAAAAGTGTTGTCTAGGAATGTCTAGATCCTCCAGCATGACTGATCAACGTCCAGTAGAGTTAAGCTGGAGGTCCTAGAGATTCCTAGACAGAACATATCAAATCCATGAATAAACATATCCACAAACGTCATAGCCACACATGTGGAGGGATGACCGTATACAGAAAGAAACCAATCTTTTGCTCCAGAAGACAGGATACTCTCTAGTCCTACCTTTTTGCCTCTACTGGACAGCCCTGAGTCTCCTCCAATCTTTCCTTTGAGATTGTGTTCAGTCTCACCATGCCGGCACAAGTAGATGGTGCGGGGCTGGACATGGATGTTCATTAAATAGTAGACTATTCGACTTTGGATATGGTCTTGGACCCTGTTGACTAGGTACCGTCTCCCAACGTCAATCACCTTGATAAGCGATAACTCTCTGGAGAAGAAAAGAAACACACCATGCAATAAATCAAAACCACCTGCCCGGGTGAAATGTCAAATTACAAGATGGTGGAACACACGTGTGATGTCGAACAGAGACCTTAGAGAAGGAACAGACCTGTCCAAAATTTTTAACTCCATGTAATGAGCAACTCAGCTGCTGTAGTGGGCAACTGCTAACACCATGCTATAGAGAGTACTGCATTTGGGTGTTCTTGAAAATTTCAAGAATACCCAAATCCCATACAGTCAGAGTGGAAATTGTGTGGTCCTCTAGGTGCTGTTGAACAATTAGTCCCAGCACCCTTAACTAACAAGCATAGACAATAGTGAGGAATGCTAGGAGTTACAGTCCAACATCTGCCACATGATTCCCATCCTGATTCACAAATTGAGCCAATGATTTCAACAAGCTCAGGCACACTGACTCCATTCAAGTGGGAACATTCCTCCTTATTGGCATTCACAACAGAGTCAGAGCAACTAACTTCACTCTTTAACCTAAATACAGGTCAAAAGATGCACTGCATTCATCCCTACCTTCTTGCCAGCAAGCTCATAAAAACAATTCAATGCTCTGGATTTCTTGTTTTGCATCTCAGTGAATTTTGATAGATTGAAATCAAGTGAGTAACACTGTGAATATTTTCTGTGTGTACCTAGTGACTTTAGCAGGAATAATAAGATTGTCAATACTATTTCTTCATCCTAGAACATCTGTTCTCCTCCTAAGAGAAATCCCTAAAGCAAAAATTATAAACAAATTTTAAAACTTTTTTTCCCAAAAGAGTACCTATATGTGCGAATTTAAATGCAATTTTAATATGCAATTTAGATTTGGTTACTTTTTAAAAGTTTAAGACTATACCACAGTGGGGAGTGTTTGAGTGTTGGATTAGGACTCTGAGGAACTAGGGTTTGAATCCACACTCATCCATAGAACCCACTGGGTGACTCTGGTCAGTTCATACTCTCTCAGCTCAAGAGAAAGGCAATGGCAAACCTCCTCTGAAAAAAAACATACCAAGAAAATCTTAGATTAGGACCACTGTAAGTCAAAGTCCATTTTTAACAATAGCAACACAGTATCCTTACCTGTCATAGTCATCTGGGTCAAGAGGCTGGTAACTGGATTGGTAACAGCTGATCCTCTTCATAAAATCTTCCATAGCATCATTTGAATTGCAGTCTTTATAATCTGGGCTAGATAACTTGACTTCCTAAAGATATACAAAGGAAGGAGGAGGAAAAGAAAATATAGAGAAATAAGATTTGGCATAAAACCAAGATAATTTTACTGCTGTATTGGCAGAGGATGATTCAGGTCATTGCAGTGCTTCAGTGCCAGCTATCAGAATATGATGAAGAACTGAGAGCCATTTTAGTCTGATGAGAAAAGGCTGATTCAAACAGCCCTTCAAAAGGATAGTGGGACCTATCATCACAAGTTAATTTGAACAGAACAAAAGTGAGGGTTGATCCTGACTCCTTCCGGGGGTGGAGAATAAAAGGTAAACCATTCATATGCCTAGCCTTTGGCCACTGGACTTTTATTGAGTCTGTTCGATATCCAGCTCCCTTCAAGCCTGGACTGGACAAGACTCTTGACAGAGGGGAGACACTTTTCATGCTTACCATAATGTTGGTGGCAACAACGTTTGGATCATTGCAGATAGATTCAATGAAGAACACCTGGTGGGTACAGGAGGGAAAAACACAAATAAAAATGGCAGGTCGCAGAAAACACATTTGAAGATTTTTTTTCCAAATTATTAGTCCATCTACTTCCCCTCTGAGTCATTACGACAGAAGTGACTGCACTCATTTTCGTCACTACCTTGAGTTTGTTTTACTCACTTTGAATCCATTTTCTTTGGCAAAATGCAAGATCATTGATCTTCTGTCTCGGGTCGTGTTTGTAGCATCAAAAACCTTTATTGCAAGAAACAAATTTTAAAAGGTTAGACTGCTTATTCTAAAAACAATAGGCTTCTTTTTTATGAGCTGTTTCTCCCAAAGGAGAAGTCTAGGACACAGCAGGAGAAAAATTGGACTACTGATCGCTGGCTGTCTTGCAAATAAGGCTGGACTTAAGAAAGCTGCCTTATATCAAAGCATTTAGCTATCTGATCCAGGATAGCATAAACTGTCATCATGTCCTTATTTTGAAAACAAAGACTTGGAGATGCTGTTGGAACCTTCTGCATGCAAAGTATGAATTCTAGCACCATACAGAAGACTACTCCAAGCAAGACAGCAAAACCAAGACACAAAAATTAAGCTATATTCAGGAATCCTAATATTTCAGAGGTTCTCAGCATGACCTCTTACAAATGTAAAAACACAGCGGCGGGGGGGGGGGGGCAGGAAAAGTCAGAAAAAAGAAAGAGTGGTTCAGACTAAAGATTCAGCTGAGCAGACCTGGAGAAAAGGTTATTTTTTCTAACAACATTTTCCAGAATCCCCCATCTAGAATGGCCAGTGGAAATGCAGGCAGTGAGGTTCTAGGAGATGCAGTCAAAAAAAGCAACCTTTTCCGAATTTTGTTTGTGAACGAAAGAGTGTAATGAACAAGTTTTTTTCCACTGGAGACCAGTTGCACATAAATGACCTCATGCTGAAGACAGAACACCATTCTGCCTGAGGCAAGGCCTTATGGGGGTTTTTCAGAACAACAACAACAAACCACTCACCGCAATCTGACCCCCTTCCTCAGACAAGTACAGTTTGACGTCTCTCAAGGCAGCTAAGGCACATTGCCTGCAACAACCAGAAAAACGGGTTAAGGACACTCCAAATTACAGAGCAAGGAGGCACAATCAATCCATCTGTTTCAAAAGCCTCCCCAGTTTCATCTCAATACATAATTCAGAATACGGTGGGCTATCAAGGAAGTGATGCACAGAGGATTGTATGCGAAGGAAATAACCTACAGGGTGGTATAAGCATTTTAAATGGTGGCTGATTAGTTAACATGTTCATATGATGCAGCAGGGGTTTATTGGAACAGCTAACTATGTATGGTCACTACCATTATTATCCAGAGAAAGTGAAATTTCTCTGCAGATTTATCCACCAGAATGAGGACTAGCATCTTACTTAGATGAGAGCATGAGCTCAAGCTTTTTTATATTCCAGACGTTGGTGATGATTCCACTAAAAATATCAATTGCACCACTCCTGATAGTTCTCTCATACGAATGCACAGATATAGGATGGGGGACATCTGGCTGAATGAAACTATGTGTGAAAGGGATCTAGGAGTCCAAGTAGACCATAAGTTGAACATGAGTCAGCAGTGTGATGCAGCAGCTAAAAAGGCCAATGCTATTTTAGGTTGCATCAATAGAAGTATAGTGTCTAGATCAAAGGAAGTAATAGTGCCTCTCTATTCTGCTTTGGTGAGGCCCCACCTGGAATACTGTGTCCAGTTCTGGGCACCACAATTCAAAAAGGATGTGGAGAAACTGGAGCGTGTCCAAAGGAGGGCAACTAAGATGGTGAAGGGTCTGGAAACCATGCCCTATGAGGAACGACTTAGAGAGCTGGGGATGTTTAGCCTGGAGAAGAGAAGGTTAAGAGGTGATATGATAGCCCTGTTCAAATATTTGAAGGGATGTCATATTGAGGAGGGAGCAGGCTTGTTTTCTGCTGCTCCAGAGACCAGAACGCGGAGCAATGGATGCAAGCTGCAGGAAAAGAGATTCCACCTCAACATTAGGAGGAACTTCCTGACAGTAAGGGCTGTTCGACGGTGGAACACACTCCCTCGGAGTGTGGTAGAGTCTCCATCCTTGGAGGTCTTTAAGCAGAGGCTGGATAGCCATCTGTCGGGGATGCTTTGACTGGGAGTTCCTGCATGGCAGGGGGTTGGACTGGATGGCCCTTGTGGTCTCTTCCAACTCTACGATTCTATGATTCTAATTCCACAAACCTGTTTCATATTTACTGAGCTGGACTGGGGGCCACAAGATGTACCACAAATGTCTTTGACACAGACATTCATTAACGAAACAAGTATTTGGATGCTTCCCTGACTACCCAAGGAACAGGAAATTAGGTAGAGGGGGTATTGTGTCTTGTGCAAACAGTCAGCTTGAACAGTCAACAAAGGACAATGCTTCCATTCACAAAAGGTGGCTTTCAGATTATACCAGATTCCTCATAATGCTTTTCATAATGACAGAATCCTCCCTCGAGGGAAGTTGAAGGCATAAAGATCACAAATGTGTGGGGTCTGCAAATATTTCAGTGCCTCAGTATTTAATAGCAGAGATATGGAAGAGAGATTTATCTGGAGTCTAAGAAATGTGGGGAGTACATTCATAGGGTAGAGAAGGCTTGATCTTTGCCATTAGCTGTCCATTTAAAAAACATTTTTAAAAAATGTTTTTATCCCTCCTTCAAATGTGACCAGACCAGACAGAGCCAGCTTGCCTCCATTTTGTTCTCACACTTTCACTTCATCTCCAGCTTTGGCATTCTTGTTGTGTGCCTTCAGGTCATTTCTGACTGATGATGACCCTAAGACAAACCTATTATGGAGTTTTCTT
Source organism: Urosaurus nigricauda (assembly GCA_034509955.1). Taxonomy (NCBI): domain Eukaryota; kingdom Metazoa; phylum Chordata; class Lepidosauria; order Squamata; family Phrynosomatidae; genus Urosaurus; species Urosaurus nigricauda. Next base: position 8,117,494 of record JAOEGL010000005.1, on the reverse strand, counting down.
GGCAAGATTTGTTCAGAGGAGGTTTGCCATTGCCTTTCCCTAAGGCTGAGAGAGTGTGACTTGCCCAAGGCCACCCAGGGGATTTCATGGCCAAACAGAGAATCAAACCCTGGTCTCCAGCATTAAGCTGGCGAGAACTGACTAGCCAGGACAGAGGACATTTGCAGAGTCAGGCACTACTCTCAACTGTTACAGATGAGAAAGCATGGTGGCCTGAACTGAGGAGCTCTTGGACACATAAAAAGCCATATCTTCTAATACACCTGAGACAATGTTCTAGCACTCACTAATTTGGCTACAGAAAATCTGAGTTGACACTCAAAGACTTCCATCTGTCAAGCAAAAGCATGGTTACCCTCTCCATTTCAGAAGTAGCCAATGGGGCAATGAATCCATTCCAGGGTTTACTTCATCCTTTAAAAGAGCTATCCAAGGTGCTGAAGTTATGGGGGAAATCTGGCATCTTGGATAGTTCCTCCAGAACAGATTCACATAGTTCATTAACTTGGAAGCCACAATCCATTAGATCAAATATATGTTGCACTATGTCAGTTCCAACAAAGGCAACTTGTTTCTTTTAACCTTCTTCCTCAACAGGAAACAGACCATTAGCAGGAGCAGTATCTTGCATCTCTGCTCTGTCACTTGCCATGTCATCTTGGGGCAGGGTACTTAGTGGTATGAAAGGGCATCACCATTCAGATGGCTGCAAGAACGGCAAAAGGGCATTTGGCTCAATGGAATTCACAACCAGAATCACACTTACTTGCGGACTTTCATTGCCTCCTCATTATCAGGACGAAAGAAGTCATACGAACTGTAATGTTTGACGGCCTCCCTGCGATATTCCCCAACGTTGAACACTGCAAAGCAAAGCAGGTAGGGATAGTCAGAAATAGCAATCCAGGTGAGGTGCCCAAGAAGCAAACCAATGTAATTCAGTGAGCCTCCCAAAGTAAAAAAAAAGGCTGTGTGTATTCTAGAAGGAAGTGTGGACCTTATCTGATTGCCTCCAGGACCATGTAGGAATGTTTTCGTAAACTGATGAGAATGGGTTGAGTTTAGCTTCCTTCGGGTTGCTTATGTGCACAACAACTGACTTTCACAAGTATGCACAGGCTAGTAATAGATTTATGGAGGGGGATGTTATTTAGAAAGTTGAATAAGGGACAGATACATTAGCAGGATTGCCTTCTCCATCTTGCTGTTCTTATTTTGGAATGAAATCATAGCACTAATCTCCCAAGAGGCACATCACTTGAACATATTCCTGGCAACTTGCCATGGGCCAGCGGCCGATAACACAATCTACAGACCTCCACTTTGAATAGTACTGCTACAGATAAATATGAAAAAGATTTTCCATATTTGAATTTCTGAGACACATAACCTGGCTGATGTAGTCCAGTGAACATCACATTTTATCAGATGTCCATGAGCTGATTTTCAGGGAAGTATTCCTGAAGACACCACATGTACGAACATGTTTCAGAAGAATCCATCTACCATGCAGCCTGTTCAAAGATCATTTCTTCAGACAAATCCATCAAGCACCCAGCCAACAGAGCCAACCTTTAAGCAAGTAACACTGATGGTGATGGATTCATGGATGAAGCAACCATGTGGGAGATTGCTTGAAGTCACCCTAGTGCCCACAATTTTAAAGAAATGAACCTCACCTTTTGTTGGAACGCCAATCCAATTGAGGTAACGTGTCAGCTTCTTGGAAATGTAGGTTTTCCCACGAGCTGGGAGGCCAACCATAACAATCACAGTGGGGGAATTGGTAAGCTGAGGTCCACAGGCTGCAAGGTGTACAGGAGAGAAAGACAAAGGAAAAAAGGGCCTGGTGAGATAACTTACGTTTAATGTAAAGTTAAAGGCTTTCATGGCTGGAATCCATAGTTTTTTATGGGATTTTGGGGCTATGTGGCCATGTTCTGGAAGAGTTTATTCCTGATGATTCACCAGGATCTGTGGCTGGCATCTTCAGAGAAGATGCCAGCCACAGATGCTGGTGAAATGTCAGAAAATAATCTTCCAAAACATGGCCACATAGCCCAAAAACCCCACAAAAAACTTAGGTTTACTTTTGCAATTTTAACACTGAAATATACTGAATAAGCTAACTGGGACAACCATAGTATCTCGGCGTGATGGGGTGGGAGTGCTGTCTGAAAGTTAATCCACTACTCCTGGACTCCAGGAGCATCACATATGCATTCTGGGGCAAAATATATCTAATTTTTTTAAAAAAAAACCTATGTCTGAGAACTTTGGGGGAAATTAAAAATCCACAGGAGCTGCATACAGCCCCCAGGATTCCAACCCCTTTTCCAGTTTCTCCCCTAAATTCACTAGATAGGCATAAGGAAACCACTGTCTCTCAACTGCAGTCCCACTATCTCCAGTACAGGAAGAATGCTAACCTACTGCACAGAATTATTGTAAGGATTATCAGGCTAATGTACGCATAGCATTCTACACAATGAAGAAGTGTTACACAAATGCAAATCCTATTGTTATATATTTCATCTCTTCAAAGACCAAGGGGCTTGCAGAGACAACAGTTTCCAATTTGTCACACATCTGCCTTTCTGCTTCAGCTCTGAGACAGAACGTCGACTAGACATTAAAAACTGCAAAATCTTTTGACTCGTCGTTACAACAGACACGTGCCAGACAAAACAGCCCCTGTTGAGGGACTGGAAAAGAAAGAGTAATAGAGCAACCAAGCTCCTACAACCACACACACAGTCACACATCCTACTTAGCGGATGCTTGTTTGTATATGGCATAGCTATGGGTGCTTTTGTCTTTTTCCCTAATCACACATGTAGAGTTCAGCATTTTTGAATTCTAGCCCTTATGGAAGGGTGGGCAACTCTGGTAGGTGCCAATTTTTGGACCTGTGACCTCACAATAAGACGTGCCACCGCATCTTCAGCCAGAAATCAGTCCAACATAAGTCACCCAATGGCTTCTTCCAGTTTTTACTTAAGAGTTGTATTTTTAATCTTTGAGGTGGGTTTTGTGGGTTGGAAGGGTTGAACAAAGCCGAAAAATATCCTATTCCAAGCAAATATTCCGTCTCAATGAATGGCATTTTCCCCCTGTTTGAACGTGCGCTGCTGTTCAGGTGTCTCTCAGGTTGGATGTTACCAAAGTTTGCAAAAATTTCTCTCTTGTTTTGGACTATAACTCCCAGTACAAATTCCTGAGCCGGAGATTCTGGAAGCTTTAGTCCCAACAAGGAACTTTTCCAAACTCTGCTGTACCTCAACAGAGCAGAAAACTATTTACATGCAACATACATTTGCCTTTCTCCTCCCTCTGTTGCAATATTCACACGCCTAGCATGAAAAGTGTTTGTACCTATCCAGTACATCCCTATGGCAACAATAATAGGAAAACACATTGTACAGGGTGCACATGAGAGCATGACGACCAAAAGATCCATTAAACCACCCTTGCTACCCCTGGCAGAAACAAGTTTGAGGAGGTAGGTGAGCTTTATGCACCCATGGATGGCACATCAAATGCCCAAGGGAGTTTTGGAATGGAACAATACCAAGTCCAGGGGGGAAACCCCTACCTTACTTTTCTTGCATTCCAAGCATCTTTGGGGTGAGGTTTCACTTGGGAACAAAAAGTTCTGGACAAGAAAAACACAACCCTCCAGCATCTTCAAGAGTCTTGCAGCCTGCAAATCTCTATGAAGGAATTGTTCTGTAAGAATTTATTCTACAAAGCTGCCCTGAACTTGCTGAATTGGAAACTCAGGATGCAGGCTGCTTCTAATTACAGTTGAATAAAGAACTGACTTTCTACAAGCAAGCAAAAGCCCCTGTGCACACCAAAAATGAGCAGAATACATTTAGCTGGTTTGTTTTGTTTCAAAGACAGATTCAGCCAAAGCACTAGTTCAGAATACTGATCCGAGTGTTTTGTTAGCAGGCTAGTTTTCTCAAAGCTTGGGGGAGCAGAGCTCACAGGCAACATCCAAAATGAATGAAAAATATGCATAAGCACCATCATGCAGAAAACTAATGAAAATTCAAATGCTTCCATGCACATGCAGAGAGCATCATTCACTGCTGATTAAATGCAAGCCACCAACTATCCACCAACAATTAAGATTAAGAGGACAGAGAAGTATGGTCAGAAGAAAGACTTTCAGACAGGTGCTACTATCATTACAATCAATGCAGCTTTCTGAGTGTTCAAGGAAATAAATCTTTTGGCCAGGTGTTGGTTTTGCATTAGGCAGCTACCAGCCACTCACCTAGCAGTCAAATCAGGCTTTCATGCAAAACACTGCCTGGAACCAAAGAGCATCTCTCAAGAGGCTCTCAAGCCAGCTTTCTCACTTCCCTGCTTTTGAGCAATGCAAAACATGCTTGGGTTATAAATATTAACCAGAAATGCAAAAGTAAAGGGGGAGATGATTTCCTCATCAGTTGCTCCCATGGGACAGTCTTTTCTCCCTGTATTTCCACTGCAGTGCAGGACTCCAGCAGTGGTACCCATCTTAACCTCTGAGCCCACATTTTCACTGTGGGCACCAATTACTAACCAGAGATGGAATGAAGGCAGATATAATTAAATTATTTCTTCTGCCAAAGCTGAGATACGCATACAGTTTTCTGGTCAAGTGCACCGGGCGTTAAATATTACTGGGAAACTGCAGCCAGTGCGGTTGCACAAGCACTTACTTCCATGAATGCTTTTATTCCTGTGGCGCTCCGGTTTTTTTAATTCCAGTCAGTCTCTGTCTGACGGAGCGGTGCAGAAGCCTCAGGGCTTCTCCAGATTTGTTTGAAAAGGTTTCCAGAATGATTCATGCTAGCCTTGATCAAACAATGTTACTTTCTATTACGCACAGGGAGTTCATTCACTTGTCAGGAAAAGATGACACCCAGCCGTGCACATTCTAGTACAAGAACGTATGAAACTATACACGCCAAGGGGGTAGGGAAGTAAAATACACTAAGGATGAAAATGTTCAAAACAACTTCCCAGCCTACCTTCCTTCTTTTGAGAGAGTGACACATGCAATCCTGTACTCTAGGGACACAGTGGTGGAGTTTTAAGTAAATTAAAAAGTCCCAAAAATGATCTAGGAAGGCATTCCACCATTTGCACTGAGGTTTGACAATCCAACAAGCAGTGAACACATTTCACTTAACACAGCATTCCATGGTGGCAACAGATATATTAGTTCAAGACAGAACTCTCATTTCCACCCACCCAGAACTATAGAAAACTACCATAGGTTCAAATTCAACTATGGGTTCTTCTTACATAACCCAACCTCAGGCTCTTGCCTGACGTGTGCCTTCAAGTCATTTCTGACCTATGGCGACCATCATAGGGTTTTCTTGGCAAGATTTGTTCAGAGGTGGTTTGCCATTGCCTTCCCCTGAGGCTGAGAGTGTGCGACTTGCCTGAGGTCACCCAGTCGGCTTCATGGCCGAGCTGGGCATTGACCCCTGATCTCCAGAGTCATAGTCCAACTCTTAAACCACCACGCCACACTGGCTTTTTATTTATTAATTAAATATTTATTATTCTTCTTATATTTGCTCATGGTCTCTTAACCTACTAGTGGTCCCAAGGTGACATATATTAAATAAGAATAGATAAAAGCAGTGTCTTTAAAACAAACCAAAAGCATTTTCTTTAAAAATCAGTACCTAAAAACCAAACAATTAACTCAACAGCAAGGCTTAATCATGGTTTTAAAGACCATACAAAATACTGGGAGTGCAACCTTCTCTACCCACTGAAAGCTAAAAGGAATAGTCTTAACTGGCTTGAAAGAAACAGGGGTCTCACATATCAAATACTGTGATATGTATATTATGCTTAACTTGGGTTTTTTCCCTATATTATGAAGTGGATAAAGAAGCAAAACTGAAATTAAAAACAATACAAAAGAATTCAAAAACTATAAATATAAAGTCTTCTCATCCCTTGCTTGCTCCTTTCTCAGACAGCCACATTTTTTCCTAATTTTTGTAACTTTATATTTATACTTTTGTAATGCTTCTGTGCTGTTTTTAATTTGCCTTGTTTTAAATATGTCACTAACCAATCTCAAGTCCCATTAGCAGGAGAAAGGTGGAAAATAAATAAATAAGTAAATGTTTTAAACTTTGCAAATGTTTTGTTTTTTAGACTTTATGCTTTTTGAATGCTTTTGCATAGTTTTCCATTTGTATTGTTCTAAATATGTTGTTAGCCGCTTTGAGTCCCCATATCGGGAGAAAGGTGGTCTATAAATAAATAAATCTTCTGTGATCATTAGTGTCTAATGGAACAGCGGCAGGAATAATGAATTGTAAACACCTGCAGACTTTCTACTAAAATAAACTAGTAAAAAGGGGGACCCTCTCCCGCTGGCATGTTAAGGAAAAATGCAGGGGTAGCAAACAAAAAAGGTATCACTGATGGCATGTTAAGGGCGAATCGTGGGCGCGCATATAGAGTTATGTCTGTGCACATATATATATAGTTGTGTGTGTGGTCCATGCATAGCTCACATGCATAACATCCAACTGAGTTCTCAGGGATGGAGTGCCAGAAGATGCCTCTCATTGTCTCTCTCCATCCTCATCCCTGCTGCCTCCTCCCACCTACACATCTCGGCCCATTACACCAGCAGCAGCCGCATCCTAGCATCCTACGTGGGCGACGTGCTATGTGGCAGAAAATGAATGGATCGCTGCTAGGAATTCTGACTAAGGCATCTCTCCACAGCCAGCCACTCTCTTGCTAGGAGGAGGAGGAGGAGCCAGGGAATTAGGTATTGCTCAGACACACACAAAGCCAGAAGCCATCTGAGGCCAGCAGAGCACATGATGCTCTTAAAGGCAAAGTCACTCCCTTCTTTGCTCTTCCTGGTTTCATGCCACTTGCATCAGCTTAAGAAACCCCAGCATGAGCCAGAATAGATTCCTAGTAGCTTCTGTTAGCCATCATTTTGAAATGTCCTCCTTGTTATACGGAGTGGAATGGTTGTTCGTCTGGGTTTTGGGATGGTTGGATCTGCTTGCTAACCAAGTGGCAGTGAGCTAAGAAAACCTGGAGAGTTTGCCAGGATATTCTGAAGAAGCGAACAAAGAGACAAGGGAATGAGGCATGCAGAGTGGTCATTTTCCCAGTGCTGCATTTTTCTGCAGAAAACTTTCCATGCCATGTATATAGATAACACACACACACACATCTAGCATTCTTCCAAGAAGGCAAGCATTGACAAACGTAGTGCATACTTGCTCATGGAAGAAATAAAAAGCAACCTCTCTTGAACAAATTGATAACACAGGGATATAAATAAATATGCAATATAGTGAAAAAGGATGCACAACTAGTTATACTGAATCAGAATTCTTTTTCAGCCTGAAATGGAACTGATAACTAAGTAGTTGCAGAGTGACTTAGTGAAGCGGAAGGTATTAACTACAGTTATACCTTAGCAAAAGCAAGCTAAAGTGTTGGCATAATATATTGTATATCAAGTGCTGCTCTCTTTAGTTATGTAGTATGTGTTATTGTTTCAATACATTATATTACAATTATTCCAGGAAAATAATTTCCGCAAACAGTGTTGAATGTCTTTGAATAAAACATTTAAATGTGCTAAATCACACAACATTATTTAGAGCTCTGGAACGTTTTCCAAAAATAATTTTCCAGTTCTACTTTATCTGGAAAACCCACAACACTGACAAGAACACGTGGAAAATCCAGGGACACCAGAGGTGCCTTCCTAAATACAAACATGGAAATCTCTGGAGGGGAAATGCTACCTATGGGCCTGGATGTCAAGGGATATTACAAATGGGATTCGTGACTTAACAGCACTGTTTCATTTTTGCTTGAACAGCTATGAATTTGATGAAGAACTCAGTTGGACAGCTCACTGAACATTCATTTGAAAAACGGATCCAGCCAAGTATATCTACATATGCATCTCATTTCATCTATGCTCCCCTGCATCACCTTCAGTTTCCACAATTCTGCCTCAAGCAACGGAAGGAGGAATATCCATCCACTTTGAGCCTTTTTAATTTTTATATTGTATGAAAGCATCCAGTTAAGACTGCTGTCATAAATCATACATATAGACATCATATGAACACACGGAGAGAGATGGATAGACACAATCAAGGAAGCCACAGCCCTAGAACCTTAGCAGGGTGCTCTTAGACATCTCATTCAGTCACCATAAGTCAAAGGCCAACCCGACGGCGATTAACAAGGTAGACACTAATCCCCACTGAACTGAGCAGATTTCTTTCTGATTTACAGTTGTGCAGCGTGGCAGTAAAACTGTTCATCTGGTAGATAGTCACATTAAGTGAATGTGGCCTACTTTGGAGTAAAAAGGTTTCCATCTGGGGTGTTGACGTGTCTGCAGAGAAATATAAAAACATTTCCCCCAAACTAAACTGATCTTCCACCAGGAAAAACAAAAAAAACAAGAAAACAAGGTCTTTGAAACAACTGCTTTTTCTTACAACACAGAACCCTACCGTTATCTACTCAGAAGTACATTCCAATCCGTTTATTAATACTTTCTTCCCGGTAGATGTAAGTATGATTGCAGCCTAAATCATTTTATAGTCCTCCCATCCAACACACTAAAACATTGATAGAAACTATTTTTTTCCAAGAAATCTGAAAGAAAGGAAGTGTGATTTACCCAAAGTAGAAGCACTTGAAATGTTTCACAGACTTCAACAAAGGAACATCTAAAATGTACCCTTTTCCCTGCTGTCTGGGGGTGATGGGATTGTAAATTGACACCAAGTGCGGTCCAAAACACTTGGACAGCTCCTGCTCAGGGAAGGTTGTTCTACAGGTGTTTTCTTAATGCAAAGCTAGTATCATAACCTTAACTATGTGCTTAAACTGCCACTTTTAAAACTGGCTTTTTAAAATGGGTTTTGAATCTGTTCTTCACTTTTGATACGTACATTGCATTGTACTTCACTCTGAGAACTTTGATGCTCAGAAGAGCAAGTGACAATTATTTTTAATAAAATACGTAAAGGACATATTGAAACATGAGCGGTCCCCAGCTTGCAAACCGGCTACCCAAAGACATACAGCCCCAACCAACTGCTAACCAACCGTCACTACCTGCAAGATTTTGAGAAGGAGGAAGAGGTCCTTTCAGGACAACAGATAACAGAATTATTCATTTCAGTGTCTTCTCAATGCACTAAAGTCCAGTGGGATTCACCTAGAAGCATTACTCAGCTAAGCTGCTTGCAAAAATCCCACCCAAAGAACAGAAGCATAGAGGAAACAATTCAGCATCATTTATCCTCCCTCTTTAACCCAATATACCTTTATTTTAAAGAGACAGGTTATATGTACAAAGAGAATATAAGCGATCCTTACTCCCAATGACCAAGGGTAAGGGGAGGATCACTTATATTCTCTTTACCTCTCTCTATGCCAATCCTTCTCTCATCCAAAGCAGTCTTGTGGTCCAGCTGGTAGTTGGCTCAGCCAAGAGGTTGCATCACACCTTAAAAATTGCTCCCACAGAGATACAAAGCCAGGAGAATGAATGAATGAATGAAACCAGCTTTCTTTCCCCCACCCACAACTCCATGCAGCATTCCTGTAGTGCTCCAAGGACTAAGGATAAATACAGTCACTGGGAGATTTTTTTTAAAGGCAATATAAAGGAAGGAGGGATTGGATTGAGTTTAACTCAGTGCCAATTCACTTGGTCAGTCAGAGTAGGAAAAGCCCAAAGTTTGCGAGTCCAAAAGCAGAATAATCCCAGACTTGCTTTATACAGTAGAGGAGGGAATTGAAATATTATCTGGCCTGGATATCGGAACTATCATAATAAGCTACACAATGCATGGAGTTGTGTTTTATTAGAAGACACTGTGGACAAGGTTGTGTTCATTTGGGCTTAGAATCATAGAGTTGGAAGAGACCACAAGGGCCATCTAGTCCAACCCCCTGCCGTGCAGGAACTCCCAATCAAAGCATCCCCGACAGATGGTCATCCAGCCTCTGCTTAAAGACCTCCAAGGAAGTGTTCCACCGTTGAACAGCCCTTACTGTCAGGAAGTTCCTCCTAATGTTGAGGTGGAATCTCTTTTCCTGCAGTTTGCATCCATTGTTCCGAGTTCTAATCTCTGCAGCAGCAGAAAACAAGCTTGCTCCCTCCTCAATATGACATCCCTTCAAATATTTCCAGGCTAAATATCCCCAGTACCCTTATTTTGCTCAAGGTAGGGAGCGGCCCTCACGTTGGAGGAGCCTGCAAGTTGCCTTCCCCTGTGGCTGCGCTCATTTGTTAAGTCGTAAGTATTATCTGATTTTCTAAAATGTATTTTTATGGTGCACCCATGTTCTGCACGTGGCACATTGTACTCCGGCATGCAGAGATGGATAAGCATTTGTAATGCGTGTGGGAGAGTGTCAGTTTAGTTTCTGCTGCCGGGGTCAGAATAGATGACCTCTTAGAAAATCCAAAACCACGATGACAGAAGGAGCTGGTTGCCAACATGTGACATATGCAGCGTGAAGAAAAGGAATAAGAGAAAGTTATAATCTGTTCTTTAGGGGTTTTAAATACTTTTTGAAGTGTTTTGACTTATTTTATAAGTCGAAACACCTCATAACAGCCTTACAAGGAAGGCCAGATAGTGCTTCGCTTCTGAAATGTGTACACGGTACACTAGTACAGTGACCTGAAATCCGCCTCCTGTGCTTGGATCGTGTTTGACCATCGCAGGTGCTCAAAGGCATGTTGCGTCGTTGCATAATCCATCATCGTTTTCATTATTTGAAACGTTTCAGGTCATGGATCCGGGCGCAAAGATGAAATAAACCAGTTTAAGTGCCATGGCTCAATGCTGTGAAATTCTGGGAATTGTAGTTTGTTGTGGGGTCCAGAGCGGAGCTCCGCTCCGCTCTGGGCCCCACAACAAACTACAATTCCCAGAATTTCACAGCATTGAGCCATGGCACTTAAACCGCTTTATTTCCCCAGTGTGAACACAGCCTTAGAATCCTAGAGTTGGAAGAGACCCCGAGGGCCCTGATCCAGTCCAACCCCCCTTCTGCCCTGCAGGAACTCCCAATCAAAGCATCCCCATTGACAGGTGGCCCTCCAGCCTCTGCTCTTTAGACAGAGGCCGGAGAGATGTCTGTCGGGGATGCTTTGATGGAGAGTTCCTGCAGGGCATGGCAGAAGGGGGGTTGGGTTGGACCGGATCAGGGCCCTGGGGACCCCTTCCCAGTCTAGGATCCTATGAGGTGGGAAACGGGGCCACGTGCGGACCCGCAAGGCTATTTTCTTGGTCCTCGACTGCCCTCCTCAATGCTAAAGCAGCCCCTTTTTGCAACAGACTCCAGGCTGAGCAGGAGGAGAAGGGGATGGAAAAGGGAGGACACCCCCGGCCAAGCAGAGGGCAGCCCAGGCCAGACCCTGCCTCCTGAGCAGCCTCCAGCCCCCGGGAGCCCCCTTCCTTCCTTCCTTCTCCCCCCCCCCCTTTCTCCCCTAAAAGGTGCCGCAGGGGGAGGCCTGGATGAGCCCAGCCGGCCCTGAGTTCCAATCCTGCCTCAGCCACGGAATCCCTCGGGGGGGGGGGAGGAGGAGAAAAATCCAAAGACATAGCCGTGTTCGTCTCTAGCATCAACACAATTGTAACCCCTTGGAGGGGAGGACCAAGGCGAGGGCCACTCTCTCAGCCTCAGGAAAAGAGCAAGGCAAGGGTCACTCTCTCAGCCCCAGAGGAAGACAAAGCACGTCCCACTCTCTCAGCCTCAAGCAAAGGCCGGGACAGGTGCCACTCTCTCAGCCCCAGAGGAAGACAAAGCACGTCCCACTCTCTCAGCCTCAAGCAAAGGCCGGGACAGGTGCCACTCTCTCAGCCCCAGAGGAGGACTAAGAAGAGAGGCGCCCTCCTGGCAGCCCAGGGGGGCCCACAGAAAAAGAGACACACACCCCCCACAAGCACAAAGCGCCCCTCCCTCCCCCCCCCCTTTTGCCAGTCGGGATGCCCCTCCTGCTGGGACTGACCTCGGTGGGGCAGGGCCGGGTGGTGGTTGTCCGGCGGGAGCCAAATCTTCTGGATCCGGCTCTGGGTGAGTTCCATGGGCATGGCTTCCGAGGAAGGAGGAGAAGGAGAAGGAGAAGGAGCCCCCTGATGCTGCTGATGCTGATGCTGGGGCTGGAAGAGAGAGAGAGGAGGCCCCAAAGGGAGGAGGAGGAGGAGAAGATGATGCTTCAGTCCCAGGGAAAGGAAGGATGGATGGATGGAGGGATGGATGGGGGCTCCTTGCAAAAAATAAAACCAAATGCAATATCCTTCCCCCTTTCTCCAGCCCCAGGGGATGAAAGGGATGGGAGGAAATGCCTCGCAAAAGAAAAAGGAGATCGATATAGATATAGATATATTCCTCTCTCCAGCCCGATGCAACGCCAGGGATGCAGAGGAGAGAGGAGCCTCGCAAGATGCTGCTGCTACTGCTCCTTGTTCCAGGCTGAGACTGACTCTGACTCTGCTGCTGCTGCTGCTGCTATTTCAAGACTAAGATTGAGACCGGCCGGCAAAAGGGCCCGTGACGTCACTCCTCCCGAAGGGCGGGGGGGATTCCTGAGCCTGGAGGAGGAGGGAGCCCTTCACGCCGCCTCTCTGCCGCCCCCCTCTGGCCCCTGGCGGAACTGAACCCCTGCCCTGAGAACAAAAGGAGCAGCCACTCCAATGCCATGCTTCCCTGGGAAGGGACTAGTAGTGGCTGCTGCATCTGCACCCCAGAAATGATCCAGTTTCACCCCGCTTTAACCCCCTCCCCAGGCTCAAGTGCTGTAGAAATCTGGGAACTGTGGTTTTGTGAGACTTTTTTTAGCCTTCTCTGTAACAAACTGCAGTTCCCAGGATTCAGTTGCATTGAGCCACGTCGAACTGGATTGTTTCTGCAAGTGTGGATGCAGCCAAAGTGGTGCCAAATTGGATTGTTTCTTGCAGTGTGGATGCATCCAGACTGGTGTCAGACTGGATTATATCTGCAGCGTGGATGCAGCCAAAAGTGGTACCAAACTGGATTGTTTCTGCAGTGTGGATGCAGCCAAAGTGATGTCAGACTGGATTGTTTCTGCAGTGTGGATGCAGCCAGACTGGTGTCAAACTGGATTACTTCTGCCATGCGGATGCAACCAGTTTTATTTAAAAGAATGAATAATATCTCTAAATATTATCTCCTATGCAGACAGGAGGACCTATGGACTGCAATCTTGCTGCCAGGATTAAGCCTTGCTTGAATCCATTTGGAAATACTTACCCACACTGCAGAGATAAAGCAGTCTGACACCGCTTTCACTGCCATGGCTCAATGCTGTGGAATTCTGGGATCTGTAGTTTGGTGAGATGTTTGTCCTTTCTTGTCAGAGCGCTGTGGTGCCACAACAAACCACAAATCCAGGATCCCATAGCACTGAGCCGTGGAAGTGACAGCGGTGTCAAACTGCCTTATTTATGCAGTGCGGCAGTAAAGATGTGTACAGATTGTGGCCTTTAGCACTTTGGTTCTGTCACTGAAACTGTAAGGAAAGAACTGTATAAGACAGTTCTGTGCATGCTTAGAAGTAAATGTCATTTTTAAAAATACTTTCATGTTATTTTACTTCTGTGTTTGGTTTAATTATCTTTTTAATCTTTGCATGACTTTAGTTTTAAAGCTGTATCTCTTTTAACCTTTGTAAGCCACCTTGAGTCCCACATTCAGGGGGAAAGCAAGAAAGAAAGAAAGAAAGAGGACAGAAGTTGGACTTGTATCCTGGGAGGCCTGGGTTCAAATCCCTCCTCTCTCATGGAAACCCACTGGGAAAGTCACACTCTCTTAGCCCAAGAGGAAAGCAATGGCTCATTCTTTCTGGACAAAGTAAAGGCGCACAACAATAAAAGTACCAACAACAACAACATCCATGTAAATATGCACTGGACGGCAGCCCAATAAAGCATTTCTATAGGTTTATACTCAGCATAAGCCTCATTACAATATAAAAGTGCTGAACCTTGGCAGGATCATGCCTCTTAAGAAAAAAAGTAGACACATTTCTATGTATTTCCATACTGTACTATCAACATCTATTATGTAGAATGAAAATAATTTTGAATTCTGGGGAAGCTTTTTTCCCATCTTTTTTCTCATGAGACAAGGCTTCAGATGTATGAAGGTAAATATTTTTTTTTGTAAAATTAAAAAAAAACACATTACAAATTCATATTAATGCAAGAATACACCTGGGGGAATTTTTGTGGGTTCACTCAATCTGACTTACTATTTGAAGCAATTGTCCCCAACTTTCTCAATCACCGAGCCCACATTTAAGAAATATAGTACCCGGTCCAAGATCTGTAGTAACTGAAAGCAATTCAACACATCCTTCAAATGAAACTGGACAACAAAAGAAATCTGTTAAACAGAAAACTTTTGAGATTATCACACTAGGGTCAATTCCAAAACCATCCCACAATTATCCCATTACCATCCCACAATTATCCCATTGCCAATAATGGGATATTCCTTGCCAATAATGGGATAATTGTGGGATGGTTCTGGAATTGACCCTAGTGTGATAATCTCTTGGTTTCAAAATAAATAGGTAGTGGGAAGTTCAAGTGTTTCCCACTGTTGCCCTTAGACAATCCATAAACTCACAACTTTTGCTTTCCTAGTTTGTATGACTGGTGTATGAATCTTAGTATAGAATAAAAAAAAAGAAGCAGCCCTTTACAGAAAAGTGAAATATTATGGAGACAATACTATGAATGCAATCTTATTTCCTGGATGAGAAAACTCAGCAAGATTTACGTCAATAGTAAATATGCTTAGGACTGCAGCGTGCATACATTTCCTGTATAGCAGGGAGGTGTATGTAAAGACAGAGAGTCTCATCTGATCCATTAGAAGGAAGTGAAACTTTGAAATGGATATAGAGAGAGATCTTGTACCACCTTTGAGACTAAGTGAAAGAAAGAAGTTGGCAGCATGAGCTCTCATAGACTTAAAATGCATCTGAGGAAGCAGACTTTAGTCTAGGAAAGCTCATGCTGCCAACTTCTTTTTCTTTCAATTACTGTATATACTCATGTATAAGTCTAGAAATTTAAGTAAAAAAAATTGACCCAAAAACACCTGAGTCAACTTATCCATGGGTCAATGTAGGTACTGTACTTCAGCTCTCCAGTTCAAGAGCTCAAAAATGAAATGTTTTTGGCAAACTGAAAAGAAATGATACACTTCACCTCCATAATGGCAGCAAAAGAATTTGGAGAGCAGAGAAGAGATGTTTTTGACCTATAGCTCCCAGCAACCCAAGACCACGTTGCCAGGGGTGAGAAAATTATGGGAATTCCCGTCCATTGCTGAACAATGCTCAAAATAAAACTGCTAAATTTAGGAACACTGTTTTAAAAATCAGGGCAGGAAACCCGCAGGTATATATGTACGGTGCCTCTGGACAGTAGCCGATACTGGTACTATAGCCCTTCAGGCCTTGCAATAATCAGATACTGTGGGGGGGGGGGGGGTTAGGTAAGAAAATTTGTATGTAGGCATTTCTAGGAATAAATGATGATTGATGCCATCCTGTCCGGTAGGGCTGGATGCCATTTAGAGTGCAGCTATGTCCCCAGGGTGTACCTAATAATATTCTTGGTGGTGGCCCAGAGCCACTTCCATATACGCAACATGTAGGCTTCGACTTTGTTTTTCTCAGATGGCAGACTTGTTTGAACTCATGGGGCAAGCTGTTGTAAACAGCAAATACACCCAGTTTCTGATCTAGTGACTAATGGCCACTACACTATCTGAAATTAAGTAATGCTCAGGGCATTTTCACTCATAATACAGTTGGCCCTCCAAATCCCCAGATTCCTTATCCACGGATTCAAGCATCCATGGCTTGAAAATATTAACTATGTATGTATACATTCTGAATAGCAAACCTTGATTTTGCCATTTTATATAAGGGACACCACTTTACTACCCATTGTATTTAACGGGGTTTGAGCATCCATGAATTTTAGTATCCACGGGGAGTTCTGGAACCAAACCCCAGTGGATACCAAGGGCTCACTGTATGACTGTAATTAGAAATTAATAGCCAAAATGATTGACCAAATAGAACAAGGTTTAGTAGGCACCTAAATCACCAGGAAGGTAGTGCATCATGTAAATGCCACTACAGAAAAGGCCATGCCACTGGTAACCATTCAGCTCGCCTCTAAAACCATAAGCCTGTAAACTGCAGAATCTCAGAGTTAGAAGGGACCCCAAGGACCATCTAATCCAACCCCCTGCCATGCAGGAACACCCAACTAAAGCACTCTTGAAAGAAACCCATCCAATCTTTAAATAAAGACCTCCAAAGAAGAAGAGTTCACCACCCTCCAAGGTGGTTTCTTCTAGTATTCCACAGTAAAAAAGCTCCTTGAAATATTTGGCAGAATCTTTACTTGTCATTTAAATCCATTGATGCATGTTTTAATCTCTGGAACATCAGCAAACAAGCTTGCTCCATCTTCCATTTACTTCATTTATTTCTTTAATTTATACCCTGCTTTTCTCCTGAGATGCAAGGCAGTTTATAAAATATTGATTCAGATACTTAAAGATGGCTATTATGTCACCTCTCAGTCGTCTCTTCTCCAAGCTAAACCTACCCAGCTCCCTAAATGGTTCCCCACAGGGCTTGGTTTACAAAATATGAAAGGAGAGATTGCTGCCTTAAGAAATCTACTGTCTCATCTGTAGTCTCATCTCTACTGCAAGTGGAACAACAGTGGACAACAAGGAAAACACAAGAGATGTGAGGATAAGAGGAAAGCCCAGTACCATCACTTGGCATCCTTGCCACTGCCAGGACTCTAGCACCAAACTGTGCCAAGCAGCTAGGGTCCACTGCCTTCGATTCCTCTTGCCCTTGTGTTCCACAATATCTAGTAACGGTGAGATGGTGACCTGCCTGCCCTCAGTCTGCCCAACTCTACCAGGAAAGTGCCCCGTAGCAGAGGGCACTTGGTCTACGGATTCCCTAAATCAGAAGCAGAAGAGATAAAGATGCAGTGTGGTATAGTATTTTGAACTGGACAAGGATACTGGGAGGCCAGGGTTCAAATCCCCGCTTGGCCATGAAAAGCTGCTGGACAACCTTGGGCAAGTCACTAACTCTCAGCTTCAGAGAAAGGCAAAAGCAAACCAAGCCTGAACAAATCTGGCCCTGAAAACACCCTGCAATAGATTTGTCCTAAGTCAGAAATGACTTGAAGGCACATAACAAAAGATGTTACACTCATGTAGATTATTTTTTAAACGCTGATTTACAGGTTGAGTCTCCCTTATTCAGAATTCCAAAATATTCCGAAACTCAAAATGTTTTTCATGGGTGGCAGAGACCTTTATTTTCCGATGGTTCAAGGTACACAAACTTTTATTTAAAATATTATGTATAAAATTACCTTTGGACTATGTGTATAAGGTGTATATGAAACATAAACGAATTTCATGCTTAGACTTGGGTCCCATCTCCAATACATGTGGATTTGGTATCTGCTGCGGTTTAGTTTCAGGAGGCACCCTGACCCCTGTGGATATTAAAATCAGTGGAGGTTCAAGACCTGTTATATACAAATGTGTAGTAAGATACTATCCATTAAATGGCAAAATCAAGATTTGCTTTTGGGAATTTATATATAATTAAAATATATTCCATGCCCATAACTAATTGAATCCATGGATAAAGGATTGAGGATATGGAGAGTCAACACAGGTATTACAAAATCCAAAACACTACTCGTCCCTTCTGGTTAAGGGAGACTCAACCTGAAACTGAGCCAGTGTGGTGTAGTGATTTGAGCATTGGACTACGACTCTGAAGCCCAGGTTTCAATTCCCAGCTCAGCCATGAAACCCACTGGGTGACCTTGGGCAAGTCACACTCTCTCAGCCTCAGAGGATGGCAATGGCCAACCCCCTCTGAAGAAACAGGCCAAGAAAACCCCACGATAGCTTCGCCTTAGGGTCGCCATACATCAGACATGACTTGCAATCACACAACAACAAAAAACTGCACTAAAACATGGGGGGCACGCTTTGTCTTTGAGTTCTTCGTTGGCTTTCTTGTAACCGGGGCTATTCTAATTCTAATTCCCCGAAGTTGCATCTGTCTAAACCTGCTAGACAGCAGAGAGTCACTTTTGCAATCCCTGTGCTTGGTGCCAGGTAAGTGGGGTTTGCCACTGCCACTCAAGGAGATTTACTCAGGGATAAAACCCTCCTGATTTAGAAAGCAAGAGGCCAGCCAAAGAGAAAGCAAAAGGCGCCAGCTGACTCACTCTGTGGCTCTGGCACGTTCCTCACGTCCCACATGATGCCACTGGGCCAGACCTGTCACTCAGAGCAGGATGCAGACAACACAAAACCAAGGAGCAGGGCAGAGGGACCACTTCTTCTCCTCCCTCTGAGTCTGATCACCAAGCAAGCATGAGACTCTTGCATGCTGAGCAATGCCCCTTCTCTCTCTACTTCTCCACTCCTGGATTTGCTGGCAGTCAAGCGCTCTTGGCAAGAAGTCCAGAAAACTACGACTACCCTACGTGTCTGCTCCCACGTATAGGGCTTTCGCATCAGGATCTCCTGCCCCTAAAGCAAAACAGGTGCAGACAAAGGTTCACAAATAAAGTCAGTGAAGCACAACTGGTGGGAGTAGGAGCACCTCTATTGAAGGTGTAGCAACAATCCAAAATAAAAAATTTTTGAAGGTGTGCCTATTCCACACCTGTACAACTTGTCCCTCTCACTTCCCTGCAAGTCTGTGTTGAAAATTCATATTCGCCATGGAGTTCTAGTCTTTTGTTCCACTTCTTTCTTCTCCCACATTCTCTCGCCTCCTGGTTTAGAAATGTATACAGTAAGCACCCAGGGGCAGGGACCTTTTTTCTTTCTTTTTCTTTTTACAATTTTCACCACAAAATCCAATAGCATCCTTCCACACTATCTCAAGTGGGAGCAACAACAACATCTTGACAAAATGCAGGCCTATGACTGACATTGCCGTTTTCCCCCTTCTGTATGATTTTTAACACCATTGCCTGATGAAGAAGCCAGTGGAGCTTTGAAAGCCTGCAACACATATTTGTGCATTTTGGTTGGTCCAATAAAGGTATGACTGCTTCGTGGATTTTGGAAGTTTTTGTGCTTTGTTTGCAACACAGCTTCTCCTGGATAAATTTTCAGCACAGCACAGACAATGATAAAAAATAAATTGGAATACAGTACTATTGCTCTGCCACCAGATCATCCTAGGCCCCTGATTATTTTTTGCACAGCTTAATAGGGCTGAGTTAAGGGGTTACCTAGTAACCTGGGTCTCCAAAGTTGGGGTGTGCCCAGAATTTAGAGAAATTACTTTTTAAGCGACAGTTCCCAGATTTTTCCAATCATAGTCCTCAAAAAAAAAAAAAACCCACCCTCTGGGATTGACAGATTTGGGATATATCCATCACAGACTATCTTTATTTCACTATCACCTGAAATTGACAGTATACACACACAGTATATGGCCTGAATAGCTGCAGGTGTGTGGGTTGTCGTGTAGAAGAGCCAGTGTGATGTAGTGGTTTGAACATTGGACTACAACTCTGGATTTGAATCCCTGTTTGGCTCATGGTGACCTTGGGCAAGTCACAGACTCTCAGCCTCAGAGGGAAGCAGTGGCAAAAACCTCTCTGACAAATTTTGCCAAGAAAACCCCATGATAGGTTCACCTTAGGGTCTCCAGAAGTCGGAAACAACTTGAAGACACACAACAACAAAAACAACAACAACAACAACTGTCACTTCTATATCCAGCCTCCAAAGAGTTCTGGTATATTCTTTTATCTTCCAACAGTCCTGTGAAGTAGATTCAGCCAAGGGATGCTGAGATACCAGAAGCTGCTAGAGGGCAATGAGTCTTTAGGAAACTAACTTCAATGTAATCTTTTACCTAAAGTACATCATTCATTCCACTCTTCAACAAAATATTTTAAGCCTGTTCTTCGTGAAACACAAGGTTTTCAAAATCGGATATGAGCAGTACATCTCTTTGTCTATTAGTGTCTATTCTCAAATTGTCCTTGTTGTGTGCCTTCAAGTCATTTTGACTTATGCCAACCTAAGGCAAAACTATCTCAGTGCTTTCTTGGCAAGACTTGTTCAGAGGGGCTTTGGGATTATTATATTGCCTTGCTCTGAGGCTGAGAGTGTGTGACTTGCCCAAGGTCATCCAGTGGGTTTTCTTGGCAGGGATTCAAACCCTGGTCTCTGGAGTTGTAATCCAATGCTCAAAACACCTCACTACACTGGCTCAAGACCTCCTAAATCTAGTTTAAGAAGTACAGAGGGAGAGAGGAATCAAGTAAACTATTAATATCACCCTTGGTACAGACAGTTTCTTGTAGGATTAAAGGCTGATTAATGCCTGGGATAATGACCTATCGTGCCCATTAGCCAAGTGGATCTTGTCATTAATACCCAGGAAGTGCACCAGATCACAATGGCCACGGCTTAATTGATCTTAATCTGATGGCCAGATAACCATGAATGACCCTTTCCGTTTGACACAGCCTGTCCTTTGGGATCTCTCTGGAGTTTATTAAAGCAACCTGAGCTACTGGAAAATGAGTACCCCAAACGAATATTGCCTACAAATTGCCTTGGTTAACCCATCCTGTGCCCATCTTTCCTTGTAGCCATAAGCTACATTCCCAAAACACCTGCATAATTCTGTAGAGCGGGGTATAAATACTATTATTATTATTATTATTATTATTATTATCTGATTCTACCTCTCTACCGTCTGAAAATTATATTTCCAAATCAAACAAGGAGTGGTTTAATGAGATCAGAGAGATCTAGGGGGCATCTACACTGTAGAAATAATTTAGTTTGACACCATTTTAAGTGCTGTTGCTCCATCCTATGGAATCCTTGGATTTGTAATTTTACAAGATCTTTAGCCTTCTCCATCAAAGAGTGCTGGTACCTCAGAAACCATATGAAATAAATTTATATTTATATTTGTGTTTTTTGCTGTTATTTTGCAATGTCCTACATTTTGCAGTGCCTTGCCCTCCTACCGGTTATGACATCTGGTCACCTTGCAGGAGTAGGCCCTGCTGATGCTAAAAGGTTGCTGTCCACAAGGGGTAGAACCTGGGGAAATTTAAGAGTACTGTGTACCATTCACATTTAACAAACAGCAACTCACAGTAATAAGAAATATATAGACACACACACACAATTTCAAGGCAACAGTCTCACTCTGAGATTCCTCCCCTCACTCTGAGAACTGGAGAAGAGGGTATAGATCCTGAAACTCAAGGCCAGGCTCTGAAATTTGGGACCCCTACAGGTCAAGCTGGGGAGATTCCGGAAAGTGCAATCCCAAAAAGTGACTATCCCAAAGAATGTGTGAAAGCTGACTTTAAAAGAACTGATCTTTTAAAATTCTGAAATTAAAACAATTCCATTTTTCATCCTGAACTTTTTCTACCTTTCAAATGTGCATGTAACTGCATATCAGATTTAATAACACTGATGCCAAACATCATCTTCCTCCTGCAGGCTGTATAAGAAACTTCTTGTAGATTTCACCCCTGTTTGAGTTCGTCTGTTAGCATCTATACTTACTTGTTTTTTTCTTTTTACTTGCTGCTTTGTTATATTTAATTATTGTTTACGCATTTCTTGTTACCTTAACTGTTCCATGTTAGTTTGTAATATTGTGTGTGAACTAATATCAATTTTTTAAAAAATAAGAAACTTCCAACTGGTATCCAACTGAGGCTGTCTTACCAAGATTATTAGCAACCAGAGGCAGGGGATTTTAGTTAGGTCGATTATGACTCTGGAGACCAGAGTTCAATTCCTGCTTGACCATGAAACCCACTGGGTGACCTTGGACAAGTCACTCCTTCTCAGCCTCAACGAAGGCAATGGCAAAGCTCCTGTGAACAAATCTTGCCAAGAAAACCTAATGATAGGGTTGCCATAAGTCGGAAATGACTTGAAGGCACACAACACACATACACATAGGGTTGCTAGAATGAAAACTGGGGATGCCTCCTGTTCCTCTAATGGTTGTGTAAACAAGGAAATTTCAGCAAGTGTTGCTTGTTCCCTGGTTGCCAACATTTGCTGAAATGCCCTCTTCCCCTTGACATTAAAGGTCCAGGAACCCTCTCCACTTTTCAATCTGGCATCCTTAGTCTGCAGTGGGGGGAAGAGGTCTAACCACCGCAGTTTTGCCCTTTGTATGGCTTTAGTGCTGACTAAATCCCCATGGACTAGCTATTTCAAGCTTTTAGAAGACTCCAGCAACTGGAAATGACGTGTTTAACATCACCGTCGTTTGACCCTAAGTTAGTACATCTGCAAATATTGGAAACTCCAAAGCACTTTTTTAAAAATGCAACTTTCATTGTTCTAAAAAAAGGATTTCCCACACAGGGCCAATACGAGAAATTACCGTAGTCCGCCTGTGTACAGAAGCAGGCTGAGCCTTTCTGTCATCCCTGCGTCCCAACCTATTTTGAATCTGTGAAGTCGAAGGCTTTCATGGCTGGCATCCATAGTTTTTGTGGGTTTTTCAGGCTATGTGGTCATGTTCTAGAAGAGTTTATTCCGCAGATGCTGGCAAAACATCAGGAATAAGCTCTTCTAGAACATGGCCACATAGCCCGAAAAACTCACAAAAAAACCTATTTTGAATCTGTTTTTTTCTTCTGTTGGGGTTTTAAAATTACAAGCAATGCTCACTTGGAGAAATGTGTGATTTCAAAAGCAGTTTGGAATGGCCAGGGAGATAGTGATCAATGACAAAACATGGAAATGTTCATTTTCTGGACTCTAGGTCCCAGCATCCACCAGCTAGCATGGCCGATTATACTCCAGAAAGGTCACTTTTTCTCACAGTGGAGGAGAAGTTGCCACTATCTCTTATTTCCCCACAATGAACTTCAAGTTACCACCCATGCCTCATTTTGGAAGGCATTGGCAGGATCTAGTTTTGGCCCTATCCCTTCCAGCTTCACCCAACATTTTCCCAGCAGAGATTCACAATCAGTTTCGTTTTGTTGCTTTTTCCATCAGGGGAAATCCCCCTTTGGCAGCTGTCCCTGGTATTACTCAAAGCCTAGTGTCACACATTGCTGTTCAGTTGTGTCATTTAAGGTAAAAACTACATAGGAAGAGAACTGTATTTGTATTTTATGTACTTTGTATTACAGGAAAGAGGGATGAGAAGGCAAAAGACGCACACTTTTAAAGCCTCTGAGAGGACCTTCCATGAGAGCATCATCACACTGGTCTCTAAAGGAGTTCAAGTCCATGCGAATTTGGCCTTGGTACCTGAGCAGATGCTTATTTTTCATGAGCGATGTTGCATCATCATGCTTTTTATCAGAGCCAGTTGATGTAACACAAACTCCAGTAACCTCCATTCTGGATACCACAATTAAAGAAGGCGAAAAACACAGGGAGCTCTCCCACAGGTTTCCCATACCTCCTAATTCTAGAACTGGTAACCCTGTCCCAGCCGCTGTATCTACACCGGAGAATTAATGCAGTTTGACATTGCTGTAACCACCATGGCTCTTTGCTGTGGAAATGTAGGATTTGTAGTTTTGCAAGATATTTAGCCTTCTCTGTCAGAGTTCTGGTACCACAGGAAACTACAGATCTCACAATTCACTGGGATGGAGTCATAGCCAGTGTCAAACTGCATTAATTCTGCAGTGTGGAGCAGCTTGACAACAAGTCACTAGCATTTGCTTTGGCTGTCAACCAAAGTTTATCTGGTAAGAAATTGTTCTACAAAGGAAGGGTGGCCCTCCCAGATGGCGGCTGGATTACAAATCCCCAAATCCCTCAAAACTGGAGGCTGGCTGTATTGAAATCCAAAACACCCAGAGGTCCAAGTGTCCCTTCCTCTGCACTAGAAAGTCAGGCATGGCCTTTCTCCAGGTAATGTAAAAACAGAAAAGCTCATAATCCCACCTAGGCTTTTAAGCAATAGCTTGAATTCTATTTCTCAGGGATGGGATATGGTTTCTGCTAGAAAGAAGGTTGTGGGTATAATGAGGTTGCTTTTCCCAGTGACACAGTTTATTGATGAACAGCAGGGGAGGAAAATAAATCAAGTTGTATACAGCAACAACAAAAGGCTCACTGTGACAATCAGCTGGCAGCAGAACTTGGAAAAGCAACACACTGGCATTGCCATGGCAAGAGTTGCTGGGCTTGAAGGATTTAGAAAAGTCACATTCAGAATCTGAAAGCCAGTTGTCAACAAAATCTTGATAGGAGAGCATGGAGGTGGGTGGCTTTGTGTTGTTATTTTACAACAGACTTTTAATAGGGTTTTTTTTAAAGACAGTGGCATAAAAACACAGTAGATTTCAAAGGTTTTCATGATTCTCAGAGCCGGCTGCATGAAATGTGCTTTTTAAAAAGAGAAAAGAACATTTATTTAACTGTGGAGTTTATCACACAATGGAATTTGCGGGTATACTCCAATGGCAATCCGAATGCAATCATGGGGTTTCACGTAATTGTGTATAAGAGTATCTCATGCAATTTCGGGCAATGTGGGGTCATTTTCAGGAAATGGGAAGTCATTCTGAATGCATTCTGAATGCATTTAGAATTCACATAAATTCGCTAAACTAGCAAATTTCCATGAATTCGAATTGGCTCCATTTGAAATTGGGATAAATTCCTCCCATGTGATAAATTCCTATGAGGGTACAGACTAGAATTGCACATAATAAAGAGAGTCACTTGCCACTTGCTTGAAAAAAGAAATTAGTTGCCTCCAGCAATGATTTCATAAACGGCTGGTGTAATACAGTTGGACAGTTGGGAATATTTATTTTTTTACAGGCATATAAAAACAGCTGGCATAAGTGTTTGCTAGTGTCATTTCTGAAATTCTGTATCTCAGCTTTCTCAGCATATTGCAATGCTTTATAGCTAAACTTTCTCAACATATAGCAAAGCTAGCTGGCATTTCTAGAATGGAAAGCTGGTTAGCACTCCCAGGAATGCTTCTACCATGAGAACAATCTCTCTTGGTCCTCCTTTGACCCATCTTACAATTCAAGAATGCAACACTTAGCACCACAAACCCCATTTTGAAGTTTAAAGCAGCCACTGCAAGTCCCATGCTAAAGCAACTCCACATTTTGTCTACCAGATTATACCAGGGGAATCATTCAATAGCACTTGTCCAAGCATGGGGACCATTCCTGAACAAAACATTGCATCCTTCCTTTGAGCTGGATTCATAAAGGCGCTGAATGCTGTAGCCATTCTCTGTCTAAGTGCCTAGAAAATGGCCTGGAAAGAAAGAGATTGAACTTGCAAAAGTCCATTGGCAAAGATTTGGAGTTACACAAGGCTAGAAAGCCAATCCACGCCAGTGAGAACACTACTAACAAAATGGAGTGGCGATGCAATGGTTTGAATTCCGGATTTAATCTACCCAGCATGGCTGACTTTGAAACTTCCCTTCAAGATTGTACAAAACAAGTGTCGTTTCCTATTCATCCTCAGGAGATGGAAGAATGAAGGATTTCTTTTTTCAAAGTGCCCAGTACTGGCACATGGAATTGCCAAGCAGTTTCTCAATGCCACCAGGCCATAAAAAGAAAGCCACACAGGTCATTAGGACAATGAACTTTCTAGAAAGCAATGCCAATGAGCAAAGGTTGCACTAGGTAGGTTTAGCTAGAAGAGAGAAGATAGCAGGGAGAAATGGCACATATATTGACAAGAATCTTAGCAAAAAGAATATGGGATTTATTTAATCTGTGCACCAAGGAAGGAGACTGGCAAAACCCAGCACAGACGTCGCTTTAAAATCAGTCCGACTAAACCATTCATTTGTATGCTTAAGGCCTCCTGCATACCTTCCAGCATTTCCCAGATGGAAACCAGGACCCATGCAGCCAAGCAACATCAGAGTGAGTCAAGATAACAAAAGTTATTAATGAAGATTAGCACGCAAGCTAGGAGGAG
The DNA here is from genome assembly GCA_034509955.1 of Urosaurus nigricauda. Taxonomy (NCBI): domain Eukaryota; kingdom Metazoa; phylum Chordata; class Lepidosauria; order Squamata; family Phrynosomatidae; genus Urosaurus; species Urosaurus nigricauda. The sequence goes on along the minus strand of JAOEGL010000005.1, from coordinate 8,091,388 downwards.
CCACTGCAGTTTGCTTTTGCCTCAGTCTACTAAGAATTGACTTCCCAGCCTGCACTGAATTAATTGAGTGCAAACTACTGTCTCACTTTGAACTCACTTTGAAGAAATTGAAGCAAGATGAGGACAAAGGGGGAAGTGAGCGGAGGAGAGAAAAACTGGGACATTTTAAAAACAGCTGAAAAAATGGGACAGCAGAGGATTAATTAGGATTGTCTTTTCCAACTCAGGACAGTTGGAGGGTATTGAACTGCTTCCAATGAGAACTAGATATGGCAATTGGCTCTTTAAAACCACCACTGGTGTGGTTATGTAACAACAGAGTGGGTTTACCCACTTCCCTACAAGCATGTAGGGCTGACGAAATGTGTCAGAAAAAAGTGATTGCTTTTTATTTATTTTCAGTTCAGATCTTGCCTTTCTCCTACTGTGGATATAATGCAGCTTCAAACAGATTAAAACAGAACATTTATATGGGGGGAAAGGAGGTTTAAAAAGCTTCACATGAAGCCAGTTCCTCCTCCTCTTCCCCCTAAAAAGCAAGAAACTGTTTTGAGCCACCCCAAATTCCTACAATGTCTTCTGTAGGTATAGGCCTGGGATGTAAATTAAATGTTGACACAGAGCAGCCTCTTCATTAAACTCCCTTTTCTCTTTTTCCCCCTGCTGTCCTCATGCCTGGCAGGTTGCTCAAATTAAAAAGCCTTTGCAAGTTTAACCATGGAGGATATTAAAAGCCCATCAGCCCTTGTGCCATAAATTTTATTTAGTGGGGATGTTTGCATTTTTTTCTGGCAAGAGATCATGCTGCAACAAAAGCATTTATAGAGAGAGCCATTGAGTCATAGGAGTTGGAAGGGGTCTCATGGGCCATTTAGTCTATAATGAGACGATACTTGTCTGGAGTTGGTCATCTGTCTGGTGCCATAGTCCCCAGATGCCTTACAATCATTGAACAGTGAAGAACAAAGCAGATAAATTAAATGATGGATGCTACTGCTGTGTATAGTTCTTGGTGTTAAAAGGTAGGTTCCACTAGGACAACTGCAAAGCTTGATAACATAGTTGTTTTGGGGACTACAACTCCCAGAATTTCAGCAAGCATGGATACTGAGTAGTACAGTCCAAAAAAGTAGCTACTGCAAGAGCTGGGCAGCCAGATGTTTGTTCTTGTCGGCATCTAGTGTCCTAGGGTGCATCTACTCTGTAGAAAAAATGCCATCTGACACCACTGGAACTGCCACAGCTCCATCCTACATAATCCTGGGGTTTGTAATTTTGTGAGGCAGCAGTACTCTTTGCCAGAGAAGGCTAAAGACCTTGTAAAACTACAAATCCCAAGATTCCATAGGATGGAGCTACAGCACTTATTTCTATAGTGTGTTATTTCTACAGTGTTAGATTTACCCTTAGATAAGTGCACTTTCTACTTTTGTAGTATCCAGAAAAGGTGCCAGTAAAATAACTCATAGTAATACCCTTGTTTCTGCTGAGGAGTGAGACAAGGAAAGCCAAAGGCAGTGCTCAGTTTAGCAGAGGGGGTGAGGCAGACAGTTCTCAAGCCCACCGGCACATCATCATCATCATCATCATCATCATCATCATCATCATCCTGCCATTCTTCTCCAAAACTGGGACTAAAGCAACTTACAAATTAAACCAGTAAAATATACTTAGTTTTTTAAAAAAATACAGAAGGTCATATTAAAATAGAATCAAATTACAATGGGCACTTGGTATCCACTGTGGTTTGGTTCCAAGATCTGCCATGGATACCAAAATCTGTGGATGCTCTAGTCCCATTATATACAGTGACATAATAATTTGTGTGTGTTTTTATTTTCAAACTCTGGTTGGTTGAATCTATGGATATAGAATCCATGGATATGGAGAGCTGACTGTATTATCAACTCTAAAAACAATTTATAACATACAGTACCATTAAAATGTTTAAAAAATTTAAAGCACATGTACACTTTTAAATACCCTTTCCTAAAAAACCTCCTGTTCACAAGAATCTATCAGAATTTTTTAAAAATCTACTCGCCAGGATAAGTACAGCTAGGAGAGGCCCATTCTAGCATCCTTGGGAAGCAAGTTCCAAAGCTTAGGGGCAGCCACCAAGATGACCCTGGCGCATTTTCACATCATGTCACTGAAGGTTATGGAGCTGAAAGAAGGACCTCTCTTGAAGATCACAGGGCCAGGAAGGCTCATATGGGGAGATACAGTCTTTCAGATAGCTTGGACCTCCCTATGTAAAGATTTTGGCTGAACGTTTTGGCTGATTTTGCTACCTTGGCAGACATACATAAATTCAATCTAGATGATGATGAAATTGAAATAAGTCAAAGCTTTCCCACACCTTGGATCAATCATCACTTAGAATGGTGATTGTAGACAAGAAGTCAGAAGAAGACTAGGACTGAGAAGAGCAGCTACGAAAGAACTAGAGAAGATCATAAAAAGCAAAGATGTAATACTTAAAGTAAGGATCGCCCAAGCCATGGTATTTCCCATCACCATGCTTGGATGCAAGAGCTGGGTGGTGAAGAAAGCTGATAGAAAGAAAATCAATTCATTTGAGATGCAGTGCTGGAGAAGAGTTCTGAGGATACGTTGGACAGCCTCAAAGACAAACAAATGGGTCCTTGAACAGATCAAGCCTGAACTCTTCCTGGATGCCAAGATGACAAAATTGAAGTTGTCGTACTTTGGCCACAGCATGAGAAGGTAGGACTCACTAGGAAAAACAATGATGCTAGGGCTAGTGGAAAGTATAAATAAGACTGCATGCCAGATGGATGGAATCAATCAGGGAGGTCATGAGCATGAATTTGCAGGATCTGAGCATAACAGTTGAGGAGTCTTGGAGGTGTCTTAACCACAAGTCACCAAGATGACTAAACTGAGTCTGCTGTACTTTGGCCACATCATACGAAGGACTCACTAGAAAAGACAATAATACTTGGAATGATAAAGGATAGGAAAAAACAAAAAGATAGACTACATAGCAGATGGATAGATTCATTCATTAAAGCTACAGCTACAAGCCTGAAAGAACTGAGCAGAGTGATTAAGGATAGGGGATCTTGGATGCATCTCATCCATGGGTTCGTCACCATGAGTTGAAGTCAATTCAAAGATAGTTAACAAGAGCAATGCTAAAAGTAGAAGCTAAGAGAACTTCTATTGCAGGAGTAGTCAGTCCCCTTGTCCCCAGTGTAAAAAATAACAAAGAGACCTATTTGCTTTGGGCAAGCAGGGGTTTCTAGCAGCCAAGGCGGATGGGCAAATAGCTGCAGGGGGTGACTTTTAGTGGGAAAAGGTTAAACATTGCAAGGAGAAAGAGTTAATCTGGTTTCTACCCCAATGTGCTTTAGATCAGACCACCCACATGTGCATACCCACACACACCGGTGCATGTGACTCCTTTTGGTTAAAACAAATAAAGCCTGCAATAAGCAGGCTAGAAGAAATGCACTGCAGCGCTGCTTTCATGTGCCATTAGATCCGCTCTAATACGGAGCTATTTTAAATCCTTACCCTCCCCACCCCCACCTTCGCTCTTCACTTCACATTAATTCCTGTTGCCTGCCATCTCAAGTGCTGTGGAGCATTCATATCATATTTATTTCCTGAGTCTTGAAAGCAACCCTTCATGCTGCAATATCTTTTCCTGCAAGGCTAGAAGTACTTGGTGTCCAGTTTTGCAATGTTTTGTTCATTAATTCTCTTTGATTTAAAAATATGAAATTCTTTCCTTCCTCTTTCTTTAAAGTATGGAACTCACTATGAATCCCAGAAGAGTGAATTATCTAAAAAGCTTCCCCAAACCATTTTCTGAAATGATACAGAATCTGGAGACCTGAGCAATGTGAATTTGTCCAAATACAGGTATACCTCAGGGAGTGAAGTGGATCTGTTCCTCTTTACCTGTTTAACAGAAACTTTGGTAGCATAGGCAAAAATAACATGGAAAAAATCAGGATAGGTTCTTACACCATGAAAGAAAAAAGTGCTGTTCAATACGTTTCAGCAAATATTTTAACCAAAATTAACAAGATGCGCATGTGAAATGAAACAACCAGGTCAAGTAAGCCTTATATAAGTAAACAAAAAAATTCAACTTTCTATTTACCAGCATCATAGCTTCATGATAATTTTTCAGTTAGAGGGCTGCCTCAAAAATTACAATTCCTAGGGATCTTTGGAACAGTTACATAAAATGCATGACACTAAAGCTTAGAATGTGTCTTTTAGGTCTAAAAGAACTGTTCAGCAGTAGAAAAAGCTGTAGAATAAATAAATGGGTAGCAGAATCTTCAACAGATGATTGTTCTTTGTGAGAAAAAGGGACTTGTTTTGTAAAATTTGTCTTATAACGAGTTAGATCTTATAACAAGTTAGATCAATGGGCTTTCTGGCTTAGAAGTTGTTGTTGTTGTGTGGCTTCAAATCGTTTCTGGCTTATGGAGACCTGTAAGGCGAACCTATCATGGGGTTTTCTTGGCAAAATTTGTTCAGAGGAGGTTTGCCATTGGCTTCCCTGAGGCTGAGAGAATGTGACTCGCCCAAGGTCACCCAGTGGGTTTCATGGCCGAGCCTGGAATGGAATCCTGGTCTCCAGAGTCATAGCTGAATATTCAAAGCACTACACCACACAGTACAGTTTTATCCCTCTCACAGTGGCTTTTGGTGAACAACTTATCTTTTCTGTCTCTTATGGAGAAGTTTCAAGCAGGAAGATGTTAAATATGTGACATAGTATCTGATTATGAAAGACAGATTTAGATGACCCACTGCAACTTTCTCCTGATGTACAGTCCTCTGGTTTTGTAACCTAGTATGTCATCATGCTGCCGTTGCAATCAGCTTGTCATGGCCACCTTTGAGGACTTTTGATTGCTGCATCAATAATTTAATAATTTGAAAAAGATGAAAAAACAGGAACTTCTCTCTACAGAAACTTACTGGGAAGAACGCAAAAGAGGCTTAAGCAATGCTTCCTGAACATGATCAAATTTGTAAAAACAAAACTCGTTTGGAAAAAAATATTAAAGAAATAAGTTACATTCAACAAAACTAGGGGCTCATTTGAACCTATTGGAAGGGGGTTCACCACAAAACAGTGGGTGCACAAGGTGTGGATTATTGGTTGTTTGCTTTATTCAATTCTCAACCAAGAATGAAAATTTTTGGGATCTACAGTGGGGTTGTTGTTGTTGTTGTTGTTGTTATTAACTGCCCTCAAGTCAATTGCGACCCATGGCAACCTTGTGGATGAGACATCTCCAAGACCCGCTGTCCTCTATTGCTCTGCATTATTGCTTTTTCAAATGAGTCATGCCTTCTCACAATATGTCCAAAGTACAGTAGCCTAAGTTTTGTCATCCTGGCTTCCAGGAAGATTTCTGGCTTGATCTGCTCTAAGGCCTATTTGTTCGTATTTTTAAATGTCCATGGAATCCTCAGCACTCTTCTCCAGCCCCACATCTCAAATAAATAGATTTTCCTTCTATCTTCTTTCTTAACTGTCCAGCTCTCACATCCATACAGGGCAATAGGGAAAACAATGGCTTGTACAATTCTAACTTTTGTGTTCAGTTGTATATCTTTGCATTTTAGAATCTTTTCTAGTTCTTTCATAACCACTCTCCCCATTCTTAGTCTTCTTCTGATTTCCTGATTGCAGTCTCCATTTCTATCAATGTTTGATTCCAGGTATGAAAACCCTTTTACTACTTCTATTTCCTCATTGTCTAGGGTGAATGTGTATAAATTCTCTGTGGTCATTATTTTTGTTTACTTCATGTTCAACAGTAGTCCTGCCTTTGCACTTTCTTCCTTCACCTTCCTTAGTAGTTGTTCCAGGTCTGGGAGGTTTTCTGCTAGTATTATGTCGCCTGCATATCTTAGATTGTTGATATTCCTTCCTCCTATTTTCACTCCTCCTCCTTCTGTGTCCAAGCCTGCTTTTCTTACAATGCTGCTTACTATTGTTACTACTTACAATTCTATGACTTGCAGTTCTTACTAGTGCTGCTTACAATTCCTACTACTTATGTTCGATTCTATTCTGCTGCTTACAATTCTCACTACTTACAATTCTACTTGGAATTCTTACTACAGTGGATCCCTGGTATCATTTGGACAAAATTTGGACCGTTTGCACAAGAACCGGGGTTTGGGCCATATGTCATCCGGACTCCCCATTCTATTTGTCCTATACAGACAGGGCCATAGGCATGGAAGGAATCATAGACTGGGCTTTTTTCACATGACCACTTTTACCTCTGTTACCTGAGGAGTACAAAAAGAAACCATAGTACAGCAATTCCTACATTATGGCTCAAAACAGTAGATAGATATGCAAAAAATGGAGAGTCTCTCTGTTATCCAAAATACATACTCGCAGTGCCATCCCAAGTAAATCTACTCCAGAGGAAGCCATGCTGAGCTTCATGGCATTTATGCCATGAAGGCATGAACAGGGCTGCAGGTAGCCTGGAGTAACTGGTATAGTGATAATCAGAAGAATTTCATCATGCAATGCACAATTTAGAGGATCACGCAATGTAGCATTTACTTTATTCTTTATTATCCACCACAAGATGTGATAATGGATACTAGCTTTAAACAGGGAATTAAGTGAATTCCTGAGAGGTCTATTGTGGCAGTTAGTCATGGTTGCTACATTGAACTGCCAAATTCAGTGCAGTGGGAAGTATTTCACTCTATATATGTTGTGGGGAGCAACCCAAGGAAAAACTTTTGAGCCATGTGTGTGGCCTTCCTTGAGGCACCTGGTTGCAGAGAAAAAAAGATGCTTGGTTAGATGAATCTGGAGCCACCTTTACCATTAGGCAGAATGAGGCAACTGCCTCAAGTAGCTCATCTCTGCAAGTGGCAGCACATTATTAGAAGCAAAGCTTGGGAAAGCTACTTATTTTTTGGACTACAGCTCCTAGAATCCCAGACAGTGGCCATGATGGCTCAGGGACTTTGAAAACTAGAAGACAGTACTATGGAGCACCTACTAATCCCTTCAATCCCTTCAAAGGACCAATTTTTCTGTCCTTTGGCCACATCAAAATAGAAATCAACTGTTAGTCCCACTGGCTTTGATTAATTTATAACAGGAGACTGACCATTGGTATAATCCAGCAGTATTACAGGTTGAGTTTCCATTGACTGAAATGCTTGGGACATCAGAGGTGTTTGGAATTTTGGATTAGAAATTTATTTATTTATTTGGAATTTGGAATAACTATATTTGCATATATGTACGTAATGAGAGATCTTGGAGATGGGACCCAAGTCTAAACACAAAATTCATGTACCTTTCATATACGGTATACTGTATACACATAACCTGTAGGTAATTTTATAAAATAGTTTTAATAATTGTATACACGAAACAAAGTTTGTGTACACTGAACCATCAGAAAGCAAAGGTATCACTATTTCAGCCACCCTTGAAAAAAGGGTTTTTTTTTAATATAATAAATAATAATAATAATAAATAATAAATAAATAATTTGAAATATTTTGATTTTCAGAATTCTGGATAAGGGCAACTCAGCCTGTATTATTATTGTTACTACTGCGACTATTTTATTTATTTATATCCCACCTTTTCCCTAATAATAGGACTCAAAGCACCTTACAAATTATTAAAACCAATCCAGATTAAAAACATACAAAAATATCCATGAGTGTGTGTATGTGTTAAGTATGTTATTTTTAAAACAATCAATCTACAGTGCTTAAACAATTTAAAATTCATGAAGAGACAAGCTATAAAACACCAGCAAAGCAGCTCACCATCAAAAACCCATTGCAGTCAGCTCCTGAAAGCTTGATGGATAGGACCTTTGAGTGCAAAAAGTAGAGAGGGTTCCTTTACTTTTACTGGCTGTGTAGAAGTGGAAATTTCAGCAGGTGTTGCTTGTTACCTTTTTCATGACAAACAATATGCTGAAATTTGTTTCTCTACACAACTATAAAGGTGCAGGACCCATCTTCAGTTTTCAATAGAGCAACCCCAACTGATGGAATAATTACATTTTCTGCTTCCCAACAGAAGGAGAGTGTGCCATCCTAGTCTCCCTAGCAAAAGATTTCCAAAGAATAGCAGCACCCACCAAGAAGACCCTCTCCCTAGATTCCATACATTTTAATGTTGTTATTGTTGTTTATTTATACAGCACGATCAATGTACATGGTGCTTTACAAATAAAATAAGAATAAAAAAAAAGCTAGCCCTGCTAATGGCAATCTAATACACACACACACACACACACACAGTAGAAGGAAGGAGTAATGCACACATAACAGAATACAGTAGTAAAGCACATTATCCATATATAATATTTTAAAAAACTAAGGTATAAAATACAGCAAACTAACAAAAACATGTAATCAAGATATACAAGATGATGTAACAACATTAAACTAAAACTCCAAAAGCTTTGGAAAACAAGAAGGTTTTCAACTGAGATTTTAAAACAAGGGAAGAAACTATTCCAGGCATATGAAGCATGTATGTGTTTGTGTGTGTGCTTTCAAGTTCTCTCTTGATTTATCATAACCCTATGAACTTCATGGTTTTCTTAGGTAAGGAATACTCAGAGATGGTTTAGTTTTTTTCTTCTGAAATACAGCCTACACAGTACCTGGGATTTGTTGGTAGTCTCCCCTCCAAATACTAACTATGGTTGATCCTGCTTAGTTTCCAAGATCAGACAGGATCTGGTGCCTTTAAGGCATTAAGGTCCAGTATGGATCAGCAGGTAAAAAAGGACAAAGCCGAGTCAAGGAAGAGAAAAAAATATTAGTAGCAGTATTAGTAATTATTATAATTGTTGTGTGCCTTCAAGTCCCCAACGTATTTAATGGTTGGAGTGCTGGACTACAACTGTGTAGATCAGGACTTGATTCCCCACTTGGCCATGAAACCTACTGGGTGACCTTGGGTGAGTCACACTCTCTCAGCCTTAGAAGGAAGGGCAAACCTCCTCTGAACAAACCTTGCCAAGAAAATCCCATGGTAGGTTCACCTTAGGCTCATCATAACAACTTGAAGGCACACAACTCAGAGACACTCCAGAGTTGTAGTCCAACACTAAAATCTGGACAACGCCAGGCCAAGGAAGGACAAAGCCATGCTGGTTCATTATTATTATTATTATTATTATTATTATCACCATCATCATCATCATCACCATCATCACATTCCTGGCTTTCTTCCAAAATTGGGACTCAAGGCAGCTTACAGTTGGGGAAAAAAGAACAATACAGCCAGAGACATACAAACAGTGGGGAAGCCGAAGGAGATAGTGAAGCAGAGAGAAGGGTCTATCCTGAATATCTTAAGAGCACAGAGATACAGCCCTTTAAACATCCTGGGCCTGAGCTGTATATTTTTATATTCTTGGTTTCAACATAATGTATTTTATAAAGAAACAAACTAACCAACACTCAACAGTAACATATGGCCAATTGCAAGTGAATAAGGCTGCATCCACACTGCAGCATTAATGTTGTTTGACACCGTTTTATGGGATGCTGGGATTTATAGTTTTGGGAGCTATTGCAAAGAGCCCCGGTGCTACAACAAACGAGGGTTATTTTCCCCTTTGCTTGACAGTTTTTCCTCTCTTGTACAAAACTCACCTCGTCCTCCTTTTGGGGGTTTTCAGCGGACATTTCTGCCTCCTCTCTTGTCAGTTGGATGAGCCAACTGACTCGACTCTGCTCAACTATTGACATCACAAGGGCCCTGTTACTATGGCGACTGGTAGGCAATCCTGCCCAAGACCTCATGATGTCACCTGATGATGTCACACCAAGAGACCTGATGATGTCATAGGGTAATTTAGGCCATTGCATCTGCAAATCTGCAGCCTCATGTAAGCGGTTGCCATGTCTCTGAAATTACATTGTTTCTTTTCTTCTTTTATCTCATGCTTGGTATTTGTCAGCAAGAGACTGGTTGCCATGATAATGTTAATTTGCTGAAAAATTTGACGGCTTTATTGTATTTCTGCTTTCCGTTTGCTTTTAATCTGTTTTCATCTTGCTTTAATCTGTTTTTAATAATGTTTTTCACCACTTTGAGGATTATTTTGTATAGGTTGAGTCTCCCTTATCCAGTATTCCAAAATCCAAAATTGTCCACATGGGTGGCTGAGATAGTGATAGTTTTGCTTTCTGATGTACACAAACTTTGTTTCATGCACACAATTATTTAAAATACTGTGTATAAAATTACCTTCAGGCTACGCATATAAAATGTTATACGAAACATAAATCAATTTCACGTTTAGGCTTGGGTCCCGTTTCCAAGATATCTCATTAAGTATATGCAAATATTTCATAATCCAAAAAAAAATCCAAAATCCTAAACACTTCTGGTCCCAAGTATTTCAGATAAGGAGACTCAACTTTGTCTGTGCCCTTTTTTAGAGACTCCAGGTCTTTATTAAATACTGTTCAATACTTTACAAAAATAAAAGAAGGCTGACAAAATCTTCCAAAATCTAAAACACTTCTGGTCCCAAGCATTTCGGAGAAGGGAGAGACATCCTGTCCTGCAGCCTCTCCTAGTTCACAGGGAACCATATCCCATTGCGCTGCTCGAATCGTCTTATCCATCTCCGGGGCACTCCCCAAAAAGATGGTCAGAGATTGGTTTGTGCGATTTGTTCGTATTGGAGTTTATCAGACAATGGAAATTGGAAGTTTAATCCAATGGCAATCCGAATGCAATCATGGGGTTTCACATTATTGCGTATGAGTGTATCTCACGCAATTTCAGGCAATGGGAAGTCATTCTGAACGCAATCATGGGGTTTCACGTAATTGCGTATTAGAGTATCTCATGCAATTTTGGGCAATGGGGGGGTCATTTTCGGGAAATGGGAAGTCATTCTGAATGCATTCCGAATGCAATTAGATTTAAGTGAATTTGAATTGGCTCCACTCGAAACTGAGAAAAGTTCCTCCCATGTGATAAACTCCCTGGATTTGGGATTCCTGCCAATCACAGGCTTATTTCAGCATGCTCTTCAGATATTTTATTTATTTATTCATTCATTTATTTCTGTATCTTATCCTGCGTTCTACCAGAAGTAATTTTAAAGAGTCGGGGTGCACAACAGCAGAAAATTATCTATCTGTCCGTCTGTCTGTCTGTCTGTCTGTCTATCTATCTATCTATCTATCTATCTATTTTACACTTCTTACAGAATCTATCTATCTATGTATTATACATTCTCATTCTGTCTGTCTTACAGGATCTAGCTTACATTATCTCTCTGTCTGTCTGTCTATCTTACAGTATCTGTCTGTGTGTCTTTAGCTAGCTAGCTAGCTATCTCTTACAGTGTCTGTCTATCTATCTATCTATCTATCTATCTTACAGGATCTATCTATCTATTATACGACTGTTTTTTGGGGCTTTGGTGATATTTGGACCAAAAATGTAACCAGTTTTTTACAATGTTGAAGGGGAGGTCTGGAGCCTTTCCAGGTTTTCAGGGACCACAGAAGAGGACCTTGGGGACCATACTTTCCCCACCCCTTAGGCTTAGTTGCAGGAGGATGTGGGGATGAATAGGTCTATCCAGAAGAGGTGGGTTTTGTGCAGAGCTTCGGACAAGTGGAACACTACACCTTCTAGAGTCCTCCAGACAGCATGGCCAAAGGGGATTCTGGGGTGTCGTAGTCCAAAAAGCACCTAATATTTTCCAAGCTCTGGTCTTGAGTCGAGATTTCATTGGGAAGTTTCTTTGGGTCTGGGCTGTGGAACATGAATTAGTAACGGGTGTCTCTGGCTGGTGTGGTGCAATATAGAACAGAAGTGTAATAAAACTTTTGCAGAACAAGGACTGGTGATCCTCAATGTCCTGAGGGTCCAAAATTCAGTGACGTAGGCAGAGAGGGCTTTGCTTCCAGCACCCAGCCCTCAGCACATATTGTGCTGTGAGAGGTCTCATCGCTCCCTGGGCACATACAGTGTGAGCCGTGTACATTGGGATATGAAATTTCTTGGTCAAGCTGCCAAGAATTATATAAGCTGACCAGACAGTAATAAAGAACACTTTCAGCACAGCAAGAAAACAGATAAGGTTACTAAAGCTGCAACACTATACTCCCAGAGGAGAGGAGTAAAGACTCCATGAACTCGACTGGGACCTACTTTTGAATATATATTTAACCACAAGGGTAGGAATCCTGCAGCTCTCCAAATGTTCTTGGGAAGCATGTCCCAGCTGTACCTAGTGAGGAATTGCAGCAGCCCCTAGTGAGGAATGTTCTTGGAATGCATGTCCCAGCATCCCCTAGTTTGGGAGGGACGGTCCAAATGAATCCATAGTCATCTCACTTTTCCAACTGCATTTAACTCAGCAGGAGAGAGAATGCAGCTGGAAAAGGGGGCCCAACAACATTGGAGTTATCAAGCAGGAACAGAGAAGCTAAAAGGGGCTGCAGCAGTTTGCTTTTGCCTGAGTCAACAGAGGATTAATTGGGACCATCCCTGCCAAACCAGGACAGGAAGAAGGAAAACTCTATAGTTAGAAAAGTTATTTTATTTATTTATTTATTTATTTTGGAATAATAATAATAAGCTTTATTTGACAAATTATATTGCCAAGAAGGAAGCACCAGAGCAAGTCCCAAGGTCATATAGATTTTTATATACAGTATTATATACATAGAATCATAGAATCACAGAGTTGGAGGAGGCCACAAGGGCCATCCAGTCCAACCCCCCTGCCATGCAGGAACTCCAAATCAAAGCATCCCCGACAGATGGCCATCCAGCCTCTGCTTAAAGACAGTCCAGTTTCCTTCTCTTTGAGACAGAAGACACAGTTTGGCTGCATCCTCACTGCAGAAATAATCCAGTTGGACTCCCCCCACCCTTAATTGCTATAACTCAAGGCTGTGGAATTCTGGGAATAGTAGTTTGTTGGGGCACTAGAGCAAAACTACCAGCAGACCATGGCTCCACAGCAGTTAAAGGGGGTGGTGGTGGTCAAACCAGATTATTTCTGCAGTGTGACTTTTATTTTTCATTTATTTATTTCAAGGATTTATATCCCGCCATTCTCCCACAATGGGATTCAAGGTGGGTTGCAATCATTTAATAGTGGATGATGCACCATTTGACATGGGGTTAAGAGCCCCCGAATTGTCCAGGGAGCATTCATTTGCTGCAGGCATGTTGCATAACAACAGAAAAGAAAACTGCTAACCCTGTACCTTCAGATTCTAGGAAACAATCCTGAGTACATTTATAAAACATATTTGCTGCCCTACCCCCAGAATCCTCCCCTCATAAAAACCAGCCAATATCCTTTCCTCGCTCCTTATGCAACGTTATGCAACTGTTTGGTCTCAGCAGGCTGGAACCTAAAGCTGGGATGCTTGAAAAATATGTTTTCCCTCTAAAGTGCTGAGCACAAAAAAAATTTTGAGTGCACACTGCGGCTTGTTTATCAGGTTTGCTTGTTCCCAAAGCTTCTTGGAAAGTGCTCCTCCATGAAGGAGGCATGTGAATGGAGCTGAGAGCAACAATGAGCATGCATGCGCCTTTCACATGGCTCAGAGCTGGGAGCCTTCAGTTACAGAAAGGTCAGGCAATGCAGCAGGAGGAAAATGAAACTTCCTGCTCCTGAGCATGTGGAAGGAGCGTGCACTGCACAGGCAACCAGGCGATGATGCCTCCTGCGCATGCCTTCTTTCGGCACAAGAAGCCCAGCTGTTTACGAGTGGAGTAGAGGAACTTGTGCACCAGGGAATGGCAGAATGTTCCCAGGGCAGGGATGCCAGCCACCCTTTGGCCCACACCCTGCAAAACAAAAACACCGCACATGTACATACATCCCGCTCTCTCTCTCTCTTCCCAATGTACTTGCAGCTCCATAAACAAATTTCATCTTCCAAAACAGGACGCATCAGGGTTAAGTGTTTCTGAGAAGCAAATGTTCCAGGGTATGAAAAAAACAAAAACAAACCCACAGGCTCCCCAAGTACCATTTATAGCAAAAGTCATTCTTGTGCTTCCTTTTTTACTGGTAAATCCACAAGGTCAATGACCAAAATAATAAAAATTGCAACACACGTTAAAAACTGTATCATAATTTAAAGCACACGCACATGCACAAGAGAAGAAATAAGGAAACATTCTTCCATGGTTTTCTTCAGGCTTCCTTTGTCATTTCCTTTGTGTTAAAGTACATAGTTTGTAAAGCCTTTGGGGAAGGGATCTATTTAATTTGGTCAAATATCATATGTAGGCTGCATCCTCACTGCAGAATTAATCCAGATTGACACCACTTTAACTGACATGGCTCAATGCTATGGAATTTGGGGATGGTAGCTTGGTGGGGTACTAGAGCAAAACGACGAGCAAACTACCATTCCCAGAATTCCATAGCATTGAGCCATAGCAGTTAAAGTGGTATCAGATGGGATTATTTCTGCAGTGTGGATGCAGCTGTGGCAATGGTGTTCAAGAATGAACTATGTCTGAGCCCAGAAGATTCATCGACAATTCATCCTTCCCTTAGATGTGAGGGTGTGAAAGCTGGAAAGTAAAGAAAGCTGACAGGGAGAGAGTCAACCCATTTGAAATGTGTTGCTGGAAGAGACTTCTATGTTGCCATGTGCTTAACACACACATGTGCACACACATTATTGAAATTCCAGGCAGGTGACAAAAGTCCAGAAACTGAACACAAGTGCATAATGATTTTCCATACTTGGTTGGTGATCTTGGGTCACTTAGCCAACCCTATGTTGTGCCGAGTGTCACAGGCAGCCTTGACAAATGTGCATTTTGTGGTGTGTAGGTTCATTGGGCTTGCAGCACATGTACCAACAGAAAAATATGTGTGATCATGGTGCATGACAACCAATTCAAAGTGATGGCTGCAGAATTTTATTCCTTTTTTTCATGGCAGAGAACACCCACACATTCCTGCTTAAAGCCCTATATTGTTTTAGGTTTTTCTTTTTTTTAAGGAAACAGCAACCACAAAGCACTGAGCACTTTGGACTAGGCAGTGGTGAAAGAGATCAGTTTTTATTCCCAGTAATGTTGCTGTTTGGGCCAAGTGACCTTCAGGAAATTCCTTTGCTCATATGTGTTTCTTTTTGACACAAAAGAAATCTTTCCCATCTTTGGATTGCAATCTTTGCACTGATTTTGGAATAGGACTGAGGAAATGTAGGCTCATAGGAAGCATGACAACTAGGTCACATGCATCTGGCTGACCTAGTCTTTCCCAACCTGCTTTCCTCCAGAGATGGCTGGACTGCAACTCACAGCATTCCTGCCTATTGGCCATGCTGGCTAGGGTTGCCACATTTCAGGGCTTAGGCTTGAGTGTCTAGATTTCACAGATCATCTCCAGGAGGGAGGCAAACATACAAATTCTTTAGTTTTGGAGGCTCAATGTTGGGTAAGAATAAAAGGCTACGTGCAAATCTACAACTCAACAATTAAAGCAGAAGCTTGCTAGAGTTTGCAAGACATTGTAGCTGCAATATGCTAGGACTCAGCTACTTAACTTTCTTCTTCTCTTCCAGTCACCAGGGCTTACCCTCTGTTCTGCTCTGTATCCACCTTCTTGCTAGAAGCAAATAGGCTAAAGGTTCCTATGGTAGCCTGCTGTGAGGCATTTAACACCCACTTTGCAGATAAAATCTCTCGGATAAGAGCCAGCTTGGACGCCAATATTTGACCAGTGTCCATAAATGAGATGTCCAATAACTCCATTGCTGTTAGTTTACTGGATGAGTTTCAATCGGTGAGTACCGATGATGTGGACAAGCTCCTTGGTAGTACTAGGAAGACGACCTGCTCCCTCGATCCATGTCTATCTTGGCTGGTCATCCAGGGAGGGGACGCATTGAGAACATTCCTTCAGGATGTGATCAATGTGTCCCTTAGGGAAGGCATTATTCCATCCTGTCTGAAGGAGGCAGCTGTGAAGCCTCTCCTGAAGAAACCTTCCATCAACCTCCTGGACAGGAACAACAACAGACCAGTTTCCTTGCTGCCCTTTCTTAGCAAGGTGATCGAGAGAGCTGTCACCTCCCAACTCCAAGCTGTCTTGGATGAAACCGATTATCTCGATCCATTTCAAACCAGCTTCAGGACAGGATATGGAGTTGAGACAGCCATGGTTGCTCTGACAGACGACCTCCGCCTGAGCATCGACAGGGGTTATGTGACCCTGATGGTGCTCTTGGATCTATCAGTGGCTTTTGACACCATAGACCATTCCATCCTTTTGAGTCGGCTGAGGGAGTTAGGGATTGGTGGCACCGTGCTTTGGTGGTTCCGGTCCTTTCTCTCCAGCAGATCCCAAAGGGTGAGGCTCGGGGACAGTTGCTCTTCCAAAATCAAGGTTAATTGTGGCGTCCCTCAGGGCGCCATCCTGTTCCCGATGCTATTTAACATTTATATGAAGCTGCTGGAGATCATTCGGAGGCATGGAGCTCAGTGTCTTCAGTACGCTGATGACACTCAGATATATCTCTCCATGAAAAGATCATCTGCTCAGACCTCAGATGGCGTCTCTCCTCTCAATGACTGTCTTGCGGCGGTAATGGATTGGATGAGGGAAAACAAATTGAAGCTCAATCCAGACAAAACAGAAGTACTTACAGTTACAGGCCCAAAACCCAGTTTGGGAATACAATCCCCAGTCTTCGATGGAGTCACACTCTCCTCGAAGGACTCTGTTCACAGTCTAGGGGTATTCCTAGACTCGTCGCTCCACATGACTAGTCAGGTGAATGCGACGGTCAGGAGTGCCTGTTATCAGCTTTGGCTGATACGCCAGCTGCGCCCTTTCCTGGAT
Source organism: Urosaurus nigricauda (assembly GCA_034509955.1). Lineage (NCBI taxonomy): Eukaryota > Metazoa > Chordata > Lepidosauria > Squamata > Phrynosomatidae > Urosaurus > Urosaurus nigricauda. The sequence continues at coordinate 8,074,508 of JAOEGL010000005.1, read as the reverse complement.
ATGAGGGATCTGGAAACTGTGATACATGCGCTGGTAACTTCATATTTGGACTACTGTAATGCACTCTACATGGGGCTACCCTTGTGCTTAACCCAGAAACTACAAGTGGTCCAGAACATGGCAGCCAGACCTGTTACAGGAACATCAAGGAGAGAGCATATAACACCTGTGCTTAAGTCTCTCCACTGGCTGCCGATTAGTTTCCGGGCGCAGTACAAGGTGTTGGTTTTAACCTTTAAAGCCCTACATGGCTTGGGTCCATCCTGTCTTAGGGAATGCCTCTTCCTGTATGAACCCCCTGCACACTTTGGTCCTCTGGGAGGAACCTGCTGCAGCCCATGAAGACCAGGCTGACGCAGACCTCCCAGAGGGCCTTTTCAGCTATCGCTCCCAGGCTATGGAATGACCTGCCAGATGAGATGTGTCTCATTTCATCCATCAATGGCTTCAAAAAAGCCTTAAAGACGCATCTCTTCCAGCAGGCCTTCCCAGACAATGTTTAACATCTCCCGGCTCCAAATTCAAGATTTAGACTTCTTCCAGCCTTCTTCCTCCATGATTTGAGTCCGCCCATACAGATCAATAATTTTTAGGTTTGATATTGATATGTTTTAACTCATTGCTGATTTAATTTTATTTTAAGGGGTAGGAGGTGGGGATGGGATTGTTCTATTTTAATTGTTATTGTTTTAATCCAGTTGTACCTTGCCCCGATTGCCTGTTCAGAGGGGCGGGCTAGAAAATTATATTATTATTATCATCTTCTTAAGTAAGCAAGAAGGAATAATTCCCTAATTTCATCTTGATCTGAGAACAGATAAATCTTCTGTTCATTTCTAAACAGGGAAATATGTTCCCCCCTTTGTGTATGTGTGAGAGAAAGGGAGAGAGTGTGAGAGAGAAGCTGTGACTGTGAGCCACTTGGTTGATGCTTAATGCATAACATTTTATGAGATCCCAAGGAACCACCTCTAGATCTCAGGTCAGGTTTTGTCTCAGAAACATCAGGGCTTGGGACAATCCTGAACTGGCAACCCTGTGGTTGATGGAAGAAGTTATATTTCTCTATGTCTCGGACTGAAGCAGTGACTAAGGATAGCATCTCTCCTCCGAATGCCTGTCTTGGGGCGGTAATGGACTGTATGAGGGAAAACCGACTCAAGCTGAATCCAGGTAAGACGGAGGTACTTGCTATAAGAACCCCGAATCCAGGAACAGAGTTGTGTCAGCCAGTTCTGGATGGGGTCACACTTCCCCTGAAGGATTCTGTCCGCAGCTTGGGTGTGCTCCTTGACTCACCACCCCATCTGACAGCTCAGGTGGATGCGACAGTCAAGAGCACCTGTTATCAGCTTCATCTGATATGCCAACTGCACCCCTTTCTGGAGCCAAGGGACCTAGAAACAGTAGTACACGCACTGGTAACCTCTCAATTGGACTTCCATAATGAGCTCTGCATGGGGCTACCCTTGTTCCAAGTTCGGAAACTTCAGTTGATACAAAACATGGCAGCCAGAATGATTATGGGAACTTCTAGGAATACTTGAGGGAACGCCTTCTTCCTTATTGTCCGTCCTGCACTCTAAGGTCCTTAGGAAGAAATTTATTACTGCCAAAAAAATCTAGGCTAACATCAGTTTGCCCGAGGGCCTTCTCTACTACAGCTCCAAAATTATGGAACGACCTGCCGGAGGAGATCCGTCACATCTCCACTCTGACAGCTTTTAAGAAAGCACTCAAGACGGATCTCTTCCGGCAGACCTTTCCAACCTAGCTACTCTCCCCAGATAAAGAAATATCTGCCCCCTTATCTGCCCATTCCTCCCCACTTGCTTCTCTGTCTTTGTGGAATGTTTTTATAAATGTCTTTAACGTTTTTAATTGCTTATAATATTTTATACTATTACTGTTTAATTCCATTTTAGTACTGGGATTGGGGGGTGAAGGTGGTTCAGGGTTTGATTTTATTGTAACATTGGTGTATTTTATTGTTGTAACCCGCCCAGATTCTTCATGATTGGGCAGGCTAGAAATAATTTTTTATTATTATAATTATTATTATTATTATTATTAAAGTCTAAAACATCTGAATTATATTTGAAAAGGACTAATATAGTCCAGTTGTATCCATTCATTATTTACTGATTTATATGCTGCCCTCTAATGAAATCTCTGAGAGTGTCATACAGTAAAATCCATTTTTGCAAGTGGAACCAATCAAAATGATTTTAAAATTCTAAACACATATTAAGCAATTTAACTCTAACTGGAAATCTCTACTCTCATCCATTTTTAAACTGGCCACAAGGAAATTGGCCATTGCCTTCCTCTGAGGCTGCGAATATGATTTGCCGAAGGCCACCCAGTGGGTTTCCATAGCTGAGTAGAGATTTGAACTCTGGTCTATTGGAGCCCTGATCCAACACTCAGACTACTGTAAAATGCAGCTTCTCAATTGAGTTTATCACACCGGGGCTAATTTCAGCATTAAAGAGAGATTAAAGTGCATTTAAAGCAACCTGCAACTAAAGGAAAAGTGGTGAGTCATTGAGTGAATGATTATCACGTGCAATTGTGCAAATAAAGTGATATCAGAAATGCATTGTTACTGAAATCCCAAAAGTAAAAATATGTGCGTTGATGCTTCTTTGTGACTACTTTAATGGTGGGTTTTGTATGATGCTGTGTGAAATCATTTTGCATAATTACATGATTTTTCCAGGATATTCATGGGATCAACTCTCCTTCATGTGATAAACTCCAATGAAAAGGTGTGTGAGTGTGGTATGCACCTTCAGGTCACCTCTCAACTAATAGTACAATGTGTCCGAAGGTTAAGGCACTTAAGAGAACATTTGACTATGAAAAGCAAAACACATTCTGTTCCTCCTGCAAATTACAAGGTGTGCATGTATGCGCCTGTGTGAGAAAGAGAGTCTGGACATGCTTGAGGCACGCGGGAGGCTACCTCAGCATACACCGAAAGGCATGTGCCTTCCCACCGACCTGATGGGATCCTGGCCAGAAATGGGAAACCCGGACAGCATGAGTCACTCAAAGCACTGAGAAAGTTCCAATAATAGGAGCCCTTCCTGGCAGTGTCACTAAAAGGAAGGTGGCGGAGAGAGACAGGCTTTTTAAAAATGTTATCTATGAGAGACAGTTTTAAAAAGTAAGGGAAGGGGCAGGACTCTTCAGGACCAACCGAGCTTTCACCAATTGTCTGAGCATATTCTCCAGCAACGGATCAAGGGAAAACAGAAAACTACAGTGTGCGGTTTTATAGTAAGGGAAGAACAATCACGGGAAATGGGCCAGGCCATGTGGTCTGGCAGAATGACTCACCAAAGAGGATTTTATATGTCTGTTTACATATTCTTACTGCCATGTCATATTTCTAAAGTACAGAAGAAATGAACATCTCCTGAGCAATGGAGATTGTGACACACAGATGGGATAGGGACGGGATCGTTCCCCTTTCTTTACCCCATCTATGACAGCAGTCGTGTGAAAGCCTTTTATAATGTAGTGCTGATCCTGTCATTATCCTGTCATTGAAGCGGCATTGCATTAATGTAAACTCCCATTAATCAAAAATGCCGGGCAGTGCCGCTTCAATGACAATGTAATTTGCTAAATTACAGGATCAGTGCAATGTCATTTGCTTTCATGCTTTCTGGATGGGATAATGTTTGGATAGGCACAGCATAATCTAAAAGTCCTTCCCACGATTGCGAGTCCCAGGCTGCATCTACATTTCAGAATTAATACAGTTTGACACTGCTTTAACTGCCATGTGCTATGAAATTCTGGGATTTGTAGTTTTGTGAGATATCTAGCCTTCCCTATCAGAGAGCACAACAAACTACAAATCCCAGGATTTCATACAATGGAGCCAGGACAGTTAAAGCAGTGTTGAGCTACATTATTTTTGCAATGTGGTAGCAGCAGCCTCAGTATAGGAAAAAGGCATTAAAAAAACCAGGAGAGGAAGAGAAGGATCACAGAGACAAACTTTGTATATTGTCACTCAGCCTGCTCCTTGTAAACTGCCAGCCTCCATGAATGTCCCTCTGACAACACCTGAACTGAGAACAGGAACTTCTTGACAAAATGCAGGCTTGGAATTAACATCGTCAAAAAATTTTTCTTTCTCCTGTATTATTTTTAACATCTTTGCTTGATGAAGAAGCCAGTGGCGCTCTGAAAGCTTGCAGCATGTATTTTGTGCATTTGGAATGGCAACACAGGCATGGAAGAGGAAGAGCCCATCCTATTAGCATGCCTGCTGGCCTCATAGAAATAGAAAGAATACTTGCAAATTTTCTCATCCTCAACAAGAATGGGTGCCGCAGCTTATCAGAAAAGTCCATTGAGAAAACTATTGACCTCTGTGAGATTTGTTGTTCAAGACTTTTTCTGCAAAAAAGAAATTGCACGAAAATCCCCCCTTCATTTTTGTATTACACACCATGTTTAAAAACAACAACACACACAGTTTGCTTCCAGGATCACCTGTGGATACCAAAATTCTTGGATGTTCAAGTCCCATTAAATACAATGGCATACTAAAATGGTATCCTTTATATAAAATGCCAAAAGTAAAGTTTGTTGTTTGGAATATATATGATGCCTGAATCAATGGATAAAGAAAAGCCAACTGTACATACAAAGGAATTATTTTTATTTGCAACTGAGTCCCAACAGTGGGCGAAGGAAGCTTCAGAAAATTTGCAAGAGCTCTTGAAGTCTAACAAAGTGGGGGAGAAAAATATTTGAAAATATTTGCACGTTGGAATTTGTATCCAAGAATGAAGTAAGCGAAAAACTAGAGCCTACCATCTTGGCTCCCACACTACTGGCATTTCCCACAGAGGTGTAATAAGGAGACCTATGCATTGAATTCAAGACCGACGGGCTCTAATTATGGAGTCCTTTTCCCCGTTGGAAGTCAAATGCATAAACTGAGCAATAATCCTGTGTCTCTTGCAACTAAAACCCATCAACTGTATCATCAGCGATCTGCAGCGCATCTTTGAAACAATGGCCCTTGACTTGTACAGGCCTTGTAGGATAAACCAGTACTCAACTTACAAAAATATTACTCACCAGCAACAACAGACCTCTTAACAGAATATAGATGCAGAAGCCAGACCCTGTGGAAGATTCCAGGAGCCAGTTCTAGCCCCATATCTAATCTGGCAACATGGTAGGTGTATCTACATTGTGGAAATAATGCACTTCAACATCAGTTTACATGCTATAGGTTAAAGTGGTGTCAAGCTGCATTATTTCCACAGTGTAGGGATGCACCCAATGCTGTCCACACCATCCAGGATTTATACACTTATTCATCTTGCAGTTGCCATAATCTGACAGCAATGTTCTATGTATTCTACGCTGGTCAAATTGGCTAGTGTCTACTCAAAATAATAAATGGACACAAATCTGAAGTCAGAAATGGTGATTTTCAAGACCCAATGTGGGAATCCTTCCTCATCTCAGGATGATTTTCTCTCCATTTTCACAGCGGCCATTTTTATTTATTTAAAAGAATGACAAAGACAGTTACAAATATAAAAGAGCTGGGCAAGAATTAATAGTAATGCTCAACCCTATCTCTTGCGGACTTTTAAAATAATGACTTTTCAAAATCCCACTACTACTGGAGGTTTACAATTTGTTTGGTGGAGGGTAGTAGTTCCCGTGTCAGTGGGGTGCTGAATCCATTCTGGCTTTTAGTATGAATTTTAAAGGGCCTCTCCAAGATGGATCAGCACCTTGGATAATTCCTTTAAGGTTCATGGATTCACAATTCACTGACCTGAGAGCTGCAAAATTCACCAAAGCAAAAATGTCACTCTGTGTTAACCGCCTGGAGTCGACCTTGACTCATGGCAAGCCTGTAGATGAAACTTTTCCAAGAGCCACTCTCCTCCAATGCTCTACTCAGGTCCAGCAAACTCATGCTCATGACCTCTCTGGTTGAGTCTCTCCATCTGGTGTGCAGTCTGCTCCTTTGCTACTTTCTATCTTTCCCAGCATTATTGTCTTTTCTAATTCATCACACTTTCTCATAATGTAGCCAGTCTCAGTCTAGCAATCCTGGCTTCCAGATCAAGTTCAGGCTTGATCTATTGAAGGACCTATTTGTTTCTCCTCTTGGTTGTCCAAGATATCCTTAACACTCATCTCCAGCACATCTCAAATGAGTTGATTTCCTCCCTGTTAGCTTTCTTCACTGTCCAGTTCTCACATCCATATATGGGTTGCGTTCACACTGGCGAAATAAACCGGTTTAAGTGCCATGGCTCAATGCTGTGAAATTCTGGGAATTGTAGTTTGTTGTGGGGTCCAGAGCGGAGCTCTGCTCCGCTCTGGGCCCCACAACAAACTACAATTCCCAGAATTTCACAGCATTGAGCCATGGCACTTAAACCGGTTTATTTCGCCAGTGTGAATGCAGCCATGGTGATGGGGAACAGGCTTGGACAATCCTAACTTTAGTTCTCAGTTGTATGTCTTTACTCTTTAGGATCTTGCCTAGTTCTTTCATTGCTGCCCTTCCCATTCCTAGTCTTCTGATTTCTTGACTGCAGTCCCCATTCTGTATTAATCTGGGTTCATATTTAAGGCGTCTCAAGAATTTTGTTGTTTTTACATGATCTGAACTGTCACACAATGGATTTTCTTTCTGTGGAGTCGATTTGAAGGTTACCTTCCATGCCAATTTCCTGGCAGTGTGGCCCCAGATAGAACAGGCCCTTGTGTATGTTTAACTATTGTCACGCATAATTAAATTCTATTTCAGAATATTTATTTAATCTTTATTTAGCCTCGTCTACACATATTTAATGATCATTCGGAATACTCAAAGATTAAACGTAAATCAAACAGCAAAATAAAATCTAATCTACTGCTAAGCACGATAATTTTCCCCGCTTTATATACTTCTCTGTTCTTCTCTTTATTTAATCAGTTATTGTTCTTTGACCTACAACTATTACAGCACTTTCACATTATCAGTTCACCAGTGTGTGCTTATTCTGCAAATCTTAGGTTACATGCTTCTGGGTCATCATCTTTTCTCACATCTCTTGAGATAGCATTATCTTCCTCTTTAGATAACACTATCTTCATGGCCTTATACAGTATCAAAAACAGCTCAAACTTTGTAAAGTTAAGTAGAGCCACTGAGAGGTATACAGTGGCTTGAGTGCTGGACTATTCCTGGAAGGGGGTTAGACTACATGGCCCTTGTGCTAAAATCTATGATTGTATGACTTCAGGAGACTAGGGTTCAAAGCCCCACTTAGCCTTGGGAACCTATGACATGATCTTCTGCAAATCAGACTCTCACTCACCTGTAAAGGAAGGCAATGGCAAACCTCTCCTGAATAAATCTTGCCAAGAAAATCCAAGGACAGGCTTGCCATAAATTCAAGAGTTTGTCTATACTGTAGAAATCATGCAGTTTGACACCACTTTAGGTGCTGTAGCTCCATCCTATCGAATCCTGGGATTTGTAGTTTCATGAGGTCTTGAGCCGCCCCTGCCTAGGAGTGCTGGTGCCTTACAAAACTAGAAATCCCAGGATTCTGTAGGATGGAGCCATGACAGTTAAAGTGGTCTGAGCCTTCATTATTTCTACAGCGTAGATGCACCCTCAGTCAACCTGAAAGTACCAAACAACAACAGTGAATTGTTTTCCCCTAAACATGACTTATACCAAAGTACACATAACTGTTCAAAATTTTCCCAGTGCCAAGCTTTACAAAACACACTGTACTTTCCTCAGAAGGAAAAACAGGTTTTCCCTGACCCAGATTATGCAAAAGGGATATTTTGTTCTCCACCACCAAAAGAGCTATACCACATTCCTTAGTTCAAATTGTACACAAACAGATCCCTCGGGGTACTTTGGGTCTGCCTCTGGTCAATTGTGACAACTGCACATTGTACACAACACACACACATACCCCAATAATGCCAGTTTCCAATGTTATCTGTTATTTATAGCCTTCTTATCTTCCATTATGGAACACAGGGAGTTCCCGTGTGGTCCTCCATCCAGGCATTGACCTGACGCTTATTTTCAACAAAGCAAATGAGTCATATACCCTCATCACTTAAACCTGTTTGAAAAAACACAGTAATTCCTGTCATTTAAAACAGGTTGAGTCTCTCTTATTCGAAATTCTAAAATCCCAAATTGCCCACATGGGGTGGCTGAGACAGTAACACCTTTGCTTTCTGATGGTTCAACATACACAAATGTTATTTAATGTACACAGTTATTAAAAAATATTGTATAACATTGCCTTGAGGCTATGTGTATAAGCTGTATATGAAACATAAATTAATTTCGAGTTTAGACTTGGGTCCCATCTCCAAGATATCTTACTATGCGTATGCAAATATTCCAAAATTGGCGGTGGCAGTGGGAATCTGAAATCCAAAACACTCTTGGTCCCAAGCATTTCAGATAAGGGAGACTCAATCTGTAATGGTAGAATTAAAAGATATAGCTGCGTTACTCTGTAGAATCAGTATGTAGAGAGATCTTGTAGCACCTTTGACACTAACTGAAAGAAATTGGCAGATCCATCTGAGGAAGTAGAATGAAGTCTACGAAAGCTAATGCTGCCAATTTCAATCTGTAATTTAATTCTTGTGCATTCAGTTGCTTTCCTAATGTGTCTTGGTAGACATCCTTGCTACTGAAAAAATGCAGTTAGTTATTCTTAGAATCATAGAATCATAGAATCATAGAATCATAGAGTTGGAAGAGACCACCAGGGCCATCCAGTCCAACCCCCTGCCATGCAGGAAATCCAAATCAAAGCACCCCTGACAGATGGCCATCCAGCCTCTGTTTAAAGACCTCCAAGGAAGGAGACTCTATCACCTTCCGAGGAAGTGCGTTCCACTGTCGAACAGCCCTTACTGTCAGGAAGTTCTTCCTAATGTTCAGGTGGAATCTCTTTTCCTGGATCTTGCATCCATTGTTCCGGGTCCTGTTCTCTGGAGCAGCAGAAAACAAGCTTGCTCCCTCCTCAATATGACATCCTTTCAAATATTTAAACAGGGCTATCATATCACCTCTTAACCTTCTTTTCTCCAGGCTAAACATCCCCAGCTCCCTAAGTCGTTCCTCATAGGGCATGGTTTCCAGACCCTTCACCATTTTTGTCGCCCTCCTTTGGACACACTCCAGTTTCTCAATGTCCTTTCTGAATTGTGGCGCCCAGAACTGGACACAATATTCTAGGTGGGGCCTGACCAAAGCAGAATACAGTGGCACTATTACTTCTCTTGATCTAGACACTATACTTCTATTAATGCAGCCCAAAATAGCATTGGCCTTTTTAGCTGCCGCATCACACTGTTCACTCATGTTCAACTTGTGGTCTACTTGGACTCCTAGATCCCTTTCACACGTAGTTTCATTCAGCCAGGTGTCACCCATCCTATATCTGTGCATTTTATTTTTCCGCCCTAAGTGCAATACCTTACATTTCTCTGTATTGAATTTCATTTTGTTAGCTTTGGCCCAGCTTTCTAGTCTATTCAGGTCATTTTGAATCTTGATCCTGTCCTCTGGGGTATTAGCTATTCCCCCTAATTTGGTGTCATCTGCAAATTTGATAAGTATGCTCCCAATTCTGTCATCCAGGTCATTGATAAAGATGTTGAATAGCACTGGGCCGAGGACAGAGCCCTGTGGGACCCCACTGGTCACTTCTCTCCAGGATGAAAAGGAGCCATTGTTGATCACCCTTTGGGTTCGGCCAGTCAACCAATTACAGATCCATTTAACAGTTCCTTTGTCTAGCCCACATTTTACAAGCTTGTTTGCAAGAATGTCATGGGGAACCTTGTCAAAGGCCTTACTGAAATCAAGATATACTATATCCACAGCATTCCCTTCATCTACCAAGCTGGTAATTTTATCAAAGAAAGAGATTAGATTTGTCTGGCATGACTTGTTTCTCTGAAACCCGTGTTGAGTTTTTGTGATTATGGCATTACCATCTAGATGTTCACAGACTCTCTGTTTAATGATCTGCTCCAGAATCTTTCCTAGAACTGATGTCAGACTAACTGGACGATAATTGTTGGGATCCTCTTTTTTCCCCTTTTTGAAGATGGGGACAACGTTTGCCCTTCGCCAGTCCGCTGGGATCTCTCCTGTTCTCCAGGAGTTTTCAAATATGATTGCCAATGGCTCTGATATTACTTTTGCCAGTTCTTTTAATACCCTTGGATGGAGTTCATCTGGTCCCGGAGACTTAAATTCATTTAGATTAACAAGGTGTTCCTCTACTATCTCTTTACTTATTCTGTGCTGAAATTCCCCAATTCTGTTCTCTGCTCCATTATCCTCAGGTTGAGCACCCTTTGCCTTTTCTGAGAAGACTGAGGCAAAGAAGGTGTTGAGTAATTCTGCCTTTTCTCTGTCCCGTTAGCATTTTGCCATCTTCTCCACGCAGTGGCCCTACCGTTTCCTTCTTCTTCCTTTTGCTGCGGACATATCCAAAAAAGCCCTTTTTATTGTTCTTAACCTCTCTAGCAAGCCTGAGTTCATTCTGCGCTTTAGCTTTTCTGACTTTACCCCTACACATGCCTGCTATTTCTTTGAATTCCTTTTTCGTGATTTCCCCCTTTTTCCATTTCTTATACATGTTCCGTTTCAAACTTAGCTCGGTTGAAAGTTCCTTAGTCATCCATCCTGGTTTCTTGAGACACCTCCCGTTTTTCTTTCTCACTGGAACTGTTTGAAATTGTGCCTTCAGTATCTCCCTTTTGAGAAAGTCCCATCCGTCCTGAACTCCTTTATCTTTTAGTATTTCTGACCATGGAATCGCCCTCAATACTTCTCTAAGTTTACTGAAATCCGCTCTCCTAAAGTCTAGGATGCGTGTCTGACTCTGCCTGGCTTCTCCTTTCCACTGTATTACAAACTCCAGGAGAACATGGTCACTTCCACCTAATGATCCCACCACTTGCACCCCATTAACCAAGTCCTCCTTGTTGGTTAGGATCAGATCTAAAATAGCTGACCCCCTTGTTGCCTCTTCCACCTTTTGGACCATGAAATTGTCTTCCAGGCAAGTGAGGAATTTGCTAGACCTTGAGGATTTTGCTGAGTTAGACTTCCAGCAAATATCAGGATAGTTGAAGTCGCCTATCACTACTACATCTCTCTTTTCTGACTGTGTGGTCATCTGTTCTAGAAAGATATCATCCAATTCCTCAGTCTGACTTGGGGGTCTGTAGTAGACTCCCACCGTAACACCCTTGTTGTTTCCCTCCCCTTTAATTCTTATCCAGATGCTCTCCACCTGGCTTCCATGATTGATGTCCAGGATCTCTTCACTGGTGTAAATATCTCTGACATATAGTGCTATTCCTCCTCCTTTCCTGTTTGGCCTATTTCTCTTAATAAGGTTATACCCCTCTATTTCCACATTCCAATCATGAGACTCATCCCACCAGGTTTCAGTGATGCCTATTATATCATATTTGCCTTGTTGTACTAGGAGTTCGAGTTCATCTTGCTTATTTCCCATGCTCTGTGCATTAGTGTAGAGACATCGCAGACCATGGTTCCCTTTTACTTGCTGCCTGTGCAAGTTTTTTTGCCTCCCACTGTTGGGTCCTTGCACTGTTTGCCTTGTTTCCTCTATGTCAGTTTGACTATTTACGCCATCCCTTTTGCGTTCCTTAATATTGTCTCCCTTCCCCTCGGAACTCAGTTTAAAGCTCTCCTGATCAAGTTCTTGAGACTGTTGGCAAAAACATTTCTTCCAACTGGCGTGAGATGCAACCCGTCTGTTGCAAGAAGTCCCTCCTCATGGAACCGCAGCCCATGATCCAAGAATCCAAATCCTTCTCGGCGGCACCATCTGCGAAGCCAGTTGTTCACCTCTGCTATTTTCCTCTCCCTTCCTGGACCATGCCCTTCAACTGGCAGAAGAGACGAGATGACAACCTGTACATCCATTCCTTTCAGCTTCCTACCAAGCGCCTCGTAATCCCTTTTGATGTTCTGAATGCTGTGTCTTGCAGTATCATTAGTTCCCACGTGGACCAAAAGGAAGGGGTATTGGTCAGTAGGCTTGACCAGTCTTGTCAGCCTCTCTGTCACATCCCGGATCTTTGCACCTGAAAGACAGCACACCTCTCGAGACATCTTGTCAGGCCTACAAATCACTGCTTCTGTACCCCTCAGCAAGGAGTCCCCCACTACGACCACACGCCTCCTCCGAGGCTTAGCAGCGACTGTTCCCTCGGGTGGGACTCTCAGGCTCCCTTGCTCTGTCCCTGAAGTCTGTCCATGCTGCTCTTCTTCATCCTCCTTGATAAGGGAAAGAGCTTCGAATCGATTCTCTAGCTGCAAGCTCCCCGAACAATTCCTTCTTGGTTTACTACTCTTTGTGACATTCCTCCAGCTGTCTGCCTCCTCTGTTTGGCAAGTGACCTCTTCCACCCTAGCATCTTCCTCTGCATGGTACTCATCCAAGATGGTTAGTTCTATTGTGTCCAGGAAATCCTCTTGTTCCCTAATCTGCTGAAGTGTAGCTACTCTGGACTCCAGCTGCTGCACTTTCTCCTCCAAGAGTGCTACCAACTTGCACTTGGTGCATGTGAAGTTCTCCACTACTGTAGGCAAGAAGAGAAACATCCCACAAGAGTTGCAGGTGACAGTGGCAGATCCCTCGTTGTCCATACTGCAACGTCTTTAGTAATAAATATAACAGTCAATCTACTGGAAATACTTCTTTAGGGGTAAGTACTGGCTGCTATCTTACACTTAAAGGGAAGGTTCTGTTTCAATATCTGATTCTAACCTAATGCCACTTGAGCAGAGTTGTTCAGTTAAAGAAAACTAAAATTCTGGAAGGCTCTGGAAGGTGGTATATAAAGCTAGTCTGCTAGCTCCGCCCCCTTGTGACTCACAGATGTGACTCACAGAAGCTCCTCCCCTTCAGCAACAAGCACACGGTCTCAAGCACACGGTCCCAAAATGGCTGCCAAGCAGCTCCTCTCCTTCTCCTAACTTAACTATGTTGCTTACAAAGCTTTACTTCCAAGCCTGAAATCCTTCTATATTTTTCCTGCTGCTCCATATTTTTTTTTTTATTCCTACCAAAAATCAATTACGGAGGTCAATGTTTAATTGTATTGCTTTTAATGTTGTAAGCTGCCCTGAGTCCTGGTCCTGGGAGAAGGGCAGGATATAAATCAATATTATTATTATTGGGGAGCAGCTGCCAATTGCTGGTAGCTGAAAGGCAATTTAACCATCAGGAAGCACTTCCAGTTTTTCCTTCACATCTATTTGATTGCTTTTTAAATCTGAACCCTTGGAAATCGGAGACTTTGGCCTCTTCTCCCTTCCTGAGAATATAAAGTTATTGTTGTGCACCTTCAAGTTGTTTCTGACTTACAACAACAACCTTAAGGTAAACACATCACAGGGTTTTCTTGGCAAGAATTTGCCATTGCCATCCTCTGAGGCTGAGAGAGTGTGACTTGCCCAAGAGCACTCAGCGGGTTTCCATGGTCATGGGGTGATTCGAACCATGGTCTCACAGTGTCATGAATCTGATCCGATGCACAAACTGCTACGCTATTCCGACTCTGTCTTCAAAGGATGGGACACATAATTTCTCATCAGGTTTTCTGGGTTAGGATAGTGATGAGTGAATTAGTGCTGAGCACTAAGAAAAGAGAGAGAGGTGGGTGGGGTGGATGCTTGATGGACCAGTTGGTCTTTATCTTTCACAGTCAGGGTATGGCCTCCTGCCTTGCCTCAGGAAAGGAAAGATTTCCTCACTAAATTACCTATAATCACTTTGTCTGATTGCTCTTGGGCTTTTCCATGACTTCCTTTTCACCCCAGCCTGCCCAAAGCACACAGGTTTCCATCCTGCATATTTGGGCAGCTACACTAAAAAAAATTCTGTAAAAAAAAAACAGGGTTACAAATCCTGGCTTGGCCATGGAAATCCATTGGGTGACTTTCTTGGGCAAGTCACATGCTCTCAGCCTCAGGGGAAGCCAATGGCAAACAACATCTGAACAAACTTGCCAAGAAAACCCCATTAAAAATCCTTAAGCCATAAGTGAGAAACTACTTGAATGCACAGAACAACAAAAAACAGTAAAAAAAATGACCACAGAAAATCTACATGAATTCACCCTAGATGACCAGGACATTGAAATAGTCAAAGAGTTCCCATACCTTGGATCAAGCATTGATCAGAACATAGACGGCAATCAAGAAATCAGAAGAAGACTAGGAATGAAAAGGGCAGCTATGAGAAAAATAGACAAGATCCTACTAAAGTGTAAAGATATAACTCTGAACACTAAATGGAGGATCATCCAAGCCAAGATATTCCCCATCACAATGTATGGATGTGAGTCCTGGACAGTGAAGAAAGTGGATTTAAAAAAAGAAAAATCAACTCATTTGAGATGTGAGACAAACAATTTGGTCTTAGAGCAGATCAAGCCTGAACTTTCCCTGGAAGCCAAGATGACTAGAATCATAGAATTGCCACGCAGGAACACAGTATCAAAGCACCCCCCAAGAGATGGCCATCCAGCCTCTGTTTAAAAACCTCCTTCCACCAGACTCCGAGGGAGTGTGTTCCACTGTCCAACAGCTCTGTCAAGGAACTACTGTCAAGGTCTACTAATCACAATAGTATTCTGTGAGCAAAGATTTCCTCCTTGCATGTCAAGGAACTAAGATCTACCCATCATGCTAGTTTTCTGTGTGCAGGGCATTCCCCCTTGCCATAATGGAGTGAGCGCAGAATGAAGCTGCTCCACCTCTTCCACTTGCACTTTCAAGCAGTACAGCTAGAAGGAGGTTAATCACCCAGTGAAAAACAAAGCCAGGGCCACAAATGTCAAGAGTCACCTGTGACTTGAAAACTAGCTAAGAAAGGCACCAGATTCTGTCTGAGCTTGGACGCTAAACAGGGTCAGCCTTGATTAGTACTTGGATGGGAGACCTCCAACAAATACCAGGTACTGTCAGCTATATTTCAGGAGGAGGAACCGGAAAAACCACCTCGGAGTATTCCTTGCCTAAGAAAATCCTATGAAGTTCATGGGGTTGCCATACATTTGACAGGTGACTTGGAGGCCCATAAACACAAAGGACAGACCCTTGATGCTGGCCCAGAGATCAGGAAGAGGGCAGAGACTGGCACAAAGTCCCCCAACCAGATCCATTCCAGGAGGCCAAAGCAGGGAAGCCACACCTTCTAGGTGGAAGAGGAAATATCAGCCAAATCTTTACCTTTCCGGAAAGGCATCGCAACAGATGTTGGTTCTTTCTCTCACTTGGAGAGAGGGGAGAAGCACAGCTGGCTTGACTGCAGCAGATGTGTACCTGCAGGGTTCCTTTTTGGCCACCCCCCTGGGCTCACAGAGATCTTCAAGGAAACTGTCAAATTTAGTCAATTCCTCCTTGCAGCGTCACTTTGATTGCAAAGGAGGAAGTAAGCTGGCAGGATGCACCCTGGAGAGCTTCATTTAACTCTTTCTGCATACCTTCTCTATCAACTTTGTCATCCCCCAGGCCTGAAAATGGCTTAAATGCAGTGTGTCCCTCAGAACCAAAGCATTTTTATTGGATAAAACCCACCAATTCACTATGATCAGCAAGGGAAAACAATGCATGACCAAGATGAAATAAAAAGACGATGGAAACAATACATAGATGGAAGATTTTGTTTGAAGATGAGCCATATGAAGACAAAACTCCAATTTTAGAAAGTGCAGTGAAAGCTACACTCATACTGGGGAGGAATAAATCACCAGGAATGGATGGCATACCTATAGTGCTGCTTCAGTCTACAGAGGCCGAACCCACTATAGTTCTAACTGTAATCTTCCAACAAATATAGAAAACAAGGCAATAGCAAATGAACTGGAACAACTCAATATATATTCTACTCCAAGCAAAAGGGAGCACAGAAGACTGTAGTTACCCACAGGACCGTTGCATTAATCTCTCATGCAATTAAAGTAATGCTCAAAATTCTACAGCAAAGACTACAGCAAAGAGTGAGAAATGCCAGATGTTAAAGTTGGGTACAGGAAAGGAAGAGGCATTAGGGATCATATTGCAAATGTTTGTTGGATAATGGAGCACACCAAAGAATTCCAAAAGAAAATCAGCCTGTGCTTTATAGATTACAGTAAATCCTTTGATTGATCATGATAGATCCTTTGATAGATCATGAAAACCTATGGACTGCTCTTAAAGAAGTGGGTGTGCTACAATTTTTTTATTGTCCTGATGCACAACCTATACTATAATCTGGACAAGAAGCTATTGTTAGAACACAATATGGACAAACAGAATGGTTTCTGATTGGAAAGGAGGTCAGGCAAGCCTGCAATCTGTTACCATATCTTTTCGGCTTGTATGCCAAAAATATCTTATGCAAAGCAGGATTTGACTCAAGAGGGGTGAAAATTGGAGGAAGGAACATCAACAATTTAAGATATGCAGATGACACCATACTAATAGCAGAAAATAACAAAGAGTTGGAACGGTTATTGATGAAAGTGAAGGATGAAAGTGCTAAGGCAGGTTGAGCTGAGGCTGAGCATTAAGAAAACAAAAGTAATGACCATGGATGATTTGCATAACTTTAACAAAGACCAAGAAGAAACTAAAATATTGTAGTTAAAAGATTTTCCATACCTTGGCTCGGTTATTAATTAGAATGAGATTGCAGTCAAGAAATCGGAAGACTAAGACTTGGAAGGGCAGCTATGAAAGAACTAGACAAGATATTGAAGTACAAAGATATTACACTGAATATTGTATTTCCCATCACTATGTATGAATGTGAGAGCTGGACAGTAAAGAAAGCTGATAGAAGAAAAATCAACCCATTTGAAATGTGGTGCTGGTAGTAAAACAGAGAAAATTATTTGTCTCCTCTAAAGCTGTTCTAATTTGCAGGATGTTATTCCTTATAAAATGTTAAAATATGAATATATATGAATGTGTGAATGAAAATGCACACTAAAAAATACCCCTTCCCCTTCCTTTTTCCAGTTTTCACATCCCTAGCCATGGGCTGGCATTGCATTGACAATGTTATCTATAAGTATGTAGGTACTAATAGCAGTTTCCCTCAATCTGGTGCTTTCCAATGTGTTGAATGACAATCTCAGTAGGCCATAACCTGACATAGGATTTCTGAAAGCTGTAGTCCCCACGCATCTGGAAAGCAGCAGGTTTGGAAACAGCTATACTTTACCTATACCTAAGGGGTAAAAAGTTTGGGAAGTGTTCATATTGATCTCCTCACTGGAAACTTCAGCTATTACTAGGACAACATGGGACATATAATGCAAGAACTCTCTTCACACTGAGAATCATTTGAATATGGCAACAAGAAAATATACTGGTCATCATAGATACACTGATCAAAACAACCAAGTGTTAGCCTTAACCAAAAATAAAACAGTATAACAAACAGAAAGATCTGCCTTTTGAACACTTTTTCCCTTAAACCTTTCTATTTGTTACATCATAGATACAGTTTGGCTCTCGTGATGAGTTCCTCTGTTGAATACAGATTTGTTGCATTCACATTCAACTTTTTGGGGGTCTGTACTTTTCAGCACAGACAAAAAGAAGGGTGTCTTTATGCAGCACATAGCTAGACTATGCAATTTGCTGTGACAACCATATTGGAATGACTATTCATTTAGAGTTCTTTTTGTGGGGATTAGACAAACTCATATGAGATAACACAAATCATGTGGCCAGTAGCTAACTCCAAATTCAGACATAGTATGATTCTGCATTACCATTTGCTGATCAACATGACTGGGAGGGTGCTGTTGCATTACACAGCACTGTGTAAATTTACAGCGCTATATAAATAAAGGATTATTATTATTATTATTATTATTATTATTCATGTCCCACTTGTGGGCTTCCGGAGGCAGCTGGCAGACCTCCATGGGCAACAGGAGTCTGGACTCAGTAGGTCTTCAGTCTGGTCCAGCATGGCTTCTCTTCTTTTCTTCATCCAAGGGCAGGTTCCTTTTACAAAACTTTGAGCAAGCACACTGATATAAATGTATTTCAATTGCACATGGGGTTAGTTACAGAAACTATCACTGTTTGGGCAAAAAAAGCAAGACACAAATTAAATAAATGGAGCAATTGAAACCCAATTTAGTTGTGATTTAAATCCCACTGATTCCTCCTCTAAGCATGACCAAGTCTGATGCCTACCCCATGTGCAATGAGAATTTGACTTTTCTGCTCATCTTCCAGATATTTGCTTGTTCAAAGACTATAAATAGCATGCTACCATTTGATGTAGTTAGGGAAGATAACAGAATCTAGCTTTCATGCTGTGTTCCAAGATGAGTCAAAAATCTTTTCCAGAGAAGTCTTAACATCTTTCCTTCATCACTATGTATTCACAACATGGTACGATCCCCATATCCATAGGAGAAACACTCCCAGACTTACTATGTATTGTGAAAATTGCAGATAAGAGCAAACTCTATATTTCCAGTAGAAATTGATCATAGATTCACGCTGCAGGACCTCCAGATACTGAGAGACCTTATTTTGGGATACAGGTATGAGAAACCACAAGTACTGCCCTAAAAAAATTAACTGTAGAAGACACGGAAAGACTAAACCCCGGGCTTTTTGTGAAATCATGGTACAAACAGAAGAATTATGTACAAAAATCAGCATCCTAGAAATGGAAGCATTCACAGTTTACAAAAAACAATTTTTTAGCCATGAAAAGTTTACAGGACTGGTTTGAAATGTTGGTGATGTAATAAGAAACTGTGTGTCTGCATGCATTGAACAGGGTTTCAAAAACTAAAAAAAGTGTCCTGACTGTTCCTTGACTGGGTCTGGATCTCACCCCTGAAAGAGTAGAACTAAGTAAAATATAGGGCGAGGCAATCAGTATAGCTTTGTAGAAAATGAAATAATTAAAAGAGTTAAAACCACCTTCCCCTTTTCCTTTTGTGTTGTCTTTTAGACTGTAAGCCTGTGGGCAGGGATCCATCTAACTATAAGATTGTATGTACAGCACTGTGTAAACTTACAGCGTTATATAAATAAAATTAATAATAATAATAATAATAATAACAACTTTTCTAACAAAGAATATGAATTACCTCAAAGATTCGTCCCTGTCACACTCAAGTCTTCCCCTTTAAATACATACTCCAATACTAACTTTGCCATCATAGCTATAGACTGTAGCCTCACAATTCAAGGAATGCATATCACTAGAGTTGTGAATCCCGTGTGTAAACTTTTACACTTAAAAAAATGTCTTGAAAATATTTTCCTATGTAATTAAGCCTTTAAAATAATCAGGAAGTTGCAGAGCTCAACAAATAGTGTAACTTTTTTCTGTATACCAGGCAGAAAATGTATACCTAATAACCATAAAAAGCACCAAACCCAAGGAGATCCTTGCCTAAAACAAAGAATCCACTGTTAAATGTGAAAGACACTTTGTTACTGTAATGGGCATGGATAAAGGGAAATCTTCTAACAAAAGAGGTACAATCTCTAATATACAAGTAGCACTGTCATTTTGAAAGAAACATTTATCACTACAGGAAACAAGTGGGAGGTAAGGTGAACGAAAAAGGTAACAAAGGGACTAAACAGACAAGCAAAAAGAGGTGTTTTCAGGCTGGCTTGAAGACATGGCGTTTAGATGACACATGCCTTGAAGCCAGCAGAAAAGTGCCCTTATGCAAAGAAAAACCATTTCAAAAAGAAACAGCTTTTTTCCGCTTCTTTCTGGCTTGAAGCCATATCATGTGGTCATGACATGAGCACTCCAGCTGCCTTGGGAGCTAATGATGCGGTTGGTGGGGTTTCAATGTGGCTTCAGAAAAGGAAGCTTCAAGCCACTTTTTCCTGCCCATCTGTTTCGCCCCTATATGAACCAGTCTTACATACATTGAGTCTCCCTTATCTGGCATAATAGGGACCAGGTGTTCAGGATTTTGGAATACTTGTATTTGCATACAAAGGTATCTTGTAGCACATTTGAGACTAATATGAAAGAAAGAAGTTGGTATCATAGAATCATAGTTGGAAGAGACCACAAGGGCCATCCAGTCCAACCCCCTGCCATGCAGGAATTCCCACTCAAAGCATCCCCAACAGATGACCATCCAGCCTCTGCTTAAAGACCTCTAAGGACGGAGACTCCACTACACTCCGAGGGAGTGTGTTCCACTGTCGAACAGCCCTTACTGTCAGGAAGCTCCTCCTAATGTTGAGGTGGAATCTCTTTTCCTGCAATTTGTATCCATTGTTCCGTGTTCTAGTCTCTGGAGCAGCAGAAAACAAGCTTGCTCCCTCCCCAATATGACATCCCTTCAAATATTTAAACAGGGCTATCATATCACCTCTTAACCTTCTCTTCTCCAGGCTAAACATCCCCAGTTCCCTAAGGCGCTCCTCATAGGTCATGGTTTCCAGACCCTTCACCATCTTAGTTGCCCTCCTTTGGACATGCTCCAGTTTCTCCACATCTTTTTTGAATTGTGGTGCCCAGAACTGGACATAGTATTCCAGGTGGGGCCTGACCAATGCAGAATAGAGCGGCACTATTACTTCCCTTGATCTAGACACTAGACTTCTATTGATGCAGCCTAAAATTGCAGTGGCTTTTTTAGCTGCCGCATCGCACTGTTGACTCATGTTCAGCTTATGGTCTACTTGGACTCCTAGATCCCTTTCACATGTGGTCTCATTCAGCCAGGTGTCCCCCATCCGATATCTGTGCATTTCATTTTTCCGCCCTACGTGTAGGGCCTTACATTTCTCTGCGTTGAATTTCATCTTGTTAGCATTGGCCCAGCTATCTAGTCTATTCAGGTCATTTTGAAATTTGCTCCTGTCCTCTGGGGAATTAGCTACTCCTCCTAGTTTAGTGTCATCTGCAAATTTGCTAAATATGCCCCCAATTCTGTCATCCAAATTATTAATAAAGATGTTGAATAGCACTGGACCCAGGACAGAACCCTGTGGGACCCCACTGGTCACTTCTCTCCAGGATGAAAAGGAGCCATTGTTGAGCACCCTTTGAGTTCGGCCGGTCAACCAATTACAAATCCATGTAACAACGAACTTGTCTATCCCACATTTTACAAGCTTGTTTGCAAGAATGTCATGGGGACCTTGTTAAAAGCCTTACTGAAATCGAGGTATACTATATCCACAGCATTCCCTTCATCTACCAAGCTGGTAATTTTATCAAAAAAGAGATCCTTCTTTTGCAAACATCCTGGCTTGCCCAATTTTATATGAAACAGCAAAATCCAGTATGCCACTAAATCAGAGGTGAAAATGAATAAACCATAAAGGGAATAAGGAGTCTATAAGCACAAGCCTCCTTCAGAATTGGCCCTTTGGCACTCAAAAGAAAATGGAGGCTGACAGAATCCCTCCTCGTCAGCAAAGAATAATATATCATCCCTACATTTTGTTCAAAGATCACTAGTGGTAAAGAGAAACCACACATAAATTACCAACAGTCATGTGTCATGAAACCTCAGCTGGATGAAAGGCAGCATCAAAAACCAAAAACAGGTAATATATTTTAAGGAATTTTATACTACAATAAAAATAAACTGTGTCCCTCACAATGAACATAAAAAAGCTGCTTGGGCTGGTTTCCAATTTGCTGGAAAGGATGCCATCATTTGCTTCATTCCCACCATGCTGTTGAAAACTCTGAGATGCTGATGCAATGCATTCATGTTCAGTCCTGGGGGGGGGGGAGATCAGACTTGCTCTGCAAGATCCAAGACTCTGAATTTGTCCAGGTTGTAGAAACATGCCTTCACCACTCGTCCTCCAAAGTATCTTCCATTCAAGTCTACAACCGCTAGAATCAAAATGTGAAATATATTCGTTAAACACAGACCAGTTCACTGGGTAATGATACATTCTTGTTATATGGAATTATGCATGTGCAGGTAGAGTCTACAATAAACTGAGCAGAATATTCTATTCTGTTAGTCAGAGTTGGGTAATATCAGAGCTTAGAAAAGTAATAATTATGGAGTACAACTCCAAGAATTCTTCCATCAGTTATGTCCAATGTCCATGCTAGCTAGTGGGTACTGGAAGTTATAGTCAAAAAGGTAAGTTTCCAAAGCTCTGATTAGCATAGGATTCATTGCCTCATCCTTTTATGACTGACATTTTTATATGTGGAAAAACTAAAAATTGGTATTCAAACCTGTTTACTTTATGGATAACTGAAAATAAAGGGGACATCTCACAACGTACTAAGGAGCAATGAGGTCGAAGTCTATAAAAATAATATAAAATCTACAAAACCCCATCCAGCAAACTTCAAGGTGACCAGAATGTTAGAAGTTATTTTAAGAATCTATCATGACATCATCAAAAATCTTAGGCTGCAACCGCACTGCAGAAACAATCTACTCTGATACCACTTCAACTGTCAAGGCTCCATGCTATGGAAATCTGGGAACTGTAGTTTGTTGTGGCACCAGCACTTTCTGACAAAGAATGCTAAATGTCTCAAAAAACTATAAATCCCATAGCACAGAACCATGGCAGTTAAAGTGGTGTCAAACTGGATTATTCCTGCAGTGCAGATGCAGAATAAGGGGATTTTACTGGATAAACTTCAGAACCAGAAGGCAGAATCATAGCATCATACAGCTGGAAGAGATCTCAAGGGCCATGAAGTCCAACTCCCAACAAGTAAGCTGTTATCTTTGTACTATTATTTTAGAAATTGTTTCTAGGCTAGTATTAGATTAACACTATTACCTTTAATTGCAGATTCAACTCTTTCAAACTCTAAAAATATTCTCACAGCTTCATCATCAGGAGCACCTGGAATCTGAATCAAAAATACATAATTGAAGTAAGGAAAATTGCAAGCTGAAAGTCAATCCAATCCAATGGGTTCAATACAATCCAATGGGTTCAGTTCTAGTACAACTAAACTGCAAACCTCTTTTTTTCCCCAGGATCATCAGTGATGGATACTGATAAAGCCCACATAAATCAACAACATGCTGCAAGTAACAATACTGCCTGTTAACATATTTGTGTGAAAATGAGGGTTTAGTAATGCTCACACAAAAATAAAAGCAACTACTGCATGTTTTTGCTGAAGATTGTGAGTATTGTTGTGTTAAATTGTTGATATAATGCATAACGTCCACTCACAACTTCCAAAATGCTGGATGATTTGGAGTCCTTTTTCTATTTTTTTTAAAGAATAAATGAAATGGAAAAGTAGTGCATAAGTAACACAGAACATTTCACTTGTTAAGTAACATCACTTCTACAATAACACTAACAAGTAGCAACAAATTTATCGCTTAAAAAAAAGCAGCACTAATGTATGCACTAATTTTCCAAAATTATGCTCCAAACTCTAGCTGGGACTTGGATTAGGTCGGTTCCTCATTCAGACATGTAGTCCACTGAGTGATCTTGGGCCAGTTGTTCTCTCTTCTTAATATCACCTCTCATGGGGTTGTTGTTGAGAGGAAAAAGGGAAGCGAGGGATATATAATACCTTGAACTCTTTTGGAGGAAAGATGGATATTAAAATAAACAAAGGGATGGGGAGGCAGTGTTCTGTTCACCATTTCTGAAGAAGTGGATGAATGTTGTGCCTAAATAATTCCTAGGAGGCAAACTGCCCACATTTTGGAATGCAGAGTAAACTGTCTCCAAGGATTCACTTCAGCATGAGATTTCAACTGACTCAGGTTGCCTACCCAGTGACTTCTGACCCACTGACATTAGAGATGTTAAACTGGAGAAACTGTAGTATCAAATCATTTGGAGACTGCCAGGTTGACATACAGCAGAGACTGGACAGCCAGAATAAACAGCATATTGGAATATATGGTAAATATTATGCCAATCTCATAGACTTCTGAGGATGAGGATGACCAGGGCAGCAAAGTTTATAATACATTTTTTAAAAAAACTTAGAATATCACTGTAACAGCAAAGATGGAATGAGCTATATTCTCTACTTCAGTAACACAGTCTTGCACATATAAATCGAAATGGATGTACACAAAAGATGGTCTGGTGCAGAGCTCCACCTGAAGGATATGGTATTGCTTGATAAAATGTCCTACTGAGTATTGGAAGGAAAATCCATTTGTATTTTAATTAGAGCGGCTCTACAACCATTTATGAAAATTGCATTCCAGATTTTATGCTGGGAGTGGGAGAAAAATGTTTTTTTTTTCCCTTCCCCCAACACAGTGCTATACAGATGTGGCTGATTCTAGAGATTTCTCCTTTCCATCCCCTATTTCTAATGTTTTGCATTTTAAAGGCTGCTAGACTTTATTAGCCTTCTTTCTTTTTTGTAATGTATTTACATTATTTAATGAAGATTTGGTCTCTTTAAGAAAAGACAGCAGATAAAGTTGAGTCTCCCTTATCCGAAATACTTGGGAGAAAGAAGTGTTTAGAATTTTGGAAAATTTGTATGAAATAATGTTTGTGTACAGTGAACCATCAGAAAGCAAACGTGTCAATATCTCAGCCACCCATACAGACAATTTTGGATTTTGGAATATTTTGGATTTCGGATAAGGGAGACTCAACCTGTAACTACTGATGCTGGAAAGTGGCGTTAGTTTCTACCTCAAAGATGACACACTTTCCAACTTTGCCATATTTTTCACATTCTTCCTTGGTTTCACCTTCGAGGTCTTCATCAACTTCCCCAGCTCCAACCATATTCTAAAAGTAAGAAAAATCAAGTCAAAACAAGGAGACTCTAGGTTCAAAATGAAAGAGCACCATTCACCATTCCTAGGTGGGTACTTTGTTTTCTGAATTGTAAGACCGCTTAGAGGGGGTTCAGGCATTGCATAGCAAGGGCCAACGGTGGAGTCTCAAAGTTCAGTCCCCACCCCAGTGCTGTGATACACATTTTAGTGAAGCAGTGAGAAACCAAAATAGGTGGGTCTTCCCCTCCAAGAGACCTCTACAGGGCAGATAATATCAAGGGTGTGGGCTACAATGTCTCCGATACCACTGCGTCCTTCCCTGAAACTCTAGTTGGAGGTTCTTTAAGACAGTGGTACTCAAAAGTGTTTGTGCATGGCCCTGTGTTTGTGCATGGATCTGTGTTTGTACACTGGCTCCCAGTCACTGATGAGCTTCTGGGAAACAGAGAAAAAACTGTAGCCAATGGGCACAAATATTGCACCAGGCCTTGCACGTTAGAAAAAAGTAACTGCCAGTCTCTCACATCAGATTATGTGGTATAGTGGTTTGGGTGTTGGTCTAGATCTCTGGGAGACCAGGGTTTGAATCCCTGCTCAGCCATGGAAACCTATTGGGTAACCTTGGGCAAGTCACACTTTCTCAGTCTCAAGAGGAAGGCAAAGGCAAACTCCCTCTGAAAAAATTCTGCCAAGAAAATCCCATGCTAGGTTCGCCTTGGGGTTGCCTTAAACCAGAAATGCCTGGAAGATACACAACAATAACAACAACAGATCAGATTGCTTACGAAGCATTGCCCTATGCTATGCTGTGGCCATTTACCTTTGTTTTGCTAACACTCAAATACACATATACAGTACACGCCTTGATAAAACAAAAGGGAAAACACAACATATGTAAAACATAACCTCAAGGCTCAGCCAATGCCTACAAATACAAATGAGTTGGGAAATGGGCTGACTTAAGCAGATTTCATCTTATTTTCACCTGCCAGTCCGCATACTGAACAGGGAGAAATCTAAACCAAATCAGTTGGCAGTTCGCCTGCAACTTTCGAACTACGGCTTCTATGTGGATATTATAACACCAGCAAGAGACTTAATACTATAATTCCAGGAAACAGCACAAGAATAGAAATTTATGGCACCTACACGTAGCAGAACCACCTTGGTTGGGCACTTTAATATCTCCGTTAAAGGATTTGAATCGGATTTCTTGGATGAATCTGCATTTCAAAAAACAAAAAAAAACAGTAATGGGTCAATATTAAATATTATATAATTTAGTAATCTCATGCTATATTATTTTGCACACAGAAGGAAGGCTGTGGGAATTCCACAGTAATAAGCATAATTTGACACTGGCTGCATAGTATCATAGATGCTTCAGAAACCCAGCTTTCTCAGCTCTGAGAAACTCAGTTTTCATTAAAAGAAGGGGGGAAACAAGACAGCTAACCATTATGGCCCTATTCATACATGGCAATACACCAACAAAATTCTGGTACAATGTGAATGAGCTGCTGCATGCTGTTTTATTGATCTCACTTGGATTTTCCCACAAGCAGCAAACAAACAGCACATCTGTGGATTATGTGAACCAGGAACTCTGGCTTGTTTCTCTCCTTTGTGGCTCAAGATTGTGATACCTCTGAAGAGAGATGAGCCAGTTCCTGGTTTTCTTGGATGAATTCTGGTATATTACGACATGTGACCATTTTTTTCCCTCTGCTTTTATCAGCTAGTGAAAACTTTTCTGTTTCACAGACATTTCAGGAAGTGACTGCAAGAGTGTTTAATTGTGTTCTGTTATACTGCTTTTTATCTTTTTGTGGATCTATTTTAAAGGATTAAGAGCCGCTTGTTCGGACTAGGACTCTGGAGACCAGGGTTCGAGTCCGTACTCAGCCATGCAAACCTACTAGGTAACCTTGGGCAGGTCACATTCTCTCAGCCTCAGAGGAAGGCAAAGGAAAAACCCCTTTGAACAAATCTTGCCAAGAAAATCCTGTGGCAGGGTCACCTTAGGGTCACTCTCAGAAACAACGTGAAGACACACAACAACAATATATTCTTTTTTTGTGTTGTGTTTACTTCGTAGATATTTTAACTGACTGTTTTACACGACCTTGAGTCCCAATACTGAGGAAAAGGCATTATATACATGAACTTATAACAATAATAACACCAATAAAACCCTACAGCTGTAAGGCTAGATTTCTATCTGTGTGGCTAACTAGAGATGAGAATGATTTCTCAGATGTCAAAAGACAGCCTGAATGAGGTGTTAGGAACAAGTTATTTAAATGGCCACAAAAATCTTGTTCCTTCTCTCAACCAGAACAGAAAAGATTACAAACATTCCGCCCTTCAGGTAAAAATATTTTTCTCTTACAGAAAAATATTTTTACTTCTGTAGAATCATTTTGCTTACTTATTGCTGTTTTGCTCTGTTTTTTAAACAGTGCACACAAACCTAGTTTATATTAACCATTAAGATATCTGAACAATTGATTGCTACCGGTATGTGTGCATATTTACCTTAAGCTTCCCTCCTTTTCAACATGTTTAATGTCAACACAAAAAGCAGCCTACATAATGTAACTAGAACAAATACTTAAATTCCTCATTGACCTCTGGGTCTTAAAAAACTTAATCAAAAGGAGCCAACCTCATTTGATCACATTTAGCTTGGGATCTTTTCTGTGCAATAGCTTTACGGCTGTGAACATCTACCACAAATCAGTGGTAACAGACAAGAGGTCTCCCTGTTTCCTGATCAGAGCTGCTGTGGAAGGGGGGACACTCAGTCAGTCACTAGCTAAGTAAGAGCCAAAGCACTCCCACCACAGTATCTTGCAGCCACTACAGCAGTGATTCCCTAAGTTAGTGGTACTGTCCTGAGATGGAAAGAGCCAAGGGAGCAATGAGGGAAAAGGTGGTAGCAGGGGGACCTTCAGTCAAAGTAGTGGCATGCAAGAAGGACAAAGGGAACCAGCAGCCTCTAGTGCCAAGATGGGCATGAGCAGTTAGAGCACTGGGCAGCATGGGGAGAAGCAGCACGAAAAAGCAGCTTTCATATTTGGGAACTTACTTAACCATTGTGAGCTTTGCCAGGACTTGGCTGGCAGGTTGGAGCTGTGTTGCTGCTCCTGCTTTTTTTTGTCAGGCAAACCAAGAAAAAGAGGTAGCAGAAGAAACAATATTGGGGGCAAAGGCGGACAATTTAAAGCTGTGTGAGGAAGGCATGTCTATGTGGAGGAAGGGAGGGAGGAAGGGAGGGAGGGAAGTCCTTTGCCTTTCTCAAATTGAGAGTCCCTACTTGCTAGGGAGAAAAATGGGAAGTCAGCTGTGCCCATCTCCACCCTGGTCAAGAAGGACTGAAAGTCTTTCCTCAATAGGGAAAAGCTTCTCCCTTTGCATCCAGTCACCTTGAGAGCAGTATCAAACAGCCAGCCAGCAGGCCTTCCTTTTGCTGTAAGGCCAGTGTGGGTGAGAGGAAGGAACAGGTCTACACCAATGATACTGCTGTATTTGCCAGGAGATGCTGAGGCAGAGGAGACGGCGGTAACAAGATGGGCATAGCTGATGGAGATAATGCTGGCTGGCTGCTGCACAAACAATAGACCTAACATCAAGAAAGAGGCATGGGGAGGGGGCAGCAAAAAGTGGGGTATAAATAAGTTTTATTTATTATTATTATTATTGCCCAAGGGAAAAGAAGATAGTAGCTCAAAAAAGTTTGGGAGTCAGTGAACTATAGGAAGTGGCTTCCCCTACTGGCAGCTTTTTGCCCCCATGATAAGAAGGCAAAGCTAAAAAATGCAAGACTGTAATTTTGAAAGCACATTTCCGTTTGTCAGGCCAAAGACTCTGTGGTAAAGACATGCTTCTGAAGTGACACAGAGAAAGTGAGGAAATAATCAAAGCACAAGGAACAGAACTTCCAATTCAATGATCTTTACAGACATGGTCTTAATAAATATGCTACATCTAAGCCTGTTAAGGCCATTTCGGTAAAAGATTACATTCACTGGAAACATCTGAACCTGTTACAGGTGGACACAGAGTGGAATTTAAGGCAGATTTAAAGTAAGGGAAACAATGGGGCAGTTAATGATTAAATTGTCTCAACTGTTAGCAATCTGCAGCGAACTTATGTGGGGAGAGATGAACAAGCAGCCTGTGCTGACTTTGCTCCATCTTCTGATAACCTCTGTCCACCTGTGAACAAGTAAAACCCATCCCCATTTCCTACCTTTATCAGCAACGTCACCAACAATGATTTTGCCACCCCTCTTGCTTGTTTTCTCCACTGACAGGGCAGTGCTCAAGCCTTGTTCATGCTTCCCAAGACCCTGGCCCTCTCGGAAGCCGTATTTCTGCATGATCTTGTGTGCCACTGTGCCTCTGAATACAAAAGAGAGAGCATCAGTCAGGCTAATGAACATGGAAAATTGTATGGCATGGATGTGCTGGGCAGCGGATCGATCAAATGACATTCTGTAGTGTGAAAGCCCAAAACTGGCACTCTTCCTCCACTTCTTCTATTTGCAAGTATTTAGGGAAATAGTTGTAACTTCCAAGGTAAGTAAAAGTTAGCAACCTTTCTAAAATACAAAAAGTGAAATGCAGTTGTTCACTAAACCATAGAATCACAGAGCTGGAAGAGTCCTCAAGGGCCATCTAGTCCAACTTCCCCTGCCATGCAGGAATACAATATCAAAGCACCCCCAAGAGATGGCCATCCAGCCTCTGGTCAAAAACCTCCAAAGAATGGGACTCCACCATCCTTCGAGGGAGTGTGTTCCACTGTCAAACAGCTCTTACTGTCAGGAAGTCCTTCCTAATGTTTCGGTGGAAGAGAAAATCTCATATTTAGATAAGAGAATAGACAAATCTTCATCATTAGTAATTACAATGATTAATGTATTTCCAATTTTAATACAATAATGGGCAATTCTGTATGGGAGATTTTATTCTAAAACAAATGTGCACGCACATGTACATATACTGCATGATTTAATATTTTACATGGAAGGAGAAGGATGTGTATAAGAAACAAACTCTATTCCACCCACTGCTAAATTTTTAGCTTGCAATTCCTTTGGCTTCTTAGATCATTGACCAAATGTGCATATCTTTACTGATATAGGGCACAGTGTGTGTATGTTCATACAAGCATATTTAAATGAAACTACATGTGGAATAAGGTAATTATATGAACGACATCCCTCCAGAGAGCAGGGAGAGGAATCCCATTTTTAATGCCCTTGAAATAAAATATCAAATGTTATGCCCAGAATTGGGAAAATGTGGTCCACAGGTCATATTCAATCATTTCTTATTTGGGGGGGGGGGGGGGAGAAGACCCCTCCTGGGGCAAAAGCAATAATGGGAGGACATGGCAAAATTTGTCCCCCATGGGGTGCAGTGGGCATTTTAAGCAAACAATAAAAAATGGAAAGAAACAAGAAATGATTCCTCCAAGGTCCAGTGGTGGACATATATGCACCCTGAAACCTTGGATAGTTACTTGCTCCTGCTGAAAAATTAAAAAAAAACCACATTACGGAGAATATGTAAAACTAAACCTGCTTTTGGTGTGCTAACTTTTGGGAAGATTTCTCCACATGGAGCCATCTCCAAAAATGATGCTTGCAGTCTAAAATTTTACAGCCCATTCTCTCAGCTTAGATCTCTGCTCCTCATTATGATGCATCATGGACCCAGACTTCACTTTTCAGAAAAATCACTCTCTGACTGATGCCAACACACCATTTACTGCTAACACAGTCAGCCTGTATTAATACACTTAAGGGAGGCGCAAAATATTGAGAGGTAATGCCTAAAGTATGTACTAGTATAAACAATTATGTCATAGAAAAAGGGAGCAAGCTTTCACCTCCTCAACAACCAAACTGCCACACTATTTTCCTGTTCTTGAGTACAGGGGAAGGAAGAGGAAGGGAATAAATGCATGTGGAGGCCCACTGAGCTACCAGGTTAATTACCAGGTGCACAAGAGGAAATAATGTGTTGTGGGAGGGTTAAAAAAAGGTCACTGGTCACATTTTTATTGCAGGTTCCACTTGATCTGAGATTTATGAGCTCTCATAAACAACACAAAACAGTGTATTTAAAGCACAAGAAAAGAGATTCCACCTAAACATTGGGAAGAACTTCTTGACTATAAGAGCTGTTTGACAGCGGAATGGACCGCTTCAGAGGGTGGTGTACACTCCTTCTTTGGAGGTCTTTAAAGGGAGTTTGGATGGGCATCTTTCAGGTCTGCTTTAGTTGTGTATTCCTGCAAAGTAGAGGGTTAGATAAGATGGCCCTTGTGGTCCCTTCCAACTATTAAGATTCTGTGGTTCACAGAAAGGCAACATACAGAATATTCTGGTTACTGCCATCATTAGTAAGAAATCCAGAGATGTAGACCAAAAAACTGAGAGTGAGTGACAGTGTAATGATCCCAAGAGCTGTGGGAAAGCATTGGCTGGCTACATGAAGTCCATGGGGCTAAACAGGCAGCAAAAAGAGGCGTTTTCAGGCTGGCTTGAAGGCGTGGCATTTAGATGACACATGCCTTGAAGCCATCAGGAAAGTGCCCTTTGGGCGCCTTATGACATTTCAAAAAGAAGCAGCTTTTTTCTGCTTCCTCCTGGCTTCAAGCTATGTCATATTGTCATGACATGAGCACTCCAGCTGCCTTGGGAGCCGGTGGTGTGGTTGGTGGGGTTTCAACGTGGCTCCAGAAAAGGCAGCTTCAAGCCACTTTTTCCTGCTCATCTGTTTTGCCCCTGTGTCTTTTATAGTTTTTGTTATAAATTTAATTGGAATGACGCAGTAAAACTTTCTGCATGTTATATAAATGGAAAGCCTAACACATAAGTCGGGGTGGGCAAAGTGAAGCCCCTCAGATGTCATTAAATATCAACTCCTGTCAGCCCTACTTAGCATAGCTAGTGGTGAAGAATGCTGGAAATAGCAATCCCAAATAACTGGGAATGCCTCAGTCTACCCATCATCATAGCACCCTCTTGATTATTTAATTAACTCCAGAAGAGGAGATGAGCACAAGGGAAGAATGTGCCAGGAAATCATGCTCAAAGAGCTTGGAAGCTACACTATTAAGACTGCCTCTTGTTAAAAGCAATGACTTGGCTTCAACAACTCAGACTACCATAGGAAGGGGCTTGCAAATTTATGTATGACTGCTGTTTCGTCCTCATTACTGTCCCATACTGCTCTCTACTGGCATTTCACTATAAGCATCAACTGGTGACAAAACACTTACCCCATATTAGCCAGGAAGGAATTGCTGGGCCCAGTTGGGGATCGTGGTCTCTCAGGCTCATCGTACATGGGGGGCGGAATGGCTGCTTTGGATGATGAACCACGAGGCCTTGACTCTTCCTCATAGGGGAATGATGAGCTGGCTGGGAGAGAGGCCAGCATTAAATCACAAATGTATTTGTACCAATTTCTGTGCATTGTCTCAAGACAAGTTAGAGTTAAGTTTCATTTCTTATATCCTTCCTCCTCCCCCCAAAATGACCCAACGTATCATATAATTAACTAAGTATCATATAATAGTTAAAAATAGAACAAGTGATATATTTTAAAGCAGAGGTGGCCAAAGTGTGATCCAAGGACCACATGTGGTCCCCAGAGTATTTTTGTTCCCCAATTTTGCACCCACATGTCCTCAAGGGGGTGGGGGCATTTTCACTATGTTTTTGGATTCCCACAGGCAATTTTAAGCCTTTTTCTGAAACAGGACATGAACAGAAAGCGACTTCTGGTTATTTCCTGTTCCTAAAAAAAAAAAAAAAAAAAAGGCTTATCTTTGGCATAAAATGGTCTGGGAGACTGCAGAGGAGGGTGAACATGCCCCCATATCCCCAGATGGCATTTAGGGGCAAAAATATATTTTTGTTTTTGCAGGGGTGCAGGGTTTACCCTCCCATTATTGGCCACCCCTGATATAAAGGTATACAATGCTGATGCTTTTTGGGGGGAGTTCCAGTCCAAAAAAGGTAGCTTTGACAAGCTATGGTCTAAGTCAATTTTACAATACCTCTCCTTTCCAAAAGCTACTTCATAACTAAAACGACTGGCATAAACATCTGCTCTTGATTTTACAGGTCCCATTAACAGCAACTCCCCAGGTTTCAAAATCCAAAAATGCAAGAACAACTGCATGAACTGTTTCACATCGGTTCCTTATCTCCATAATCTCATATCATCTAGCTGGATGATACAGCACCTCTCAAGATCAAAATATGACACTCTACAGTAGGCCCTCCACATTTACTAGGGTTAGGGGCACAGGACCTCTGTTAAAGCGAGAAAAAAACAAAAAAACCCACAATTAAAAAAAACTACTTTTTTTAACCTGAGAGACCACATCTCTAGGAAACTCTAGGTCCTCCAGTGCAACTCTGTGGTCAACATCTGTCAAAAGTTGACCATAGATTCATGCTGGAGGAACTACAAATGCCTAGACAAGTGTTTTGTCTAGTAATCTCTGGATCCTCCAGTGCAC
Organism: Urosaurus nigricauda; assembly: GCA_034509955.1. NCBI lineage: Eukaryota > Metazoa > Chordata > Lepidosauria > Squamata > Phrynosomatidae > Urosaurus > Urosaurus nigricauda. The sequence goes on along the minus strand of JAOEGL010000005.1, from coordinate 8,041,147 downwards.
CTCTACAGTCAATTATCAGCAGAATTTCTCTGGAGGATCTAGGGATTCCAAGAGAGAACATATTAATCAAACCCGCAAATAATCAAAACTGCAAAAGTCAAACCTGCAAATGTGGAGGGCCAACTATATTTGAAAGTGGTTTCTGCAAACCTGTTTGTCACTTTGACTTCTTCTTCACTGTTCTGTTCTTCCATCCCCCAATTGTACACCCACTCCTGAGCTTGAGGGAACTGGTCACAGAGAAATCAGAATAATTTACTCCTTCCTTTCAGAGATTCCAGCTCAGTTATCACTCTCACTGTGGGAAACTGGGCTTTGCCCATTAATTACCAAGAAAGCACTTAGCAGAAACATCCACAGCAGCTAAGCATCACTGAAAAAGGCTTCTTTAGTTGCTGGAAATACATACGTTCTTTGTCCTTCTCAACCAGAGATGTAGGTGGTGCGATAGCAGCTCCTCCCATGCCTGTGTAAGAAACCAATCACATGAGAATCCATAACAGCTTATACCAAAACAAATATGGTTTGCCTTTAAGTTTCTACAAGATTCTGCATTGTCTTTGCTACAACAGACTTAACACATTGGCAAACCTGGAAATTCAACAGACCAAGAGTTTGATCAGTGTATTTTTCAAATCACTCCAAATTCAGTCTCCAACTGTGAACAATCATCTGAAATAACCTATTACCATTAGGCTAGCCAGTATCTCCCAGGCAGACAGCAGCAACTTCATATTCTCTCTCCATTTGTACATTCATTTGCAAGTGGGTTTACCTGGTTGTAGATAGTAAGCTGGCTCAAGAGCCCTAAGTGCTGGGGTGTGACAGGACTGCCAGCTTCACCTCTGCACAGGCTTATCCAGAAATCCCAACACTTTTGGGTAAGCCCATTCACAAGTGAGTGTAAATGATGAGGAGGCTGGAAGCTGTAGGAGGGCAGAAGTAAGAGACTGGAGTCAGGTGCTTGGGATGGAGCCAAGCATCAACTCCAACTGGACTCAGCAAATGCCAAAGTGCACTACCAGCTGATTCTGTGCTTTCAGAAAAGGGCATGATCCCATCCACCTTAATTAAGGCTGCAGTGTCTTATTAACATCCATGCTTTGGAATTAAGTGAGTTCCATACTTCTTTTCCGTCTCTCCCTTTCATAATCTTCATCTTCATCAGAATCTGGATCAGGCCGTCTGGAAAATCCACTCGCCTCATGCCTGTCTTTGCGCCTCCTTGAAAAATGAATAGAAATTACAGATGTTAAGATGATAAACCTGTAGCAAGTGTAAAATAATACATGAGAGATGAAGAAATTGTGTCCATCTGGGTGTTGTCGGATCCCACTGGCCATGCTGGCTGGGAGTTAAAGCCCAAAAACATCTGACAGCTCACAACTTCTCCATCCCTCCTAAACAGGGTCATTGTTTGACTGCAGATACTTACAGCACATAAAAATTGACAAGTACAACCTGTAGTGTAGATGATGTTCATTTTCCCTTTGCTGCAATCATTTACAAAGTTTGTGCATAACAAACAATTGCTTTTCTATTTAATATTGACATGGGCAACTGCACCAGGCACCATTTTTCAAGTGCACCCAGACTGCCATACCAAAAACTGGAAGAGATGTGACATCAGTTTGTTTCTTTTCCTTTCCTTTCTCTTTTGCAAGGAATGGTATTGGGATGGATTGCTGGGGAAGAAAAGTCGCTGCATTTTGTAGTCGTTTGACCTATTTGGGGGTGATTTGGGGGCCAAAAATAGTCCCGTTAAAAAAAGTACCCTGGATGACTACAAAGGTTGCAAAAAAAAAAGGGGACCAAACTCCCCATAATCTAATGTCTGTATGAAGTGATTTTGTACATTAATGTAAATATTCAGAACCAGTTAATGATGATGTACTGCCTTTTTAGTCTCGGATTCTCACCAAGTTCCAGACATCATTACAATACAATCCCTCCTAATAATCTGACCAATATTAGCTTACCATACACTGATTTTAAAATGCCAAAGACAATTATTCTGAAATATTCAGAATTACAAGTGACAAGTTCACTCACACATGGAAATGACATCCTAGCATCAATGACATACACGTTTACAGGGGTTTACAAGAGATAAATTTACTTCAACTCTTCTGGTTGTTCAGATGAAAGACTTCAGCAAAAGAAAAATGGTTTAAAAAGCAAGCCTTTTGACAGGCTGTGGCGTAGATAACTCACTTCTCTCTTTCTTCAATTTCTTTCTGCCTCTCCAATTCTCGCTGCCGTTGTCGCTCTTCCCGTTGGCGCTTTACTACTTTCTCATAATCATTGGGGAACATAGGATCATACTCATCAGCTAAAGGGATTAATACATCTCCAGCAGAAAAGCCACTGGGAACAGGATCCTGAGGAGAAAGAGAAAAGAAAGGCCAAAATATGTTATCCAGCACAAAGGCATTCAGAAGAGGCCCTCTGAGATCATTTGGTTCAACTTTCAAAGTAATTCCTAACATTTCCTTTGCAGACACCAGTTACCTATTCCCACTGCCATCCCCAATTCAAGCCGGTTGCTGCACTCAAACTGATCTGTACATAAAATGTGTCATAATGTACTTCCAGCCTGTGTCCAACTGTACTGCAAAGGAAATTTGAGAATAGGCCAACAGAATGGTAGTGGCACAGTGGATCTGCTAATGCTCCTTTAAAGGGACAGTATAGTCTTATTTCTTATGGCACTTTATCACTCCTTTATTACTATTACTTATTTTTTGGCCAGACTGCAGTGTCTGCTAATTTGCTTCTGCATTCATTTCAAGGCACTTAGCCTTGCCTATAAATTTGTGAAAAACTTGGCAAAGGCTGCCCACACCTTGTCTATTCCTGTATCAATCCTCCCCTGCCCCTACTAGGATCTTTGCAGAAGTCCCTGTTCCAAGTCCTGTGCCCCCAGCACAAGGGTAGGAAATGCATAGCCCTTGAGATGTGTTGAACTACAACCTCTAGTAGTCCCAGACAACAATGTAGGGAGTTGCTTTTCAACATATCTGGAGGGCCACACAATTCTCACTCCTGTCCCGGTGGACACACTTAGAAACAAGTGTATTTTCCATAGGGGTACCAAAGCTGTGGAGCACTGTACATCAGCCTATTAGCATCTAGATATTTGGCTCAGAACATGGGTAGAAATCAAGCAGCCATCAAACTCCCAGCAATACCATTCCTAATGATGAAAAATGCTGGGAATGGGGCTCCAAAAAATTACAGTGAGCCATGTGATTCTCATCCAGGCAAGAACAACCATAACAGGTGCTTTGCAAGGGTAGGAGATCACTGTGAACTCATCAAGGACCATCTGAAGATTCCTGTAATTGTACAGATTGGTTTCAGAAGGGAAGATTTTTTTTAAAAGCCTCATGCCTCACTGAAGAGTTGCACTTTTTAAACAATATTATTGTTTATTACATTACAATTTTGCACGTCTGAATTGTTTTTAATTTATGTTGTTTTAAAATTGGTTGTTTCCTGCCTTAAGTCTCTATATTGAAAGAAAGGCAAGCTATAATAACATAAATTTAAAAATCAACAAATGTTTATTATACAGAAAGCAGTATCTTGTTCTTTCAGTGGCAACATCAAGCCATACTCTGTACTACACATATATTATAATGTAGAGGCAACTCAAATACAGATCAGGCTCCCTCAACCTGGAAATCCACATGTTTTGGACATCATTTCCCATCATTCCCAGATCAGGAATGCTGGCAGTTGTTGCCCAGAACCAGTGGAAGGCACCAAATTGAAAAGGATTGCAGAGACAAAACAGCCTTTAAAATAAAACAAACACTGAGCAGAAACAAGCCTCCCAAAACAGAAATGGCCTCAACAATCAGTAAAAGTCATCAGAGAGAAGGGCATGTTGATCTATAGGAATGAAATTTTTCTCTTATTACTCTCAATGGAGCCTCTACAGCAGGTGAGAGAGCTTTTCCTCCCAATGTTAAGAAAGAGGGAGTCTGTTCTGGAAGGAAGTGATCCCCCCAAAGCACCACCTGCTTTTTCCTTAAGATTTCTCTGATCTCTTTTAGAAGCCCATTTTCCCCTCCCCACAAAGTCTGGCTCACCTCTCAGTAACTGCATTCTTACCTTCAGGCCAGCTGCCACATGTGGAGGGGTGTCTACGATTTGTCGCTCATCAGAAGCATTGCCTCGCTTCAGGTCAATCACCGGAGCAAGCACTGTGGTTTGCTTTGTTCTCTGACTCTAAAAAAACAAGATCATCATAACTTTGAAATTTTGTTTAAGCTTGTCCATGACCTGTGAGGTTATTCTCCTCAGATTGCTAATTATAGTTTGGGGAAAAAATTGTTTTATCACTTTTAGCGGCAGATGCTGAGAAACCCAATTTACCCTTTCTACATTTCTGGAAGCAAGACCTTTTTAAAAAGCAAAGAGCCCCAATTCATGTTTTCAAATCAAATCATTTTAGAAGAACCAGGATTGGGGGGGGGGGGGGGGGGGAAGAGAGACTAAGAAATAAAACCTAAGGCAAGTTAAATCTTAATGCAGACAAGACAGAGGTGCTACTGATCAATCAGAAGGCAGAACAGGAACAGGAATTCAGCCTATGCTGGTTGGGTTCACACTCCCCCTAAAATCTCAGGTGTGCAGCTTGAATGTGATCCTGGACTCAGATCTGAGCCTGATTGCCCGTTTCAGCTATGTGCAGGAGTTCATTTGCACAGTTAATACTAGTGCAACAGCTTCACCCATTCTTTGAGAAGTTGAGTCTGCCTATAGTGACACATACCTTGATTATATCTCATTTGGATTATTGTAATGCTCTCTGCATGGGGCTGCCTTTGGAAACTGAAAACTTCAGTGGGTCCAAAATGCTGCAGCCAGGCTGCTGACCAGGGTTGGATACAGTGATCATATGAACCCCCTGCTGAAACAGCTACATTGGCTGCCAGTTTATTTCTGGGCAGATTTGAAAATGCTGGTTTTGACCCTTAAGGCCCTACATGGCTTAGGTCCAAACTGTTTGAAAGATCATATCTCCTTATATAAACCAGCATGTACTTTGAAGTTTGGAGAGGAGGGCTTTCTCCCAGTCCCAATTTTTGTGCAGGTGCAGGTGAGGACTTGAGTAAGCACCTTCTCTGTGCTTACTCCCAGGCTGTGGAGCTCCCTTCTACCAGAGGCCTGGCTGGCCCTCGCTACTCTCTTTCCACCAGCAGGTGAGGATATTTTTCTTTAATAAGACATTTGGTGACAGCAAATATAGCTTTTAATGGAGTGGGGATGTAGTATTTTTTATTTCATCCTGTTTTAAATGCTCTATAATGCTGTTTTACCTTGTGCTTTTTAATTTGTTAGTATAACTGTATTTTTACATTTATATTAAGTTTTTTATTGTATTGTGTTTTTAGGTGTTGTACACTGCCTTGGGATTCATACAGGAAGAAAAGCAGAATGTAAATAAAATAAAATAGGATTCCCTTACATAACTCTGGTTCAGACACTATAATATCCTCTTTAATTTGTAATAGTTGTTTCACATATGCAAGACATCATTCAATTACGCTGATACTGAATAATAAACTAGCCATGTATGGACATGCTGTTGTTGTGTGCCTTCCAAGTTGTTTCTAACTTATGGGAACACTAAGGTAAATCTATTATGGAGTTTTCTTGGCAAGATTTGTTAAGTTCGCCTTTGTCTTCCTTAGAGGCTGAGAGGCTGTGACTTCCCAAGGTCAGCCAAAGGGTTTTCATAGTTGTATGGGGATTCAAACCCTGGTCTCCAGAGTCAGCTCTCATACATGAACCTGACCTGAGCCTAAAAATTCCCCATGTGTGTAAGAAGTCTTGTTGATATTGGTTCAATAGAAAGACTAGACAAAAATATTTATATTCTATTTTAAATTAATTCCTAGATTAACCATTGTACTTAATAATAACAATAATAATAATAATAATAATAATAATATTATTTGTATTTCCCGCCTCTCCTTTCGGATCAAGGTGGGATTCCAACAGCGTTAAAAATACATGTACAATTCGATACAATCTAAAAACATTAAAAACAATTACATAATCAATAAAACTAACTACACATTCTGTCCTTAGTTCAGCAATTGCTACCATATCTATTGTAGATCTAGTTCTGTCTATCCATTCCTGATCCATTAAAGTAGATCTGGTGGGTAGGCCCGCTGGAAGAGATCCATCTTAAGAGCCCTCTTGAAAGCATCCAGGGAAGTGATAAGATGGATCTCCTTCGGCAAGTCGTTCCAAAGTTTTGGGGCTAACGCAGAGAATGCCTTGTGGGAACTTGATACCAGTCTTGTGTTGATGGAATCTAACAAATTCTTCCCTGATGTTCTGAGAGTGTGGGGCAGGTTGTGCAGGGAGAGGCATTCCTTCAAGTAACTCGGGCCTGAGCCATATAGGGCTTTAAAGGTAACGAACAACACTTTGTATCGTGCCCGGAAGCTGATCGGCAGCCAGTGTAGAGATTTTAATATAGGGGTGATGTGTTCTGATCTTGAGGCCCCTGTAAGTAATCTGGCTGCTGCATTCTGAATTAATTGAAGTTTCCGAACTTGGTACAAAGGTAGCCCCATGTAGAGCGCATTACAGAATTCTAAACGAGAGGTTACCAATGCATGTATCAATGTTTCAAGGTCCCCCCTGTCCAGGTAGGGGCGCAGCTGGCATATCAGCCGAAGCTGGTACCACGCACTCCTGGCTGTCACTTCCACCTGAGATGTTAGCTGGAGCGATGAGTCAAAGAGTACGCCCAGACTGCGAACTTTGTTCTTCAGGGGAAGTGTGACCCCGTCCAGGACAGGTTGGCAAATCTCCATCCCTGGGTCAGAGGAACCTATCACAAGTACCTCCGTTTTCTCTGGATTCAGCTTGAGTTTATTTTCCCTCATCCAGCCCATTTTAAGGACAGCCATCTCAACAATCAGTGAAAAGAGAAGTCATTTCTACCAAACTTTTTACTATTACCTTTGCTTGGGTGAGAGCTGCCTTCTTCACTTGCAACTGAGACTGCAGGAGTTTGAAGTTCTTGGACCAGCCTTCTGTTTTGGAATCACTGGTCTCCACTCCCAAATCATCATACAGCGACATTTTCTCTCTACGTCAGAGCTAGGAAATGAAAAGGTAATTTCCATGAAAAAGGATAATCACTGCTTCAATTAAAGCCATAGATTTTATGTACAGTATTTCATTTTAATAAAGCCAGATACCCTTCCACTGTACCCCATCTATCTCCAAATGTTGTCAGGTTACCAACTGCCACTGCTTTTGGTCCCCAAAATGAGAGAACAAGAATGCTTCCATTGGGCTTAAAACCAACTCTATGATATATGGAATATAACTGCTAAAATAAACTCATCACTTGCTTTTCCCCTCTACCCTCTCTTTCTGGTTATAAGCCTGAAGGCATGGACCATCTCACTTCTCATATTTGTAAGCCTCCCTGGGAGATCTTTTCTGAGTAAAATATGGGGTAGAAAAATGGCCCACACAATACTTGTAGTTGCTTCATCAGGCATGAAAACTGGGCTTGTGTCAGCATCTGCAAATAGGCAGAACTTTCTCTTTCTCCTTCTCTACTTTTCTACACAGGTTTTCCAGCAGCAAGCAGACAAGAGGAAAGGCTACAAACATTTCAAAGATGTTAGACAAAATCTCAGACAGAAGTTACTTTCCAAATCCTCTGCTTGCTTGGAGATTTTGTGAGTTGTGATCCAAACAAGGAATATCTCCCAAGTTCTGCTGTTAAGTACAGTACCTAACCATGTTTAGGGCAGTCCATCGCAGAAAGTCAGTTACTGGAAGTCAGAGTGGGAATAGCTGTTACCTTCATACTTTCCTTGAGCAATCCCTAGCAAAGTCTTTGTTAGCCACATTGGGAAAGAGGGTGCTGGACAAATGGGACTTTTGTGTGTTTGTGCTTTCAAATCACCTGTGGATTAAGGAGACCCATGAATTCCACAGGGATTTTATAGGCAAGGGATACTCAGAGGTGGTTTGTCAATGCCTTCCGCTGAAATATAGCCTACAGCTTCTGGTATTCCTTTGTGGTCTACAATCCAATTATTAAGTAGGCTTGATCCTGCTTAGTTTCTGAGATAAGATGAGATGCGCTGCCTTCAAAGTACTTAGGCCTCTCCTTTAGATGATTTGTGTAACTTTAGCGGAGAGAAATAATCCGGTTTGGGAGCGCTTTAACTTGTTGTCTGGCTCACTTGCTATGGAATTCTGGGAGTTGGAGTTTGTTGTGGGGCCTTAAGGCCCCACAACAAACTCCAACTCCCAGAATTCCATAGCAAGTGAGCCAGACAACAAGTTAAAGCGCTCCCAAACCAGGTTACTTCTCCAGTGTGGATGCAGCATCCCATCTCAACGACAGGCACAACAGGATGGCAACAGCTGCATCTGCACTGCAGGAAATAATCCAGTTTGACACCACTTTAGCTGCCAGGGCTCCGTCCTATGGAATCCTGGGATCTGTAGTTTAATAATAATAATAATATGATGATGATGATGATTTATTTATTAAGTTTGATCCGGGCAGTTGAGAACAGTGTCAAAACTGAATTATTATTATTATTATTATATTATTCCTGCAGTGTGGGTTGCTGTAGTGGTTTCCTGGCACTCTGCACATGCTCAGAGGCCCCCTTGCCATCAGCTCCCAAACCCACTCGTGGGTGAGACCAGGAGACCGCCTTTTGGTGCTTTTTAAGGTTGCTGCTGCTGCTTTCTTTCCGAGAGACTGAGCCATCAACCAAAACTGGCTCCATCTTGCCCTCCATTACATACACTCGCCTTTAAAAGCCATCCCAGCCAGCAAACCCCCCTCTGATTCTCCTCAGCCTTTAAATTAAACCCGCCCCCGGCCCTACATGGCCCCCTTCGCCCGCCATTCTTACCCTTCCGCGTAGGCCTCAAGCCGGGGCCTCGCGTAAGGCCCGACGCCGAAAAAGCCACCTCCTCCTCGGGCAGGGAACGCTCCCGCGTCACGGTCCGCGAGGGCCAATCACCAGCCTCCCCGCTCTGAGCGTTCTTCTCTCGCTGCGTAAAGTGCGTAACGGGGGCGGAGCTGGGCCGCAGGAATCACTACGCCGACTGCGTAAGATGCCACTATTAGATGGCTCGGATGATTGCTCCGCATTAGGAGACGTTTACGCCAACTGCGTACGCAAGGGGCTCTCTGCTGACCCCTAAAGGCGTATGGCTGCAACTGCAAGTCAAATGGGCAAGCTTCCTTTTCCTTTTTTAATGGTATTTTGGCTTAATTTATTTTGACCTTTTAATGATTTTAATGGTATTTTATTATAACTATTGTCATACTGTAATTATGATGTTAATTTGATTTGAGGAGGGAGGCGAAAGTGTTAATAATAATAAAAATGTAATTATATCCCACCCCATCTGCACTCAGGCCATCGTGGGATGTATTTTACGGCATTGTATGGATTTTATTGTTGTAAACCGCCTCAATCTTATTGCAGAGGCAGGGTAGAAATAATAACAACGATAACAATTACAATAATTATTATTTTATACAGGTTGAGCCTCCCTTATCCTTAGCCTCACCCTTTGTCCTGGAAAACCAGGAAAATCCCAGATTGAAGGGTTTGAAAAATGTCCAGCTGGGAATCGGTGGAAGCAGCAAACTATAAATCCTAGAATGTAAATGGATGGCAATATATAAACAAACAAACAACTTGAAATCGGAGGCTTTCACGCCCAGCATCCATAGTGTTTTGTGGGTTTTTCGGGCTATGTGGCCGTGATATGGAAGAGTTTATTCCTGATGCTTCGCCTCCATCTGCGACTGCCATCTTCAGAGGATGCAGGCATGGAAGGGAGTGGGGTGTGTGTGTGCATATACATACTGTTTTGGAGAGGAAAAATATTTATCAGAAATAACTCAACCTCTTCTCATAGGGCTTTTATAGCCCTACGATTCCAGACAATGAAAACCAATTACACAGAAGGGAAATATAAAAAGATCCCCAAGGAGCATCATATTTGCATTTGTGGAAGGGGGGATATTGAAGACACCATACACTATATACTACACTTAAGGATACATAAAACCCCAAGAGACAAGTTTCAGAAAAGAAGTTTAAAACTTGTAGCTAACCAAAATGACCTGGAGAAAATCAATTACTTGTTAGCTAATACAGCTAAGTCTGTTATGTTCAACACTGCCAGATTTGCTGTGAAAGCAGCTAAACTTAAATGAGATTTTGAGGATAAAGGCCTCTATGGGAATCTGCAATAAACAGATATTAATTTGAAGAGATTATGGAAAACTGTGATATGTTTTAGTATGAAACATTTTTTGCATACATATTGCTTTATATGTTATAGAGCTAACTGACAGTAAAAGTTTTTAAAGGTTTCAATTATTTTTGTAATTTGTTGACTATAACCTGTATTTGGTTGTCAGCAATAAACTGTACTGTACTCTCTCTCTCTATATATATATAGACACACACACACACACATATACACACTCACACTATGTGAACCTTGATTAGGGGGAAGTGATTTAAACAGACACAAGCCCTTCTCGCATATTCCTCCCACCTTGAGGCCTTGCCATTCAATAACAGACCAATACACAGATGAACATGTAAATCACTTCCTCTCAACCAAGGGTCACACAGTATATACACAGTATATATATGCCCCATGCACTCCCATGCTACAACTCTCTGAAGACACCAGGCACAGATGCAGGTGAAATGTCAGGAATAAACTTTTGCAGGACACGGCCACATAGCTGGTTTAGGGGAAACAATTTGAAGCTGAGTGGGGAAGTAATGTCTCTGGGGAAGGGGAGGAAGTATTTTGGGTCAACGCTTCACTTCTCTCATTGAGAGTCCTTCCTTCTCAGGGAGAAAAGTGGGAAGCTGGTGGAGCCCCTCATCATCCCGGCGAAGGAGGATTGAGAGTCCTTCCTCAGCGGGGAGTTTTTCTTTTTGCACTTGGCCACCCTGAGAGCAGCAACTGAGCAGCTTGCCGCAAGGCTGGCATGGGCAAGAGGCTTCTTGGTCACTGTTCAACCATCTGCTCAGTTGCTGCTCCCAAGGTGACCAGCAACTGAGATTGGTCATTTTGAATTTACAATAGACTTATTATCGATAAAAAGGCATTGGGGGAGGTTCTAAGGTTGTTGCCCTAGAGGAAAGGGGGCAGTAACCCAAAAACTTGGGCGACCACGAATCTACACAGAGGCTTTATCACAATTATTACATTATTAGTATACTTACTCTATGATCACTGTATTTTCTATATGTTATATGGATGTCTATGAAAGCTGTAAAGCGAAGAAAGCTGAAAGAATCAGCTTCTCGGAAATGTGATGCTGAAAAGAGCTCCGTGGATACCATGGGCTGCCAAAAAGACAAATAAATGGGTGCATGGCAAAGCCTAAAACCTCCCGAGAGGACCAGAGACGGTGCGACATCAGTGTGTGGTAAAGGTGGCAAAGGTAACAAGGAAGAACATAAAAAGTGAGATGCTGCAGCAGTTTGCTTTTGCCTGAACTGACTTGGAACTAGTACATTTTAAAAGCAGTTGAAAAAGTGGGACAGCAGAGGATTAACCAGCTGTCCATGCTAAAATGCGACAAGAGGGTGTGCACTTTAGAAATGGCATAACAATAATGCATGGTAAAATGTAGGGCAGTAGGAAAAGAGGAAGATTGCATCACAGGTGGATTTATTCAATTAGGGAGGCCACAGCCCTGAATTTGCAAGATCTTAACAGGGCTGTTAATAACAGGGTGTCTTGCTCTCACACATAAGAGTTGCCTTAAGTCTAAGATGATCTGACCACAATTAACACAACAACACTTGTTCCAAGACAATCAGGAGTCTTCTAGATTCCCTTTTACAGGAGCACATACTCCTCGCTATCCCTGACAAAGTGTATTCAGGTGCAAGTGATTAGGATTGGGAGATCAGGGTTTGAATCCAAGCTCAGGCATGTAAACCCACCAGATGAACTTGAGCAAGTCACACTCTCTCAGCCTCAGAAGGTGGAAAAGGCACCCCCCCCCCATATGAACAAACTTGTCAAGAAAACTCCATGATAGGTTCACTTGAGGGTTGCCCAAAGACAAATGATTTGAAGGCACACAACCACACACACCACTTTGGGAGAATATAGGGAGAAAACTGCAGAGACATATATATTTTCTCCCACAGAGCACCAAAATTATTCACCCTCACATGAAGGCACACCACCACCACCATCACCACAACAAATCATATTGTAATTTGTAATTATTTTGAATAAACTATAATTTTAATGTAGTAAACATCATAATTTTATTTCTACCCCACCAAACCACCCAGAAAAACAATCCCCTTCACTTTCAAAATTTTTGGCAATTTCCCATCTCTAGTTGTTCCAGACTATTTCAGACAAACAACCCAAACCTGAGCTCTCCCCATTTTCTCCTTATGGTTATTCCAACTAGTTTTTCTATTGCCTGTGTGTTTAAACTTTATATGAAAAGAAGTGCTCCAGTTTTTCAACTGTCAGGCTACATTCCAGTAAACCTCTGGTCAAAGACAATTTTGTATTAGACTGTCATTGAGAACACAAGAGGCAGGCACAAAACTTGGGTTTTGCAAACGGAAAAGGGGTACAAACAAAACAAATTTAACTAGCAATATTCTTGACTGAGCTTGCCAACTGAAAACATGTTATCTACTTCAAATGGCATGTAGAAGATGAGACAACCTTTGAACACCAAACACTTTTGTCTTCAATATGAAATGGAAGATTCAAGTCATGGCAGCATAACCTGAGGAAAGTAATAATGATCTACTTTGGGGCTGTCTGAAGGAATGCAGCTACAGACCATTCCTGTGTTTTTCACCACAGCTAAACCCACATATTAAAAAACAAAACAAAATAAAAATAATCTTCGATATAGTACACTGCTAGTAAAATAAGCCAAGCTTATCCTTCCTCTTCCTCAGTTTACCTCATGAACAAACCTAGCACAGGACTGTCAAAGGAGGCCAAGGGCTGTCAGTTTTGCTGGGCAAGGCCTTAACTGTTTTCAGAGTCCTTTATTTTGACCAAACATTTCTGGAGACAAATTTCAGTGCCAAAAGAAGCTGTCTTTCGTCTTTATCAGAATGTTTATGTTTCATCATGCAAGAGCAAAGGTTTTTTAGTCACCTTGCTGCTGAACTTCATTTTAAAAAAATCTCCTCTGTCAAAAGTTTAATACAAACACAAAGTGGGATAGAGGAGAACAAAGACACACCACACAAAAGATAAACACTTGTGATATTAAAGGCTATCACATATTCCTGCTTCACAATCTTTATTTCAATGTTAAAAACACACTCCTTCCAATAAAATTTGATTCTGTTCTACCTGCAGTGATGACCATCTCTGCACCGATCAATAGCCTGGTTAACAGATGTGCTGAAAATTAAACTGGCAGTTTATATCTAAAATTCGTTGGATAGCATAGTGTGTGAGAACATTTACAGAGTTATTTTACTTACAATGTTTGGTTATAGAACAGTTCTCAAAATTTCAGTAAAATTTCCTAACAAGTGTAAAAACTGAAAAGGAAAGATTTTAAGTGAAGTGCATTCAAGTGGCAGAAGCCAATGTAATTGCAAAAGATCAAATATGAGGAGCACTGAAGTTACAAAAAAGCAACATTATAAAGATATTTCAGGTTATATATTTACAGGAAATTGCACAGTAGCTCATATTGGTAGACAGATCAGTACTCTGTAGTATTTGAAGTCATTAGTGTTACAGGATCATCACGCCAAGAGTTCTTGAACTGTGTTTTACAAAATTCACCTGTACACAAGGAAGGTGTTAGAAAATTGAATACTGTGGGAGAAAAAAAATATTAGTCTATGCAAGTTCCCTGAAAACAAGCAAGTCTTTCACTGTTACAGCAAATCCAAACAAAGTAGCACATTCCTTACAGACATACCCAGAAGACAATTTTAACACTTACACTCCAAAAAGAAAGAACCACAAATAGCATAGTTACCTAATTTGGGCCTTTCAGCTATAAAGTAGCAACAGTTTTGAGTGAAAGACACCAAATCGACAACATTTAGAAGTATTCATTAAAGGCTGAGGAAGTGAACCACAATGAGACCTCTGTTAAGCCCATAACCCAAAAAGACTTTTCTTGAAGGTCCAAATGATGCTTTACTGTAAAAACAATAGTACAAGTCTGCCATTCTAAATCCCGGAGTTAAAACTCTTGACAGTTTATTCAAGGATGTGATAATTTTAAAAAAATCTCCTCCACCCAATTGTTTTAGAAACACGCCTCTCTCAAGAAAGCAGAATTTAACTGGGATGAGTTAAACCTAGAAAAGGTGCTGTCCATCAACTTAAAAAAGGTTGTTATAGACATGCTGTAAACTGAATTTAAAAATTGCTAATGAAGTGTGCAAATTATATATGAATCCATATACAATGAGATCTGTGTGTCTCAAATAATCCTGCAGAATATGAATTAAAGACCACAGTCAGTCAGAGTGCAGCCAACATGTATTTGAAATAGGCTTCTGAACAGTTCCATGATAAGATTAAGAAATTAGAATGCATTTGCTCCTGCAAAACATTATCTTATGCTACATATAAAAAGAACCAGGATGTTGCAAATTAGGCATGCTTACCATTAACACTTCTGAACTGGAAAAGCTGCAGAATACATTCTCCTAAGAAAATGCTGACTGCCATGATACACAAGTCATGTGCAAACTGCAAGGTCCCTAGAATAGCAGATATGAGTTTATGTACAGAGGACATTGCTATCCATTTAAATACGCAAAAGGATGAGTCTTCCAGGGTTTATAACACAGAACAGTAGCCACCACAGCCGCCTCTATAGCCCTCTTCATCATTTGATAACTTTACACCTCTGTTTTGGCTCTCACTTTCCCACAGTCCAGGAGTCTGAATGATTTTCTCAACCAGTTCTTCAAAGGCACACTGTACACCATCACATGTTTTTGCACTTGCCTCTGGGTGGGTGTGGGGAAGGGAGGAGGAGAGAAAAAGATGGAATGTCAGAGAAGTGTTAAGGTACATTGTCTCACTTTCCTCTCTCATGGAAAGGATTCTCTTTCCCAGGACTGCACCACAAAGCTGAGAGCACAAGTGCTGCTCCCATCTATTGGCACAAAATGAACAACTTATTTGGAATTCAATTACATTCTAGGGGAAACTTTTGTTGCAGCAAATTACAACCCTGCCTCTTTTTTTATTCCACAGGTTCTGTTTTAAAACACTTGGTGAATATCTGAATATGGTAACTACCAAAGGTGAGTAAAACAAGCAATTCAACAGGTTTTAAATTTCAGCTCATTAACCTATCTTCTAGCACTTCCCAGACTGTGGGTTATCATGTCTGTGTAAATCAGTCATGGGGTCTATAAGCAAGTTCAGAATAGTTACTGCTTTTGACCCATGACTGTCCTCTTCCATTTTTTGGTGGTGTTCATTTTCACATTAAAATTATTCACAATTTCATTTAAGTACCATAAATACTTCAACAAACTCCACTTTTTGCCTCAATGCCTATACTTTTGGTCATGAAACATACAATCATGTACATGTGGTTAGCATGCTCAAAACAAATATCCAAATTTAACATGACAACATATGACTGGTTCTTGACTCAGGACAATTCCTTCCCAGACCTGTCTTTAGACTGACCAGGAGCACTTTTGCCTTGTCAATTTGTTTGTTCTCATCCGGTTCATTACAGCTGTTAGGCAACAGTTTAGGACAGGAACAGCTTCCTTGGAATTAGGTGGAAAGGAGTGATAGAGCTGGCTACCACCAGCATACAGGTGACATCTGACTCCAGATCTCCAAGCTACCTCTCCCAATGGTTTCATGTAGATATTAAAAAGCAAAGGGAAGACAACTGAACCCTGAGGGACCCTACAGACCAATGGTCAAAGCGTCAAGCAGGAATCCCCCAACACCACCTTTGAAAAGTGCCCTCCAAGAAAGAATGGAGCCACTGTAGGACAGTACCTCAAAGCCCCATCCCAGAGAGGTCACTCAGAAGGATACATGGTTGATGGTATCAAAAGCTGCTAAGAGGTCCAGCAGAACCAATAGGGACACACTCCCTCTGTCCAGTTCCTTGCATAGGTCATCCACCAAAGCAACCAATGCTGTTTGCATCCCATAACCAAGCCTGAAACTAGACTGACAGGGATTTAGATAATCCACCTCATCAAGGAAACCCTGGAGTCGAGAAACCACCAGTACCTTGCCAAAAAATGGAAGGTTGGAGATTGGCCTATTGTTGTTGATGATGATGATAATGCTTATTTATAACACCCTTTTCAACAATATGCACTGTTACCTAGTACAGAAGGATCCAGGGAAGTTTTTTTTTCCAAAACAGGTCTTACCACAGCCTCCTTCAGGTGTGCTGGGACCCTGCCTTGTTATAAGGAGGTATTAATCACTTCCCTTACCCACAACAAGTCTTTCTCTGGCTTAATTAGCCAGGAAAGGCAAGGATCAAGTGGTGGATTCTCACATCTCCAAGGATCCTCTCCATATCCTCAGGCTGCACAAGCTAAAATGTATCCATCAACACTTGACAAGCAGGAGCCAATATTACATCCACAAGAACTATATCAACTCTGGGGTTCCATACATATGTGGGAATACCTATTCGTTCAAGAATTTTGGACAGAGGTTAAGAAACAGATAGATATAATAATTAAGTCTTATTTGTTTAAATATACAAAAGAATACATATTATTTGATTTCCTTAGGGAAAGAAGACTTAAATATATTGGGGAAAGCAATAAAGAATAACGGAAAGATAAATGGGAAATTGTGATTAAGAAAGTGGAAGGTAAAATGAGTATGAAGAAGTAAAAAATATAATTAATGATATTTCCCGCATCTCCGATAATGATTGTTAACTTGATTGGAATTTATTTCCCTCAATTGCTGTTGTTGGGAGGGGAGAGAGAGGAGAAAAGTATATTATGAAATGAGGATTGTATAATTTGTAATACAGTGGTCCCCCGGGGTACGAAGGTAATCCGTTCCGGGATTACCTTCGTAACCCGGAAGCTTTCGTTTCCCGGGGGACCGCTTTCGCGAACGGACCGCGCGGCCGATTTAAAGGGGCCGCGCTTTTTTTTCGTATCCCGGGGGATCTTTCGGATCCCGGGGGATGCGATAGCGGTCCCGCCGGCTTCGGATCCCGGGGTTTTCGCAACCCGGGGGATTCATAAACCGGGGGACCACTGTATGTATTGTGTAATTTAAAAATAAAAATTTAGGTGGGGCGGGGGGGAACTCTAGTGTTCCAGTCTGAGAAAATCCCAGCAATTTTATCTGCGAAATGGTGGACAAATTTTCTGCAGTGAGTTGTGAAGTGAACTTTATTGCTAAAAGCTATAAGCAGTCACAATATCATATACTTTTGATCAAACAAACCAGTAAAATTAAATTATTTACTAATATAGTGAGGCCTCATTATCCACATACTTGCCATCCAGGGATTTAAACATCCACGGAAGGCAAGCCCCCATTGTCCTCAGTGGCAGTGTATGCACATGACCATGTCACCATTAGAGACAGCCCCCACTGTCTCCAGTGCCAGTGCATGCACACGACCATGCTGCCATTTGGGACAACAGGACTTTACCTGAAATGTCATTGTCCCTAGTGGTCGTGCGGCTGCATGCACACACTGCCATTGGGGACAATGGGACTTGAGATCCTGCAGATCTTGGTGTCTGCAGGGGGTCCAGAACGATCCCTGTGGATATCGACGTCCCATTATAAAACTAATTATCTGGATATCTAGCTGTTATCTTACTTGCAGCCAGAGCACATTTCACTATCATCTCAGTAATATACACATTATTGCCTGCTAATAGCACACAGATTCATCCACTTGGAGGCAAAGTAATTTTTTTCCTTAACCAGTTATTTTATTTGAAAAACAGATCTGTAAAGCTTCTGCATTAATCTCATAAGAAAAAAAGTATCAAATTTACTGACTTTGCCCAGGAGCACTGAGCTGGAGATTGTAGCTGCTCAAAAAAAAACCAAGAACATTCTTTGCGCAGACAAGAATCACTCATTCTAACAAACTTCATCCAGTACAGGGCTAGAGTCACATGAACACCTGTTTGCAGAGACACTAGCCCTGTTTCAGCACTGAAACAGGAAGGCCTCTTGGTACAACCATCAGGGATTTCAAAAAAGAAATCAACCAAATCTTTGACAGGATCACCTGCCAAGGCAGCAGGATACTCCCCAAAAGCCATAAGGAATCCATCTGGATCCATAAGCCTCCTAAGGCTGACCATTTTAATAGGTACCCAAACCCCTGTATTCCTTATAAGAATAACTATAAATTCATATCCTCTATTTGGCTCCTCTAACATGATTGATTATAGTATAAATGCCCAGAAAACTATGAATAAATGTGTACACACACACAAACACTCTACTGCACTGTAAACTTTTTCACTGCACATCTTTGCTGAGAAATTGAATCTAAAACTCAGCATACAATGACAGCCCTTAAAAGACTGGATTTAACATATTGGGAAAAATCTTTGTGGATTTCTGCTGTGATGAGGTAGGATCATATAACTCTCATGACTGCATAGGAGAGGAAGGTTTGATGTGCCACAGATCCACCTGGAGTCAGTGCTGCTTGAACATCATAAACCATATGTTTCTATACTTTTTCCTACCATGCTTTATCCAAAGTAAACATTTAGGATTGAAGGGTTTTTTATCCACTGCCAAATTTCAGCAATGTTTAGTCAACTCATTCTGTTAAACTGAAAACAAATATGGTTCCATGATTTCCAAGGAAGAGCCAGAGAATTATGAGATGCAGCCAAACACACAGAATTTACTCATTTTAATGAGAATTGTGCTAAGAAATTGCACACAATCCCCCCTGAAATCAGAACTCTCACAGTAACAGAACAACAGAACTGAATGCAGGGCATTTTAAAAAGGAAGCAGAATAACAAAAGGTGTAAGGTTGTTATTTCTTCACGCTCTAAACAATGCAAAGAAACTTTCTGGATACCTTATGGCAGAATATATTTTAAACTTCAGTTCTACCATTCTACTGACTTTGCTTGTATTGTAAGAGTCTATAATTAAACACCACAATCTGAACCATTACACCTAGTTATGTAAAAACTGAACTATGTAAAGATTACTCCCCCATATTCTTTCATGTCTTTTCAGGAACATACCTATGAACAACATGGAATGTTTCCGGGCGAACTTGAGACCCTCATTTCTGTCAACCTCCCTGTTTTCCTATAAAAAATAACAACCAGAACTGTTAGTTATGAAAAACAACCCAGGTTTATAAGCCACAGAAAATCTGTAACTTTTAGAGCTACGTACCTTATCAATTTTGTTTCCAACCAACATTTTAACTATATCATTTCTTGTGCAGTATGTTTCCAATTCTGTTAGCCAGTTGTCTAGTTTAGCAAAAGTGTCTCTTCTTGTAACATCATAAACTGAAAAGAAGATTAACAATGTTCAGAAGTGCATGTATCCCAAACCTTGCTGACAAACACTTCTAGATTCCTGTTGTGATATACCTGTCCTGCAACTCTATGCAACAATTATTCTTACTTATATTAGTATAATTTAGAAAGCAGTGAGCCATCACTTAAAATGAATGTTCAAACCACACAATTTTTTCACACCAAGATTTGACATCTTAGCTCTGCAAAGGTTCAGGATGTATGAATGCATTTCATGAATTAAGGAAATCAAGCAGATAACTGAGAGGAGCCAGGGAAAGCACAGGAACCCTTTAAAATGCCTAGTACACCATGGTACTGTACTTGCAATTTTCAAGCAAGTGCCTCTGAAGCATTACTAGAAAGAATCCATAAAAAAGGAACTGTGAGTAACATTGTCTGGTTTGTTGTTTCCCTCCTCCAATTCCTCTCTTTTTAGGTAAAGCTCCTGCATATAGCTTCACATTAAGAGATACTGTACTGGGGATGGTGCCTGTTTAACCCCTCCCTTTCTAGTATCTTGTCAACTAAAGATTCCTTGCCAGTGCATTTCTCCCAAAGAGAAACATTTAACCTTACATCTTTAGTCTTTTGGGAAGAAAACATTTAGCAGTTCATTTATATCTGGTAAAATAAGAACCCAGGGGTGGCAGAAAACAGAAGCAATTACACATAATACAGAGCTCTGTCACTGGCAATTCTCATGGTACTAGTTTCTAACTACTTATTACCTATTTGTTTGATCTTTTCTTAAAACAGAACAATTGCCACCAGCCTAAAGACAGATACCGAGATCAAAAATTTTGTCATAAAGCAAAGACAAGCAGGGTCAGCATTTAGACTTTACAAAAACTAGAACATTTTCAGATAAGCAGTAACCAGAGGCAGGCTTACCTAATATAACACCCTGCGCTCCTCTGTAATAGCTTGGTGTTAGTGTTCTGAACCGTTCCTGACCTGCAGTGTCCTAAACAAATTAGAAAGTTTTTAAATATCTGTGCTTGACATAGCTAAACTTTGCTCTGCTTCCTCTCCTTACTAAGTTAAATCTCCTTAAAAATAGACACTATATGTTCTGATATACAACATTTTTTGCTTTGGAAGCACTTCCTAGGAAGCTTACCACCCATCATTGTAAATAGTTTTGAATTATATTTCTATTATAAACTTAAAATTAAGTGCTACAGAAAATCATTGTAACATTCTCTATTTAAAATTATTGTTTTTAATTTCTGTCACCAGGGGCAGCATATTAATATAAGAACACCACATTTTTGAGTGACTTGCATCACATACACTGGTCACATTTGAGTGTGTAATCCACATGTAGGTCAGTGCAAAAGTTTTAAAAGCCCAGGAGCAAAAGAAATTCCACTCATTATTCATTTGTAGCCTGCTGTAATCGCATTTATCCAACAAAAAACACAGTTACTTGCTGGCACTGCCTTTGACTGAGGAACAAAAAAAAAAAACGTTATACACCAACACAATTCTTGGCATAACTCAACAATAATGAAAGAGGCTGTCACAGGTTCTATTATTACAACTTACCCATATTGCTAGCTTGGCCTTATTTCCATCGACTGAGATGGTTTTCACTTTGAAGTCAACACCTAAAAGACAACAATATTAAGGACTTCCTCAAACCTAGCACGGGGTTTAAAACTGAAGAAAAGCACACAGTTGAGCTAAACATTGAGGACTCTCTCAAATCAGTTTCTTCCTAAAGCACATTTGTGCTCTTCGCTCCCTTATTCTAGTACAGTGTTTTGTGCAGAGACAAGTCAGTGCTTTCACTCAACCCAGAAAGATATTGACAGGATAATGGAATTATTGGACGATTGCTGTACCATTACATTTCTCATAAAAGTTACCAGTACATGAGGCAATCAATGTTCAAGGAAGCTACTGTCAACAGGCCCAGAACTGAGGGACTGACTGCACATGATTTTTAAAGGGACCAGTTCTATGTAGGGCAATTTAATACTGCAGCTATCTTATCACAATAAGAAACGAACAGGTGTCTGTTTGCTAAATACATCAAATTGCAAGCTGGATTCATCTCATTTACAATTTATAATGGACCTCTGGGTAACATATTAACATGGCAAATACTGTCTGAGAATGACCCTGTGGCACCCTTTATAGAAGAGTCTATACTAAGATGCCTATCTCTGCTTTGCCTGGCTCACAGAACACAATCACAAAACCCAGCTTGACAAAAGGACACTTGTTCATTGTACTGGCTCCATGACAGCAGACAGGTGAAAGGGCCAAGATAAAAATGCAATCAAAGAAACAAAGTTGTGGCTTCCCTGCAGGCACCCAATATCACTCAACTGACATGAGCAGGCCAGTAACCCAGAACATTTGCCCCCACAGCCAAATAAGGACAGGAATTCAAGAAAGAAGTGGTTGCACCTCCCTAGCCACTGTTTATACCTACTTACTTGGAGACAATCTTCAATCAGAAAATTACTATTGAAGATCCAGACTTTTCATGATGCAAGTTAGCCTCCATAAATTATGAGCTCCTCTCTATACCAGACTATTTTGAACATGAGCTTGTTATTCCTTTCTCCTAAAAATCTGTTACACAGCAGCTGTTTCTGTTGAGTGGATGCAATGGAATTTCCCGTGTCATCTTACTCCTTTAGTGGGGTTCCCTCCCCTTCCTGAAAAATTTAAATCCTAAAGTATTTAATACTAAAATGCTTTAATGTTTTTGAAACTTTGCATTATTTGAAAGCTTGAATCAACATTTTTGGTCCTTTTTAGCTAGCTTAATGATGGCATTACTACAATATAGACTCTGGAATTTTACTGCTATGGATCCATGTGGCCCTGCTTTCACCTTTGATCTGTTTGACTGTCACAGCTGAACTACACAAGCCATACAATTCAAAGCTATTAACATCTTCTCCCAGACAAAGTGAAATGTTAAATATAGCAACGAGCCTTGTAATGTCTTATGGGCACATCATTAAAATGCAAGCAAACTCAAAGGAGGAGTTCAACTGTTTCCACCTTGAAATAAATACATTTCCATTTTTAAATAAATGTTCTAAAATTACATCACAGTATAGACTTTGGAAAGATTTTCAGCTCTTCTTAACAGCTTTAAAAGAACACCACATTCCAAGCACCAAGCAGTAACTGCATAAACCCTTATGTTATTTTAATCTTATTTATTTTATCTGCTATGGAGCAACTTGTATATAGATTGCATCATTAAAATAACAATGCAGTATGCATTAGATTAATCTCATAACAGTGGCAATCATATCATCAGAGCACCACTACTGCTTAGAGTTTGGAAAGTTATTTTTATAATCCAATGTTTTATAAAACATATTATAGTTACTCCTTGTTAAAAGAATAAGTCATAATAGTGCTAATCATCATGTTACTACTGTTGAGATTTGAAAATGCAAAAATACTCCCCAAATTACTTCCATTATGAATATAACATTACCAGTTACTGTTAATTGTCAATTAATAACTTGGTAACATTCCTAACATAAACATAATGTTGAGTCTCCCTTACCAAGAATTTCAAAATGTTCCAAAATCCAAAACT
This sequence comes from Urosaurus nigricauda, assembly GCA_034509955.1. NCBI lineage: Eukaryota > Metazoa > Chordata > Lepidosauria > Squamata > Phrynosomatidae > Urosaurus > Urosaurus nigricauda. The sequence continues at coordinate 8,017,993 of JAOEGL010000005.1, read as the reverse complement.
GTCCATATGGGTGGCTGAGCTAGTGACACTTTTGCTTTCTGATGGTTCACTGTACATAATCTTTGTTTCATTCACAAAATCATTAAAAATACTGCGCATAAAATTACCTTCAGGCCATATGTATAAGGTGTATAGCAAACATAAATGGCTTTCACGTTTAGACTCGGGTCACTTCAAGATCTCATTATGTAGATGCAAATATTCCAAAATCCAAAAAACTCTGAAATCCAAAACACATCTGCTCCCAAGCATTTCAGAGCAAGGAGATTTAACCTGTATGTTACAGGTCATATGTTACTTCTAAATTCTATCCCACGAGGTAGGGATGATGGGAATGGAGGGCACAATGTCAGGGAAGCCTAATCTACACATTTAAAATTGTTTGATCTTAATGATTTAATTGAATTTGCATATTTAGAACTCTGCAAGTTAGGAGAGTTGAAATGTAATTACAATATTGAGTAAAAGGGGACTGAACTACCCTGTCAGTTTCCTTCTATGTCCTTTTACATCACATGAACTTCCTATTTAAAGGATATTTCTTACCTTATTACTGATTTGATTATTTGTGAGTGCTGCAATTTTGCCCAGATTAGGACAAAACGTATCCACTGCAATAACAGTACTTTTATTGAACAGTAAGGTAAATGTCAACACTACCATCAGGTAACCTATTTTTTAGCAAAGCACCAAAGGCAACAGAAACCTACCAATTGTTGCTGCAAGTTCTGGATCAAATGTATCATCTGTAAAGCGTAACAGAAGGCTGTATAAAGGGGGAAGGGGATGGGAGAAGAGAAAGAAAAAAATGTGAGCATTTTATGAGAAAGAGACCTTTGTTTCTGGTTTCAGATTTGCCAAGTTACATATTTAGAACAAGGAACTCACTCTCCTCCTCACAAAACGTTGTTTTAAGACAGGGGTGAGGAAAGTAGTCTCCTAATCACAAGTCCACCACAAACAGCACCCCAAAGCTGACCAAAACACTACCTCGCTGGCTGTTTCAATACGAACACATATCCCAAGTCAGCCAAAAACAAGGGGAAAGTGAAAAGTAGCAAAGTTACATTCCATTCACTACTGGATTTCCCCCAAATGTCGTAACACCAACTTCTATCCCCGCTGCAGCTGCCCTAGTTTTAGAAATATCAGATCCTTTCTGAAGGAATTTTAGAGGTAATAATCTTTCAGTTATGATTAAACCTTCTGGAAACCAGAACTTAGTATTCCACTGATTGAGTATTGAACACATTTGCAAATCTTGAATTGAATTCATTGTTTTGAAATTCCTGGTCATAGAATTCAAATCATAGATAGCTGTGTTAGTCTGCTTCACTATAAATGGAAAGTAAAAGTACAGTAGTCTTGTGATAACTTCAAGATTAATCAGGTCATTTCAGCATAAGCTTTTATAGGCTACAGCCCACACCTCCGGATGCACCTGACGAAGTGGGGTACAGTCCACAAGAGCTTCTGCTGAAACACACTGGCTAATCTTTAACATATCACAAAGCTCCTTTTTATTTCTCTGAAACAAATCAGTAAGTCTTAAATGCCATATCCTTCCCCTCCAGAATGGAGACTCATAAGCTTCCCCTTCAGAATTCAATACAGGATTCCTGAATAAGCACAACTTTACCCAAGATGTAAGTTTTTCATATAAATCAAGCTACTTAAACATCTGTAGACATTATGCATTAAACATTCAGAAGAGTTCTGTGAGCTTCAGAATCAAGTAGTTATGACTTAAAGCCTTCAGCACTGAAGATGTTCTGCTTCATTTGTGATGCAAAGATAAGTGCATTTCAGCACTGTTAGGGTACACCTTCCTATTTCATAAAATGTATTTATCTTCTTATAAATATCCAGGTTTGTACAATTTAACTTCTTTAGACTACACCCCTAAAACTTGTTAAAACCACACAAAAATAAACTGTATTATTGGCTCACAACACATGCAAAGCCAATTGCATTTACCAATAGTCAGGACACCAAGGCATGTTACTTTTCTGTACAACTCTGTAATTAGGCCATGAGCTACTGAAGTTCTCGTGTGTTCTCAATAGCCAGATCTCAGTCATTAACATTACATGTGCCTTGTGATTTAGGAAACAAGCTGTTCAGTGCTTTATTTATTTATTTATTTATGACGGTGGCAACCATTCTAAAAATGTAACAGAGCTGGAAGAATGTTAAGGCACAAAGATTGTTCCATGGGAACTGAGATTGTGCCATGTGAAGCAGTAGTTAACACTGAACAGCTGGAGCCCTTCTTTGAAAACAGAGCTACAGAGTCACTTGGTGGCCACGGAGAGATGAATATTCCATCTAATTCTTAGTAGCAGAGATAAGCAATCAATGGTCTAAAACACACTGCAGAAGTAATCCAATTTGAGACTACTTTAACTGCCATGGCTCAATGCTAGGAAATTCTGGGAACTGTAGTTTTGTGAAATATTTAGCCTTCTCTGTCAGAGAACTCTGGAGCTACAATAAACTACGGTTCCCAGGATTCCCTAGCACTGAGCCAGGGCAATTAAAGTGATATCAAACTGGATTATTTCTGCAGTGTGCTTTGGACCTAAGACTCTGGTTCGAATCGCTACTTGCCCAGGGAAACCCACTGGATGGTCACGAGCAAGTAACACTCTCTCATCCTCAAAGGAAGGCAAAGACAAAACTCCCTCTGAATAAATCCTGCCAAATTCCTTATGATTGCCATAAATTGGAAACAACTTGAAGGCTACAACAAACCAGTTTTGGTCGCTGGGGCTCACACTATCTTATGTTGCTGTTGTGTGCCTTCAAGCTGACTTCTGGGAACCATAAAGCAGTGACCATATCACTGGGTTTTCTGAGGCGGAGTGTGTGCCGAGACCAAGGTCACCAGAGTGGTAGTTATTTTACTATTTGTTTCATTTCTAATGATGGTAGAATTTGTGAGACAGGAATGTAAAAGATAGTAGCCTTTCTAAAGAACTACCTGAGCTGGTTAAGGGTATTGTTTACTTTGCTCTCTCACTGTGAAAACATTCATTTGTGACATGTGCATCTACAAATATACGTAAGACCAGAATGTCTGCCTGAGATACATTATTCTTTCCACTCCTTCCACCCCGTCAGGTTCAGATCCACAGTCCTACTGCAAACCACAGATTTACCTTGTAACTAATATAGCCCCAACTTGTTTTCTAACTAGCCACAAGCATTCCAGTGACTCAATTGTTATTTTGGAGCCCAAGACTGAATGAGCATTTTTCCCGTGAGCGCTGGAAGATTACAGGTAAGCAGTGCACAGGAGATGTGTGCGCATGTGTGCGTATGCAGTTTTCTAAGGTCATAAACTTGGAGATGACTTAATCCCCCAAAAATTCTCCAGTCATGCCTGCCAACACTAAGCCTTAGCACTTGCAACATCTTCTAACAGTGGCAAAAACCTTTGTCCTTCCAGACGTTTTGGATTTCAGCTCCCAGAAGTCCCAGTCCACATGGCCACTGACAAGGAAATATAGCAGCTGAAAATTGAAATATCTGATAGGCTCAGGAATGCATGAACATTTTGCAGGTTTGTATATTAAGAGAGAAGGCAATGAATAATACAAGCATATGGTTGTATATATTTTACATACTACAATTAATTGACCTTTTTTCCTCTTCTCTGGTTTTGTAAACTTAGAAGAGATTTAGTTATTAAGACACCTGTTGTTCTATGAAAACACATTTGCACAATGTTATAGAAAATATTATTTATATCACTATAACACAGGGTCTGAAAGAAAAAACACATCAACAGCTGTCTGACATTTAAAAAGGGAAGACACATGGAAAACAATTCTGATCCATGTAACAGATTAATTATAAAAGTATAGTCAGCCCTCCACATTTGTGGCTTTGACTTTTGCAGATCCGATTATTCACGAATAATTCAAGTAATATGTTCTCCCTATGAATCTCTAGGTCCTTCAGCACGACTCTGCCAGACGTTGACTATAGAGTAGGAATGGAAGACCTAGAGATTCCTGAGGAAAACACCACCCCATTCATTTGTAGGCCCTCCTGTGCAAGCCCTTCTGTGGTCAACTTCCAATAGATGTTGATCAAAGAGTTGCACTGGAGGACCTAAAAATTCCTAGAGAGGTGTTTTCTCAGGTTAAAAAAATGGTTTTTTTTAATTTGCAGTTTTTCCACTTTTATGGGGATCCTGTGCCCCAACCCCAGCAAATGTGGAGGGCTCACTATATTTTTTAAATCACCAGTTAAGTTTCAAACATTGGGTTGCTATGGTACACTCACTATACACTCTTACTCTATTTTATTGTGTATCCTGAAAGAATACAATTACCCTTCCTTTTTGGCAGGGAATCTGTTCCGGACCCAATTGCGAAAATGGAGTTTTGCTTATATTCAAGCCCCAATGGCTTGAATATAGGCATGCATTGCTGGGGTGTGCCCCATTCATTCCTCCTCCGTCATCCCTCGCACATAAGCGAGGGATGCGAGTCTGAAGACCATAAGAAGAGAGGGAGAACTGTATATATGAGCTCATACTATGAAGAAACAAGACACACGGTTCAATTTATCATCAACAGTAGAATCATTAGGGTGCGTTATGTCATTCCTCTAAAAAACCATTTACCTTTCCATAGTATGTACAGTTGTATGAAACTGATAAAAAGCACTCAGTGAAAAAGACAAAGGTTAGTAATGCGTATGATGTAAGGAGTGTTGTATAGTGCAAGAAATGTGTACAAGAAACCCACATCCTAATCCCCAGTGACCCATGAATCAGGATAGGTGACCTTGGATTTGCCACTTTCTCTTGCTCAGACCTACCTCACAGGGTTATGCTGCAAATAAATTGGGCAGAAGGAGCCACACAGGTCGATGGCATGGCAGGAAAGGTAAAACGTAAATTTAGCTACTGAATAAGTAACCGTGAACAGTAGCTCAACAAAATAGAAGAGGCCCTCGAGAATTGGGAAATTTGTCTGCTTTTGACAAATTTGGAAAATTACGCAGAGGCAAGCTAGGAGGTAAAAGGAGAAAGCAGAGTCACTTTGGACTTAGGACAGAGAAACCAATTTTTGTTTCGTTTTCAGTCACCTCTACTTACCACTGACTTACCATGCTTCGCAAAGTAGAGAGGTTGTGTAGCAGCTTTGAGACTAACTGGAAGAAAGAAGCTGGCAGCACGAGCTTTCGTAGACTTCAGTCTACTTCCTCAGATGTATTTGGTGTCTACCAAAGCTCATCCCGCCAACTTCTTCCTTTAGTTAGTCTCAAAGGTGCTACAAGTTCTCTCTCTATATACTTGGTTCCACAGACTAAAATGGCTCTGTCTTTGACAGTTTCACAAGTCCCTACAACTCCCTACCACTTAAGAGAAGGATCCACACCCCACTCAGGTACTGTAAACAGAGTTTGGAAATGTTACTTTCTCAAGTTTGAACTGTCACAACGCCCACGACCCAACAAGCACGGCAACTGGTCATGCTGGCTGGGGATTCTGGGACTTGTAGGCCTAGACGATGACATGGAGAAACAAGGCAGGAAAGAGGCAAAAGGTTGTGACTGTTGTTTGCCCAAGCCCAGAAGAAGAGACTCTTGCTTCTTCTTGAGGAACCCTGGAAGAATCGAAAGGCAGAGTCCAAAAGAGGAGACAAATGCCTGACATTTGTGCAAACAAACCTGGAGGGGAACTGTTCAGAAATGTTTCAGGTTAAAAAAAAAAAAAAAACAGCGGCCTTTGAAGGCACAAATAATGGAAGGGATGCCTCTGAGCATGTACAAAAGGCAGCAATGGCAAAAAGCAAGAGAAACTTCAACCACATCCAGACTGGAGAGACAACCCGTTTTGGCACCGCTTTAAGCGTCTTGGCTCAAGGCTATGGAATTCTGGGAGTTGGAGTTTGTTGGGTCACTCGCTATGGAATTCTGGGAGTTGGAGTATGTTGTTGTCTGGGTCACTCGCTATGGAATTCTGGGAGTTGGAGTATGTTGTTGTCTGGGTCACTTGCTATGGAATTCTGGGAGTTGGAGTATGTTGTTGTCTGGGTCACTTGCTATGGAATTCTGGGAGTTGGAGTATGTTGTTGTCTGGGTCACTCGCTATGGAATTCTGGGAGTTGGAGTATGTTGTTGTCTGGGTCACTCGCTATGGAATTCTGGGAGTTGGAGTATGTTGTTGTCTGGGTCACTTGCTATGGAATTCTGGGAGTTGGAGTATGTTGTGGGGTCCAGAGCGGAGCTCCGCTCCGCTCTGGGCCCACAACAAACTCCAACTCCCAGAATTCCATAGCAAAGATCCAGAGAAATTAAACCCGTGCCAAAACCGGGTTATTTCTCCAGTGTGGATGCAGCCACTTTCTCAGCCTCAAAAACTACACTCTCTCAGCCTCAAAACTCCTTACTGCTCCCTACTTGGAGTCTGCGGCCTCCAATCGAGGCTGACGGGGCGAGTCTGAGGGGAAGAGAGCGGGGCCGAGGCCTCCTTCCTCCTCCTCCTCCTCCTCCTCCGCTGAGGCCTACCTGGACTTCCCGACGCCGCTCTCCCCGATGATGAGGATCTTCAGCGTCGTCAGAATGTCTTCGTCCATCCCGACGCGGAAGAAGAAGGAGAGACCTCGACGACGACAAGACCGAGACTGAGACGCCTTCTCCGCTCTCCCCTTCCTTCAGCTGCCACGTCTTCTTCTGCGCATGCGCCGCCAAAGGCCACGCCCACCTTATTTTCCGAGGCTGGGCGAAAGGGGGCGTGGTCTCTATCTCGCGCATGCGCGGAGGGGACGCTTCCGCCTCGCGACTGGCCACGCCCCTTCCTCAGGTGTTGGGGATGATAATAGGGCGGAGGCGCATGTGCAGATTGAGGCGATGTTTCTCTACGTTCGGGAGACCTTTTAGTGGTTTGAGCTTAAGGCTGTGGCTGCCTCAGGTGTTGTTGATTGACAGCAGCACGGCCGCGCATGCGCAGATTGAATTTTCCGCCTCTGAGGCAATGTTGTTTGTGCTGTTCTTGGATTATCTTCAAGACCTTTTAGTGGTTTTGAGGGTCAGGCTGTGATTATACAGGCCAAGGGTTTCCATTGAGACATGAGCCCCCATTGGGTGACCTTGGGCAGGTCACACTCTCTCAGCCTCAGAGGAACTATTATATTAATAAATAATAATAATAATAATAATAACAATAATTTAATAATAATAATAATAATAATAATAATAATATAATAATTTCTTGTCTCTCCCAATGGATTGAGGTGGGATTACAGCACAAAATAAAATACAAAAAAAACACAATAACATTACAAATCCCTATATACCTACCCTCCCACCATAAACAAAAAATTATCAGCTACAATAATTACAAATATAAATAATTAAATAGGAAGAGGAAGGCAATGGCAAATCTGAACAAATCTTGCCCCATACTAGAGGCATCATGGACTCTGGAAACCAGGGTTTGATTCCCAGCCCAGCCATGAGACCCACTGGGTGACCTTGGGAAAGTCACACTCTCTCAGCCTCAGAGGAAGGCAATGGCAAACTCCCTCTGAAGAAACCTTGCCAAGAAAGACCCACGACAGGTTCACCTTAAGTCAGGAATGACACAGTATTCCAGGTGGGGCCTGACCAAAGCAGAATAGAGTGGTACAATTATTTCCCTTGATCTAGACACTATACTTCTATTGATACAGCCTAAAATAGCATTGGCCTTTTTAGCTGCTGCATCACACTGTTGACTCATGTTCAACTTGTGGTCTACTACGACTCCCAGATCCCTTTCACATGTAGTCACCTTAAGCCAGGTGTCCCCTGGCACCTCCAATTGCCCCCAACAAACTGGGTACCGATTTTACTGAAGGATGCAAGGCTGAGTGGACCTAGGAGTCCCTGGGATCAAACTCACAAAAGTGAGGAAGACAGCATCCAAGATGGCTAGATTCAATCAGGAAGGTCATGGGCCTGAACCTGCACAACTTGAGCACAGTGGCTGAGAAGGGGGGTCCTTGGAGATGCCTCATGTACAGGATTGCCATGAGGCAGGGTTGACTTGAGGGCAGTTAACAACGAACAACAACAACATTGTAATGTAGAATCTAGACGAAAAGGACAAGTATGGTCACCTGCTCTGAGAACAGCTCTGTATTATTTATTTATTGTATTTATACCTTGCTCTTCAGAAATGCTCCCTGCGTGGCTCTTGGCGGCTAAAAGATCCTGCAGCTTCTCTTCTCCCACAATCAAAGTCAGCCTTGTTTTCCCTAAGGAATATAATTACCAGCGATTGCACATACAATAACAATAATTATGCTGTATGTAGGAGCAGAGTGCCTTGTTCCAACTCACACCCATCACAGGCTGTGAAACAAAGGAAGTGCAACCATGATAAAGCCCACTGTAATGTTAGTGCCACTGTGGTAACCCATTAGCAGCTAAGAACTGAAGGATGTGAGCCCTATATGTGAGTCCCAAGCAGCACAGACAACCAGAGGTTACTCCAGTGACAGCATATTTAACCAAAACAAACAAAACCCCAATTTCATTTCTTGGCTATGCCTATTGTGTTAAAGATGGAGTTTGAGAGACAAATTGTCATTTGGTAATTGGATTGACTCATAAAATCAAGAAGCTCTAGACCCTGGAATAACCCAATAATCAGTTGGAAGGGAATGCAGGGACCTAGTCCATGTCCTGCCATTGAAGGATACAAAATGAAAGCACTCTGTCCTGAAAGATGCCCATCCAAAACATTTGTTTAAAGGCTATCAAAGAAACAGAGTTTATCACCTAAGGCAGTCAACTGTAGAACAATTCTTACCACCAGGAAGGTCTTCCTCATTGTTTACATGGAATCTTTTTTTCTTGTAATTTGAATACAGTACATTGATTCATGTCCACGTCTCGGGAGGCGCAGCAAACAAGTTTGTTTGATCTTCTACATGACATGGAAGAATGATAGGGTATAATGGACACTGCAAATTGAGCAATGTCTGCATGTTCCCTTTTCCTGGCTTAAGCAAAGGTGAAGATGCTACCGGTATTACACGTGACACAGCAAAGGTGCTATGTAAATGCTACCTCCCAAATTTAAAAAATGTTATTATTATTAATAATAATAATAATAATAATTATTATTATTATTATTTCTTACCCGCCCCTCTGTCGAAACAATTGGGGCGGGGTACAACAGATTAAAAACAATTACCAGCCACTCACCTCTTAAAATAGAATTAAACTGACAAGAATTAAAATCAAGTTACTATTAAATAAAAATAAAAATAAAACATATCACACATATTAAAACCCATAGTGCTGGCCACAGCATAGGATAACCTCAGAATGTGAGGAGCCAGGGAATCGGCTGGAAGATTTTTGGAGCCGGGAAGATTATAGGGTTTCTGGGAAGGCCTGCTGAAAGAGATGCATCTTTAGAGCTGTTTTGAACAGTCTAACAATGTAATTAGACAGATCTCGTCCAGCAGGCCATTCCATAGCCTGGGAGCAGAAGCCGAGAAGGAGGCCTGTGCCAGCCTGGTCTTTATAGGCTGTAGCAGGTTCCTCCCAGAGCACCAAAGTGTGCGGGAGGATTAATATGGGGAGAAGCGGTCCCTAAGATAAGATGGACCCAAGCCATGTAGGGCTTTAAAGATTAAAACCAACACCTTGTACTGTGCTCAGAAGCTGATCGGCAGCCAGTGGAGAGCTTTAAGCACAGATATAATGTGCTGTCTCCTAGATGTTCCACTAACAAGCCTGGCTGCCATATTTTGGACTAGTTGAAGTTTCCGGGTTAGGCACAAGGGTAGCCCCATGTACAGCGCGTTATAGAAATCCAAACGTGAGGTTACCAAAGCATGTACCACTGTTTCCAGGTCCTTTAGATCCAGCTATGGGCGCAGCTGGTGTATCAGCCAGAGCTGATAACAGGCACTCTTGACCGCCGCATTCACCCGACTTGTCATGTGAAGCAACGAATCGAGAAGTACCCCCAGACTGCAAACAGAGTCCTTCGAGGAGAGTGTGACTCCATCTAGGACTTGGAGCTGTATTCCCGAGCCTGGTTTCGGGCCTGTAACTACAAGTACGTCTGTTTTGTCTGGATTGAGTTTCAACCTGTTTTTCCTCATCCAATCCATTACCGCCACAAGACAGTCATTGAAAGGAGAGATGCCATCTGAAGTCTGAGCCGACGATATGGTCATGGATATATCTGAGTGTCATCAGCGTACTGAAGACACTGAGCTCCATGCCTCTGGATGATCTCACCCAGCGGCTTCATTTAGATATTAAACAGCATCAGGGACAGGATGGCGCCCTGAGGGACACCACAATTAAGCTCAGACTTGGAAGAGCAATTGTCCCCGAGCCTCACCCTTTGGGATCTACCGGAGAGAAAGGACCAGAACCACCGAAGCGCGGTGCCTCCAATCCCCAACTCCCTTAGCCAATCCAAAAGGATGGAATGTTCTACAGTGTCGAAAGCCACAGAGAAATCCAATACATTATTAGCCAGCTTTCACAAGTTATCTTAAGAGCATTTAGGATGTATACACACTGCAGAAATAAAGCAGCTTATTTAACTCTCATGGCCTCATCCTGTGAAGTCCTGGAATTCTGTACCCTGGTCTCTCAAAAGAGCTCTAGTGCCTTACAAAACTACAAATCCCAGAATTCTGTAGGATAGTCAGGGAAAGGATGCATCCACACTGAAAAAATAATCACACCATTTTAACTGCTATGGCTCAATGCTATGGAATTCTGATGATTGTAGTTTATTGTGGCACCATAGCTCTCTGACAGAGAAAGCTAAAGAAATGTCTCACAAAACTAAAACTCCCAGAATTCCTTAGCATTGAACCATGGCAATTAAAGTGGTGTTAAACTGGATTATTTCTGTAGTGCAGACAGCCCCAAAGTCTCTGTATATGCTGTGCTGTTGTCACTGAAACACAAGGTAGCATTCTTGAAGGCAACCCCACTGTAGATACAATTATTCAGTGCTAAGACAGATATATAGAATGAGAATTCAGTTTGTTAATAAATATACTATGTAACATTGTTCATTTGTCATCAAACTTATCAGAGGAATAGTAAACAGCTGGCCTTCCTTATCTACAGATTCAACCATCCATGGTTTGAAAATATTTAAAAAACATACAAATTCCAAAAAGCAAGCTTGATTTTGCCATTTTATATAAAGGACACTATTGTGCTATGCTATTTAATGGGACTTGAACATCCACGGATTTTGGTATCGGGGGGGGGGGGGGGCGGTACTAGAACCAAACTCCAGCAGATACCAAATGACCACTGTATATTAAAAAAGAAAAAAAAACAATTATATTAACTCACCATGGTATAAGTCGAATACACTAGAACTGTACATGACTCTTATCTGAATCACATGAGATCCTTTATTATTTTCTTAAAAAGCATATAAAAACAAAAACAATAAATCCTCTTGGATGCTGCCAAAAGTATTATGGCTAAAACATACATAGCAAAAAGACATGTGAAGTAGACCCATCAAGTGCAAGTGGCTTGAGGCACAAAACTTTTTGAAGAATGCATTTCTCACAAAAGCCTCACCCACTGAATAGCCTACCCACTAATGCTTCCCACTGAATGAATGCTTTCTTGTATATCAGAATCAGAACCCGCTGTGTCATTTTTAGAAGGATCAGTTTGTTGCACACTTTGATCTCCTGCAGCAAAGCTTGATGTATAGGGAAGCCTTTTTGAGGAAACTTTACTGTTTTCACTAGCAACATTGCTGAATTTATTACTGTACCCACTGTACACATTTATACTGGGATCAGAGACTGAACGCTGAGTAGTAACTGGTTGCCTCCTAGAAGAATCTTTTGCCTCTAGTTGCAGAGGTTGGCTGCTCTTCTCCAAAGATATTGCTTTTGATGCATTCTCTTCCATGTTCCAGCTATCAATTTTATCTTCAACTTCTTCCCATAAGCTCTGCTGGGGCTGACCAATGACCTGAAGTTCTTGTGCATTTGCTACAGCAGGTAGGGCATTATTTGCAACTTGATATGGACTTAAACGTGTCTGGAAGCTGATAGCACCAGGATGAGTGGCTGAACCAGAATTCTGGAATGAAGAAAAATAAATTCATAGTCAGCTCCCTTATGAAGTTAAAAAAATTTTTTTTTCAAAAGATTAGGGTGAATGGAGAGAGACTGGGAGACAGGTAGGGAAAAATATTTTAGACTCCTGCTTCAGGCTCCTGCTACATGGAGATAAACGCATATGTGGTGGATTGATCCTTCATTCACCCAGAGAATGCTAAGATAATGCTAACAGCGTTAACAATGCAATTCTCATTGTTAGTATTTTCTGCATTTAATTTCCATACCTCTTCACTGTCTACAATTCCACCCCCAATCTCATGTGCCACCTATATAATATAATCTGACATTCTAGATAACACTTCAAGCATCTGATGTGGTGCATTATAGTTATACTCCATGAATGCTAATGCTATAATCACAGTGTTAATATGGAAAATGCTATGGGATTTTTTGTTGTTTCGGATTAAACATAATGTGACCGCCCCTTTAGCAATGCTACCTACAGCTATGACCTAAAAAGCATTTTTAGAATGGAGATTCTTTATGACAAAGCATGCTAAATAAGCTAATTATTTTTCTCTTTATTTCCCTATGTCAGGAGAAAAGAAAAGGGAAAAAACTCACCTAACATATAAAAATATATAGCTAGCAGTTTCTCCCAATATCAGGATGAGACTAGATGCTCTGCTTAGCACTATTTGTAAGAAGATTCTCTCAGTCCATTTATACTAACTGATAAAATGTGCTGATTGGTCAAGTGAAATTTCTGGATGAATAACAACTTGTAACCAAGATACTGTAAAGTCAAATTGTACATGTAAATAATTCCCTTTATGGTTACTCCCCCAGCTATGAGACTCTCTCCCTATGTGTATGTTAAGTAAAATCAAGATCAAGTATCATTTAGAAGTGTTCAGAAGCGGTAATATGGTTTCTTTTTTTCAAAGTGCTGTATCAGATCATTAGCCTCATCACTGCAAACCTTATAGTCATGAGTTTTCTTTGGGTATCATAAAAACAAGAGTTTGATATTGTGAGGTCTGAGTTTTCTTTGGGTATTATAAAAACAAGAGTTTGATATTGTGAGGTCTGAACAGAGATCAATGTATGGGAAGTGTGTAAAGCACAGCTTATGGCCCTGATGGCAAACCTATGACAGGCGTGTCAGCACTGACACACGTAGCCTTCTTGATGACACACGGCCGCTGAGGCCGCTGCATGCCGAGAAGAATGTTTCATCCTCGGCTCCTGCACGGCCAAGTGCAGTAGGCGAGGATGAATAAGACTCTAGTTGTAAATGTATCATCCTTGGCTACTGCATTTGGCCATGCTGCGTCCCACTGCTCCCGGCTCTGCCTGCGGAAGTGAAGACAAAGATCCTGGCTTAACCAGAAGTCCCAGAACTAGATGCTCTGTGACGGACTTCTGTTGTTTTGGCTTACAGACCTCCAGCACAGAGTGTCTAATAGGGGAGGATGAAACATTTGCTGCTCCCGATGATGAAACTAGTAGCAAATGTTTCATCCTCCTCTATTAGACACTCTGTGCTGGAGGTCTGTAGGCCAAAACAACAGAAGTCCGTCACAGAGAGTCTAGTTCTTTGACTTCTGGTTAAGCCGGGATCTTTGCCTTCACTTCCACTGGCAGAGCAGGGAGTAGCAGACCGCAGCAGGGGACGCATCTCTGGGGGTCCTGCCATTACCAGTAACCAACAGTTAACCACAGCAACTATTATCTACTGTTCTGGGGTGTCATGAATTTCTAATCCATCATTACTGAGATAAGTAATTTAAACTTTAAATATATAAACTATAAAAATAAGTGATTTAAACTATAAATATAGTGAAACAATGTTTTTTCCTCAAAGTGACACACCACCCGAATTATGCTCAGTTTTTTGTCCAAGTTTGACAAACCAAGCTCAAAAGGTTGCCCATCACTGGCTTATGGCCATGGAACATACAAAAGTAGTTTGTATACAAGCAATCAGCTGGTACCCATAGATGACGTAAATAACATAAATGACAAACAAATGGATGCAGTCAAATACGGGCTGGCAGAAGAGGGATGGAGCATTCAAACCTTAATTCTGGCCCAACATAGAATGAAACAAGGTATTAAAGGAGGAAAAATGTTGCCAGCCCCTAGCACAGTAATGAGTGTATAGGACAGTAATTTTTCAATACTTATGCCTAAGAGGAAAGAGAAACCACATGGAAAGGCTTGCAGGAGGAAACAGAAAAACAAGCAGAAACTATTCAGTTTTATCAGGTAGAGTTTATCACAGGTCGCACACTTACTTTTAAATTCTGCATGTGTTCTTGTCTTTCTTCTTCAAATGACTTCTCCCTTGGTGTTATGGCGGGTTTGGCTAAAGTAGAAGTCATTTGGGGATGGCGTAATAAGCCAAAATCTGATTGGTCTATACCAGCCATTGCTGCAAGCTGTCCAAGTCTATAAGATATAAGAAGCCATAAGCATTTAAATGAGGGTGCTATTCATAGCATATGAAGTGCTCTAGCAGAAGTGTTCTCAAAGCAAAAAGGAAATAAAATTTAAAAAATAATGTACTCTCTACATGAAGAATTAACCACCAGTTCTATATGTTGCCAAGCTGGTATGTGTCCAAAGGAGGGCAACCAAAATGGTGAAGGGTCTGGAATCCCTCTGAGGAGCAATCTATGGAACTGGGTATGTTTAGCCTGGAGAAGAGATGGTTAGGAAGTGATATGATAGCCCTGTTTAAATATTTGAAGGGATACCATATACAGGATGGAGCACTCTAGCTTTCTGCTGCTCCAGAGAATAGGACACGGAACAATGGATGCACGCTTCAGGAGGAACCTTGTGACAGTAAGAGTTCTATGACAGTGGAACACACTCCCTTGGAGTGTGGTAGAGTCTCCTTCTTTGGAGGCCTTTAATAAGAGGGTGGATGGCCACCTGTTTGGGGTGCTTTGATTGTGAGTTCCTGCATGGCAGGGGGCTGGACTGGATGGCTCTTGTGATCTCTTCCAACTCTAATTTATATTATGCCAACAAACTGTAACCTCAGGTAACTGCAGAAAGATGAACCAAAAAGATATAACTGTGTTCTCTTACCCAGCATCTTTAAGAAGATCTAAAAATGCATGAAATTTCTGGAAAGAGCTCTCAATGCTCCCCAAAACTCCTTCATCTTCCAAAATTGTGCTGGCTACTGACTGTGCATGGAGAACCTCTGACATGGAATAATTCAGATTTCTTAAACGAGTATTTTCCAGTTCCAGCTACAAGAAATCGTGAAACAAACTTCCTTTAATTGAAAATTAAACACCTGGCAGTAGGAAGCATGTTTCAGCATTTTATATATCTAGCATTTTGGCTTTGGAATATGTGTTACCCCTTCCCAGTATCCTAGATAAAAAAACACAACAAGCACAATTTAGGCAACTGCAACATTTAGGAGCTGTGAGTGAAGGGTTGCAAATGAAGCCCATGTGCCATATTTATCTCTATTTATCTCTTGAGGTCGTCAGCAAATCTGCAGTTTTCAGGAAAATTCATGGGAAATAAAAATGGTGAAAATGCCCTTATATTACACCACTGCAGTGAGAGACAAGTTACAATGTCTCAACAGTATGGTAACCAAATTTATCAAAAATGTGACTGGTGCATTACAAGAGCTTCTGAGATTTTAATTTAACTATGCAAATTTATCAGTTCTCTGGAAAATAAAGGTTCTCTGAAAGCTATATTTAAAACAAAAATTAAGTAAAATGAAAACAGAACAATACATGAAAATGTAATTATACCAGTATATTCATGATTTATAATGTCTAAACTAATTTACTCAGGATTTTGATGCAGAAATCTTTTAAAGGCACAGAGGGGCATTTATTCTCAACTTCAAGAACTAAATCTGAAAGATATAATGTAGAAGAGCTGAAGTATAGAAACCAAATTTGGACTGGGGTTTCTGCTTGGCACAAAGAAGTATGAGGGGGTATCCCAAAGTTTTAATGATCACCTTTAAAAATTTTGACAGAAAGTTTGTTTGGATTTGTAGTTGTTAAATTAAATCTATGTAGTCACTATAGAATCATAGAATCATAGAATCATAGAGTTGGAAGAGACCACAAGGGCCATCCAGTCCAACCCCCTGCCATGCAGGAACTCCAAGTCAAAGCATCCCTGACAGATGGCCATCCAGCCTCTGCTTAAAGACCCCTAAGGAAGGAGACTCCACCACACTCCGAGGGAGTGTGTTCCACTGTCGAACAGCCCTTACTGTCAGGAAGTTCCTCCTAATGTTGAGGTGGAATCTCTTTTCCTGCAGTTTGCATCCATTGTTCCGCGTTCTAGTCTCTGCAGCAGCAGAAAACAAGCTTGCTCCCTCCTCAATATGACATCCCTTCAAATATTTAAACAGGGCTATCATATCACCTCTTAACCTTCTCTTCTCCAGGCTAAACATCCCCAGCTCCCTAAGGCGTTCTTCATAGGGCAAGGTTTCCAGACCCTTCACCATCTTAGTTGCCCTCCTTTGGACATGCTCCAGTTTCTCCACATCCTTTTTGAATTGTGGGGCCCAGAACTGGACACAGTATTCCAGGTGGGGCCTGACCAAAGCAGAATAGAGTGGCACTATAACTTCCCTTGATCTAGAAACTATACTTCTATTGATGCAGCCTAAAATTGCATTGGCTTTTTTAGCTGCCGCATCACACTGTTGACTCATGTTCAGCTTATGGTCTACTTGGACTCCTAGATCCCTTTCACATGTGGTCTCGTTCAGCCAGGTGTCCCCCATCCTATATCTGTGCATTTCATTTTTCCGCCCTAAGTGCAGAACCTTACATTTCTCCGTATTGAATTTCATTTTGTTAGCACTGGCCCAGCTTTCTAGTCTATTCAGGTCATTTTGAATTTTGATCCTGTCCTCTGGGGTATTAGCTACTCCTCCCAGTTTAGTGTCATCTGCAAATTTGATAAGTATGCCACCAATTCTGTCATCCAAATCATTAATAAAGATGTTGAATAGCACTGGGCCCAGGACAGAACCCTGTGGGACCCCACTGGTCACTTCTCTCCAGGATGAAAAGGAGCCATTGTTGAGCACCCTTTGAGTTCGGCCAGTCAACCAATTACAAATCCATGTAACTGTTAACTTGTCTATCCCACATTTTGCAAGCTTGTTTGCAAGAATGTCATGGGGAACCTTGTCAAAGGCCTTACTGAAATCGAGGTATACTATATCCACAGCATTCCCTTCATCTACCAAGCTGGTAATTTTATCAAAAAAAGAGATCAGGTTTGTTTGGCATGACTTCTTTTTCTGAAACCCATGTTGGCTTTTTGTGATTATGGCATTGGCTTCTAAATGTTCACAGACTCTCTGCTTAATGATCTGCTCTAGCACCTTTCCTGGAATTGATGTCAGACTAACTGGACGATAATTGTTGGGATCCTCTTTTTTTCCCTTTTTGAAGATGGGGACAACGTTTGCCCTCCTCCAGTCTTCTGGGACTTCTCCTGTTCTCCAGGAGTTCTCAAAGATTATTGCCAATGGCTCTGATATTACATTTGCCAGTTCTTTTAATACTCTAGGATGTAGTTCATCTGGTCCTGGAGATTTATATTCATTTAGGTTAACCAAGTATTCCTGTACTATCTCTTTACTTATTCTGTGCTGAAATTCCCCTATTCTGTCTCCATTATCCTTAGGTTGAGCACCCTTTGCCTTTTCTGAGAAGACTGAAGCAAAGAAGGTGTTGAGTAATTCTGCCTTTTCTCTGTCCCCTGTGAGCATTTTGCCATCTTCTGCACGCAGTGGCCCTACTGTTTCCTTCTTCTTCCTTTTGCTGCGGACATATCCAAAAAAGCCCTTTTTATTGTTCTTAACCTCTCTAGCAAGCCTGAGTTCATTCTGCGCTTTAGCTTTTCTGACTTTACCCCTACATGTGCTGGCTATTTGTTTAAATTCCTCTTTCGTGATTTCTCCATTTTTCCATTTCTTATACATGTTCCGTTTAAAACTTAGCTCATTTGAAAGTTCCTTAGTCATCCATCCTGGCTTCTTGAGACATCTTCCATTTTTCTTCCTCATTGGAACTGTTTGAAATTGTGCCTTCAATATCTCCCTTTTGAGAAACTCCCATCCGTCTTGAACTCCCTTTTCTTTTAGTATTCCTGACCATGGGATCACTCCCAGTATTTCTCTAAGTTTATTGAAATTAGCTCTCCTAAAGTCTAGAGTGCGTGTCTGACTATGCCTAGCTTCTCCCTTCCACTGCATAACAAACTCCAGGAGAACATGGTCACTTCCACCTAAGGATCCAACCACTTGCACCCCATCAACTAGGTCTTCCCTGTTGGTTAAGATCAGATCTAAAATGGCTGATCTCCTTGTTGCCTCTTCCACCTTTTGGACAATGAAATTGTCTTCCAGGCAAGTGAGAAATTTGCTAGACTTTGAGGATTTGGCTGAGTTTGACTTCCAGCAAATATCCGGATAGTTGAAGTCCCCCATCACTACTACATCTCTCCTTCCTGATTGTGTGGTCATCTGTTCTAGAAAGGCATCATCCAATTCCTCTGCCTGAGTTGGGGGTCTGTAGTAGACTCCCACAGTAACATCCCTGTTATTTCCCTCTCCTTTAATTTTTATCCAGATGCTCTCCAACTGGCTTCCAGTATTGACTTCCTGCATCTCTTCACTGGTGTATATATCCCTGACATATAATGCTATTCCTCCTCCTTTCCTGCTTGGCCTGTTTCTCTTAAAAAGGTTATACCCCTCTATTTCTACATTCCAATCATGAGACTCATCCCACCAGGTTTCAGTGATGCCTATTATATCATATTTCCCTTGTTGTGCTAGGAGTTCAAGTTCATCCTGCTTATTTCCCATACTCTGTGCATTAGTGTAGAGACATTTAAGACCATGTGTCCTCTTTACTTGCTGCTTTTGCACATTTTTTTGCCTCCTACTGTTGGGTCCTTGCACTGTTTGCCTTGTTCCCTCTATGCCACTTGGACTATTCTCTCCATCCCTTTTGTCTTCCAGTATAATGTCTCCCTCCCCCACATAACTCAGTTTAAAGCCCTCCTGATCAGATTCTTCTAGATTTATACATTTTTCCCAGTGTATCTTGACCCTCCAAATACCTGATATTGTAGAAGTCTGCAGATTGCGCCTTACGAGGGGGTATCGTAAAGTAATAATTATCACCTGGAAGTGATTATGGCATATTGATGAAATTTTGTCAGTGTCGTCATTGGTTCCTAAGTGCACGTTGTTGAGAAAATCAACTCATTGCATCCTTTACAGTGGTCCCCCGGGTTATGAAAGTAATCCGTTCCAGATTACCTTTCGTAACCCGAAAATTTTCGTAACCCGGGGGAAAGAGAGAAAAAAAAAGAGACCTCCGGAGGCCTCGGAGAGGAAGGGAAGGCCCGATCCGGCAGATCGGGCCTTCCTTTCCTCTCAGCCGGCAGAGGCCTCCTCGGAGAGGAAGGGAAGGCCCGATCCGGCGGATCCGCGCGGGGCCTTCCCTTCCTCTCCACCGCCGGAGACCTCGGAGGGGAAGGCCCCGCCGGAAGCCGGATCAGGGCCTTCCCTTCCCCTCCGAGGTCTGGCCGCCGGCGGAGAGGAAGGGAAGGCCCCGATCCGGCTTCAGGCGGGTCCGCGCGGGGCCTTTCCTTCCCCACCGCCAGGCTCGTCCTGCCCGGCGCAGGCCTCCTTCGTAACCCGGGGATACATTCGTAAGCCGGGGCCATTTTTCTGGCCCCGGCTCTTTCGTATCCCGGGATTTTCGTTCCCCGGGAGATTCGTAACCCGGGGGACCACTGTATTTTTGTGACTGGCTCTGCTAGAAGTGACTAAAGTGTAAAATCCTTGTTAGGCGCAATCTGCAGACTTCTACAAAAATGGTATTTGGAGGGTCAAATATCGCTGGGGAAAATGTGTAAATCTGGATGGTGACTACATAGAGGTAAGTTATCAAAACAAACTTTCTGTCAAATTTGTTTAAAGGTGATCATTAAAGCTTTTGGATACCCCCTCATAGATGTCTAGCATATATTGAGAGAATGTTTTTCATAACAATATAATGCAGTATTGTCACTATACAACTCAAGAAGTACAGAAGCCATACAGATGTCACAAGCAGACTTCATATATGGCCCTGAATACAGAAAAAGCTAACCTCTCTGTTCAAACCAAATAGTAAACATTTATTTAAATAGAGGGTTATATTACTGAGTGTATTTCAAGGGCCCTGAGACAGGTGGTGGTGGGAGCCTTGCATCTTACTATACATTGATGTTTTTGCTCTTCAGTGCTTTTTGCTGATAAACTGCTGTCAAACACAGCTCCAAATACTCTGTTTGGAAATAAAAAAACTCAATTTGGAAAGCCCTTAGAACCTAAAATTTTAGAAAATCCAGATTCTGGATATATAAAACGAAACTTTGGTTAGATGATTATAATAGAACCATAGTGCATTCTTTTAAAAAAGATGATGAAATACTACAGAAGAAACTGTGAGCTTACCTCCATTATCCGTTCCTCAGCAGTTACTCTTGCTTTTCGTTCTTCCTTTAATCTTAACTGACACTCTTCATAATCCATCTATCAGAAATAACAAGCAGTCTGATGAGGCACCTGCCAGTTGCATTCTATGAGAACTGTACTCAAATCAGACTTTCTTCCAGCTATATTTAGATTTTTCAAAATTTACTAGGTACTCTTTGTTCTTCATCAGAAGTGTTAAAATCAAAACAATCAAAAAACCACCAAAGCATAAACTAGCATATTGCTGTTGCTGTCATTTCTGCATTGCTTCTCCTCTACACAATTCCTAAAGTAGTTTAAACCAGCACCAAAAGAAACTAAAACATTAAAAGCACAATAATGTCCAGGCACACAATTTTCTCTAAGATAACAGGCATAGCTTAGTAGTAGAAATCATACGCTTTGTATGCAGAGACCTGCTTTCAGTAGGAAGCAATCACACTTTACAAATATCTTAAGGATCAGAGCTGCAGAAAATCTCTGCCCATCATCAGGAGTACCAACTATCAAAGCCAGACAATACAGGGCTAAGTATCAACAATCTAACTAAAAAGCAACTTGGTTGATTCAGAAGCATTTTTGACTGAACATTAAGAAGTTTTCAGTCTTTAAAAGCAATTGTTGCTGTAGAGAAATACAGCTGCATGTTTCACAGAAATACTTTCTCAACTATCATGTCCCCTATCCCAAGAGGCACAGAATGGCCAAATTTAGCAATCCCTGCATGCCCAAAGAACCCAAGTATTTGTGGCAAAAGCACATATTGTCTAGCTTCTCCCATTGTTGCTCCTGGTCAAAAAGCCAATCTGTTCTCATTTTAGAAGTTGTTTAGCTCATGGTTTGTGAGAATTTTCTATACTCCTTTTCACGACATGTATTAGGAAACTCTTTAGAATAGTAAACAATTGCATGACAAACACATTACCTAGCCCTACATGATTACTGCACTGCTTTTGCCTTTAACAAAATCTAAGTAACCATACCTGTAACTGGTGGCATTGTTTCAAGTTAATTATGTCTGGAGATTCTTTGTCAGCATTTTCACACATAACATCTTGTATGGCACCTTCTGTCTCAGTTTCAGATGTAGAACCACTTTCCACAGTAACTTTCACAGGGATACCAGCCTGGATACATAAGGTAGGCACAGGAGATGCAGTCAGGTGTAAATATATTCATTTTCAAACACTGGTGAAAGCTTCAGTGAAGCATCATTTCCTGGATTTGGAAGTAAGAGTACACCTCTTCCTCAACTCAAGATCAAGTATTTGTTATTTGAATGGGAAAATATATACCAAATTCCCTTGGCAAATTCAAGCAAGAATATTTCCAATCATGCATAATTACAATTATTTATTATAATTTATTATAATTATAAAAAAGTATGCGCACATAACTCAATTACAAAACTTAACACTTGATTTCTGCTTTATTCTAGAAGCCATATTACCTGGATTTGCAAAGGAAATTCATGGATTTTCTTCCCAGATGAAGCCCTAAAAATAAATTAAATGTTTGAGGTAAAGGGAAAAAAAGAAGAAGCCAAGAAATGTAGTGCTATTCATCTGATTTAAGTCTACGAATACCTCTAAGCCAGACTTATTTCATCCTCTCAATTTGTCCACTTAATATTTCCTATCTTAAAGTCTTGTTTTTCCACTTCTCCCCTGCCTAATATAGTAAAAGTACAGCAGAAAGTTGCTAAGTAGTTTGTAGTTCCATTCACTACCTTTGCTTTACTTGTTTCCCATATTTATTTGAAATACTCTCCTATTCACAGATACAAGTTTCACCACCAAGACGTAGGCTAACTCTGGGCCTCCTTCTCCAATTCCAATTAAAGTGAGGCAAGTGACACTAGCTGTTCACAATAACATATGTAGAATACATTTTTATGTCTCTTACGTTTTTATTTATGCACTAGTGTCACAAATCCACTTCTGCAGCATCTGGCTGCACAACGGATTCCTGAGTTATGAAAACAGCCACTGCAATATCAAGAATCCTATCTGTCCCATACATGAGCCATGCTTGTTGCCAAGCTGCAACGCGTTCAAGGGCTTAAACAATTTGCAATGCAAAAGTAAATATATTACTTGTCAAGTATTTGATTAAAAGCCAAGGTATGAACCAACAAGTTTCTGCGCAGAAACAGTCTTCAGGACTATATATTTTTATATGTAGGTTCAATTAAGGAAGTTTACATTATTCAGTGAAAAGATATACCTACATTACGAAAGAATTCTCTATCTGCTTCTTACACATTATTACCATCCTTGGTACCTCCATGGGGCATTTTCTCACTGCCTTCAATATATATTACCTGTGTTGTTTTGCACGTTCAGCAGTACGCCATGGCAGAAACCCACGTGCGCCTGGAGGCAATGGCTTTGGAGCATAGCTGTCTTGGTCACATGACAGTGTCTTACCAGGAGTTGAGGATTTCTTTGAAGCAAATCCTTTATTCATCAAGAAAAGGAGAAGAAAGATATTGTTATAGATATTGCAAAGGAGCAAATAAAAAATAAAAAAAATCAAGATTAAGAGATGTATGAGATTGAAAGTGAAACCCCATGTCAATCACCTAAGAAAAATGTGCTCCTGAATCTACCCAGAGACTGTTTTAATTCTGCAAATTCTGTTATGTTCCACATCTGATAGATAGGAGGTTACAGTAACTTGGAAAAAATACCGCCAGAAATATCAATAATGCTCTTCCTGTCTACTATATAGGTTCATAATATGTTTAAGTACTTCCCCAAGTAATCAAATTACTGGGATTCCCTTTTTGTATTCATTAGGCTCGAAAACATGCTGTGAAGGAGGAGAATGATTTTTTTAAATTAGAAAACCAACCAGTTTAATAAGAACCCAACCATATAGATCATACATCAATACCATGGGAGATGTATAGCTATAATTGGCATATCAGACATAAAACACACTTGCTGAAATCTCTATGAAAATTATAGCCTTAGTAGAAATGTTCCTTTAGATTAAGGGGTTCATAGCCTATGGTCCTTGAACTTTTTGGGGTCCATGAAACCAGTTTTTTTGTGTCTTTCTTTTCCGTTCCTTTGAAAATTGTGTTTAAATGTATATCTCAAGGAAGAGAGTCCACTGCTTTCATTCTCAAAGGGATCCATGACCCAACAAAGACTAAAAACCACTGCTATATACTCAGCTAAGCATGCTTAAATATTACTGGCAAGTCCTACAAAGGCGAACAGGACTTTTTCCCAGTAAATCTACTTAAGGAGACAATGTTGCTTATGGCAGCAATTACACAGATTAATGTTAGTCAAGTTTACAAGGGAAAAAAACCTCGATGAATTTAATGTTTTTCCACTCCATGACAAAGCACTCTTACATAATTCTATATATCTTCAAATATGTAGTTTACATATATGTATATGTATTACAGAGGTCTGCACATTTGTTTCCCCAAAATTTACAGGTCATACTATTTTGTATGCTTACCTCTATGTCTCCAGATTACTGAAGCAGAAGTTGAAAAATAGCCAAATGAGATACATTAAGTGAAAGGATATTATAGATACCCTTATGCTTTAAAAACCAGTCCAGTAACTGACTCACAATGAATTATTAAGTCAAGGTTCTTCTACATCCCCTAAAGCTTCACTTTATTTATTTATTTATATCCCACCTTTCTCCTGATACTTTAAGGGACTCTACACCTTACTTATGAAACCTGCAAAACCCTTAGCCTAAGCAATCCCTAACCTAAGAAATTTAATTACAATTAAAGCCCGAGAATGAGCCTTTTTTGTCATATATAATTCAAGATAAAATACACTGTGTAGTAAAACAGTCTAAAAATACAACATTTTTCAGAATTCAGTCATTGTATCACTCTATCACAGGAGTACACATTTCCATTTCCTGCCACTGCCTGGGCTCAGTACTTTTTGATAATCAGAACAAGAAGTTACCATCTTCCTCTATAACATGAAGCAGGAGAAGAAGTGACAATTAACCCTGCAGTTAGTGGACAAGGGATTCCACAAAGTAATAGAAGAGTCTCTTGTCTTCCTCCCCAATTCAAGATAAAGAAGAAAAGTCAATTCTGCAATTAAAATGAGATGGCCCCAAGCACTGTAGCCATCTCCTTGCCAAAATGAGCCCAAGCTTATCTGCCCCATTTGACAGAGAAGACTTGTATTGGCCATTTTTGGCAAGAGATAATCTAAGCACAATTTCTGCCACTTGCTATTAAAACGAACCCCAGCTATTAGGCTCTAATGGTTAAGATACCCTTCTGTCAAAGACAAGCCACTGCTTCTGTGCATCAGCTTGAAAAGTCTGGAATTGGAGAGAAAAGCAAGTACCTGCCCAGACCTCTCATGAGGCTGCTTCTCTATGCACATTTACCCAGACTAAGGACCACTGGACACTATGGGACTTATTTCCAAGGAAATTGTACTAAGGAGATGGAAGGGGAACTGGTTAACATCTAAGCAGTTTTATCTTCACTTTTCAAAGGATGATGGATAGTTAGAGAAGGTAAATTTTCAGATATAGTCAAGAACTTACATGGGATCCTAGAATACAAGGTGTATTTAGTAACAGAATAGTGAAACTGACAAAATTTCAGAATTTTAAAAACTTGGTCCTTTTCATTTCAGAATGTTAGAAACTTGGTCCTCTCTTGTCTGTCAGACAAAGATAGTGAGTTTTCAATCTCTACACAATGCAAGCCAAGTTGACTGCCGAACTTTTCAACTGCTTGGAATAAATGGTTACTACAATATCATCTGCATCACAAAGTTGACTCACAGCAGAAGTACTATTTAATAAGTTACCTCCAGAACACTGAATCAAGGAAAAGTGAATTTGGGAAACTTAATGAGCAACCTATTAAGAACTTTCACTATTTGTTTTTACTATCTTACTATTTTTAACACTCACCCCTAAACAAATGGCCATGGACAAGAAATTAACACTTATAAATGCATTTGTGTATCACTTCACATAGAAAAAATGAATATAATTACCAATACGAATTGTAGCTTTTCCTTTCCTGCCATTTCCCAAGATAACTGTCCTTTTTTTAGGTTTATTTTTAACATCTTTTGGGGATGGAAGCCATTTGTACTAGAAGAGAGAAGGTATTTTAGTTCAAGATGCACAGACCTCTAAAATTAGTATGCATTCACCCATATCAAGCATAAAAGTTCAAGAATGCCACTAGAATGTACCTCCAAATTAGTTCCATCAGCATTCATGAGAACTCTTTCAATTATTTTCTTCATCAGAGCATGATCTATAAAGAATGAATAAAGAGATTGATGTTTAAGTTATTTAAAAACAATTCAGCTCACGCAGCCATTCTTCTTCCCTCCCTTCTAGCATCGAAGATCAGTTGACTGAAATTAAGGGACAGGACTCAGTGGCTCAGTCCTAGGTCTAGCATAGGCCTAAGTAACAGAGCCTAACCAGAACATTTGAGAATTACTGCTTCTTAAAGTAGCCCTTCAGCAGCTGGATTAGGGGGCTACAGTTATTAACCCCAGAACTCTGTTAGGATAGAACTAAGCATAGAAGCATTAGATGCCTGGTTCCTCTTCCTGGTGGGAAGCGAACTAGGCATCTATTGCTTCTATGCTTAGTTCTATCCTAAACAGAGTTCTGGGGTTAATAACTGCACTCTCTAATCTAATTGCTGAAGGGTTACTTTCTTTTTTACATACATAGAAGAGATATGCAGGGACTAACCCTGTGATAAAATTAGTGCTGGCGAGACACAGATAAAGAAGCAAACCGATACACTCCCTCGGAGTGTAGTGGAGTCTCCATCCTTGGAGGTCTTTAAGCAGAGGCTGGATGGCCATCTGTCGGGGATGCTTTGACTGGGAGTTCCTGCATGGCAGGGGGTTGGACTGGATGGCCCTTGTGGTCTCTTCCAACTCTATGATTCTATGATTCTAGGAAGGAATTCTGTGTTGTTATTGCAGGTCAAATGATCATAAGAAATGGTTCCTATCAGAAGGCAGATACACAATCTTATGGTTTCATTTGATTTGAATTAAAGCAGGACTTCTGGCTGTGGGGCTACCTTGTGACATTTGGTGGTTTCCCATCTTTCATAGATTCCCTAGAGGCCTCTCTGAAGGCTTAGATACCATCTGAAAGAGTGTTACAATATATATGCTGGTATCTTTAGCTCTGCCCACCATTGGAATCTGCTTGCTAATTCCTCTGTAACAGAATTTGGTCCTTGGCCTGAATAAAGCTGAGATAGAGGTAGCTTTGGAGCTAGCACTAGGAAGCAACCATTGCAGAGAAAATTTGCTCCAGTTCCCTTAAGGCTTATTGTATAGTGTTCAGAAGAAGTGTCACTTTCTTGCATACGAGGGAACTGTTTCAGTTGTCTCTTTACAGATATCTACTATTTTCCATTCCTGTTTTTATAGAATGGTACATTGGCATCAACAGCAGCGGTAAATATTTTTTTAAAAAAAAAACATGGGTCTGTTTGCACCAGGAAGGAAGGATAAAAGGATCCTAATGAGGGAATGGATTGTCATTTAAGGGAACAATTATGGTTCTTCGATCCTTTTTGAAGGCACATTGTTGCTTCTTCTAAAAGTCAGTGTGCTTGTGGGTGGAGAGAGACACCTCTGGAAAATCTCAGTTTGTACTATTTTAGGCCAGTCCTTGGTCTTGTCCTTCAAGAGAAAACTTAAAATACAGAGTGCTCTAAACTTCCCATTACTTCATCTTGAGGAAATACTAGTACAGGGATTATAAAGTCCATTGTACTATTCAAATTCTAACTAACACATCACTTTTTTACTTCAGGATAGCAAAAGAGAAACATACAAACCTACTAATGGATTTTTTCTGATATCCAGAACCACAAGCGTTGTGTTAGTTTTAAACGCATCCAAGAGCGATTTTGCTCCCTCACTGGTAATTCCACACTGCTGCAAATCAAGTGCTAGAATATTAAAGAGATTTAACATTACTATTGTGGAATGTTCTAGAAGCATTTAGAGATAACAGAAACTCTACATAAATTAAGTACATGACAAAGAATGCACATGTTTTTATGGCCCTTCACCCCTCCTTCATTAATTGCCCTTTTCTTGGACAAAACAGAGCGAAACTCACTTTTTAAAGGGAAACTCACTTTTGAAATCAGTGTCAGACCTGCCTTGCACTGTTTAATATCACAAACCATCCATTTTTCAAAGTGACTTCTAGCCACTTGCAAATTTGGAATCCTCCTCTTTTTTCACTTTTTGTGTTTGTTCAGCCTCCAAAAGATCCTGGAGCCAAAACCTACCCCCTTGACTTCCCCCAGTTGCATCTCTGCACTAGACCCTTTTATTTTTAATCCAAGATGTTTCTCCTGGTAAAGTAACAAAGGTGAACAGCCATTATGCATCATGCTTTCTGCCAAGGTCCTACTGATTAAAATATTCTGCACATTCTTTACAATACAATCAATTGTTGCTAAAGATCATGAAAACGAAAGGACACAAGACAAGACGAGAAAGGAAAAGAGAGAGACTGAACCTGAGTTGCCCCTGAGTTGCCCCATTTTAATTCAGTACCGAGGATACACAATTCTGAAGGCCTATGATCCATTATTTTAAAATGAAAACAATTAAGAAAATATCAGATTGGAGAGTCAACAGTGCGATGCGGCAGCTAAAAAAGCCAATGCAATTTTAGGCTGCATCAATAGAAGTATAGTTTCTAGATCAAGGGAAGTTATAGTGCCACTCTATTCTGCTTTGGTCAGGCCCCACCTGGAATACTGTGTCCAGTTCTGGGCCCCACAATTCAAAAAGGATGTGGAGAAACTGGAGCGTGTCCAAAGGAGGGCAACTAAGATGGTGAAGGGTCTGGAAACCATGCCCTATGAGGAACTCCTTAGGGAACTGGGGATGTTTAGCCTGGAGAAGAGAAGGTTAAGAGGTGATATGATAGCCCTGTTTAAATATTTGAAGGGATGTCATATTGAAGAGGGAGCAAGCTTGTTTTCTGCTGCTGTAGAGAACAGGACCTGGAACAATGGATGCAAACTGCAGGAAAAGAGATTCCACCTCAAGATTAGGAGGAACTTCCTGACAGTAAGGGCTGTTCGACAGTGGAACACACTCCCTCGGAGCGTAGTGGAGTCTCCTTCCTTGGAGGTCTTTAAGCAGAGGCTGGATGGCCATCTGTCAGGGATGCTTTGATTGGGAGTTCCTGCATGGCAGGGGGTTGGACTGGATGGCCCTTGTGGTCTCTTCCAACTCTGTGATTCTATGATTCTATATTTTAGTCCCCCAGGTTATGTATTTTACAGTATATATGTCTGAGGAATTGCAAGTAATGACCCCAAGTTTCAGCCATCCATTATGCATGGGTTTTTAAAGAGACAAAATGGTATTTTAAGACACAGAAATTTTGTGTGCTATGTATTTTTTTAACAAAACACAATTGACACCTACTTAACCAATGCTCCACCTCATGTGAATATGTATCTTCTGGCTCCAGGAGTTTGAGTACTGTGGAATGATACCCTTGATTCTGCACCCACATGCTCCTCTGTGGAAGGCGAGATCGATGCTTAGTATCTATCTCCCCTTCCTGTCCTACTCCTAACCAAAGGGACCTGAGAGTCACTCCAACCATACCACAAACCCTGTCTCTGCTCCTGTGCAACGCCAGGTCTATCAAAAATAAATTCCACATCATACACGATTTAATTGAAGATAATAATTGCGACCTGGCGTGCATAACCGAGACCTGGCTTGGGCCTGAAGGAGATGCTGTGTGGGCCCAGGCCCTTCCCGCCGGGTACTCGGTGAAGGACCAGAGCAGGTTAGGTGGGCGGGGGGGGGGTGTTGCCTTGGTGCATAAAAACACCTTGTCTCTGACCAGGAACCATGTCCGGCAGACTACCTATATCGAATGTATTTACCTGACCCTGAAGGCTAGAGACAGTCTAGGGATTCTGTTGGTGTACCGGCCACCCCGTGCGCTAACAGACTCCCTTAACGAGCTGACACAGTTGGTCTCGGAGCTGGTGTTGGAGTCCCCCAGGCTTTTAGTCCTGGGAGACTTCAACATCCCCTTCGTGGCCAACAATTTTCCATCAGGTGCGGCTCGGGAATTCATGGATACCATGACAGCCATGGGCCTGTCTCAGCTGGTTTCGGGTCCAACGCATTGTGCGGGGAATTCACTCGATTTGGTCTTTTGTACGGACATGGAAAATCCGTGGGCGGAAATCACTAACATCTCCGCCCTGTCATGGACGGATCATTTCCTGGTAGAGGCAAGCATCAAGGCATCTACCCAGATCCCCTCCGGGGGTGGCGGACCTATTCGAATGGTCCACCCTCGAAGGCTGATGGAACCCGAAAGGTTCCAAGAAGCCCTAGAGGGGTATATGGTTGCAAGTGACGGCGACACTGTTGATGCCCTA
This sequence comes from Urosaurus nigricauda, assembly GCA_034509955.1. Taxonomy (NCBI): domain Eukaryota; kingdom Metazoa; phylum Chordata; class Lepidosauria; order Squamata; family Phrynosomatidae; genus Urosaurus; species Urosaurus nigricauda. The sequence continues at coordinate 7,987,908 of JAOEGL010000005.1, read as the reverse complement.
GTTAACATCTGGGATACTGATCTCTCCAGGGCTATACACAGTATCGCTCCTAAGCGCCCTCTCAGGCCTGCTTCCAAAAAGAAGCCCTGGTACACGGAAGATCTCCGGGCAAGGAAGCGGGTCCTGCGACGACTAGAGTATGCCTGGCGGAAACACCAGCGTTTATCCGACAAGACTCTCCTAGACCTTCATTTGGAGGACTATGGAGAGGCGATACAAGCAGCTAAGAACTCGTTCTTTGCTGCTCGTATCGCGTCCGCGGAGTCGCGTCCAGCAGAGTTGTTCAGGGTAGTGAGGGAGCTAACTCAGCTCCCCCCTGCCCCGAACCAGATCCTTGAACCAACCAAGGCCTGCTGTGACCAATTTAACAACTTCTTCGCGGATAAAATCTCTCGGATAAACGAAGGTCTGGACGCCAGAATTGAAGCAGAATCCAGAATAGAGGCGTCTAGAGCTTCCGTGGACTTTGTTGTACTGGATCAGTTTGAGTCTGTCGGTACCGAGGATGTGGACAAGATCCTTAGAAGTGTTCGGAAGACGACCTGTTCTCTCGATCCCTGCCCCTCATGGCTAGTGGCCCAGGGGGGTTTGGCGGTAACCTTGTTGTTGCGCCAAATTATTAATACATCTTTGAGGGAGGGACAATTTCCCGACCATCTGAAATTGGCCATTGTAAGACCGTTGTTAAAAAAGCCCTCCCTCGACCCCCTGGTTCATAATAATTATCGGCCAGTCTCGCTGCTGCCATTTTTGGGGAAGGTGATCGAGAGGGCGGTTGCACTCCAACTTCAATCGATCTTGGAGGAAACGGATTTTCTAGATCCATTTCAAACCGGTTTTCGGGCGGGCTATGGGGTTGAGACTGCCATGGTCGCCCTGGTCGATGATCTCCGTCTGGGCATCGACAGGGGTAGCGTGTCCCTGTTGGTGCTTTTGGACATCTCAGCGGCTTTCGATACCATCGACCATGGTATCCTTCTGGAGCGCCTGGCAGAGGTGGGAATCGGGGGCACTGCGCTCCAGTGGTTCCGGTCCTACCTCTCTGGGAGGTTCCAGATGGTGCAGCTGGGGGACGTGTGCTCCGATAAGAGGGCCCTAACATCTGGGGTTCCTCAAGGAGCCATTCTGTCCCCCATGCTATTTAACATTTACATGAAACCGCTGGGAGAGATCATCCGGAGACATGGGGCGCGGTGTTATCAGTATGCTGATGACACCCAAATAGTTTTCTCTATGTCTCCGACTGATGCAGTGACCAGGGATGGCGTCGCTCCTCTCGTGGCCTGTCTGGAATCGGTAATGGACTGGATGAGGGAAAACAGACTCAGCCTGAATCCAGAGAAAACGGAAGTACTGGCGATAGGTTCTCCCGGTCCAGGGATGGAGGTGGTTCCACCTGTCCTGAACGGGGTCACGCTCCCCGTGAAGGACTCAGTACGCAGTCTGGGGGTGCTCCTCGACTCGTCACTCCATCTGACTTCTCAGGTGGACGCGACGGTCAGGAGTACCTGTTATCAGCTTCGGCTGATTCGCCAGCTGCGTCCCTACCTGGACCGGAGGGACCTTGAAACCGTAGTACATGCTCTAGTAACCTCTCGGTTGGATTTCTGCAATGCGCTCTACATGGGGCAGCCTTTGTATCACACTCGGAAGCTACAACTGGTACAAAATATGGCAGCGCGGGTGGTCACTGGTGTCCCCAGGACCGCCCATATAACACCAATACTAAAAGATCTACACTGGCTGCCAATCCGCTTCCGGGCTCAGTACAAAGTGCTGGTCGTTACCTATAAAGCCCTAAATGGCTTAGGTCCAGGGTACCTAAAGGACCGCCTCTCCCCACACAATCCGCCCCGCACACTTAGATCCACGGGACAACAATTATTGAGAGTTCCAGAGGCTAAACTATCAGCAACTTCAAAAAGAGCCTTTTCCATCTCGGCTCCTAGCCTCTGGAACTCTCTGCCCACTGAGCTCCGTCAGGCCACCTCCCTCGATGTATTTAAAAGGGGACTAAAAACACATTTCTTTAACTATGCATACCCCTGATACTCTGATCCCCCCATATCGGTTCCATACCCCCCCACACTGTTTTAACACTGTTTTAATAATGTTTTTAATGCTGTAATTTTACGTGATTATTGTATTGTTTGCTTTTATGCTGTTCACCGCCCTGATCGTAGGAAGGGCGGTATACAAATAAACATTATTATTATTATTATTATTATTATTATTATTATTATTATATGGGATACTTTAAAACCCTGCAGTGCAGTCTAATGTACTATGAGTCACCCAATGCAGGTTTTTGTATCTGTCTGGACAAGGTTTAAAGGATTATGTTGGAGTTACAAGAAAAGGAGAGATATGTTGACATTTTCATTCAGTACTCAGAACTGAGTCTTGTCAAATTAGCACCTACCTTTCAGCCACAAGTCTTCCCTTAGGCTTTCAGCTAAAATAGTAGCACCTTGATCACCTATAAGAGTGTTACAGTTAAGAGTGATACGTCTCAAGCCAGCCATGCAGTCCAAGTCAGGTCTTCTATATCGCAGGCTCTCAGCCCAGACCTCTCCATGTCTCCTCATCGCTTGGTGCTTTGGAAAAATAAATCTACTGTCATAGATATAAAAATAACTACTGACCAGGCAAGTTTGGAAAAATAAAGATGAATAAATGTTAAATTGTTGAAGCTACAATATTTAGTTAAAATGATACTGAAATAAAGGAACAAGAATTCCATTTCTATTTCATTATTTACTCTATGAAAAGAAGTTGTATGATAAACTCCTTAGGAACTGCCATACCTCATAGCTTTTCTTGCTATGAATCTTGGAAGACAATGTTTTGCAAATTACTACCAAGCAAAAGGTAGTGTTTTGCAGCATGAATGTTTTCCACCTTTTTCATTCATAAAATAGGTTGGTCATTAGTTGAAGCTGATTTGATGGCAAATAACAACAAAAATTCTAAGGAAAATAGCATACAATTTGATATAGAATATAATAATTATAATGATATATTTATAGCCTGCCTCACCATTTTGTGGATCTAGGCAGGTTACAACAATCCAGAACAACATATACATAAATAGTGATAAAATATTGCCTAATCCCCTTAGCCCTCCCTTCTTCTAATAAAAATACAATAAAACATCAAGCTACAAACAATTCAAATATCACAAATCACATAAAATATCAGAAGGTTTGTCATTGCAATAAAGAACAGGTTTTTAGCCAAAGTGACCATCAGGAAAAGCAATGGATAGATGAGTAGTTCAAGTTCTTATAGAGGTTAGTCTGGGAAGAGATCTGTCTATCGCCTTTTTGGCAGATCTCCTCCGGCAGGTCATTCCATATTTTTGGAATGGCAGCTGAAAAGATCCTGGTTTTCTTTGGCTGCAGTAGGTTCCTGCCAGAAGACCTGAGTGTGCAGGAAGGATTATATGGAAGGAGACGTTCCCTCAGGTATGCTGGATCCAAGCCATGTAGGGCTTTATAGGTAATAACCAACATCTTATACTGTGACCGGAAGCTAATAGACAGCCAGTGTAAGGTCTTTAAAATAGGTGTAATAGGGTCAAATTTACATTTGCCTACAACTAATCTGGCTGCCATATGTTGAAATCAGAAATTCATTTCTGGACTTAAAGGGAAAGATCAATCCACAGATATGAACGTCAATTTACAATTTGATACTTCATATTTCAGGTCTTGGAGATGCAATACTTTAATTAAAATATATTTAAAGTTGACTTATATATTCTACGTATATATATATTCACAGAACAACTTATGGATAGAGGGACCCACAAAGCATGCTAAACAACATATTCTTAACTTCTAAAACAGCAGGTCAGACCAACCACGCAGCCTTGCTTTTAATCATACTACCAACAGTTTACAGGATTTTATAAAGAAATCCTAGGCTTCCAGTGTAAGCCCAAAATCTCATTTTAAAAAATCAGCCGTATTAGAACATTTTGATGACAAGTACATTCTAGAAACATAAAACAAATGTCACAAAATACTCTGATGGGTGCAGCTACACACACACGACACTGCCACTGTGTCTATTGCAGGTACATTTACAAGATAATGGAATTCACAGACCAAATTAATCACTTAACCACTTGCAACAGTAGCTATGCTATTTGTGATATAGTGCTAATGTCAAAAGGTTTATGTGGGTAAAAACACCAGACCTCTTAAGAAACATGTAAGGAACTATTTCTGTAACATTGGTCCAAAACACACTGCAGAAATAATCCAGTTTGAGACTGCTTTAACTGTCTTGGCTCAATGCTAAAGAATTCTGGGAATTGTAGTTTTGGGAGACATTTAACCTTCTCTTTCAGAGAGCTCTGTTGTTCCACAATGAACTACAATTCCCAGTATTAGCTAACACTGAGCCAGGGCAGTTAAAGCGCTCTCAAACTCTATTATTTCTGCAGTGTGATTTGGACCATAAATGAACAAAAAGTGCTTCCTTTGTTAACCGCTTCTTGGAATAAGAACATTCTGCAACGGACTTCAGATTCTAAACAGTAGAGAAGGTGGACTTTATTGATGGGAGGCTACTGCTGAAAAAGAAGGCAGAACAAATTTTAAAAATTAAAATATTTGGTCGCTGGAGGCTTTTATGAGAAAACTAATCTCCTGACACTATGACAAAAACATCTGAAGTATTCAGCCTGGCCCTTTTTAGGCCTGTAAATGCTGTCTATTTTCCCTACTATCTCCTCATTAATATATATATATATATATATATATATTTAAAGATGTCAGACTTTGTTCAAATGTTTCACTCTTAATAAATGGTTTTGGAGTTCATGGCACAAAAATTTCTGGTTTCCATTCTAACTGGGAACATGCCATGTATTTGCACTTCCCTTTTATGTAACTTCTTGTGGAAGGCCTTAATAGCACCTATAGGGTGAAATGCAGCAAGCTTTTCAAATTATTATTATTATTATTACTACTACTACTACTACTACTACTATTATTTCTTACTTCTCCCCATGGATCAAAGCAGAGAACAAACAACAAATAACAGACAAACAACATCAGTTAAAATACACATCAATTTAAAAGGACAAATAAGATATACACATATTAAAACAATCCACATTTAAAATTCATAATTTAAAATTCACAATTTCAAAATCACCTGGATAAATCTGCTGCAAGATATTGGTCTTTAATGCTCTTTTAAACTATGACAGTGTATTCAGCTGTTGAATCTCTTCTTGCAGGTCATTCCACAGTCTGGGGTGCTTAAAGAAAAAGTCCTCTGGCTGACTGTTGCCAACCAAGTCCTGGCTGACTGGAGTAAATGCCCACCTGAGCGTACAGGATGGATTATATGGGAGGTGGCAATCCTGTAGCTAACCTGGACCTGAACCATGTAGGGCTTTAAACGTAATAAACAACACTTTGTACCTGGCCCAGAAACTAGCTGGCAGCCAGCAGAGAGATTTTAATACTGGTGTAATGTGATTTCTCCTGGATGTCCTAGTAATGAATCTAGTGGTCATGTTTTGAAGTAGCTGACGTTTCTGAATTTGGTACAGAGGTAGCCCAACGTACAGTGCATTGCAGAAGCCCAGCCCTGAGGTTACCAGCATCTTGCGATATGGCTGGTTGCTCCACACTTTGTGCTTTTTTAAAAAAAAAATGTAAAGATAATCTTCTATTTTAAAAGCTCAAATCTTTGTGTGGCAAAGGTTATTTTACAGATATATGGCCTGAACAGAAGAGACAGCATAATGCACTGCGGCATTTCACTTTGATGTACTTAATTACTAGTTTTCTGTTCACATTTTTAAAAAATCTAGCCAGGAATGGCATCACTCATATTAGAAACCAAACTTCAAAACTGATCAAAACCAGTTTACCTTTAGGGTGCTGGCCATGTGTTCTGTTCCTCGCCATGTCAAACTACATCCTGTAAAATCTACAGCTTTGATGCAAGAAGAATTCTTCACACTTTGACAAATTACTGAAAACAAAAGAACATATTTCACTATTTCTATAGTCTGAAGTTGCAATCTGAAACAGGTTCAATTTAAAGACAATTTAAAAGCTAAAAATAAAAAATAAAATCCAAGAATATACGTCACTTAATTTCAGTCTTTATTTTTCCCTTTTCCCTAACATAATGCACATGAAGACTCAAGCTATAACTGTACAGGAAGCTATAAGCTATAACTGTACCCAGAAATCAAAGCTGAGCATAGCTACTACATTAATGTCAAGCTTCCAAGATATTATCAACAGGAACAGTTACTGTCTACCTCTTAGCCTGTCTACCAACATGGGATAAATTCCATTCCTGAAGACTAGTTTGAACCTTATAGTATTGATTATAAGGTATACAGAGGTACTTGCTATAGGCAATCCTATTCCAGGTGCGGAGATAAGTCCTCCAATCCTGGATGGGGGTCACACTTCCCCTAAAGGACTGTGTTTGTAGCCTGGGGTACTCTTGGATTCGTTGTTTTGCCTGCCATCTCAGGTTGATGTGACAGCCAGGGGTGCCTGCTGCTGCGACCCTTCCTGGAATGGGAGAACCTAGAAACGGTTATACATTCACTGGTCATTTCTCGTCTCGATTTCTGCAATGCGCGCTACATGGGGCAACCCTCATGCCATGTACGGAAGCTGCAACTGGTTCAAAACATGGCAGCCAGATTAGTTACAGGGAGTTCTAAATTTGATACCAGTTTTAGAATCCCTACACTGTCTGCCTATTAGCTTCCAGGCACAGTATAAGGTGTTGGTCATTACCTATAAAGCCCTACATGGCTTGAATCCAGCATACTTGAGGGAATGCTTCCTCCCATACAATCCTTCCCACACACTCAGGTCCTTTGGAAGGAACCTACTGCAGCCAAAGAAAACCAGGCTGGTGGCAACCTCCCAGAGGACCTTTTCAGCTGCCGCTCCAAAAATATGGAATGACCTGCCAGAGGAGATCCGCCATATAACATCGTTGAAGGCCTTCAAGAAGACAATAAAGACGGATCTCTTCCAGCAGGCCTTCCCTAACTGACCTCCTCAGATTTTTTAACAGTCCATCTGTCTCACTGCTCCCATTGGATGTTTTTCAATCTTATTATGAATTGTTTTGGTGTTTTGTTTATTTGTTTTGTTTTGTTTTTTTAAACTCTTCCCCACTTGCTGTTACCCGCCTCGATCCAACATAAGGAGAGGCGGATACAAATAAATATTTTTTTATTATTATCAATATTATTATTACGTTTTTTAACTAATCCAGATAACTTGTGAATGTCCTGCAGAAAAAAAATCTAGAAAACAAGAACTTAACAGAATACTGTCATTGTTTTTCAAATGATGTTTCAATATCAAAAGCAAATGAATAAAGTTTAAAACTAAATGTTATATTAACTGTACTTATTACAATTATGGATGTATACAAGTTGGTGGAAATAGAAATAAAACCCTGTATTTCACATCCAGCTATATTATTGCTTGTAAAACTGGGAACTTACTTTCCAAACCTCCATCACCAATTGGTGATTGTGCTAGAGACAGTTGCTCTAAAGATGTTGTAGTAGACAATCCCTGCAAAACAAAAGATATTGATAATTTTAAAGTAGGCAGAGAACAGCAGTATTTTCCTAAGCACACTTATTTTTTACAACTGAGTAGCCTTACGTTTGTCAACAATATTAAGTCTTTTTCCCTCAGAAGCAATCCCTGTAGTTCCAGATTTCTCAGTGAACTTGATATCATCAGACAGCCTTTGATAGCTTTACACAGCTGGTTGGTCAATTCTTTCGACCGAACAGCAGGAATTCTCCTTCTCATGTATAGCCCCTGTCTCTCATTACCTACCAAATAAGAATAGCAAATTAAATCACTCTTGATGTTAATACACAGATAACATGCAATTAATATCAGGCTTAGCTCTTATACAGACTGGCTGCCATGCCAGCTCATCTTTACAATCAGATTAATTTTTCTCTGTATCACTGACACTGACTAAAATTTTAAGGGGGTCAGCTGTGCTAGTTAATGAATAGCAAGTCTCTGTTGTTTTTGCTACAACAGACTAAAAACATTTATTTTGACACATATTTCTGGGGACTGGAGTCAACTTCATGAGAGACATGAATGGGTGATGTCCATGACATTTTATGCAAAATAAAGCCTTATCTTTAAGATGCCACAATACTTTGCTGCTTTTATAGCAAGCAAAAGAATTCCAAGACGTTAAGTATGCTTGCACTCTTTGTCTTCATGGAGAAATAATTAGGAGAAGGGGTTGCAACTGAAAAGCTGGAGAAAAAAGAAGTGATTTAATTACAGATTTGTCAGAAAGAAAATGTAGACAGCAGGGATCAATTCTATTTGTTTTTAATTTAATACAACTACATGCTTTTGTTTTTCAAACATATTTTTTATTAGAACAGGAACAGAAAAAATATTAATATGTTTTGTAACTAATATAAAATATAATTTGTTCCTTCTGAGTCTTCTAGATAAACCTTTCATGCTTTTAATTTCATTCAGTTAATCACTGTGATGCTCCCAAAGTTTTAGATTTCACCTTCCGAAGCTTCCAGTAAGGATTCTTGATAATCTCAGATTTACCTCAGCAAGGGTGATTAAAACTGTCTATAGATCTTAGCGAGAGAGAGAATGAATGAATGAATGCTTAACCACTGAAAGAGACATTACCTGAGTCCGCATGCCCCTGATGGTGTAAACTCTTTATGACAATAGATTTCAAAGTCTTGTTGTGTTTGATAGCAGTCAGGAGAGGTATCCAATCAGCAGCTTTGATGCGATCTGCATTTATATCAAGCACACCTTCAAGCCTCTTAGCAGTCACAGACGCTAAGGGGGCACTGCCTTGAACGGCGCAGAGGTGCTCATAATGAGAATAAAAATCCGAGATGCACTGCCTTCTAATTTTGACCGATTCAATCATTTCTTGTCATACGTTGAACTGGGAGTCAATCTAAAAGAAGAAGAAAAAAATGTATGTTATGTTATTTTAACTGCAGCACACAAATTGTAACATTTGCTGTACTGGATTCTTCAAAATTCCAGCACGGAGACTACTTTCCTTCAGGACTGTATCTGCAAAGAGTAGGGAAATTACTTGGACATCAAAGATTCACTCCCTGAAGAAGAAGTGAACAACTAAGCAAGGGGATCCTATGCATGTTTGAACACAAGTTCTTTCCTGCCTATGAGAGATTAAAATTGCATTCATCTCAAAGATTAGCAAGGATCCAAGTTTAAATAAATACAGGATCACCTGGATCATTTCTCTCTGTACTAAACAGAAGTATGAGAGAGATAACACTGTACGAACATGAGGACCAAACCAGAAATATTATCTGGACAAGCCCTTTTCTTCCTACTGTGCATGTCTGTTTGAAAACCTAGACAGTGATGGTGCCTCACAAAACACAGTCAGCGCAACATATTTATTTATCTGTTTGTTTGTTATATCCTGCCTTTCTTCCCATGGGCTTAAGGCATTGTCCTCTCCTTCCCATTCTGCCCTCATAACAATCCACTGAGCTAAGTTAGGCTGAGAGAGAAAGACCAGCCCTTGATCACGCAATGCGTTTTGCAGCTGACTGACGCTGCGTTCACACTGGAGAAATAAACCGGTTTAAGTGCCATGGCTCAATGCTGTGAAATTCTGGGAATTGTAGTTTGTTGTGGGCCCAGAGCAGAGCAGAGCTCCGCTCTGGGCCCCACAACAAACTACAATTCCCAGAATTTCACAGCATTGAGCCATGGCACTTAAACCGGTTTATTTCCCCAGTGTGAATGCAGCCTGAGAGACTCGACCCTGGCCCTCCCAGGGGCATCTACACTGCAAAATAATACAATTCGAGACCACTTGTACTGCCAAGGCTAACAAATCCTGAGATTTGCATTTTTGTGATGCACCAGCACACTTTGGCACAAGAAGTCTAGAAAAACTACAAATCCTGGGATTCTATAGGATGAACTTGGTGGTGTCAAAGTGCATTATTTCTACAGTGTAGATGCACCCACGGCCATCCTATCGTAAGGTTTTCTGGGGCTCTGCTCCGCTCTGGGCCCCACAACAAACTCCATCTCCCAGAATCCCACAGCTTTGAGCCAGGGCAGTTAAAGCGGTGCCAGACTGGGTTATTTCTCCAGTGTGGATGCAGCTCCACTTACTTATATTTCTATGAGTGCTTTTAGCTTTTGTTTTGTCATGTGCTACCTTTCCCTCCCAACTCGAAATGTCCTCCATTTTGCCCTGCCTTGTCCTCCTTTGCGGTTATGACACCTGGTCACCCCTTTGCCTTTGGTCAGGTCACACTCTCTCAGCCTCAGAGGATGGCAATGGCAAGCCTCCTCTGAAGAAATCTTGCACACATACACAAAAACAGGGTAGGGTTGCCATAAGCTGGAAAAGAAAGGCACACAACAACAGCAACAACATGGGTCCAAAACACACTGCAGAAATAATCCAGTCTGAGACTGCTTTAACTGCCCTGGCTCAATGCTAGGGAATTGTGGGAAATGTAGTTTTGTGAGAGACATTGAGCCTCCTCTGTCAGAGAGAGCTCTGAGCCTGGTGCCACAATAAACTACAGTTCCCAGGATTCCCTAGCACTGAACCAGGGCAGTTAAAGCAGTCTCAAACTGGATTATTTCTGCAATGTGTGTTTTGGACCCAAGGTTGGCATTAAAGGCTCCACAAGTCGGTAAACTCCTTTGAAGGCAACACAACACACACACACAACAACAACAACAACAAGAACAACATACAAACATATTAAAAATACACAGCCTAATTTTCATTTTTAAAAAACAAGAACCACAAGTTAAAAGAGCATTTAAAAAAAGAAAAGGATATTGAAAGCAGAATAAAATATAAAAGTAAATAAAGTAAAATATACAAAAATAAATAAGTGTATAAATAAATATAAATAAACACACACAGACATTTGAAGCCCAACGTGGAGTGAAGGGGAGGGAAGCTGCAGTCTGGGCTTGGAAGCAGTTTGGGGGGAAGGAAGGAGAAAAGGAGGAAGGGCCACAAAAGGAGAGGACCACCAGCAGCATCCCACTCCCTTCTGCCTCCTCCTTCTTCTTCTTCTTCTTCTTCTCACCTGGCTGCCTTGTACCTGGCCGAGGCCCCGCCCACTCCCGCTGCTGGCCGTTTCCTTGGTTCCCCAACCGCCCTTTCTCGAGCCTACCACGTGACGCGCCCACGAGGCTCGCTCTGATTGGCCACCCCCGTAAAGACACGCCCCTTACCTCTCCGCCCCGCCCCTTCTCTCTTTCTACCTCTTTCTCTCCTGTTGGTTCTTATTTCGCCTTTTCCCCTTCCCCTCACACCCCTAAGCTCCGCCCCTTTTGAAAGTGGTGGCCGTTTTGAGGCGCCTGAGGGGATGCTGAGCTTTAGAATACTGTATATAAAGTGTGTATATGTGTGTGTATAAAGCAGTGGTCCCTTCAAACTGTGCTCTTTAAGGGATTTTTTTTTTTGGACTCCAGCTCCCAGAATCCCCAGGCTATTGGCCAACATGGCTGAGGCTTCTGGGAGATGAAGTCCAAAAGCTCTTAAAGGGCACAATTTGAGGACCACTGCTATAAAGTATTTGTGTATATGTGCACACAGACACTCACACACACACACTCTCTCACTGAAGTACTGTATATATACTGAGGGCATTCTCTCTCTATGTGTGTAGTATATAGATATAGACACACACACACCCTTTAAAGTACTGAGGGGTCTATATTTTCTTCAGAACAATATACTGTGTGTGTATGTGTGCTTGTATATATATATATATATATATCTGAAGAAAAAATATAAAGTATATATATTAAGCAGATACACACACATATGAAGTACTGAGGGCTCTATATTTTCTTCAGAAGTATATATATATATATATATGAAGAAATATATATATATATATAATGTATATAAAGTATATATATATATATATACACATACATACACACACACACTCATACACCTTCTGAAGTACTGAGGGGGTCTATATTTTCTCAAAAACAAATATATAAAGTGTATGTGTGTGTGTGTGTATATATATATATATATATAAAGTGAATATAAATATATATTCACACAGACACCCTTTGAAGTACTAAGGAGTCTTTATTTTCCTCAGAACAATATATGCATGTGTGTGTGTGTGTGTGTGTGTGTATATATATATATAATTAAGTGGATGTATGCATACACACACATATGAAGTACTGAGGGGCCTATATTTTCTTCAGAATATATTTCTCTGAAGAAAAAATACATACACACATATACACAAAGTATTTATGTATGTATGCACGCACACGCACAGGTACTCAAGTACATATTTTCTTCAAAAGAACAAATATATATATATATATATATATGAAGAAAAGAGAGAGAGAGAGAGAGAGAGAGAGAGGCAGTGGTCCCTCCACATTGGCTGGGGTTAGGGCTGAAGGACTCCTGTGAATGTGGGAAAACTGCAAATACAGTTAAAAAATTATTTTATCTGGGAAAACACCTCTAGGAATCTCCAGATCCTTCAGTGCAACTCTGTGGCCAACATCTGGAGGACCTACAAATGCCTAGAGAAGTGTTTTCTCTAGGAACCTTGAGGTTCTCCAGCACAACTCTATGCTCAACCTCCAGCAGAGTTGCGTTGGAGGACCTAGAGAGGACACTGTAACCAAAACCGCAGGGAGCCCGGGTGGCACAGGGGTTAAAGGCTGGCCATGCAGCCACAATGTTGTGAGTTTGATCCCAGAGCTGCAGGGTTGACTCTGCCTTTCATCCTTTCATGGATCAGTAAAATGAGCACCCAGCTTGTTGGGGGCAATTGGCTTACAGACTGTAAACTGCTGAGTGAATGCTGAGTTCACTGATAAGCGGTATAGAAATATAAATGCGATTGCTATAATGGAAGCTGCAAAAGTCAAAGCGGCAAAAATGGAGGGTGAAGTGTGCATATATTAAATACAGGATGTTGCTACATCAAGGAGTAACCATATTGGTTGTATTTGTTGTTGTTGTGTGCCTCCAAGTCATTTTTTTACATATAGAATCATAGAATCATAGAATCATAGAGTTGGAAGAGACCCCAAGGGCCATCCAGTCCAACCCCCTGCCATGCAGGAACTCCAAGTCAAAGCATCCCTGACAGATGGCCATCCAGCCTCTGCTTAAAGACCCCTAAGGAAGGAGACTCCACCACACTCCGAGGGAGTGTGTTCCACTGTCGAACAGCCCTTACTGTCAGGAAGTTCCTCCTAATGTTGAGGTGGAATCTCTTTTCCTGCAGTTTGCGTCCATTGTTCCGCGTTCTAGTCTCTGCAGCAGCAGAAAATAAGCTTGCTCCCTCCTCAATATGACATCCCTTCAAATATTTAAACAGGGCTATCATATCACCTCTTAACCTTCTCTTCTCCAGGCTAAACATCCCCAGCTCCCTAAGGCGTTCTTCATAGGGCAAGGTTTCCAGACCCTTCACCATCTTAGTTGCCCTCCTTTGGACATGCTCCAGTTTCTCCACATCCTTTTTGAATTGTGGTGCCCAGAACTGGACACAGTATTCCAGGTGGGGCCTGACCAAAGCAGAATAGAGTGGCACTATAACTTCCCTTGATCTAGAGACTATACTTCTATTGATGCAGCCTAAAATTGCATTGGCTTTTTTAGCTGCCGCATCACACTGTTGACTCATGTTCAGCTTATGGTCTACTTGGACTCCTAGATCCCTTTCACATGTGGTCTCGTTCAGCCAGGTGTCCCCCATCCTATATCTGTGCATTTCATTTTTCCGCCCTAAGTGCAGAACCTTACATTTCTCCGTATTGAATTTCATTTTGTTAGCACTGGCCCAGCTTTCTAGTCTATTCAGGTCATTTTGAATTTTGATCCTATCCTCTGGAGATAGGACAACCAACATATGACAACCCTAAGGATAACCTACCATGGGGTTTTCTTGGCAAGTTTCCTCAGGGGGGGGTTGTCATTGCTATCTGAGGCCGAGAGTGTGTGATTTGCCCAAGGTCACCCAGTGGATTTTTATGTTCAAGAAGACACCATGCTGGCTCTCATATATAAAACATCTAGACATAAACTTAAATTGTTTCCTTTTCTAGTGAATCAGGTGCATCCATACTAGAAAAGGTAAGCTCTGATGTTTAAATCAAACAGGTTGGACTGGATGGCCCTTGTGGTCTCTTCCAACACTACGATTCTATGATCCCCCTCAATGATTCCTTATAGGGCTGGCTACTCCATTTACAACACAAGTCCAGGAACACAACTCAGACATAAACTGAGACCCATCTGTACCTGATTTTGCTGAGGATTTAAATGCAGTTTACACACCCAGAATACTCTTTGTGTATTTGTGTATCCATATAAATACCCAGGATCCTCAGCCAGCATGCTTGCTTAACAGCCCATTCTTTTCCCTCATTTTAGAGTAGTAAATCATAGAATAATAGAGTTGGAAACCACAAGGGCCATCCAGTCCAACCCCCTGCCATGCAGGAACTCCCAGTCAAAGCATCCCCGACAGATGGCCATCCAGCCTCTGCTTAAAGACCTCCAAAGAAGGAGACTCCACTACACTCCGAGGGAGTGTGTCTCACTGTCAGGAAGTTCCTCCTAATGTTGAGGTGGAATCTCAGATACTTAGAACAATGCTTAGAACAAGCTTAAATACTTAGAACAATGTCATAATCGCACATCATAAATAAACAGAATGTGCAGACTGACACACTTGCGACTGAAATGGATCTTATACTACTTAACTGTAGCTCCAAGGCTCTTGGTGCAATCGTGTCTTTAAAGGCAGAGTACAAAATGCAGCTCAAAAGAACCCTGAAGAGTTATATACTATTTTCATGAGGAAAGTCTCCCCTTTCTTGATGTACTGAAAGATTAATTTGAAACAAGGGAACATTTCAAACATCTTCACAGAGTTTATTGAAGGAGCAAGCCTGCTAAGAAGAGTTTTCCATTGTTTTAGTGATCAGATGCTCCCAATTACTCAATAAAATGTATTATGAGGCAGATATCTCTGTACTGTGCTTTTACATGAGAATAAAGTAACTCATTAACTTTTTTCTGTACAAATACACAATATTTACAACACACATTTACAATGTAGATGTACACATTATTAAAAAAATAAGCTGTAAAGTAATTATGAAGAGTCTCTGAAATATTACTCAGCACTACACTAGGGTCTCACTAGGACAGATAAGTGGTTATTTCACATGCAGCACAATGGACATAACAGTCTAGGGACTAAACTAATGTTCAGATTGTGGTCTAAATCATTTTTGTTAGTCCTTACTAGAGCAAAACTACTGAATCAATTGATCTACCTAGCTGCTGACTCAACAACTGACTCAATGGGTCCACTCTAGTGGAAATTAACCAAAATGATTCCAGCCATATTTCAACACTGATACAACTATACTAACTGTACTATGATTCTGGGGCCTTTACATGCAGTTGACTGAATGAAATATATTCTTAATTCACAGGTAAAATATTATGATACTTACCCTTATTAATATATTGATAGACATTAGATGCACAACTAGCAGACCAGCATAATTACACCTGGACTAGCCTAGTCAAGGATTAAAGTGGCTAGACTGGAGTTTGCTGATCATTATTCCACAGACAAAACTTGGCTTGACAGATAAAATTTGGCTTCACAAAAAAGGGTTCATCTCTCAGATGCAATATTACAGTGTCGTTAATCCTTCTGAGGCTTTCTGGTACCTCTGTGTTCTTTTACATATAAGTATTTTAATATGAAGTCTGGGGAACAGTCTTACCACAATTCTTAGTCTCTGTGATGTTCAGCAACGTATACTTAGCAAGCTTTCTTCATTGCTGACAACTGAACAAGAATGTCTTATTTTACACAGAAACAACAAATTTTGCAAATCTGCATTTAGATAGCAAGACCCGGTATGAAGGATTTTTAAAAATTCTGATCTTGCTTTGCTGTTCAACTGAGGAGGAGCGTTCTTGACTAGACTGAACAGCAGAGACACTCAAGGCAGAGATTCTCCAAGAGGAATACAATTGAATACTTAAAATTAATTATTCCTGTTTATCAAGTGGACAAATATGTTTGCTGACACCCTAGAGAATTTCCACTAAACAATAAAACATATTACAAGGTAGTATTCTCTACATGACCCAAAAATTTTAAGTAATATATTAATTTGGCTTTTGGTTTAACCAGCATACTATCACTTCAGTTATTCTGAACCACCAGTATAGTGCAATGGTTCTGTCCATGTGAGCTGTTGTATTATTCATTTTTCTTCAATGCAACCACAATGTTGGAAGAGTTATATCAGAGATTAGAAAGTTTGTCATGGTTGTTCCATTCTTTGAGCAGCTACTATTTTCTTCAACTATACTAGATGCTTTCACTCTTGCTTTATTATAAAGTGAGCAATTACTCTTTTCAGTAATCTTATATGCACAGGTCATTTGGACACATACTATTTTCTTGAGTAGCATCATTCCATTCCTCATTATTGTAGGTTGAAAGGAACAAGTTCTCTAGTTGTGCCAGGAATTCTTCAGCAATGAAACTATTTGCTGCATTGTCCAGGGTCTTCCTCATGCATTCCAACAGCTAGTTTACAGTTTGTGAACAGAAACAAAAAGTTATATTTATAAAGGAAGCCTACCATGCATCAATCCTGACTCTTCAAATGTAGTAACACACTGTAGCATTATTTATTCTATGACTTGCAAACTGCTGCATGTATGCTGTGTCTTTGTGGAGTGGACCCATCAACTTCAGTCGGCACTAACATATAAATCTTTAGTGTGTCCTGCTTTCAAAGTCAAAATCTAACATGCACATGACTATATATATCAAACATTACAAAAGGTATAACAATCTCTTTTTAAATGTTTGTATCACACATTCTCCAACAGGCATGTAAGAATCAGAACTTGGAAAAGACATGCATTAGACTTCAACCAGAATCTTCTTGCCAGAATGAACAAAGGAATGCAGTCTGCCTAACTTGTGAATTCCTGTCTGTAAACCAGGAAAATGTGTTGTATATGTCATCAAGTGAATGCTTTCTTCATTCCCTATGCCAAACCTCTGTTCAATTATAAAAATGTACTTTAAACTTGCACCCAAAATATAATGATTAATATAGAAAAATCTTTGTACAAAATCAGCAAGTTTGCCAACAAAGCAATGATGACAGAAAAGACACAAAACATTATCAGTTTCTGTTTATGCCTTCTTTCATCTCAATTTTCCCCATATTTAATAGAGTGCATTTGGATTAAATGGAACTTAAAAATTAATCAACTGAAGGATCACTTATTTCAATGGATGTACCTGAAATATGACGCAAGTCCCGATCCCACCTATAACTAGAAAAGCTTGGGGATTTTTAGGTAAGAAGCAAAGAATTTGTAATTATTACCTTCTGCAGACAAGTCAGATCTGAATCTCTATGGAAGATTTTATCCATGGGCACACAACTGTTGGAAGAATTATGACAAAAACATATGAGATGATACATACATGGGCTAATTCAACCAGATAGTAAGTTGAACTTGGCTTCTTCTTAACTGATTTCAAAATTCAAGCAGTCACGCACCTATGAGACATCCTGTATTTCTCAATTATCCATCGTGTTTTTTCCAACACCAGTTCCCACCTAGGTTCCTCCAACATTTCTTGGACTTCAAACTTGTATGGCAAACCTGTAAGTCATCAAAATGTATTATGCTCGATACGTTCATTATGCATGTGTTTTCTTTTCAGATATGAAATGCATCACTTCCCTCCCATGTTTGTGGGGACAAATGTCTTAATCTTTGTTTTAAAAAAAAAATAAAATAAATTCATATACAATCCGTCTTCTGTACAAGCGAACTTGCCATCCGCAAATTTAACCATCAGTGGATAGCAAGCCCCTGTTTTTCTTAATGGCAACATGTGCACCGTGCACACGGCTGCACTAGTGAGCGTGCATGTGCCACGCTGCCATTAAGAAAAATGGGACTTCAACATGCACAGATTTTGGTATTCGTGCACATGCACACAAGAAGGGGGGTCCAGAACGGATCCCCATGGATATGAAGGGTGGACTGTCTATAGGAAAGGAATAGTAAGTTTATACAGTGGTCCCCCGGGATACGAAGCCCCCGGGGAACGAAATCCCCGGGAGCCGAAAGAGCCGGGGGCGAAAAAAAGCCCCCGGGATGCGAAAAACCCCTGGGATACGAAGAAAAAAAACCGCACGGCCCCTTTAAATTGGCCGCGTGGTCCGCCAGAGAATGCGGTCCCCCGGGAAACGAAGATTTCCAGGTTACGAAAGGTAATCCGGAATGGATTACCTTCGTAACCCGGGGGACCACTGTATAAGCCCTTGGTCCAATTCCCAACCCCTAAATCAGGACAGGCAACCTCAGAGGATCAAAGGAGGCTATTAACATAATATCACAAGTAACATAACTAGAAGTCCATTTCTGTTTTCTACCATCCCCCACATTTATTTTTAACTAAAATAAGGCACACAGAAGCTGTGCTACTTGTTTTGAAAGTGAACTGTGTTTCCTGGCTTCTGGAGTGCAATTCTCCGTTTTTAAACAAAAAATGTGTGTTTCTTTGTAGTGGTGCTCAGGAGGTGTGCACCATCCACATGCTGCCTACCCCAGCCTAACTCCTAGTTCCATTCTTATGTTCAAATTACAACTCCGACAGGAGCATTCCCCTTTTAATCATGTCAGTTCAAATGAATCCTCATTTCTTGATAATCTGGTGCCATATTTCTAAAGCAGACACCAAGAGAATGGATGAAACTTCGGACTATACCCTATGTTGCCATCACCACCACCATAACTATGCATCCAAATTTCTAAAACATGCATTCATGACTATCCATGAAGAAATTTGTTTTGCTTTCTTCCCCAAAATGTTAAGCTCAAGAACTATAAAAGCTACCATATATTTATACTACATATCTTTTTTAAAAAGAGGGAGCACCTGAGGAAATGAATTGTAATACAACTGAAAATTAGTCAGTCTTAAAGATGCCACTGAGACTTTTCCCTTCCTTCCCCTTCTTTTTATGTAATAAAAGAGCTTATTCATTATCAGTATTTAATGATATTCTCTCACTTGTCATTCTAGTCAATACACTTTTCAAAGTCTGTTTTCAAAGTGAATTTGAATGAAGATGAGTTGCAGATAAGGATGAAGAAGAATTTCTAAGTATACTTACGATAGGATCCATCAGAACTTGTCTCATCACTGATTACCAGACAAGTAATCTGGGAATATGGAAGAGGGTTATTTCGATTGTAAGGACTAATGATCACTCCAACAAACGTTGACCCACCTCTTGAGAAATAACTCTGGGGGGAAGAGGGATAATAAAAAGGTGAGAATGAAAACAAAAATGTTTTCCAGTGTGATCTGAGGGGGGGGGGAGCCTGCCCTACCCACCTTAAATGACAACACAATATATGATAGTTAGCAGTCATATATTCAATTAGTCAATTAATGGCCGGTACATGAACCAGATGGTGCTTTAAATGGCCACAATCTTTTTTTCTTTGCAGACAGAGTGACCAGATGTCCAGCTTTTCCAGGCTGTGTTCTACATTTCAGCCTTCTGTCCAGAATGAATTTGAAAATACCCTCCATTATGAACTTGATTTAGAAGCATGAATTTACATTTCTATGAGTGTTTTCAGCTTTTACTTTGTAATGTCCTATATTTTTCTTGAATATCCTACATTTTGAAGTGCCTTGCCCTCCTTTGTAGTTATGATATCTGGTCACCCTGTTTGCAATAGGTCATTATAGATAACAATAAAAACAGGCCCTTACTTGGTATTTTGCCTGTGTATCTATATCTCGTATTGAAGGATTAGGGTCAAAGGCAGGGTGAGAATGATACCACCCAATGATACTGTAACCTCTAGCAGCAAGTGCCTCTGATGCCTGAGTTTGTGAAACTGGGTCCATTTCACACTGCAGTCCTGTGCTGAGGCTATTGCATGGTTCTGCTGTACAGACCTGCAGTAAACCAATAGGAAAGATTAAATGCATAACAATTCAGCAATAATTTATCATTAATGGCAATACACCACTATTTTAATGCTAGCAGCCTCTCGATTCCTAAATGAATTAAAACCTTTTTTCAAAACTCTTACACAGATGCTCATATATGGATGTTGCCAACTGTAGTATCCTTGTAATGGCCTAGATCGATGCCTACTGCTAAAACCTGAAAATTTTCTCTTTGGAACCCAAATATATATGCTAGTAAAGCCTCTGAATGTAATGCTGAATGTAAGTCAATAATTCTGTAAATCCCATTGATTCAACAGATCTACTCTAGTTGGGACAAGCAATTGAATTTGAGTCTTAGGCTACTACACTCAGAATCCCCCATTAGAATGGCTACTTGCCATCTTGGCTAGCAGATTCCGAGAGCTGTTGTCCAAAAGATAATGCTTCTAAGCTAGACCACCCTGCATTAGGCCATTCTTCCAAGCAACAGCTTGACTACCTTGTTTTATACTGAGAGAAATTTTAAATATCAGCATGTATGATACTTACTTCAACTCTTCCATTTGTTTCAGAGTATCTTCCACCAAGCAAGCCTATTACCTCTGCCATGGAAACATGAGCATGCTAGAAAATGTAAGAAACATACTAGTTATTATTATTCTTGAGTTTCTGTAGGAAAACAATATCTGGAACCATTTTTGTCAGTTCCAACTAGAGTTTGTTGTTGTTGTATACCTTGACTTACTTTCTGACTTACAGCAATGCTAAGGTGAACCTGTCAAAGGGTTTTTTGACAAGATTTGTTCAGAGGAGATTTGCCAGTGCCTTCTTCTGTAGCTGAGAGATTGTGACGTATCCAGTAGGTTTTCACAGCTAAGTGGAAATCAAAACCCTGGTCTCCAAGAGTCCTAGTCCAACACTCACGCCACTATGCCACATTGGCTCACCAACCAGCATTAGACCAAGGAACTAATTGTTGAATGGTAATTCAACACATAGACAAATTCAACTGATTAAATGGCTCTTCTGCACCAATAGAATATAGGTTAATCCCTGCCAATTTCTCCCCTCTAACAGTTTGCCCACATAAAGAAATATCAAGGACAATTATGAGAATGTTGGAACTTGATGATAAATAATTACATATTCTGCATTTGGAAATCATACTAAACTATGCTTTCTCTCTTCCATGCCAGCATTCTGTGAAGATGCCAGCCACAGATGTCAGCTAAACATCAGGAATAAACTCTTCTAGACCATGGCCACATACCCCAAAAACACCCCAAAAACTATGGATGCCAGCCATGAAAGCCTTCGATTTCACATTGAACATACTAATAATCTCCAACTTCAGCAGGGATATAAACTGACATTTCTTCTTAACATATTTGCAGCAATTTATTTATTCCATTATAACTTCTCAAAGAGTTATCATCATAGAAGAGGAGTGGGCCACATACCCATATTTGACATGTTTGTAGCCTCTGGATCCACCCTTTATTGTAAAAGAAAATTTTAAACTGCTAACCTCAGCTTTAAAACATTTTGAGAGGGATATGTGGGCTGCAACAAGTCCCAGGGGGAGGTAAAGTTAGCTCTTAGATCTTCCAAAGTTGCCTGCTCCTATCATGAAGATAACATTCTTGTATTAGCCACAGAAACAAGGAATTCCAGAACATTTCAGCCAGGCTCCCTCCTGGCTGACTATTCTGGATCACTGACATTTTTCTGTGGGAGAGTTTGTATAGCCTTACTCTTGATAAGTCAGGAAACTGGTGCATAAATTTTATTAACCACAATACTGGTCTACTAGAGCAGTGCTATTCAAAGTGACAGTCAATGGAGCAGTGTTGGTTTCCAGCAAGTTTCCAGTAAAAAAAGAAACAGTTGCAGCCAAAGGGCACCAAACCTTAACATATTAGAGAAGAATTGAACATTCTCCCCATCAGACAGCCCAGTAAGCACTGTACTGGATTGTGCATATCAAGGTGGAAAACCTGTGACACTCCAGGTATTGAGGAACTACAACTCCCATCATCTACCAGCACTGGCTAGGCTGGGTGGGTCGAATGACAATTTGAGTCCAACAACATCTGGAGGGCCACAGTATTACCAGTCCTGGTGTAGGTACTGTAATGCAACAGAAGCCTGAAGAGCAGCAATAAGGGCTGTAATTTTACCTTGCCTTTTAACTTTGGTGAATCATTTCTATCATGTAAGCTAACACACAGCTCTTACCAAATCCATAATCAGAAGTGCCTCTGCAGCGACTCTTATTTGGAATGGCTCCTAAAAAGATAAAAATGATAAGGAAAGCTTGCTTAAGTAAACAAAGGTGTGCTCTTGTTTGTTTTTTAAATCATACTTACTGGCTTTTCTTCTGTGAAGGAACAGCAAGGAATCAGCTGAAAGGGATCAAATGAACTATAAAATGAAAGAAAATTTCTCTGAAAATATAGAAATAATAGAAGGAAAAACTCATTTATAAGCACATAGTCACATAATTTCTTCACTACCTTAGTTATTAACTCCAATATTATATATTAAAATTAATTTCAATATATGCCATTCTAGTTATTTGTTCAAACCCACATATTGATGAAGAAGGTTTAAAAAGTCACAAGATTATCTCATGTTTTGTTTTAACAGTAATTTATTCAGCAATGACATCTGGTTTAAACAGAGATTTACCACCTAGGTTTTGCTAACAGGCAACAGTCACACCTAAAGACAAACAAACTGGGACATTGTAGACATAAAAAAATAAACCTTTTGGTATGCCTTTGTCCTTTACTGGCTTTTGGAAGTTTAAGCTTTTCATCTTCTCTTCTCTTTGCTATCTCCTCAGCAGAAAGGTGCTAAAAAACCAAATCTTTATTAGTGAAACTGACTTAACACATTGACAGAAAATCAAATACACATATGTTAACTGAAAGTAATGAGCTTAAGCATAACAGATTATGTCATCAGGAACACAACATATCTGCTATTTATAACAGCTGCCACATCCACTTTGAACAGCAAGAATGTACAAAGCCTCAGCAACAAACAAGGGCAAAAACAACTTGTTTGTTTTTAATAGTGAGTTAAACCGACTTTCTATAGTTTTCTCATTTCAAGTTAAAGCTAATTTTGAAATGGCATAAGACTGTACCACTCTACCACAAACATCTAGTTGGTGACCTGTCCTGTTCCTCACTTGCTTTCCTGGGTTTCTGCTAAGATAGCTGAATAGCCATGATACATCAAAATGCAGCATCTACCTCAGCAACCCCAGTGGCCAGCCTACAGCAATATGATGCTTAAATAAAATTGTATCTTGGTTTATTAGACTCATTTATTTATTTATTTTATCGGATTTATATCCCACCCTTCTCCCAAAATGGGATTCAGAGTATTCTGGATATACCATAACATTTTTATGCTTGCGGCCATATCACGCACCGTTTTCAAACCAAAGCTTTCAGATTTACTTTTCTCAAAGAGTTGCACAAACCATTTTGCACATGAACACCTTTTTACCTAGGTGGTAGAAAATATGAGAAAGATATCGACATGGATATCTTAAGCATGGTTAGGAGAGATCCACTGAAAACAGTGGAACAAATTTGCTGTGACTAACATTGATCTTGCTGTTTTCAATGGGTCCACCAGGCTTGTTATGCTACATTTGTTATGCAGCTCAGCAAGGGACTTGGCTGCCCTCACCATCTAAGATACAATAAGTGGCTACAGTGGAAAGAAAAACTTTGTGGCACCACCTTGACTGTGAAATGTTCTATCCAGGGAGGCTCCCTCAATGCCTGCCTTGATGTAATTTCATTACCTGGCAAAAAACATTCTAAAATTTTCAATAAACAACACACTGCTGCTTCACGCAATAGCCCACTAATAGCTTTTAGACTATAATTTTAACCTATGATGTTTCAACATTCTTGCAGAGAGTGGAAACTTTACCTGAAAAAAACTAATGTGCCTGTAGCTGTCACTTTTTGTAAGTGATCCTGGGACTCTATTCAAGTGATATAATTGATACAAATGAAACCTTTTATCACAGGTCTGCTTGTCTTTAGTAAACATCTGTAACATTAGTAATGTTACCTCAAATGTCTGTCCTTCCAAATCTCTGGCATCACACCAGTTTCCCCATGGGTCTCTGACTCGACGTCTCCTTGTACGCTGTACCAGACAAAACACATTCACATTCCTGTGGAATACTTAGGTCTGGACTGTCACACTCCTAATAACTTGCTGAATGCAGGTGACTGGTGACCTAGGGTTGATATGACCCATTTTTTGAACATGTGTCAAGATAAGACACTAGCCACCTGCACTCAAAGTGAACCACCTACACACCAATATTTTCATTATCATTAAACATCAGAATGATATGGATAGCCTGCACAAGGTGTATAGATGACACAGACATCATCCTGATAGGAATGAATAAATCAGCCAAAGCTTCTCATAATTTTTTTAAAAGTTTCAATATATCATCCATTGCAAAGCCCTGAAAAGTTGTTCTTTTACATTAACATATGAATAATCATAATTAGGAACTCATTATCAGTATGCTTATAGCACTTTTGATACTAACGGTGAGAAAGACATTGTGGCATAAGCTTTCATAGGCTAGTTCTACTACCTCAATAAAAGTTTTTGCTACAATTTCTTTCACACACTTAAGTGTCAAAGGTGCTACAAGAGCCCTCTGCATATTGATACTGATATTCCAGGCAAAAACAGCTGTTTCTGAATGCATTATCATTGTTTTCTTTTTGCAACTCCCCCCAAACTACTTAACAGTGAGAAGAGAATGGAACCAAACTTTTAAAATCCGCCCAAAATACATGTTTAACAGTTACTGTAACTTTGTAAAAACATCCCCATGCATTACCGTTCCTTTGAAATGTAGCTTCATTACACTCTTGTAACCTGCCAACCATGGCAACTCATTAAATGTGTACATTATGCAGGTAACTCATGACTTCCAAGTTCTTCATCCAGCGTAGATACTAACGAATCTGGATTTTTCCAATCAGATCTTTTATTTCAATAGAACTAGTAAACGTAGGTAGCACTAACTAGTCTTGAACGTTTGTAGTAAATCATACTAATAATATGACTGAAGCTGGCAGGAATAGGGACACATTTGGATTTCATATAAATATCTTCTCTATTGGTTTCAGTTTTTTAAAAGATTATTATAAACAATGATTTGGCTTTTCTTTCTTCACTAAATAGAAACACACTAATTTTAAGTGCAGAACCATTTTTTATGCTTTTAGTGAGCATTCTTTATTGAAGCAATATGTAACTTATACTGTGGGAATAAATCAAAACTCCAAGAGTTACAAAGGAAAACTGATGATTTTGGTGTCATATATTCCTTTTGTTCTTACCATAGACTGCAGCCGTTGCACAAACTGATATGCATCAATAGCATCCTTGCCTTCTCTGGGACGTATTTTGTCTGTGCTCTGTGGTCTGTTATATACAGCCTGGTCTGTAAAAATAAAAGGAAGTGGTTATTCAGGATAAAACCTGCACAGTGTCCCCCTAGTCACTGTCCTTCTTGACTGGTTGTCCAGGGAGGAGATGCAGTTAGATTTCAGCATCTCTCAGGGAGGAAAGTTTTCCAACTTGTGAAAGACTGCATCTTAAAAAAATAAAGTCAAGAAGGGACAGTGACTGAGGGGACAGGGTTTCTGCCTTACTCATCCTAGCAGTTTGTCCACATCTGCAGTGTGTAGAATGGGTAAGCTACTGATACCGGACCAGCTACTGATACTGGACCTTGTGTACCATTCGCAAAGCCAAGAAAATTGTGCTTTCATGAAGATTTTTTTATAATGACAGGAGCATTGCTTTGAAGTGTAAAAATTAATTTTTTTATTTTTCTGGTTTTTCCTAGCTGATGGATATGAGAAAATGGAAGGAAAAGCACCAAGGGGCATTAGTGGAGGGAGTATAAAAACCATCTACTTCTGTCATGTCATGTTACTTTTATGGACTACAGGTCCCAGAATGCCCAGCTACCATGGCTCTGGGAGATGTAATCCAAAAAGGAAAATTTTAAAATTCTGTTCTTGACTCCACACTGGTAGAGTAATTGAGAAAGACTCAAAAGTACTTTCAGATCTCATATGTCTAAGAACAGTTAGACTGACTACAACACAGCAGAAAAGGACATACATAGGGGAAAAACACATTTGTTGGAATAAGAGAAAGTCACCATGCAAGAGCTCTTGAATGAGCTCTTGATCAACCCTTTACCTCTCCAGAGGCATAACTTTTTTCCTTTTTCTCAACCTGTCCAGATACCTGCACCCAAGCATGCAATTCTGTCAGTCCATTTGTTTTATGACTTTGGTTTTCAAATTATATTAACCCATTTGTCACATTTCTGAATAGAATTCCAGGGTACAAATATAATATAAACATGTTGTGTGGCGTTCCTCTATTTATGAAATGTTAGGAACTTTGTGGAGATTTCCTGTCAAGAAGTAGGATAAACTAAAAAGATAAAAGTTTACTTCATACCACATCCAAAGTTAATTGCTCCTATTAATTCCAGGTATGTGTGTATACGTCCTATGCAGTTGACATCACCACAGTTCTTCAATCCTGGGCGTACCGAAGTTTTGTTCAGGTATTTTGGTTTGATTCTTTCCCTATAATAAAAAATACAACCAGAAGCAAAAGATAAAAATTAGGAGCGGATTCAGTGAACAAGTAAATGTGCCCCACCTGAAATTTGTTAAGTATAATTAGTATAACTACATTTAGTATAACTACATAATAACTTGTAATTTTAGTTATACTAACCACAGTTGTATAACTATAATTACAAGTCTGTTAAATTTGATCCCTGAATTTGAGATTCGGCAAGCTACCAAATTTTATGATCAAGTAATACTGCTCTACTTGACATTTCTCAGTTATATTTACTGTAGTAACTTGAAAACCATGAAATCCTTAAGGAAGAATGAACTTTATGTAGCTACTTTATTTATGTCTGCATAATTCTGGCAGTTTGGCAAAATGTTTTCCTAATGATCTGAGAGTGTGAAGAGAATTTGGGAAAGCCAACATTTTTAGAAGACTGAATAAAAGCAATTTTAGCTTTCAATTAAACACTCAGAGACACTTTCTAAATATGTTCAGATAAAGCTAAAGTCATTGAGGTCAATGGCTTAATTCCAATTTTTAGTCCCTGCTAAATAGGCCCAAGAAATCAATGATACATACTGTATGTCTTAACTTACCAAAACTTGATCGATTCAGCTGGGCCTACCAATTAGGTTTAAAAGAAAGGAAGCAACTATGGGCAAGTTTAAATGACTTTTTAAACCATAAAGAGACATCAAATTTGGGATAGATATGAAAAATATTTCCAAAGAATCTTTGTTGCATGGGCCAAACATACCCCATAGCAAGAACGTTATTTTTACAGGCACTGTAAAGCACCATAGACATCACCTCCAAATACAATACAACATCTTGGTCCAGTTCTTTTCTCACAAGGAACTGGGTTGGTGGTTCAAACTGATAACATGTTGTCACCACTTTAAATCAAAAGTCTGTTACCAAATACAGAGAATGTTAGCATGGGTTTGTTCTCAGTGAGTGTTTCTAGAGACACAGGACACAGACAGTTATTCATTTTTATTCTAGGTTTTAAACCCCGTCAAATATGTTGATGCTCATGTTCTTAAGTTGAAGATGGATACTTCAAAAGGAAAAAAAATATTCTGAATGAATAAAGTTTCCATAACTTCTGGTTTCCAAGTCTTCTCCAAAGTCTACTTAAATCCCAGAAGTTTTCCCTCACATCTTGGCAGCATGACAGAAATGGAGTTGGATTATCCATGAGTAAGCAGTGGTCTGCCAACTGGTTGCATTTCCATTATCATCCCCTCTATTTACATCTTGCCTTTTCCCAGAACTGCAACTCATTTAACCAGAGTCTTGTGTGCAAAGTGAGCCAAAACTTCACACAAGTGCAGAGCCTGAATATTTAATAAGGGGCTGGCTAGAGGATTCTGCAAAGTGCGGGTCAAAACCTCTACATACAAGGCATGGTTCTACAGTAGCTGGATATTCATGCAAGTCATGTTCCTCCAGGAGGACTGAATCAGTAGGCTATCAATGATCTACAAAACACCCACATTTGCTTTGCACATAATATCCTATTTTTTCCCTCTTAATAGACATATGTTACTTACCACTGATCCAAAATATAGTTTCTAATTTTCAGGTAGCGCTCAGGTGTTTTGGCCTGACGTCCTACAAAAAACTCTGGTATTGCTTGTTTTTCTTCTTCCATTATGGTATTTCTATCTATTTCTACTTCTTGATCAGGTGGTTTAAGCTCTTCTGCATCCATGTGATTCTCCTCTCCTATCTGGTCAGAAGGATGGACAAAAATGCTGCTTTCACTTAAATCTCTTTGTTCACCACAAAGCTCTGGGCTAGAAACCCAATTAGATCCATTAGAAGTTCTTGCTTCATTGCACCTCTGATTCTCTGAATTCATAGATTCATGACTATTTTTCTCAGAACATGACACTGCTGTCTCTAACATGCTTGGGCTTTCCTCTGACTTTGGACTGTATTTTGCAGTTAAGAGAGTGGCAGAAGTGTGTTCTTCAGAATCCAAAGTGGGCACTGTCCAATTGCTTAGCCTGGATGGACTCTTTGGAGAACCTAACAATTCACACTTTCCAGATTCTTGCTGAGGAACATGAGAAAGCAGCTCATCCATTTCATCTGTAATATCAACTTCTTCGTCATCTGATAATTTTTCAATTTTCACTGCATTCAGGTTAGGATCTGCGCGGCCTCTTAATTGTGTAGGTGCACATACCACTGTCTTTCCCTCATCGCCCTCATTGGTACTGGGAACAGGAATGCTGACACACTGTTGCAGTTGTTCCACTTTATCTGAACCATCAGTCTTTGCCTTTTAGATATTAAGAAAAGTTAAACATAACAAAATTCAAATGAACAGAAATATTATTTGAGAATCACAGTCAAGTCCTTGAAATCCATATAACTAATGATTAGATAGAGTATGGTATCCAAATAACCTCTCCAACAGACATAACATGCTGTTAGTGGAACTAAAGGGAATTCCCGGTTCATCATGCATGCCCTCAAAATTTGCTCAAAGGAAGAGGGGACTGTAAAAGGAGTAAAGAAGAAGGTCCTTTTCCTTGAATTGAAGTCTGCTTTTAAGTTGGATTTCACCTACTGGTTAAAAATAAATTGTCTTGATTAAAGTTTGGCTTCCTTCCAAAAGACCACTAATTTGAAGGCTTTGAAGATTTTCTTTTACCCGCACTACTTTTGTTGCATGCATGTATGGCCCAGGAAGTCTTCACAACACTCAAAAATGGATGAAATTCAAGAATCAACAGAGACCAAAACAGATGAACATTCATAACTAATGCCTCTCTGAAGCTGGAACATAAGGAAAGCAGTAAAAGGGAACAGTGGAGCCAGAAAGCCATAGGGAGAAAGGGGATGGAGGGGAAAGCAAGAATTATTTCACACACAGAGATATGACATTGTATATACATACAATATATATATATATATATATAGCATTTTCAAAAACATGAAAAGCATAATAAAGAGGGAGAGGGGAGTACATAGGATATGAGCATGGGCTAGGCACATACATTACACTAATATCAGTGACTATGCCTGGCAAACTGTTGAACAGTCCTAACTGAATAGATCCATTCAATCAATTGCTGAATGTTGAGTCAATACACAGCTAAATCCCACTGGTTCATTAGGTCTACTTTAACCACTACTAACAGCATTTAGGCACTCCTTCACCTTGGCTGGAGGAAAAATAGCAGAATAAAAGATGAGCTTTAAAACACCAGTGGTATCAAGAAACATCAATAAATCTTTTTTTTCCCCCATACCTACAGCTTTCACCATTCTTGAACCTGTTTAGATGTGGTGCCCAGATCAAGCCCCAAATCAATGCAGATTTATGCAATAAAGCTAGTTTGTTTCTGGTTGCTAAGATTTCTAGACTGTCATTTGTTATCTGCAACAAACTTACCTTGTTCTTGAAGTACTGCCTGGCATAGCTCTTCACTTGAAGAACATTGCGACTTCCAATCATCATGGCAATTTTTGTCCATCTTCTGCCAAATTTAGTCTAATGGAAAATAAATATTGATTCTGCTCAGAATTATAAACATATCACATAGCTTAAGATCCTTTTTTGAAAAATACCTCAAAAATAAGTACTGTATATGAAGCATTTATCTGGACTAGCATCCTCAAATGGAGGAAGTTTAAGCCTTCCCATCACCTTGCTATCATCTCCCCTCCACACACATAGGGAGGTTAACAAAAACCAACCCATCAGTGGAATGTTTTCCCATCCCTTTTTTATTCTTCTGTTGGGTGAAAATTATTAGAAAACAGATAGATACGAAGGAAGCTTTATACCTCCCCTAGTTGCGCATATCACAATCCAGTTTGGGGCTGAAACCCCTTACAGAGTTTCAGAAATTTGTAAGAATGAATACTCTGAGCCCTTAGCTCAGGGGTGTGCAAAGTGTGGTCCATGGGCTGTGTATAGCCCACAATGCTGTTTCTGTAGCCCCCAATCAAAATGTTTTTAAACCAAATGCTATCTAGTGAAATATGAGGGGGAGCCAGTGTTGTGTAATGATTTTAGCATTGAACTAGGACTTCAGAGACCAGAGTTTAAATCAGTACTCAGCCAAGGAAACCCACTGAGTAACCATGGGGAAGTCACGCTCTCTCAGCCTTGGAGGGAGGAAAAAGCAAACCACCTCTGAACAAATCTCTGAATCCATGACTAAAACTTATAATAAATACCATGCATAGCAACCAATAACTAATTTATTTTCTCCAGTAAGTCATCTCAGAAAGTCCTACTGGCTTTTCAAGGAAACATTTAGTATGGAATTATTTTACTACAGTATGAAGGCTTCACGACGGTCATAACATCACTAAAATTGTAGTATATTGCACTGTTACACTTTTTAAACAAATAAAATGCAACATGATATCACTTTTACAAACAGTCAGTCAGTTTAATCATAATTGATACTTACTAGTCCCTGTTCAAAAAGCTCTTTTTCATCTGTTGTCCACTTCAATGATCCACTAGCCAATTTTGTAGGAGAGCGTAACCTAACAGAGAAAATAAATCAGAATATGCTTGAGTTTAATGTAGGTGATTCACATGGGGGAGAGGGGCTTATTTTTTAATTAATTCTTTGAAATAATACACACAGAAATGTGGCATGAACAGAGGCCATATTATCTGCTAGCTTAATTATTTCATCGATTTATTATTTTAATTTATTATTTATTTATTAGTAGTATGAGTGTTGGACTATGGGCCAAAACAGACTGCTGAAATAATCCAGCTTGGACCACTTTAACTACCCTGGCCCAATGCTAGCAAATTCTGGCAACTGCAGTTTTGTGAGACACTAAGCCTTATCTGTTAGAGAGCTTTAGTGCCACAACAAACTACAGTTCCCAAAATTCCCTAGCACTGAGCCAGGGTGGTTAAAGTGGCCTCAAACTGTATTATTTCTGCTGTCTGTTTTGGCCCCTTGACTAGGTTTCAAATCACTGCTCAGCCATGAAAAAATTACTAGGTGATCTTGGGCAAGTCACATTCTCTCGGCCTCAGAGGAAAGCAAAGGCAAAACACTCCTTCAGAACAAATTTTGCCAAGAAGTCTCTGTGATTGGGTCACATTTGAGTCATCATAAATTGGGAACTACTTGAAAGCACACAAAAATAAAACATAGGTCAAATATGTTGCCACCTTTCAAAAAAGTTGAAGTAGATTCAGAAGATTAAAAGCATGCAGAAAGAATAATTCCAGCTATTGCAGGCTTTTTTTAAAAAGAAGTCTCTATTTGAGCTCTAAATTAATACAACATGGCCACTCTGAACTTAGATGTAAAATTAGAAGGACATACGTGACTTTTGTTTCTTTCTTTTGTGGACTGCAAAATAACAAAAACAAAATCAAGACATGTTACCTTAAACCTTTTAATACAATTACTCCTCATTTTGAAATTTGTGTCTAATGCCTATACCACCACCCGCCATACATAATTACCTTTTTGTGCATTTTTTATCACTTTCTTTCAGTTCATGCCAAAGTTTTTCTGGAAGTGATTTATTCGACAGATAGTATCTGAAAAGTATTAAGGATCTTTTAAAACATCATCAATGCTATTTCAGTACACTGCTGCATTCATAATTCATTATTTGTTTTGTTAAAAATTTACTAGTACAATCAACTGCAAATTCCTCCTTAAAGCCTGATTCTTTAGAAACACAAGAACGTATCTGTACCTATGTCTACACATCATATAAAACAAAGCTTTGTAAAGGAAAAACCCTTCCAATCTT
Organism: Urosaurus nigricauda; assembly: GCA_034509955.1. NCBI lineage: Eukaryota > Metazoa > Chordata > Lepidosauria > Squamata > Phrynosomatidae > Urosaurus > Urosaurus nigricauda. The sequence goes on along the minus strand of JAOEGL010000005.1, from coordinate 7,955,378 downwards.
CAAACATTTTTGCATTACATTGATTTTTTAAAAATGTTTTCATTTCATAATTCTTACTTTACACTCTCATTATTGAGCTGGGGGGGAGGGGGACACACGACTTTAAAACTCTATACAGAGAATACAAAACAATTCTGATAATACAATCCTACACATCTCTGTTGAGTAGTAAGCCCTGTTCAGTTCAGGAACACATACCCATACATGCATTTGGAATGCAATAAGCATGAGTTATGTTGATTTATAGGGTCTTGATTAGATTCAAGGAGGACAGAAACAGCAGAATAATCTTTGATAATAAGCACATGGCTTCTGGCACTGAAAGCAGTGTTTTGGCGATAAGAGTTCAAATTAGGTTCTCAGGGAGCAATTTTCAAATGGTGTTGGTGACTTATGAATTTGAATTCTGCACCATAGTACCATTTCCTTCTGTGGTCAAAATTCTGTTTCACCAGACTGACTAATGGGAAAAGGATACTCTTCTTCCAATAACATCTTCTCAATGGCAGCCTTGTTTTCTTCACTAATTGTGTTATCAAGACTCCATGGCTAGGAGAAAAACATATAAACATTATTCAGCCTTTTTAGGAAAACATATTAATGGTTAAGCCAACTATGGGGAGGTACATTAATATTCGTCATGTTATTCATTGTAGAGCTGAAGTGAAAACACAACAGTGTTTTTAGACCACTGAGAGAACTTGTGGCCAACCTAGGGTTAAATCCAATGTTAGTCAACTAGACCAGACTCAGCGATATGAATGGGACTTCTTAGTAATAAGGAACATATGTTTAATTGATATGAATGGATTTATTGTGGTGGTGGTGTTCTGACATATGGCAACCCTAAGGCAAACCTATCATGGGGTTTTCTTGCCAACATTTGTTCAGGGAGAGGGTTTGCTGTTGCCTTCTTAATGGACTGAGAGAGTGTGAATTGCCCAAGGTACCAGTGAGTTTTTGTGACTGAACAAGGACTCAAACCCCGGTCTTCCTGAGTCCTAGTCTGATGCTCAAATTACTACACCACACTGGCTCTTACTTATTTATTGTATTTATACTTCACTCTTTACAAATGCTCTCAGATGTTATTATGATGCTATTCTAGTAGAAATGTATTGGATATCATTGAATTCAATCCCTTGGGTATGAAAGACTAATAGAGGTCACTAATAAGTGCACTTCAAAAACCACAGATTTCTTAAAAACTTGGAGAAAAGAACATGGTAAGAATTTTAGTAAGCGTGCTGAGGCAAAAGAAGAGGAGGAAGTTATGGCATTGGCATTTACTTTTATTTTGTGACCAAGATCTAGGGACCCTTTCCCATGACAATAAAGCCTAAAACCAAATGCCAGTCCAAACTACAGTAGACACAATAAATCAATAGCATATGAGTGCCATTACTCAGCAGTAAGATAAATCCCATTGGTTCAGTGTATTTATTCTAGATGGAACTAAGAATGGGATTTAAGCTATACAAAACAACAGCATGTGGACAAATCAGACTACATGCAGAGATGTACATATACATTTGCTACACACAGTTAGTTGTATGCACAGGCTGTTCAAATATCACTTCTGCCTAAATAGAAGTGACATTTTTCTTCTCCTCATCATTCTCTGGATCACAGTACATTTAAAAAGCCAGGACAAAAACGTGTCTAAAAATGGTTTCAAAATGTCCTATAAAATTTCTCTGAGAATTGTTAGCAGTTAATTTCACAGTCAACTTACAAGTCCCATGTCAGTTCTCCATGTTGCATCAAGGTAATGATCTTGGAGTAAGCTGGATGATGGATTTTCATAGCTTCTGAAATTTAAAAGAAAAAGACTAAAAGAATATGACCTATCCACATATTCAAGAAATGATGTTCTCAAGTCAGAACCTTATGCTGTAAACACAGAAAAACAGCCCTCAAGCCGACCTCAACTCATGGCAACCCTGCAAATGAGACATCTCCGAGACCCCATATTCTCCACTACTTTGCTCAGGACCTGTAAATTTAGGTCAGTGACTTCCCTAATTGAGTCTATCTATCTGACATGTGGTCCTCCTCTAATTCTACTGGCCTCCAACTTTCCTAGCATTATTGATTTTTCTAATGATTCATTCCTTTCCCCAGATATGCACAAAGCACAACAGCCTCAATTTAGTCATCCTGGCTTCCAGGGAGATTTCAGGCTTGTTCTGTTCTAGAATTGATTTGTTTGTCTTCTTGGCCATCCACAGTATCCTCTCTTCTCCAGCACAACATCTCAAATGAGCTGATTTTCTTTCTGTTGGTTTTCTTCACTGTCCAGCTCTCACATCCATACATGATGATGGGGAATACAATGGTTTGGACGATCCTCACTTTGGTGTAGAGACGATCCTCACTTTAGAGTTCAGTGTTATGTCTTTACACTTTAGGATTTTGTCTAGTTCTTTCAGAGGCTGCATTTGTAGTGCAGAAATAGTCCATCTTGACACCTCTTTAACGGCCATGGCTCAGTACTAAGAAATTCTGGGATTTGTAGTTTTGTGAGACATTTAGTCTTCTCTGTCAGGGAGCTTTGGTATCACAACCAACTACAGTTCCTAGAATTCCACAGCCATGGCAGTGAAAGTGGTCTCAACCTGGATTATTTCTGCAGTGCGGATGCAGCCATAGCTGCCCCCTCCCAGTCCTAATCTTCTTCAGATTTGTTGTCAAGATGTATTCTTTGGTATTCCCAGACTCCAATCGCGCTTCCCTAAATGAAAGGAAAAGCAGGCCTTTGATCTGGTTGTCCTCCCAAAAGGGAAGCAGCTTTCCCACCCTTTCCTCACTTTGGCTTCAGGGATGAACAGTGCCAAGGCCGGGTGTGAAGTGATTGTGTGAAGGCAAACAGGAGTAAAGGGGAGGAGGAGGAACCTCTCCTCACAGAGGCCCAAGGCATGGGGCAGGTGTGGAAACAGGAGTCCCAGCAAGAAGGACTTGAGCCACCCAATGCCAATGACAGTCTCCCGTGTGAGGCTGCCTGACTGGCCCCAGCCTGAGAAGGGATCACAGAGTTGGAAGAGACCACAAGGGCCATCTAGTCCAACCCCCTGCCATGCAGGAAGTCTCAATCCAAAGAGATGACCATCCAGCCTCTGCTTAAAGACCCCTAAGGAAGGAGACTCCACTACACTCCGAGGGAGTGTGTTCCACTGTCGAACAGCCCTTACTGTCAGGAAGTTCCTCCTAATGTTGAGGTGGAATCTCTTTTCCTGCAGTTTGCATCCATTGTTCCGAGTTCTAGTCTCTGGAGCAGCAGAAAACAAGCTTGTTCCCTCCTCAATGTGACATCCCTTCAAATATTTGAACAGGGCGATCATATCACCTCTTAACCTTCTCTTCTCCAGGCTAAACATCCCCAGCTCCCTAAGTCGTTCCTCATAGGGCATGGTTTCCAGACCCTTCACCATCTTAGTTGCCTTCCTTTGGACCCACTCCAGTTTCTCCACATCCTTTTTGAATTGTGGTGCCCAGAACTGGACACAGTATTCCAGGTGGGGCCTGACCAAAGCAGAATAGAGTGGCACTATTACTTCCCTTGATCTAGACACTATACTTCTATTGATGCAGCCTAGAATCGCATTGGCCTTTTTAGCTGCAGCATCGCACAGTTGACTCATGTTCAGCTTATGGTCTACTTGGACTCCTAGATCCCTGTGCATTTCAATTCTTCCTTGTTGAATATTCATTTTGTTAGCTTGGGCCCAGCTTTCTAGTCTATTAATCTAATTAATCCACCTTTGAACCCACCCCTCAGGCCCCTCCACTGCAGCCACTGCAACATCCCCTTCGACGTCCACATCCAGCTCCTCCACTGCAGCAGCCTCCATACTGGGGCAGACTCCCGGAAGTGGCTGGGGAGAAACAGGAAGGTGCGTCAAAAAAGGTCTCCACTTCCGGCTTCTTGGGGAGGCGCTCTAGGAACTGTGCTTCCCTTCTTGTCTGCTCTGGCTGCCTCCTGTTGCATTCTGGGACTTGTAGTTTAAACAGGGGCGTTTAGAACGTTCAGTTATAGGGCTCTTAGGCCTCACTGGACTACAAACCCCATAATGCAACAGAGCCATTTTTTTTCTGCAAAAGTACCTCACAATTATTACTTTGACACCTCAGCTAACACAGGCTGCATCCAGACTGGAGAAATAATCCGGTTTGGGAGCGCTTTAACTTGTTGTCTGGCTCACTGCTATGGAATTCTGGGAGTTGGAGTTTGTTGTGGGGCCTTAAGGCCCCACAACAAACTCCAACTCCCAGAATTCCATAGCAAGTGAGCCAGACAACAAGTTAAAGCGCTCCCAAACCGGATTATTTCTCCAGTCTGGATGCAGCCACAGTTTCTTTGAGGAATGAAGATTATTTCCATCCACCAATGTGTCTGAAAAAGAGTGAATTTAAACAAAATTATATTATTATTATTATTATTAAATGTATTAAAACTGAAGCAAAATCATCTTTAAAAACAGCTACTATGCTTCTATGATCCTGAACAGAAATTTGAAAAAGGATTGGGGAAAAAGATGAACACCTGACAAATAATAATAATAATAATAATAATAATAATAATATATTTATACCCTGCTCTTCAGCCAAAAGGCGATCAGAGCAGCTTACAGATTGTTAAATAGGCATTTCCCTGCCCATTATACAGTATTTTATATACTGTATATATGTAGAAATTCATATATATATATATATATATACTACCACCAACTTAGTTATTACTTTAATCACACCAGACAAAAGTAGATAACTCACAATTGCTGGTCTGTCTGATCGACAATACACTGTAATTATTTAGGACAGAGGACTGTAAAGTTAATTAATATCTATCTATCTATCTATCTATCTATATACAGTCATCCTCCATATTTGCGGTTTTGATATTTGCACTTTTGATTATTCATAAATTTAATATGTTCTCTCTAGGAATATCTAGGTCCTCCAGTGCAACTCTATGGTCAAATTTAACTAAAAGTTGCACTAAAAGACCTTCCTAGAGAGAATACCCTACTAGGCCTTTGAGCTCCTCCAGTGCAGTTCTATGGTCAGGTTCTGTTGGACATGGACCAGAGTCGCACTGGAGGACCTAGAGATGACTAGAGTGGTGTCCTCTCAAGTAAAAACATGGTGTTTTTGTTATTTGTGGTTTCTCCATATTCACAGTGGCCTTCTGCCCCTAACCCTAGCAAATATGGAGGGACAAGTGTATATATTGATATATACAAAGGATAATATATATGGAGAAGACAACTATTAAAGCAAACTAAAAGGAATCTACAACGCTCATGAACAGACGAAAGGAAGGAATCTTTATAAATTATATGTTATTTTATGGATTATGTCTAGAAGTATATGTTTAGATTTGTATGTCTCTGCTTGATATGTTTACTATGGTGTGATTTTATGTTGTGAGATTATATGTGAAATATATATATATATATAAACTGCTACTAAGCTTCTTCCTCTCCTCTTTATGTTTTAAAAGACTAACCCACATGTTTCTTCCAGAACTGCATTACCAGTACCTCTGTCACCCTTTCTCTGTCAAGGGGGAAGGTCATTAGACTTTAGCCCAGTCAGCTTCTGATTTCTTTTCTGTCTTTCCCCACCTCAGTAAGGACTATCTGTGCCACTGAGCAAAAGTGAAAACCTCCCACATCTTCTGTGATGAAAGTTGCAGTCCCACACCCACTTACCTGGGAGTGTATCCACCCGTACAATATATAATAGGATTTTTGATATGCACAGCTTTGCTCTACAGGTACCAGCAAATGCTACAGCACGTAAATTAGTTGTGACTAACTGGTTCCATAACCTTCAGCAGGATTTAGGCAGCAAAGCAAAGCAAAGCACTCTTATGAGAGAGTAAGCTCTGTTTAACACAGTGGAACATACTTCTGAGTAAATAGGGATAATCCTCAGTAAACAGAACTGAAGCTATCCAGGTTTCCAACCCTGAATCAGCAACTATTATTATTAACAACAACCTTCTCAGTGTTCTGCCATTTAGATTATCATGAGTATCACAACAACAGCAATATTTGTCTTCTACATCACGCCAACTCCACTCATATCCTGGTCTTCTAGAGTCTAAGATTGTTATCTGTCCCACTAAGCTCTCCAATATTATGTTCATTCTTCTAATTCATTCTTCAGCATTATGACACAAAGCTCTCCAACATTATGTTTATTCTTCTAATTAAGGTGAACCTTCTTTGGGAAACCTACTCCTTCACATATCACAGGATTTCTTTGTGGAAAAAAAAAAACACTCTTTTATGTGGGAATTAATATGAAATTTGCTTCAGGGTTAACACATGCTTTTTGCTCTTCTACCTGAAGTGAGTTACTATTAAGCACTGCTGAGGCCATAAATTGCCACATTCATTAATATGCGTACAAATGGAGATTGAGAAAATAAACCTGCGTTCGGGTTTGTTTCACCTGGCAGCCTTCAGATGGGCTGAAGTGTAGTCCCCATCATTCCAGAGAGCATGTCCACGTATTTGATGGGTATGATGACACCTGTGGTCTAAAAACTTTGGAGAAGATCAGAAGAAGCTGTTCTGCTGCCACTCATTATGGACTAAATGTTGACATCCCCCCTCCCATTCATTTCTGTAGGAAGGGATCTTCCAGATAGGGACTGTATAAGGATGAAGAATAGTCCTTACACAACCTTCAGCTGCAGTAACATTTGTTAATGTAATTAACAAAATGGGGGAAAGCATAGTATCTTTACACCAAAATGGACAAATGCAAAAGGCTGCTCTCCACAAGTTGCAGAGCTTCTGCTTCCATCAACCTTAGGCAGCATAGCCAATGGTGAAGAATGCTGGGAGTTACACTTCAGCAACTTATGGAAGATCACACTTGGCTCACCCTTCTTTAAAACAAACTAGCTATTCTGGAAGGGCTCAACATTGATGCGTCCACAAAAATCACTGCTGAGACAGTCATTATCTGTGCTGTAGATTAGCCAAGTACATACTGCAGACTTAGCATGTTGTGATTTTGCATTGAGACATGGAGAGGAGACATGGTTAGTCCTAAGGCAAGGAGGGAGATGAAGTGGAATTGCGATTGGACTGTGCTGTTAAGACCTTTGACACTTAAGAGGACATCTCTGCAATTTTGCTGCAACTTGGCACCTTTCAGATGTGTTGGATTACAACTCCCATCATGACAGGACATTTTGGCCATGTTGGCTACAAATGATGACATTTGTAACCCAACAGATCTGGAACGTGCCAAATATAGGGAAAACTGCTATGTACAGAAACATACACTGTTTATACATCAACATGTTTGTGATAAAATATAAAACAATCACCCTTGAAATGTCCTAAGAGACACACGTCTTTTTAATGAAAATCCAAAGTGTTAGTGCATTACATATTCAGGTTCTTGCTGGATATATTCCATATACAAAATAGCCTAAAAATGTGAATTTACTTATTTATGTTCAGATTAATCAGGTCTTACAAGCCAAGGTACACCTACATAGCCTGCATTATCAAAAGACATATAGAGAGCTTCTCTGTTGCAGATAGCATGAGTCTGCCGTCGTTGAATGCTTTTGGGATTGGGAGTGTGATTTGCCCAAGGCCACTCAGTGGATTTTCATAGCTGAGCAGGGATTTGAACCTTGGTCTCCAGAGTCCTAGTCCATCACCCAAACACATTTTAATCTACCTTCTACTTCCATTTTAAGGAGACCTAAAATCAATGAGATTTGCACAAGTGTTTTTCATTCACTAATTGATTCAGTGAGTCTTCTCTGACTGGGACTAGACTAGATTGTTGTTTGCAACACTGTTCATATCTGGAATCCTAAGGCCTATTTTAGGCTTAGAAATGTTGAATTTTTATGACTACAGTTCACAGAATCACACAGTCAACATGATCATTAGCCTTTCTAGCTGAGAGTTTCTGGATGTAAAGCAAAAACCCAACTTTTTCAGGTTTTGTTTCAGGGTACCTGATTTAAGCACCCCTGATATAACACTGAATGGAAAAACTCCCCATTCTCTATAAAAATTCCTTTTGTAAATTTCCAGCCTCAGTTTAAAAGGTAATTTGTTGTACAACACAACAGGCCCCTCTTCATCGCCTTGGGCAAACTGAAGCACTGTGTGACCTTCTGGCTATGAGAAAAAAAGATGCGCACATGACATTCTCATCTCACATGAAAAATACAGAGTTGATGGCCAAAGACATCCAGCGTTCACATATACCATACATTAATAATGTGCTCCCCTCTGGCTCAAGGTACATATCTATGGTGTTTCCTTCTGTTGAATGAACTGCCCATTCCTGTTCTGCTTAGCTTCCCTGGGTTCAAAAGAACAACTATGCAAAACAGTTTAGATTAATTATTCTAAAACGTGAGACAGAGAGCCAACATGGTATAATGTTGGAATAGGAAGCCAAAAGACCAGGGTTCAAATCCTCACTCTGCCATAGAAACTCATTGGATGATCATGGGCATGTTATGCTTTCTTAGCCTCAGAGGAAGGCAATGGCAAAATTTCCCTGAGGAAATATTGTCAAGAAAACATCAAGATAGGCTTGCTAGGAAATAACTTGAAGACACACATCAACAATGTATTTCTGATACATACACTGGTACTTAGTCCATGCTGTTTTATGGCCTGAGAATGCAGTTGTACAAATGTGTAGATGCCAACTGTTTAAATACTTCAGCTCATGTAATAGTGAGTAAAGAGGGATACACTTTGTTCTCACTTTGTGCTACAGGTTTTAGCTAACCAAAAGGAGAAACCAATTCATTGTTGTCTGCAATAAATCCAATGTCATTATTAACAAATGGCTTGGGAGCAGGATATCTGAAATGCCTCTTCCTCTCACATGAATCTGTTAGGAATCTGAGTTCTTCAGCAATGCCCAAGTACTCCAAGTGGTAGGTAGGTGATTACATGAAACGTGAATACGTGAGATGAGGCTTTCTCTGTTATAGCTCCTCAGCTGCACAATCCCCAGGCCCATCCTACCTCAGCTCCCAATAGTCAACATTGCATTCTTTTGCTTTGACATTTAAAAAAGTTTTCAGCCTGTTTTTAAATAATGTTTTGCTTTTATTCTCTTTCCATATGGTAATTCTTACCATGCATGGATGCAAGGATTTCATAGGGCTAGGAAACTAACTCATTTCTGTGCTATAAATGGACAGTAACTACTTTCATTTGTTGTGGAACATCCTTCAAAGTAACCACTCAGGTTTGGAGATAACCATTATTTCCCAAGTCTTCTGAGTGTAATGAAGTTCTCCTATTGAGTATTGCTTTTCAGGGCAGTTTCCTCTCTGCATATTTCCTTTCTGTCAAGTCAACCATGTGCAAGAAGTGCTTGTGTGAACCTAAGGGATAGCATCCCTGTTATCACTGATGCCACACACACCTCCACCTTCCTCCTCCAAATCATTTTGTAAAAGGGAAAGGGCAGTATTTAAAAAAAACCCTATTATGCATAAAAAAATAGTCTTCACTATAAGAATGTTCTAGGATGGAATGGGAAAGCTGGTTATGGTTTCTCCTTGGTACACCCAAGCCAGGGTGGGAATTATGCAAGATTTCAAGTGTTATTGGACTGCAAATCCCAGCATTCAACCTTAGCTAGGATTGCTTAGAACTTGCAGTTCAAAAACATTTGGAGGGCTGCATGATTTCCACCCCGATTTAAGACCTACCTATAAACTCTGCTGAAGACACTGCAGCAGTCATATTGATATTTTAAAATTAGATTCACAGCAGAGTTCTGCAGGTTAATCTATTTAAAGACCAATGAACGTTTCCAGTCATTCACAAAATATCTTTTCCCACTCTTCCTTGATAAATTTTTAAAAATACTAGGCTGGGAGAAGGAAAAGATTTGAACAGAATTCAATGTAAGATAGTCTTGTTGTTTTTGTTGTTAGCTGCCCTTGAGTCAACCTCTACTCATGGCAATCCTGTAGAGAGACATCTTCAGGATCCTCTGTCCCCAACCTCTCTGCTCAGGCCCAGGTCCATGTCCTCCTTGAGTGAATCTAACCATTGAGTATGCAGCCTTCCTCTCTTTCTGCTACCTTCCACCTTTCTTGGCATTATTGTCTTTTCTAATAATTCATTTTTCCTCATGATGTGGCCAAACTATGACAACCTCAATTTAGTAATCTTGGCTTCCAGAGAAAGTTCAAGCTTGATCTGTCCTAGAACTCATTTGTCTGTCTTCTTGGCCATCTATGGTATTCTCAGTACTCTTCTGCAGCACCACTTTGTCTTACTGGCTTTTTTTACTGGCCAACTCTCGCATCTATACATGATAGTGGGGAATAACGTGGCTTGGATGAGCCCCACTTCGGTGTTCAGAGTTATGTTTTTACATTTTACATTTTGTCCAGTTCTGGGCACCACAATTCTAAAAGGATATGGAGAAACTGGAGCATGTCCAAAGGAAGGCAACTAAAATGGGTCTGGAAACCATGCCCTATGAAGAACGACTTAGGGAGCTGGGGATGTTTAGCCTGAAGAAGAGAAGGTTAAGAGGTGATATGATCGCCCTGTTTAAGTATTTGAAGGGATGTCACATTGAGGAGAGAGCAAGCTTGTTTTCTGCTGCTCCAGAGAACAGGACCCGGAACAATGGATGCAAGCTCCAGGAAAAGAGATTCCACCTCAACATTAGGAAGAACTTCCTGATAGTAAGGGCTGTATGACAGTGGAACACATTCCCTCAGAGTGTGGTCGTGTCTCTTTCCTTGCAGGTCTTTAAGCAGAGGCTGGATGGCCATCTGTCAGGGATGCTTTGATTGGGAGTTCCTGCATGGCAGGGGGTTGGACTGGATGGCCCTTGTGGTCTCTTCCAACTCTGTGATTCTATGAGTTTACTATGATCTTGTCCAGTTCTTTCATAGCAGGACTCCCCAATCCTAGTCTTCTGCTTTCTTGGCTGCAGTCTCTGTTCTGATCAATATTTGAACCAAGGTATGGGAACTCTGACTATTTCAATATTCTCATTATCTAGGATGAATTCTTGTAGATCTTCCAAGGTAAATATTTTGGTTTTGTAGCCTTAGATCATGACAAATGGTTTTGGCTAAGTTGTTTATCAGAGCTTAGGCTGGTTCTCTGAACTAGTAAGGTTCTAATGTTCTGTTAACAGTCACAGACAACTAGTAAAATTCATGACCCTTTTGGTCAGGTTTATTTTTTTTTCAACAAAAGTTTTCATCTAGTTGATGTAATACTTATACAAAAATGTAATGTATTGCATAAATAAAGGGTTTTTAAATTCAAGATTTATATACAGACATACATTAGTCAAATTAGAAATCAAACCGTGTGAAGTATGTTCCCCTTACAATGAACAAAAGGAGAGAGAAACAACTTTGACATAATTTCACAAGATTTAGAAAGCCCATGGCTATTAGTCATTTTACAATAATCGGGCCAGGAAAGGTTGAAGGGGACACAGTAGTAGATGGAGGGAACAAAAGTATTTCACAATATAAGTTCCATTGCTACATTTATGAAAAAGATTGCACTGGTTTATCTCTTAATGGGTTCACAATACATTTACTGCCAAAATTAGTTTTTTATCTAAGCCTCTTGCTTTCTGGGCTAAAAGTGGCAGATGAGGTTTAAATATGAAAAGAAATGCTGTACACTGGGAGTAACAAAACACGCCATCAAAATTATATCAATATTTTTTAAAAAACCTATAAACTTAATAAAACTGTGCAGATTTCTGTCAAGAAAAAGCTAGCAGTGTGGCTTGTAAAGTCTTCTCAGCTTTAAGTCCTGCCAGCCGTTTCACTTCAAGTGGCAAGGAGGCATGCATTCTGTGGAACCAACGAACAGCTAACAAAAAAACAAGAGATGGAGGCTAAAAATAATCTTAAAATAGAAAAGAAGAGATCTGGGATGAGATTAAGGTCTCACTATGCCACGCGGTATGCTTTCAAAAGGGTGAACTCCTTCCTGTTTGTCCGTGCAGCCCAGATAAAAAGGGCAGCTGCCATAAACTGCAACGGTGCAGAGACGCAGGCCAGACAGAAGGACCAGCCAAACTGACCCTGGGCACGTGGAGGGGGTAATTTCTTATGAAGCAGCTCAATTCCAGCTACATAGCAGCCAACTGAACCCAGAGTGCACAAACCTAGGGAAAAAGTAGCACACTATGATCAGATAACAGATCTGAATTCCAGACTTGCATGATTAAGAAGTTCCAGCATTTCACAACTGGATGATACTTGCCAGGCAGACTCACCTGCAAGAAAGTGAAGGACTCCTGTAGCAATGGTAGGGTACAGACTGCGACAGGCACAAGCGCACACCCCAATGAGAGCCCCAAAACACATGAGTCCTAGGCTGACAAAGGGCAGGAGGAACTGTAAGCGCCAAAGATCTAGAGCAAATACAGAGATGACCAAAGTTAGGAGGTCTAGTTTAAGGAATCTCTTCCAACCTGGTTGTGCAACAGTGCCAATGAGACGAAAGACTGGTTCAGCCAATTTCTAGGTGCTCATTCATTGCAGAGTCCCCAAACTTTGACCTTTGGGACTATGCTAAGCATGACAGAAATACAAGTTGTGTCTCCCTTATCTGGAATTCCAAAATCCGAAACATTCTGAAATCGTTCACAAGAGTAGCAAGGATAGTGACTCCTTTGCTTTCTGAAGGTTCAGTATACAGAAACTTTGTTTCATACACAAAATTATTTAAAATATAGGGTATAAATTACCTTCAGGCAATGTGTATAAGGCTACTAAACACAAGAGTGTACTTAGAACTTGGAGAAATTAATTTCTGAACTACAACTCCCAGAATACCTCAGCCAGCATAGCTACTGGTGAGGAGATTCTGGAAGTCATAGACCAAAAAGTAAAAATTTCAAGCTCTGACAATGTTCTGTGTGTGCCCAGGAAGCACATGTGGAATATAAGAACATACTGGCTAATTTGGTAGCTTTCAGCAATGCCTGCCACTCATCCACTTTTAAAGGAAGTTAAAATGAATTATGCTCTTGTGTTAAAAATGCCTTTTCCCCGAAGAAGAGAATCGTATAAACAATCTAATTAAATCTCATTGAATTCAACTGGGCTTAATCCCCCCTCCCACCGCAAATTAATAATACTTACAGGTCCGGTTCAAGTCAGTGCCACTGTTATGATTTCCAGGATCTTTGTATTTTTCCATGAATTGATCCGAAAGGGAAAAACTGACACACTTTCTGACCATCTCACCTTCCAGAATGCAAAAAGGAAATAAGTTTTATTATGGTCTGGTTTGCTTTTCTGGTATATTTAATGTATAGATATGTATAGATATCCATAGATTAACAATATTGTGTACAGTATATAGTACTCCATCTCCCCTCCTGGGCAAAAAACAGTCTTGTGGCTTCTTAAGAATGTAAATTGCTATAGGTGTACAGGCATATCTCAATTAACTAAGAATCTGACAAAGAAGCCCATTTTCACAAAGTCTTTTTACACCCGCCCAGGTGGAATTTTTAGCAGCTTTAGCATTGGAGGGATGGTGAAGGAGGGCTGGAGAAACACAGACTTTTGGTGTTGGGTTCCAACAGCAACCTGCAGTATGCTATGTAGTGTGCAATAAACTCCATTGCCTAACACATTTGCTGTCCTCTTCCCCTCTGAGAAACAAATGCATCCTGAGCTCTGGGGCGAGTTTTGTCTGATACTGTTCATAGGTAAAAAGAACTTTAGAAGGATCCAGCCAGCCTATCTTCCTATTTACAGCAAAGAAAGGCTGCTGAGTAGACTTCCAGCACTGGCTTCTAAACCCAGGAGTATCGTCAGTAACCGAAAAAATACAAGTTATGAGTCGAGTCAGTACATCATTTATGTGGAGTTGAATCCAGATCAAGTTAATGAAGGGACATGAGTTTAATCTGAATCCAGATCAATCGATTTGAGTTTACATCACTGGCCTTAAGTAACCTAATACTACTTATTCTATTTTGATACAGCTGTTAACTGACCTCTAACTTAGCACAATTATTCTCAAACTGTCATTTTTCTTACAGGCAACATAGTTATTATGGTCTTAGGGAAACACACAGGTTTTAATAAGAGAGACACCCACTTAGAAGATGTAATTGTAGTCTTCTCTCATGCCAATTTGTCTGTCTTACAATTAAGAATTAAGAGAACAATTTAGAAACATGCTCCAAATCAATACTGTGCAGGTCTGAGGATGGTGTTTAGATTACAAGGATTCCCTATTGAGCATGGCCAGTGGTCCAAACTAGCTCTTCTAAGCCCTGTATTGGACCCATTCTCACAACTGTTCTTTAAAAATCTGTTTTTCATTCAGCTGGCCTCTCAGAAGCAAAACAGATATGATGCAGGAGATGAAATACAAATCTCCTGGCCATTAAATTCTGCTTGTTTTTAAACAGTTTTAGAACTTCCAATGGGGGGGGGGGGGGAGGGAGGGACAACACTAGCTCTTCCCTAGTAAGGCTAACAAAGACCAAGAAAAGGTGTAGTCTATTTTGAGAAAGAAAATTGGATTAAGATTAGAATGCTGCCAATCCCCCTTTCCCCAGCTGCTTTTACGTTCTTTTTAAAATGGGAGATCAGGGGCTCATTCACACTGCAGAATTATAGCAGTACGATTCCACTTAAATGCCATGACAACATCCCATGAAATCCTGGGACTGACAGTCAAGGAAGGATATTTAAAATTATCTGTCAGAGAGATCTAGTACCTCACCAGACTACAAACTCCAGGATTCCACATGATGCAGCCATGGTGGTTGAAGTGGAATATAGCACTATTTCTATGTAATGTAAAAGGGTCCCTGATCATGAGATCAGCAATGTCTAATGCAGGGGTAGGCCACTCTTCCGGGCTCTTGGAAGGCTGCTCCCTTGCTGCCCCCACTCCCAGGTCTTCTGGGTTACTCGGAAGTGGCACAATTGTCTCCTATAACCCCTAGGGGTCCTGAGCAGGCCACAAAAGAGGGGGTCATGCTTTTCCACCTCTAGTCTAACAGGATGGAATTCAAAGAAAGATACATTCTGATAACATATTTTGAATGGGTTTACCTGGTGAGTTGTACCAGTAAGAGTTCTCAGACATTGTGATACACCTCCGCCACAACCCAATGGTGCCATTCCATCGAAAGAGAGCATCTGTATAGGAGTTTTCATCTGCGTTCTCCCCGAAGAGTTCATCCCAAGTGGCCTTACTCTCACTGTTATTTTCAGGAGGAAATGGGTTGCGGTACTCAAACCAGAAGTCTGTGCCTATCGAGGCTGCCAAGTAGATAGTGGACATAAGGCTGAGCACGCAGGCGATGACCAAAGCGGTGGCAAAACGGTTATCCATCATAATGTCTCAACTGCTATTAACAAGGGAAAGAGGGAGGAGAAATCCAAGAGTTAATATGTTTTGCATCCATGGATTTTGTTATCCATGAAGGGGGGGGGACCAGGAACCAAACCTCAGTGGATATCAAGGGCCCACTGTATTAATGAACCAAACCTTTTCCTAAGAATATTTATTTTTATCCATGTCATGGTCTGTAAGCACATACTGTACTTATCTTTTGGTTTACCATCATCAAAAGCAAACTAGATAGTGACAGATTCTTTTCAACCCCCTCTCTTGCACATTTTACACATGTAAATTCACAAAAATAAAAATGAATATATTTTAAAACACATACATAGAAGCTTTGGTTAATGGCAACATATATATATTAAGAAATATGAGCATCACCATATTATTATGAATACATCCAGTCTTGTCTGACCTCCCCAGCTATGCAGTTGTGGGCCTGGTTAGTACTTGGAAGGGGTTCTTTAAGGATATTCCAAGCAGGGTTAGGAAAACATCATGCCTGAAACCCTGGAGAGCCAATGCTGCCAGTTAACGCTACTGGAGTATAATGCAGCTTCCTATCTTCTTATGTACATCAGGATATCAAAATGCCTCCAGAGCATGACCATTTTATGGATTATCTTAGTTTGCAAGGTTTCTTCTTGAGAAGAAAGTAAGAGTGAAGAAGAGCCAAGAGAAAGTTGGAACAGGGTCTGGAGCTTATGGAAGCAATTAAAAAGAGTGCTCACCCCAGCAGCATCTGCAAAGCCGCAGGTGGTAAGAAGAGTTAAGTGCAGATAAAGGGCGCAAGGACTAAGAGCTTACCGTATTAATACAGAAGGAAGAGGAGTTGGTGTAAAGAATAAAGGGTGAGAGACAGAAAAAAGGTCACAGTTAGTACATTAATAAAGGAAGGAAAGACTTACAAGGACAATTTTATTATATTTAGAATAGGGAAAGACCCATAAAGAAAGAAACAAGCTAGTATTTGTGTGCCATTAGAAGAAATGGAAACCAGAAAGCTTAAGAACAGTGACTAATGCAGAAAGTAAAAGGTTAAGTCAATGACCCTGGAGTACCTCAAGAACATCATGGATCAGACTTTCAAATCCATGAATAAAACCCATCATCATCGCTCTGAACGAAATAGAAGGAATCGCCCTTACAGTACTTTAAAGGCAGCTACTTTGTTCAAGGGGGGAAATGTTCAGCATCAGGTCTGGAGTAATGTATCAGACTTTGGGGAAAAATCTAAACGCCAATGGTGCCACCACTGGATTGCCTGGTAAAGTTAATCCACCACATTAAGAGCTGGTAGATCTGTGTATCTTCAAACATTGTGCTGTACTATGCCCAAAAGCCATTTGCGCAGGCCAAACTTGCCTGGGATGTGAGACTGTGAAAGGCAGTGGTGTAGGGAGAGAGAAAACAACTAAATTTAACTGCATTTGTATGAGATTCAACAGGGATTAAAGTTTCTATGCACATCATAAAGATTTCTGCACACTGTGAGGAAGGTTAACTGTTGCTTAAAACAGACTATTACTAGTTCTACTTAGTTCCTTCTAGAGTCAAAGACTTCACTTCCACATCTAACGCAAGCTCAGAGGTGGGATCCAAGCCACGAAAGTTCATGCGGTTATAAAAACTTCTTAATGCTTCAAACAGTAAACCTGTATATATGTATATATATATATGTATATTCAAATCTGAGCCAATTCACACAACCCTATTGTGTGTTTGTGTGTATGTGGTTTTGCCACTTCCTTCTTCTGAAAGGTCTACAAGACCTTGTAGTCCTTGGTGATCTCTCATCCAAGTACTAAGAAGGGCTGACCCTGCTTAGCTTCCAAGAGGAGATGGGATCTGGTGTGTTTAGGATATTTAGGCTAATATATAGGAAATGTGTTTGTTCTCACCAGGCAGATCCATATTCAAATTCCCACTCAACTATGAATCTGAATGGGTAATTTTAGGCAACCCATCTTTCAGGATCTAATAACCCACCAGGTAGGGTTTTGTAAAAGTCTGATTTGGGATCTGAGTTTCTTGGTATAATAAAAATGTAATAACTAAAACAACACTTGAAAATGAGGTGGCTGCTGCACTGCAGAATTAAGGCAGCTTGACAGATACTTTTTGCAAGGCTGGCCTGTTTATCAAGCAGAGTGAAGCAGCTGCCTCTGGTGGAAAAGGAAGCCACTCTTCACCAACAGAGACTTTGCTGCTAAGCAGATGTCACCTCCAATGGCATCAGACCTACAAAGCCTGGTTCTGAGGACTCCTAAGCATACAGAGGGCAGGGAGGCAATACCAGCAGTGATATGATGTAAGGCAGGTGGAGCAAAAGGAAGGTGAACAAGGTGGCAGGAAAAGTCTCCTGCAGCACCGTTGTTGTTGTTACCGTCCTCTGAGTCAACCTCAACTCATGGCAACCCTACGGATGAGACACCTCCAAGCACCCCTATCTTCCACTTCTCTGCTTAGTTTTTGCAATTTCATGACCATATCCTTGATTGAGTCAATCCATCTGGAATGTGGTCTTCCTTTCCTTTTTCTGCCCTCTACTTTTCCTGAGATTAATGTCTTTTCCAGTGCCCCTTGCCTTTTCATTAAATGGCCAAAGTACATCAGTCTCAATTTTATCATCTTGGCTTCTAATGAGATCTCTGGCTTGATCTGTTCCAGGACCCATCTGTTTGTCTTTTTGTCTGTCCATGATATCCTGAGCACTCTTCTCCAGCACCACATCTCAAATGAGTTGATTTTTCTTCTATCTGCATCTTTGACACTAACTGAAATAGAGAAGTTAGAAGCATGAGCTTTTGTAGACTTGAGTCTATTTTCTCAGATGTGTGGGGTCATGGAGAGTCAGCTCAAGTCTACAAAAGGTAGTGTTACCATCTTCTGTCTTTCAGCTGGTCTCAATGGTGTTACAAGTTCCCTTTGCATACAAATTTTTCAGACTAACACGACTATGTCTTTGAATTCTGCCAAGGTGGCAAGAGTTAGATGAAAGAGGGGGGTGAGCAAGTGAAGAGAAGGAGTGGTGTTGGCATGTGATGAAGACAGATGTCGCAGCTGCCCTATGGCTATGGGAGAACTCTGTGCACCACTGAACATATGTCTCCTCATTTAAATGAAGATTTCTGATGTCCACATACTCAAAAATAAAGGGCTAATTACTTGCCAAAAGTCAAACTTCTCCCATGCAATCTTCTTCAGTCACAAATCAGCAGAGCGCACACCAAACTGCTGCAATATTTTGGGCAGAATCACAATCAAATATAACACTGAAAAGTGTACCCGTGTGCCTTCTCCACATGAAAGCCATCACAAAATTAGTAAGTAAGCCTGGCAATCCTTCTCACCAATCTCAACAGAACTTATTTTAAAAACAGCATCCCAGGTCAAAGCACCTGTACCTGGAAGTAAGCTCTGCCTATTTTAGTAAATTTTATTATCACATAAAAATGTATGACAGCAGTTTTGTTGGCAACTTTCCTCCCAGCTCTAAAATAATGTCTTGCCATGTGGAAAGAGACTTTCTACACAAGGTTAATAGTGTTCCTTCAGAAAAATACTGCCTTAACAAGTATCTTTTGCACAACAGTGTCCCCAGGGCATCTTAGTTGCTAAGTTTAAAAAAAAACAACAACTGGGAGGGAAGAGAAAAATGATGCGAACAGAAGCTGTCACAAGTCAATCAGGTTTGTTCTAAATGCAAGAAATG
Source organism: Urosaurus nigricauda (assembly GCA_034509955.1). Classification (NCBI taxonomy): domain Eukaryota; kingdom Metazoa; phylum Chordata; class Lepidosauria; order Squamata; family Phrynosomatidae; genus Urosaurus; species Urosaurus nigricauda. The sequence continues at coordinate 7,936,271 of JAOEGL010000005.1, read as the reverse complement.
ACTTAGCTATCTTGATTAAGAAAAAACAAATTGGGAAGGCAACACCCAAATGCAAGCGAGCTCAGAGATTTCCCTGCATTTTAATTTAGAAATAACACAGTTTGTGGGATTTCTTGTTGTCATTCTGTGGCTTCAAGTTGATGGGACCCTATCCTAGGATTTTAGCAAAATTTCTTCAGAGGAGTTCATTGCTGCTTCCCTGTTTGAGCTGAGAGAGCAGCCAATGGGTTACTATGGAGGAGTAGGGATTCGGACCCTGGTTTCCTGGACTGCTTTCCAACACTCACGACGCTACACCACACCGGCTCACTGTTGAAGGATACATACAGTCGGCCCTCTGTATCTGTACTTGAAAATGGATTTCCACCATGTGGCCATATTTGATCACACACTCTGCCTGTCCAAAGTTTAGGGGGTATAATATTATCAGTTAGCATTTAACCAAAGTGTCAGAGAAACGTTCTCAGACTGATGTTCAATCCAAGCTTCCAGACAATCTACTCATATGAATGCATGGAAATACACACCCACATCCACTCTGTTTATAATACCGATGCCTATACTCAGCATTTTATTAAACCTATTTCAATTTTATGGTCTTCTTCTAGGATCCAGGTTCTGTCTGATAGCAATGCAATTGTGTCACTTTATTAAATTCACTCAGGAAGAAGAAGAAGAAGAAGAAGAAGGGGGGAACATGATCAGGATACAGTATTTGCTTTTTTCAGGACACACAGACAAAGGAAAAAGAACAGCCCATTTGTGACCCAATGCTTTACAAGTGCAGTTCAGAAAGGGCCACGCCGGCACTGGTTTTATCCACTAGATAGTGTTATTGGGACGAGCGCATTGTTGTATGCAGCTGCTCACAAGGGTTGCGGAAACAATCCTTCCTTTGACTGATACCATCTGAGGGCAGGGATCTTCAACAGGACGGGACAATAAGCCCATTCATATCTGTGCACGTTGTTTTCCCCCCTGAATCGTTTCATCAGCGAGGAGTCAACTGTCAATGAAAATGTCTTTAAAAGGCAGCAAAATTCTCTCCCCTCCAATTCACCTCTGCAAAAGCATAACCCTTTCAGAGGGTTGAATGGCGGGCATGTAATTGCAATACACTTTTTTAAAAAACCCATCTATTACAGATCACTCCAAGACTGCAATCCTATACGCTCCTTTTGGAGTAAGTCTCACTGAATGGACTTCTCAGTAAAAATCCATATGTCTGTGCCATTCTGTTTTAAACTGCAAAGGCGCTGTTATGACTCCCATCCTTGGGTTCTTTTCTGTTTAAAGCTATGGAACAAAAAATTGTGAGACCAGGGTTCGAATCTTGACTTGATCATGTAAAAACACTGGGTGACCCTGGGCAAGTCACACTCTCTCACTCTCAGAGGATGGATGGCAATGGCAAACCTGACAAGAAAAACCCTGTGATAGGCTTGCCATGAATCAGAAACGAAGGCACACAACAAGAAGCTATACACAGGTGTATATATATATATATGTGTGTGTGTGTGTGTGTGTGTGTATGGAAGTTCACTATCTGGGAAGGGGAAGGTCCGTTGCACAGGGCTAAAGGGATCCCTAGCATAGCTAGGGCCCTGCATTTTATCTCCCTATTTAATTAAAAAAGATGGTGTGGGGGGATATTTAATATGTAAATATGAAATATTTAAATGTTACAATGTAAGTATTAATAACGAAGAATGAAATAATGTTATTAAAATATTTTTTAAAAAGAAAGCCTCTTTCACTATCAGAAGAACTGGGGGATAGGAAAAGAGATAGGAAAAAAAGGCACCTCTTGGATGAAATAAAATAAATAAAATAAATCTCAGCCTCTTAAAGGTGCCTTTCTTTTCTATTAATATATGTGTGTGTGAGAAACAGAGAAGAATTGAGGGAAAGAGAAGGAAAAAAGAGAAAAAGGAGAGAGCCACCTTTAAAAGCTGGCATAAAAACTAGGCTAATGTTTTAATATCTAAATATTAACATACATCATATATCAAAAAGGCTGTCAAGATGGATCTCTTCTGGCAACCGGCCACAAATCTGAACTTACCACTCCTCTGAACTCGCTGTGCCTATTCCCTTGATTTGTTATTTTGATGTATGATTTTAAATTATAATTGTTTAATTGATGTTTTAGGGGAGGGTGGGACATTGGGATGGCATGTACTGTAATTTTAATTTGTAAGCTGCCTCAATTGTCACTGACAGGCAGGCGGGATACAATTAAAGTTTTATTTATTATTATTATATATTAATATATATGTGTGTGTGTCAGATGAATTGGAGGAAAGGGAAGGAAGGAAGGAAGGAAGGAGAAAGGCATCATTAAAAGCTGGCATAAAAACTAGGCTAATAATAATTAAGAGTATGTAAGCTGCCTTGATTGCTGCAGCAGAACTGTGGGGTATAAGAATAAAGTTTATTTATTATTATTTATTTATTTAATATTTAATACCTTAATGCTATCATACATACATATTAATACGTGTGTGTGTGTGTGTGTGTGATTGTGTGTCGGATGAACTGGAGGAAAGGGAAAGAAAGAAAGAAGAAAGGCACCCTTAAAAGCTGGCTTAAAAACTAGGCTTATATTTAATACCTAAATGCTAACATACATACATACATGCATATTAATATATATATTTGTGTGTGTGTGTGTGCATGGTTGTGTGTCAGATGAACTGGAGGAAAGGGAAAGAAAGAACTTTTAAAAGCTGGCATTTGTTTTAGCCTTTGCCAGCTTTAAAAAGGTGCCTTCTTTTTTTCTTCCCTTTCCTCCAATTAATCATATATATATATGTGTGTGTGTATACATATAAATATATATATTCAAACACATATACGTATATATATGTGTGTGTGAATATATATGTATATATATATGTGTGTGTGTGTATATATATATGTGTGTGTGTGTGTGAATATATATATACACACACACATATATATGTATGTATATGTGTGAATATATATATGGATATATGTGTGTGCGTGTATATATAATACACATATACATATATATATATATATATATATTCACACACACACACACACACACACACATATATATATATATTCCCACACACATGTATCTGTATGTTGTTATTGAGGCCTTAAGCATTCCTCCCAGACACAGAGAGAGAGAGACCCCATTCCTTTCCATTCAAAGGAGAGCTGAGCAGAGCAGGCTCCTTCCTCCAAGAGTCCCTGTTCTGCCTGGGGCTGCCTTCCTTCCTCCTTCCCTTCAGCCAATGGAGCCCCAGAGAGCAGCAGAGGGCCCTGATCCTGCCCTCCCTCGACCCTCACTCACCTCCCATCCTCTTCCTCTTCTTGGCCTCGCTGCTTTTCGCTTCCAGCCCTTTCAAGTCCCTTTCTCTCCTCCACCACTCACTCACACCCCCCTCCCACCGCCCTGCGTCGCGGAGCACCCTGGGAAACGTAGTTTGGCTCTTGTGACGCACGGACGCACGCACGCTTCGCCCCGCCCACCGCCCGCCCTTGGCATTGTGGGTAGTGTAGTCTCTCAGGGTGGATTTCTAGAAGAGGGGGAAATGGTGTCAAAATAACAACAACAACAACAACAACAACAACAACAAATGGTGTCAGTTTTTAAAATGGCTTCAGTGCAGGGATGAAGCCAGTTTTAAAATGTTTTAAACTGACACCCCTTTTAAAATTGACACCACTGCGAGAGACTGAGGACTAAATTGATTTAAATTAAATTATTAAATTATTAAATTAAAATTTTAAATAATTGTTTTAACTTGTTGTCTGCCTTAATTTATTGAACGTTAACGTGTGCTGATATGTATATATATTTAATTATTTTCGTACAATGTACACCATTGGCAGGTTTGTTTCATCTGTTTTAATTGATTCTATGTACAGCACTGTGTAAATTTACAGATCTATATAAATAAAGCTTAATAATAATAATAATAATAATAAATTAGGGTATCAGGGAGGGATGGCCAACAGTGTGATATAGTGGTCTGAGAGTTGGATTACAACTCTGGAGGCCCAGGGTTCGAATTCCAGCTCAGCCATAAAAACCCACCTTGGATAATGTGAAGTCGAAGGCCTTCATGGCCAGCATCCGTAGTTTTTGGTCAGTTTTTCGGGAGATGTGACCACATTCTGGAAGAGTTTATATATATATATATATATATATATAAAAACTCTGAAAGAATTTGTATATATAGACTCTTCTAGAACATGGCCACATAGCCCCAAAAAAACCACTTCAGACACCCCCCCCCCCCGCTCTCTCAGCCTCAGAGGATGGCAGCGGAGACCGACTCTGAAGAAAGTTACCAAAAAAAATCCAAACAAACAACAACAACAATACATTTTATTTATGTCCTGCCTCTCTGGTTGGATCGAGGTGGCATTCAAAAGAATAAAATGCAATAAAATCCCCAATTAAGATGATAGGAAAACTGGGATGTTACAGGGATGTGAATCCTGTTAATGGGGGCCTAGTAAATTAATCAGGGAGGTCAGCCGGGGAAGGCTTGTCGGAGGAGATCCATCTTGAGAGCCCTTTTAAAGCCGCCAAGATTAACGATGTTCTGGATCTTTTCCGGCAAGCCATTCCATAGTTTAGGAGCGGCAGATGAGAAGGCCCTCTTGGTAACTGCATTATAGGTTTTGCTTAGGGTTGCCATAAGGCAGAAACAACTTGGAATCACACAACAACAACAACAACAACAGAAACTGAAACAGTTTCTCCCTGAGTCCCCGTAGAGATTTCCAATGTGGAGTCGAAGGCTTTCATGGCTGGCATCCATAGTTTTTTGTGGGGTTTTTGGGGTATGTGGCCCTATTCTAGAAGAGTTTGTTTCTGACATTGCACCAGCATCTGTGGCTGGCATTTTCAGAGAATAAGAGCCCGGAAAAGGAATGGATATATATATATATATCCCATGTGAACCTTGGGAAGGAAGGAGTAATTTGCAAATGTATTATTCTGTTGCTATGCAGGCGAAACGTCAGAAAGGAACTCTTCTAGAACATGGCCACATAGCCCAAAAGCTCCACAAAAAATAACAGAAACTGAGCTGGTTTGAGCATTCGGCCCAGGTTGTGTCCACTCTACAGAAATAAAGCAGTTTGACACCAATGTGAAGTCGAAGGCTTTTGTAACCGGCGTCCATAATTTTATGTGGGTTTTTCAGGCTACAGAAAAATTTATTCCTTTTTTTAAAAAAATTTTATAAAAAAAAACAAGGACATAAACAAACAAATTGACCTTGTAAATACACAGACTTAGTACATATAACTTACACAGATTTACAAACATAAAACGATACCATCAATTATCCTTTCATCTTTATACCTTCCTCTGTCAGTAAAGGCCACCTTATCTTAATTCAGTTTACAGATTTCCTTCATATTTCAGATATATCAGACTTAGGTCCTATATCTTCTTAATCTACGTAATCTAACTTTTGCAGAATAGTTCTTATAAACATATAATAGACAGCTAAAGTAATCAAGGAAAAATTTATTCCTGATGTTTCACCACCAGCATCTGCGGTTGGCATCTTCAGAGGTGCCTGTTTTGAGTCCACAAACACCTGGACAATTTCAACAGGAAAGAAGAAACCTTTAAAGTAAACAAAGTGTGGCTACCAGTCCTGAAAAACACCAAAATCAAGGTTCAAAACATGCAAATGAAAGCCATCCAGGGTCAGGGATTTTCCCAGCAGACAATGGATCATTATTTATTTGTGGGTTTTTCAGGCTACGTGGCCATCTTCTAGATGAGTTTGTTTCTGATGTTTCGCCACCATCTGTGGCTGGCATCTCTGGAGAGTTTTTTTAATTATTATTTTATATAAAATTTTATTATTAATATTAAATCAATATTAATTTTATCATTAATATTAAAACAAATTTTTATTTAAATTATTAAAATATAAAAACAGCATCACAGCGCTGTTCCAAATGCTTTAGAATTTTAATTTCATTATTTTATTTTATTATTTTATTTTAATCCTTTGCTGTCTTTGTTAAAATTTTATTACTAAAATTAAAACAAAATTAGGAATTTATTATTAATATAAAAAGCAAATAAATATAAAATTATTAAAATGTTGTTATTAATATTAAAACAATATTAATTTTATCATTAATATTAAAACAAATCTAAAATATAAAATTATTACAATGATATTATTAATATTAAAGCAATATTAATTTTACCATTAATATTAAAACAAATATTAAATATAAAATTATTAAAATGTTATTATTAATATTAAAGCAATATAAATTTTACCATTAATATTAAAACAAATATAAAATTATTAAAATGTCATTATTAATTTTAAAACAATATCAATTTTATAATGAATATCAAAACAAATATAAAATTATTATAATATAAAAAGAGTCTCACAGTACAGTTCCAAATGCTTTAGAATTTTATTTTTATTATTTTATTATTTTTATTCTTTGCTGTCTTTATTTAAAAAATAATATTAAAACAATATTAACATTTATAAAATATTAATTTTATGTTAATTATCAAAATATAAAAGCAGCATCACAGTTCCAGTTCCAAAAGCTTTAGAATTTTAATGATTATTTTTATCCTTTGCTTTCGTTATTAAAATTGCATTATTAATATTAAAACAATACTAATTTTATCGTTATTAAATAAATATATATATATATATATATATATATATAATATTAGAATACAGTACAGTTCCAAATGCTTCAGAATTTTATTTTTATTATTTTATTATTTTTATTATTATTTTATTGTTTTTATTGTTTATTATTTAATTATTTTAATTATTTTTTTTTATTTTATTATTTTTTATTATTTTATTATCTTTATTCTTTGCGGCCTTCATGGTCGTATTGCATTATCTATATCTAGGCGGCCTTGGCATTGGGTTGCCAAGGGCAACCATCCGGGCCTCGGTGCTCGATTAGCAAGGCCTGCTGTCGAGGTCCCGTCTTCGATTTCCATCCATTCCTCAGAGCGCCGCTCTTCCTGTCGGCGGTGGATTGGCCATGCCTGCTTGGAGCCTTCTCTTCTTCTGAGGGATGAAGATGGCGTCTGCTGCTGCTGCTGCTGCTGTGGCTGCGGCCGGGGCTCCTCCGGGGAAGGGGCTGGACATCAGCCTGGCGGCGCTGCAGCGGCAAGACCCTTACATCAGCGGCATCGTGGACGTGGCCAGCCAGGTGGCGCTCTACACCTTCGGCCACCGCGCCAACGAATGGGTCCGTCCTCGTTTGTTGTTGTTATTATTATTATTATTATTATTATTATTATTATTATGGCGGCTGGAATAATGGGGGCGCTGTCTCTTTAAATCTGCCACGTCATCACGCCCCTCCTCCTCCTCCTACCGTAAACTCTGCAATAGAGGGTCACTCGGCACAACTACCGCCTTCTTCTTCTTTTCCCGCTGCCTCCCAGATCTGCGCCTCTATTACGTTATTTACTACTGGGTCTATAGGCCGCCTGCCTTTCTCCAGCGTGGAATTCGAGGCGGCTTACAGCAATTGCAACAAAAAGAGCCAGTTAAAACTAATTTACTAAAAGGATTTAAAAAAAAAAAAAGAATTAAAAGTTTGATTATATTACGCCACATATATAAAATCATATAAAATCATATATGTAATATATGTATAATTCATATACGCATAAAATTATATATACACATACACACAAATTATAGATATAATATATGTAATATAATATATGTACACACAAAAATTATATATATATATATATATACACACAAATTATATATATAATATATGTAATGTAATCATATATAATATATGTATAATTTATACACACACAAATATATAGTATATGTAAATTATACATAATTCATATGTGTGTGTATGTGTATATATATATATATATATATATCAGTATGATTATATCACACATACTATATATATATATATATATACAGGTAGTGTGTAATATATATATATAATTTATATACATATATATATATATAGTATATATAAACTATAATTCATATGTGTATATATATATATATATAATATGTATAATTTATATACATATACATGTAGTATATATAAATCATATATAATTCATACACAGAGACACACACATATATAATATCAGTATGATTATATTACACTATATATATATGTCTGTGTGTGTGTGGAATAATATAATCATGGTGATATATATATATATATATATATAATTTATATATACTATATATACATAAAAACATATATATATATATATATGTACGTATGTATACGTTTTATAAATATAATTTTTATGTGAGCTGCCTTGGGTCCCAAAGGTGGCATAGAAATCAAATAAATAAGTGTGTGTGTGTGTATGATTACAGATTATATAATACTGTATACAGTATCCCCTCCACATTTGCTGGGTTTAGGGGTGAAGGACCCCTGCGAAGGTGGAAAAACCAAAAAAACCAACTATTCTTTTTAGCTAAGAGAACACCACTCTAGGAGTCTCCAGGTCCTCCAGCGCAACTCTATGGTCGATATCTGCCAGAAGTTGATCAAAGAATTGTGCTGGGAGACCTACAAATGCCCAGAGAAGTGTTTTCTCTAGGAGCCTCTACGTTCTCAAACACAACTCTATGGTCAATTTCTGGCAGAGTTGAGCTGAAGAGCTTAGAGATTCCTAGAGAGAACATACTAATCAAAACTGCAAATAATCAAAACCACAAAAGCCAAAGCTGCCAATGTGGAGGGCAAGTGTATAATAGGAAGATAGGACGAGGAAAATAAATCAATGCTAGAGAAAGTGGAAGGCAGTCATTAAAAAAGGAAAGGCACATTACAGGCGGAGGGAGCCTGTCAGTGAAGCCACAGTCCTGCCTTTGCAAGACCTGAGCAGGGCTTTTGGATGACTGGAGTTCTTGGAGGAATCCCATTTACACTCAGCCTTCCATATCCACAGATTTTTTTTATCCATGGATTCATGTATCCGTGGCTTGAAAATATTCGAAAAAGATATAAATCCAAAAAAACAAACCTTGCTTTCGCCATTTTATATAAAGGACACCTGTTTACTATGCCATTGTATTTAATGGGACTTGGGCATCCATGGATGTTTGTATCCATGAGGGGTCCTGTAACCTAATCCTGGCAGATACAAAGGGACTACTCTGTAGGTTCACCAGAAATCAAAGACAACTTGACAGCACATAACAAGAGCAATTCCTCGTCTGTACATACATTAAGGCTAAGGAGTAACTACGATTAACGTTATTTTCTATTTAGCTTGAGTTACACTGAAAGCAATCTTCAATTTTACATCATGGAATCATAGAATTGGAAAATGATTCTATGATGTAAAAATGCAGATTGCAGAATCAGTTTTATTTAACAAATCCACTGTGTGCACCAGGCTAACAACAGTTTTGTCTAAGAGCTCAATCTGATCCTAAGAGCTGAAAGAGATTCCCCGGGAAGGCAGTTAACCCTCCTTTTCTGGAGCTTTTTAAGAAAGAGTTAGGTTTGCCACCTCTAAGGGATATTTATCTGTGGATTTGTATTCTGCAAGGGGACTGGATGACCCTCTTCCAATTCTGTGAGCCATTTGATGGCTGGATGTTGTTTGGATGGTATGTCGGTGTCTGTTTCTTGGAAACCCTGCTGGTGAGGATGGAGAATTTGCTCTGGCAGAAGCCACGCTTGTGTATGTCTGTGGAAAGCTGGACCCACAGCTGCTCTGTTCCCTCAGACAATCCCAATCTGGGTCAGTCAGTCTGGCTGGACTCCCTTCATAAGTAGGGCATCCTCCTGTATTCACCAAAGTCAGTAGCCACATGCTAAAAAATAAAGATGGTAATGATTATTACCAAAAATTAGCAGGTTTGTTTGGTTTGGTTTGGTTTGGTTTTAGTGGTTGCTGTTGCTTTGATGCAGTAGAAATTTTGTGTGAAGTGTATGACACACGTAAATGGTATCGTTATTAGGAAATCTAACACTTTCTCTTGCCAAAATATGGGTGCGGTGGCATGGCTGTGAGATCAAGGATCAGCCAACGACTGGCCCTCTTTCTTTATGAAGCTGCATGTCACACCGCAGGTGTTTCAGTGCAGTGCCAAAGTTTGGAAAAGTTACCGTTTGGGCCATGCTGGTGGTGAGAGGAACGTCCGAGGAGTTGTAGCCCAAAATAGTAACTTTTTTGCAGCTGCACAGTGCACATATCATGGGAGAGACAAGTACAGTGGGCCCTTGTTATCTGGTGAGGTTTGGTTCCAGGACCCTCCGTAGATAACAAAATCCGTGGATGCTCAAGTCCCATTAAATATAATGGCACAATAAATGATGGTTTGCTATTTGGAATTTATATTCTTTGGGAATATTTTCAAGCTGTGTATGCTCAAATCTGTGGATAAAAAATCCGTGTATAAGGAGGGTCAATTGTATGTCCTTAAACTGTGTACAGTGATATGAAAGATGTGTACACACCAGAAATGTAGTAACCAGCTTTAACTTTAAGAATATGTTTTATTGGCTAAAATGTTTGAAGTGGCATCCAATTTAGGGTATCTATCTGCTAGTTCCATTAAATGGCATATATTTTGTTGCTAAAATACTGTACTGTTAATTTATGCATTTTTAATCTGGTTATAGGAGAAGACTGATGTCGAAGGAACACTGTTTGTTTACACAAGGTGAGTTTTTAAAACTTCTTGTTGTTAAAATATTTATACACCACTCAGTATCAAAACATCTCAACAGCTTACAGATAGCATTAAAACAAGTTACCGTAAGCTGTTTAAAACAATACAATAATTTAAGTAAGTTAAACAACATATTAACAGCATGAGGAGCTAAAATCAGGTTTAAAAGTATTTGGGATGAATTAATCAGGCCCAACCGCCTTGAGGTACACCTGCTGATTTTTAACTTAGGGGCTGTACAGGCTGCCCCTTTTATCGCTGGATTGTGGCCGCAGCAATCACACGATCTGACCTGTCTGTGGCGTTCTTTTTGCGCCATGAAAAGGGTGCCATACCTGCCACTGCTTTTCGGCGCTCGTTTGGCGCTGCATCATCTGGAGGAGCACCATGATGCTACCCGCCGTGTGATGGGACACAGCATCATGCCAGCATGGGGTGGAGTTGGGGCATGCGTCATGTGGGCTCCACACCCCCACTCCGCCCCCAGGCTGGCCTTTATCACTGGTCTGTACACCCTTTTAGTGCCTCAGTGAGGTCAGTATTGGTGCAACTTGAACCTCAAAAGGGAGGGCATTCCACAGTGGGGTTGCCATGGCAGAGAAGGCCCTGTCTCTTGACCCAATACAATGCCCCTCATTGTGGTTCTTTTTTTGTTTTGTTTTTGTTTGTTTGTTTTTGGTGTGGGGGGAAAGGAGATTCTGAAAAAGGAGACTTAGAAAGTCTCCCTCTTTCTGTCTTGACTTTTGTGAGCAAACAGATTTTTTTGGAAATGGTGTATGATACACCACTTTGTTCCTCACATCCATTCAGTTGCGATACTTCTTCAGGTTAAATACATTTATTTATTTAGTTCCTGCCATTGCAGTATGTTAAGGAGGCAATATGTTTTAAAACGGCAAAAATAATCCATTTATTGAGGATAACAGTAACACAGAAATGACCTGAACAAATGCTTTGTCTGTTAATTCTTCACTTGCTACTGTGTTTGCTTCCTATTACTTTCGTCTTTTATTTTGTGTTCCATCACCACCCGACCTTTAATGCTGCATGTCATTAGTATTTCTAATAATTAAAAACAGTGTTTAGGTAATTTTTATAAAATGCATTATGTTCAACAACATTAATTGTGAAAGGAACTAATTTATGGTAAGACCCAAGAGTGGTAGAGGTTAACACAGAAGCTGCTGCTCAGAGATAGTGGCTGTGCATTGTGATTAAAGACTTTCAGGAGTTATTTCTTTATACAAAATTGTAGCCGTACATATTGAAGAATGTGTCTTAAAATACTCGTCATAATCTTGTACTGCCTTTTTAACTTACTTTGAATGTTTTGGGCTATGGTAACTTTCAGAACAGCTTCACCGAAGTATGGATTCACCATTATGAACAGACTGAGCATGGAAAATCGGACAGAACCCATAACTAAAGATCTGGACTTCCAACTACAGGACCCTTTCCTTCTTTACAGAAATGCCAGATGTGAGTGAAAGTTCTGAATAAGCTATATACAATTTTGAGATTGTGTTGTGCTTCTTTTAGACTGTGCCTGAAAATCTCAGTCATTAAAACAATCTAATCTGTGTCCTGTGCCTGGGATAAAAAGGGAGACAATTTCCTCCAACTTTGAGGGCCATTCAGAGACACAAATACTTCTAAGGGACACAAATACTGCTAAGGCTGTACATTAGCATTCTGGTATACTCCAAAGCCCGAGAAAGATTATTTTAAAGGTATTTAAATATAAATGCCTCATTTAAAAAATCTTGTTATACCAGGTTCCCAGGTTCTCTGACATGACCCAAGAAATAGAATTCAAGAAAGGGAATTTGATTCATGTAAGTGGGTTCAGTCCTTTCAGTATCTCCCTTTAAGTTATGTGATTATTTACACTATTTATTTATTTATTTATTTATTGTAATGTGATTTATATCCCATCTTTCTTCCAGGACAGGATTAGACAGGTAGCAAGGGCGTAACCATATTGGATATCATCTTAGTAAGCTCAGTGTTGCCCTGAAAGATGGTTGCTTTGCCTTCGCTCCCTGGTGAGCTTGACAACAATCAAGCCTAGCAAGAAATTTTATTCACCAGCCAGCTATGTATTTATCAAGGGACCCAAACTTTAGAACAGTCCACGTTATGAGCAGATTTCCCCCAAAAGTGGAGAAAATGCCACTTGAGACCTGCATGGTGGGGGGAAATGAGCTGGGATTGCTGGTGTTTGAGCAAAGAAAATGAAGTAGACAGAGAATCTATTCAAAATTACTCCTTCCAAAGATGCTTTTTTATTTTTTAAGTAAACATGTGGCATTGTGACTAACTCCAGTACACTTGAATGTGAAATGTAGCTAGCACCTTGTCATTACTCTTTAAGTAATAGTAGCATCTAGCAACTCTGAATAGTAGTGGCACTTTACATTTTATGCCTTACAGTTCCGTTATGTTAAGACTAATAGATCTTTATTATTAATAAGAATCCAGCTGCATTTTGCAGCATTCACTGGATTTTAAAGTAATTAAGCTGTTATTATTTGACTGTATATTTAAATTAGACTTAAATTTGGGATAACGTACAGTTGATGAGAAAGGGGCATTTGTTTTCTGTGGTATAAATGTTTGTACACAGACTGGTTGCTCACACAATAGATTGTGGTTTGATTTTTTTCTTCTTCTCAGGGTTACAGTATAGACTGAAGGAATTATAGAGACAGGAGCTTTTTTAAAAGTATAGATTTCCTGTTTGTTGTAAACGGGGCACTTTTGGCTGCAGAGCTGATGTAAATATTACATTTGCTTTCTCTTTTACTATAGTGGTAGAATTCAAAGACATAGCCATGTTAGTCTGGATTACTGTGTAAAGCAATCTTGTAGCAGCTTTGAGAATGAGAGAAAGAAGTTGGTAGCATGAACATATGCAGACTGGATCTGATGAATTCTTTTACCATAGTTGAGACTGGGGCCCCAGCTACCTTCTTGAGCAAACAGCTTTGCAGCCCTCCAGAAGTTGTTGAACTACAATTCTCAACATTCCTCACCTTTAACTAGGGCTTCTGGAGGGCTATCCCTGATTAAAGGAAACTTTAGCATTGACCTTTATCACAGGTAACATCTGTGTGACTTGATCCAAAGCCCACATGCCTGAGGCATGTGAGACTTGACTTTGATATAAACCCTGCCTGCGTAAATACATGCACCACATGCTGCTACTGCAGCTTTGACTTCATCTCTATTCTGCACATATGCTTCTGTTATAAATATTCTTTTCAGCCAGAATGTGGTTGGGACACTATGCTAGCATACAAATTGTGGTAGACTCAGTTGCACTTCCTTGAAGGTTGCATAAATATGCTCTCTAATTTGACCAATAATTCTGAAAGCCACACATAGCTCTTTCTCTCGCTTTCAACTTGATGGGTGGGAAGTTAATAAAGTGTTGTGCAACAGGAAAGCTCTAGGCATTGGAGTCTGTTGTGTAGTCAGCTGTACAACTGTGGGATCTGGTGTAACTATGCTGTTACATAATCATGCTATGCTGCAGGTGCATAAAGCCTTGGCCATTGTCTCTTCTTGTGCTCATAAAATTATGGTAAAGGAGAACAAAAATCCTGCTGTAATTGCCAGAGAACAGAAAGCAGGAAATTCCTTCATTTCCTCTTACTGTGATAATAGATCACATTCTGTGGGCTGTTATAATGCCTCTGCTGAGAAGAAACTTTCTCTGGATACCACTGTGTTGGACAACTATTAACCAGTCCCCATTATTCAGTTTGGGGCAAGGTATGATGGCTGGAATACCCTAAAGACACCAGATTCCCTCTGATCTTGTAATCTCAGCAGGATCAGCTGGTTAGTACTTAGATGGGAAGCTACCAATGAATAATAGGTGTTGTAGGCTTTATTTCATAGGAAGGAACTCACAGAACCACCTCTGAGGATTCCTTCCCTAAGAAAATACCATGAAATTGATGAGGTTGCATTAGGTCAACAGGCAACTTGAAGGCCCCTACGCACACTAGAACAAATGGAGGCCTAGATGGGATGGATCATCTAGGTCCATTTCAGGCCTGGTTAAGGAATGGAAATAGCTATGGTTGTCCTGGGTGATTACTTACAACAGAAGCTGGATAGAGAGAGTGTGTCCCTGTTGATTCTGCCAGACCTCATAGTGGCTTTCAAGCTCTTCAAACTGAGTTGGAACTGAACCAGCAGTGACATTACTGTGACATGGTCAAAAGAATATACATCAATCAGTACTGTAGCTGCTGCATTTTGCAGTGGCTGCAGTATCTAAACATTCTTTAAAGGCAGTACTGTAATCAAAACTGGATATAGCCAAATCACATATCATAGTGGCTAGATCTGTCCTGTGACACAGTAGCCAAAGCTGGGCAAAATTGTTCTAGGCCACAGTTGTTACCTGAGTATCTAGGAGCAATGCTGGCTTCAACAACACTCCCAAGATATCACACTGATTCTTAAAAAAGAATGCAGTCTTATGCAAAATTGGCTGTATAGTAGAATCTGTGTCAGTCAGTCCACTGACCACCCCACTGATCTAGATGTACTTCCATCTTGTCTGGACTGATTTCTGACTAAGGGGTAAAACAGACAGGCTAAATAAAGCAGTTTCCAGCAGCTTTGAAGGTGGGGCATTTAGATGATGCACACCTTTAAAGCAGCTGAAAACCAGTCCAAAGCTGTGCTCTGGGGCTAAAAAGTGGAGCAGAAAGAAGCCAGGATATTCCGACTTAGCCTGGAAAACGCACATCTTTGCTACTGCATATAAATGCCCCAACGCTGCGAAGAGCAGCAAGGCAAAAAAAAAAAAAAAAAAAAAAAAAGTGTGACAACTCCAATTGATCTAATTACAACATATACAACTGAGACAGTCCAATGGAGAGGAGGGGGGTGAAGGGGCATGTATGGGAGGGGGCCTCCATGATTATGCTTGACAATGTATCACTCACACACCAATGCACCAATGCCCCAGTGGCTTGTATGGGCGGAGCATCTCATGCGCAACTGTGTGACCGATCAAAGGGGCAACCATGCAATGGGGTGGCATCTGGGCGGACATGGGAGGTAATTGAAGGTCACAGGCAGTGTCTTTGTGTGATGTGTGATGGTGGGGAGATAACAAAAGAAGTTACCCAGTGGCACGGCTTGACCCCATGCTGTGCAGCCTATTTGCATTCGGATGTAATTGGGGGCAAGAGGTGTTTGGTTATGTGCAGAGCTTAATCAAATCTAGGACTCTTTGGCTTTTCATACTACAGTGTTAGTTCCCTGACAGAATATAATTATGCTGTTCAGCCCAGTAAGTTATTAGGTGGCTGGAAACCCTGTGGGGCCTTGACACATACCAGAGGCACTACTCATTAGGACCTCTAGGATGGCAAACACTAAACACGGGCAGTATAAATTTTGTGGCCCAACATTTGCATCAAATGACTGTGGGAGAAATAGAAGGGACTATGAAATTCTTTTGTTTCAGGGTTATCATATTTTTAAAGCTTTAGAAAACACTTTGCAAATTATATTTAACTCTACTTGTCAAAGATGGGGGATGGCAGTCATGATACTGTGTTGTTCATCATTTGTGTCTTGATGTGCATTTACAGTGTCCATTTATGGAATTTGGTTTTATGATAAGGAAGAATGCCAAAGAATTGCAGAGCTCATGAAAAAGTAAGTGCAGATGAGGGGGGAAATGGCCTTTTGGGGATTTTATCTTTTAATTTATTTTTTGCATGTTAGTTCACTGTTAATTAGGCTTCCCTTAACATTTGCTCCATTTATAGTGGAATTACCACCACTGATGCTTGAATGATATTTAAGCAGAAAGTCAATTTAGTCTACAATCTTATGTATGGCTGCCATCTTATTATATTTGGACTTTATTGTACAGTACAAGCATCTTAAACATACTTAACATCTACAGTATCTCTACATATGACATTGCATACATATACATTTTGATGTCTGGTCACTGAAATACTGCTCTGCTGCTGCTCTCAATTCTGAATCATTTGAAAAATCTCCATCCTTTCAAACTCTTTTGAAGGTTTGGAAACAAGAGATAATCAGATGGAAAAAAATCTGGTGAGCAGGGTTGGATGGTATATGTACTCAGACCCCAGATTCTTCAAAACATCCATCATTTTACCAGCCCTGTGAACAGGTGTGTTGTCCTGCAAAAAACGAACACCTTCCCATAGCTTCCCTCACTGGTTTTTCTTCAGTGCCTCCTTTAATCAATGCCAAGAAGTTAGAGTAGCATTCCTCATTAACACTTTGGCCTTTTTAAAAATAGTCATCAAAATATCTTCCTTATCCCAAAAAACTGGCCATGAACTTTTCTACTGAACTTTGAACCTTTTCTTTGGCCACGGTGAACCTGAGTGCCACCACTGCAAGGACTGTTGTTTAGTCTCCAGATCATAGTGTTTCATCAACAGTAATGAGTTGTTCCAAAAAAATTAGCACTAGATCACTCAGAATGCTGCAAAATCAACTTGAAGGTATTCACTCAAATTAGTTTCTGATCAACATTCAAACGTTTCAGCAAGCACTCGTCTGGCAGCTTCTGCATAGCCAGCTGCTCATGAATTAAACTCAGTGCATTCCCGAGATTCTCTTGTATCTCAGAAGTTATTTTATCTGATATTCACTAATATGCCAAAGTCAGGTTATGAACCCACTCAAACAATTTTGGGTGTTTACACTGTTGAAGGCTTCCCAGACTTAGTTACAGACTTGGTCTCAAAACTTTCATGCTGAAAGTAGGCATGCCATGTCTTCACAGTTTAGTATGACAGGCACTTGTCACTCAGTGTTTGCATGATACACTTATGGATTTCCTTTGGAGTTTTCTTTTGTAGGAACAGTAACCCAGAAATTAGAGCCATTGCAATTTACAATACAAAAGAACATTATTTCAATCTATAGTGACAGAATTTGGGAGATATTTGGGAGTGGTTTGGGCCAAGAACCTTTCAGCACCCTCTCATAACATAGCTGGGGCAAGAAAGTGGTCATTTTCTAGAAGTTAAAAACTTATTTGTGAATATTTGCTACCCTTTCACTAGCAACAAGCACAACATTCAATTTAAAGTACCACCTCTTGTTGCACAAAGGGTGCACTGGGCTCAAACCTGGGAAAATGAGATTATCAGCTTAAGCCAAAGGTTGCTTGTTCATCTGTACTGAAATCATTCTCAGTTATTTGAAGCGATTGAGAGTGAACTCCATTTCTAATATTCCTTTTTGACTTCACCTTTCATTTCCAGTTTAACTCAGCAGGAACAGCTGAAAGCACAGCAGGGGACTGGTGTGGGAATTTCCCCTGTTAGCCTGAATTCAGGTGATAGCAAAGAAGTGGATATCCTACGGATGCTCACTAAAGCCAAAGATGAATATACCAAGGTGAGCCTTATCTGTGCAACACGCTATCATGCTCTCTGTTTTGACTGTTTCTTCATTCCCTTGTCCTGTTGCTTAATTCTCTTGTAGTAGATTTGACACTTTCTTGTTTTCTGTAACACTCATACATTGGCAACAAGACAGAGAACCTGGCATCTGCCACATTGCCCAAAAGCAAAAACCAGTCTTACAAATTTAAATGGTATAAATGCTAAAATGATTTGAAAGGCTACATGCATATTAAAGAGCTGAGCAGTTAAAAAGACAGATTAAAAGAGTTAAAATAGTTTAAAAACAAATTAAGTGCTGAATGAAGGAATAAACAAAGAGACAATGTATTAAAAGATTCTCACATAGATCTTTTTATATTGCACATATCTTGTATTCCTTGGCATTAAAGTTGCCTTTCCTTCAAGTGTCCTTGATTCTTGTGGTCATTTGTCAGTTTGTCAGTTGTGTTTTTAGTTCTCACATTTGAGTACACTTGTTTTCATGATGCTGGAACTCTTGGGAAGGAGAATTGCTTTTTTAATGATATTTTTTCTGTGTGTGTGCATTACAGTGCAAGGCATGTTCAGAGCCCAAACAAATAACCAGCTCTTCTGCTATATACAACAACCCCAACTTGATCAAACCAATCCCAGTGAAGCCCAGTGAAACTCAGCACCAATGTGCATCTCAGCAAACCCAGGTGTGTGGGTATACTTGTACTTTTGACTAATGCTCCTCTTGGCTTAAAAAGCTTAATGAGGAAGCCTGCATAGAATCTTTTCCAAGCAAAGAGAAAAATAATACTTTGGTGGCAAACCTATATCTTTCGTCATGTCTGTTTCTGCTCGCACAGTGGCCTTGATCCAGCATCAGTGGTGGTAGTATTGGTGGTGATATTGGCAGGATTTCATGCAGCAATTACATACATAGCTGCAAGAATATAATTGCTGGAAAATAAAACTCATATTTTAAAGGTAAAAACGGGTTCTACAAATGATTGTATGTTGAGAATTGTTCTTTGTCGAGCTGAGAAGAATGTACCATGCCCTTTTGCTAAACTATCTGACCTCTGCAAAAGCCGTAGAAATATTGTTAAGTACTCAAGGATTGGTAGAAGGGCTTGTGGAATTGGTACATCAAACCTTGGACTTTGACTCTGACTCATTTGTTTTTCTACTGACTGACTCCAACTCCTTCATAAATAGCAAATATATATTAATTAGTACAGTAGTACCAATTTTATTGTAGTAAAATGGTAACACAAAGCATTTCATCTAGAAATTTGAGTTAAAAAATTGATGCCAAAAACCTGGGTCGACTTATCCACATGTAAATATTGTACTTTACTTCTTATCAAAAAAAGGAACCATCCCCTTCTCTGAGTAGAATGGTGAAGGGCAAGAACTTAGTCTGTCCCAGAAGCATCTAAAAGAAGCACTGATCCCCTGTACTCTCTTCATCATGGTGCCACCTTTAGCCATTCTGAATATCTGGGCAGGAAAATTGCGGCAGTGGCAGCTCTTTGGTGCTTCCCTTCAAAGGAGTGCAGAGGGGATTTGGGCTTTGAAGGATCTGAATAGACATTTATGTCTGTTTATCAGCCTGACTGTTAAAATCAGGCAAAATTATCATATTAAAGCTAAAGGCTATTATTAGCTCTACCATAGCTGCGATCTTATAGGAGAGGTGGGATAGAAATAAATAAATAAATAAATAAATCCTTTTAATCTTTTTTAACATTGCTGGCACCTGGTCACGCCCCCTGCCCCCACATCACACAGCCACAATTTACTGTAGTTCCCTCCTCATCCATCCAGCCTTAGGGTGAGACCAAACAGTTATGCCTGCTGCAATTTTGTAAGATCTTTGGCATCATTTTCCTTTGCTTTGTCCTTTACATACTTTGTTACATGCCCTTAAGTTTTCCCATTGACAGGTCATTTCAAAATCCATAATTTTAGCCCCAAAACTTGCCCTCGACTTTTACACGAGGTTGACTTATAGTCAAGAATATAGTAACTATTCTTTCTTTTTCTTCAGTGCTGCTTGTCAAACAATATTGTGTCCTATTATGGTGACATCCACCCAATTTCTTCTCCTTCCCCCAGCAGAACACAGATCCTGAACCACAGCACTTATCCCTAACAACACTCTTTGGAAAGCAGGAAAAATCTAGCGTATACCAAGACGCCTCAGACCTGTCACAGAAGCTTCTGCAAGATAACTTTTCTCCCAGGCAGGGAGTTGTCCGCTCTTTGTCCTATGAAGAGCCTGGCAGGCATTCGCCCACAACAGAGAAGCAGCTTTGCCCAGCCATTCAAAAACTCATGGTGCGTGGTGGGGCTGAGCTTCATCCAGTTTCTGAACTCCCTGAAAATCGACTGTGTGAGAATGGCAGCCTCCCTACTGGAGGCAAGGTTTTTACCGGACTCTTCCAGCCCGTAGCTTCTCATGGTGTTTGTAGGATGTCTCATCCGGTCCACAATGCAGCCAGCGCTCAAAGCCTGTTGCAGCAACTGCAGGGTCAGTCAGGGCAAGTAACTAAAATGGACGCCAGCAACTCAGTGCCGCCATGCTCAGCTGCATCCATCTTTAGCCGAACTGCTCCTGCTTCCTCAATAGCCCAGGTCAAGAGTGTGGCGCAGCCACCTGTGATGTATTTCAATGGCTGTGTCCCAAGTCAGACTTTGGGGTCTCCTCCAGCCCTTGTTAAAGAACAGCCCAAACTTCCTGGGCAATCCCTTCCTCTCTCTGGGAACCCATCTGGCAGCTCTGGAGTAATTTCACCACAAGAGTTGCTAAAGAAACTCCAGATTGTACAGCAGGAGCAACAGTTACATGTGTCCAGTCGGCCAACCTTGGCAGCTAAGTTTCCTGTAGTTACTCAGAGCACCACATCTCTGAAACCACTGGATTCCTGGATAGACAAGGCTTCAAACACAGAAAAGCAGCTTCCTCTTTTTCAGGTAAACCCCTAAAGATTTGTGTTTTCCAGAACAAATGGAACTAGAAAATTTTCTCCAGATAATGTATTTGATTTAGCACCTTTGATTTAAATACAGGCATGCCTCACTTAACAAAACCTTTAACAAAGAAGCTTCTTTTTATGAAGTCTTTTTATTGCTGCTTGGCCCTCACTTTTCATTCTTGTCCTCTTATCTAGCTGGAAGTTGTATCAGTATTGGGAGAGTATTGAATGAAGGCTAGAGAAACACAGATTTTTGGTGTTGGATTATAGCAATGTATAACAATCCATATACAGCCATTGAGGTGGGAAAGAATGGGATTCCAACCCTTGCTGTATATGCTTCTCTACAAAAGGAAAGGTAAACAGAAGTTATGTTCAGAATTCCTTACTGAGCATCCAGAAACAACAAAACAGAAAGAAAAAAGAAAGCAGATAAGCTTTCCTTACTAGCTACTCTCAGCATATTAAAAAAAGCATAGATCTATGAGTTTGGCCACCAAAATGGAATTCAGGCCAAATGAATTTTGGAAGAAGAGGTCTCCAGAAAGTTGAAAATGTTTTTGCTTATTTATGGAAGACCTTCCTGACCTGTTATGTTATTGGAATATTTGTATTAATATAAAGAGAGTATTTCCCTTACACCTGAAAAAAATGCTGGGTTTTCTTAGGCCATATACCTAAAGAGCCTGATATATCAACAATTTAACTTCTTTTTGCTGCAGTATAACAACTACCTACAGCTTCACTCACTCAGTCTCTGCCCTATTATCAGTTCCATTTCATGTTGAGAAAAAATTATTCTGTACAACTGTTTGAATATTTTATTTCACTAAAGGATTATGTGGCTTGTTGATAGAAGCAACTTATCTATCAAGAGCGCTTTGATTGTGTTTTACTGCATGGCAGAATGGTGTTGGACTGGTTGGCCCTGTGGTCTCTTCCAACTCTATAACTCTCTGAAATTGCTGGTTACATCAAATCCATATGGGAAATTTAGCCTTGGCCCCACCCCAGTACAGCTTTTGTCCCTCAGTGTCCTTTTAGTATTGTAGATTACATTACAACAACAACGACATTTATTAAGGCACACGGCTAGCACAAAGAAAGACAGTAGTAGACATTTAATTATAAGCAGACCTATCTCTTTAAAACATTTCAAAGACATAATTCCAGTTAAAAAATTGTTAAAATATAAAATATAAAGGCTTATAGAAATTCCTATATGTTGACATAATCAGTTTGTACAGATTTGCACAATATAGATTTGATGATAGGACAGATATGATCTATTTATAACCATAAAATGTCAGTATCAATTACTGCATCTGCTTTCAAAACTTTTTATGACTGGTGATAGCAGTTGCAAATAATTTAGCAACTGGAAAGGTTATACAGTCACTGCAGTCTGCAAGGAAATAATCAAGATAAAATTTCTCCTGTGGTTAACATTACTGGAGTACCAACATCAGTAGCTACAACTGGCAGGATCTTCAGGGCTGCAGTGGCAACCTGACACATGTGTCTGCTGTCATCATATCCTTTTTGGCTTGCCTAGCTGTTGAGCATCTCACCCTCCTCAGGGTTCTAACTGTTCATCCTCTTCAGGTGGAGTGGGCTGTTTAGGACTCTAGACATTCATTCCTTGACACCATCCCACATTCTCCATCAAGTATAGTTTTGTTCTGTGAGAGCCAATCCAGCCTTCTGTTCATCATACATCATGCCATAAATTGATTTTGTTAATTTGCTTGCCATACCATCTAATGTTCAGATCCATTTGCTGCCACTCCAGATATTGTTGTATATGTATGGTTGACTTAGCCATGTGTACTGATTACATTTAATGGTTCTTTCTGTGTTATAAGCAGGTCATCTCACCACAGCGGATTCCTGCAACCATAGCTCCTTCACTCCTGATGTCCCCAATGGTGTTTAGTCAGTCTGCCCCAGCTCCACCAAATCCAAATGAAAGTGGATGGCTGCCAGTTGTGAACCAAGAAGCTATTTCTGGTTCAGGGAGTCTTCTCCTGCCTCTGCATAACCCCGAACCCCCCATTGGAAACAGCAATCCACTGACAAAGCTGCAGCTCCAGGAAACATTACTGCACCTGATCCAGGTAAATATCAACACTTCTTATCAGCCTACCTTTCATTTTGATAAAAAAATCTCTTAAGCCAAAACGTTTTCCCCCTCAAAGGCCTGAATTAACTATTTACTAATAAGCATATAGGGGCGCACCTTTTAGGCTGCAAAGATGGCATGTGATGCTGGCTTCCATGCAGCCCACTAATTCTTTTTCCTCACTGGGAATGGGTGGAGATCCGTTGAACATCTCCTTCTCCCAGCATGGGACTGATCTATAAGAAGATCTTTGAGGGAGAAAGTGAAAAAAAAAATTACCTTAAGATAGTCAAACTGACTATACTTTCCTTGTACCAGGGAGGGAAAACAATTGTATCAAATCAGTGAAAACCTGTGAGAAGGGGGGCAGAATCCCAATGGCAACAGGATGGGTGAAGTCAGCCATGGGTCACCCAAGGAGTTATTGGGGCACAAGCTATGTGTTCCTTGTCTAGACAGGTCACAGTCTAGCTTGTTTTATTAAAGAGCAGGGGTGGGCAGCTGCCACGGGCCCTGTGGCCACTTTTCCTGTTGGTCATGTGCCTTTTTTGTTTTTTGTTTTGTTTTTTTGTTTTTTGCTTCTGGGACAGTTCATTAATACTCCATAAAATTGTCTATCTATATGTAAAATAGATCAAAATTAGCTTAAATTAATTGAGAAATAATTATTGGTTAAATGATATGAAACTCAATAAATTTGCCCCATTTATTATGAACAAATACAATGCACTCACTTATACCTGATTATTATAACATTTATATGTAAAGGAACCTTAATATATTTAATATATTTAAATTGACTCTCATATAGCAGTGACTTGTATCAAACTAAGTTAACAATGATATTGACTGTTCCATTGAATGTAGTGTCGTTAGTTGCTTTTCCCTTTGATTTTGGTGATTTGCTACTTAATCATAGAATCATAGAAATTTAAAGTTGGAAGAGACCACAAGGGCCATCCAGTCCAACCCCCTGCCATGCAGGAACTCTATTGATGCAGCCTAAAATTGCATTGGCCTTTTTAGCTGCTGCATCGCACTGTTGACTCATGTTCAGCTTATGGTCTACTTGGACTCCTAGATCCCTTTCACATGTTGTCTCATTCATCCAGGTGTCCCATTATAAAGGGGGAAGGCAAAGTGTGGCTGTAGATCACATGAAGCTTCAAGGCGGCCTTTCTTACAGACCCCCCCCCCCCCGGCTTGGCAGTGCCATTTTTTTAACACCAAAATTCTGGGGATCATTATGGCACTGGGGGGGGGGGGTCTGCAAGAAAGGCCTTGAAGCTTCATGTGATCTACAGTCACACTTTG
Source organism: Urosaurus nigricauda (assembly GCA_034509955.1). Lineage (NCBI taxonomy): Eukaryota > Metazoa > Chordata > Lepidosauria > Squamata > Phrynosomatidae > Urosaurus > Urosaurus nigricauda. The sequence continues at coordinate 7,911,760 of JAOEGL010000005.1, read as the reverse complement.
CCTTCCCCCTTTATAATGGGTACCATATATACTTGACTATAAGTTGAGAAATTTATGCCCCAAAATGGACTCTAAAGTCACAGGTCGACTTATCTACGGGGCAACAAGTTAATACTACTTGAAATTTTTGTTAAAGAAGTGCCCACCTTCCTCTGCAGCCAGGGATCTTTAGGTTCCTGTTTCAGTCCCCAGCTGCTCCCCGGCGCACTCTCCTCTCTTCCTGTGTGTGTGTGAGAGAGGGAGAGAGAAAGAGAGAGATTTCCAGTCCTCAGACTCCCTTGCAGCCAGAGCTAAGAAGGAGCTGCTCAGGGAAGGGGGAGAGAGAGAATGCCCAGGCTTGGACCCCCTTTGGCAAGCCATAAGCCTGGAAATCCTGGGGGAGAGAGAAGAGAGAGAGAAAGGTCTGTCCTCCTTTTGCAATGTCCCCTCTTTTGCAATCAGTGGAATCCTGGGAGTTATGGGCAAATGGGCAAAGAAAGAGAGAGAGGTTTCTGTCCCCTCTTCTGCAAGCCATGTGTTTTGGGAATGCTTTTGGTAAAGGGAAAGAATGTGTGTCTGTGTCTGTGTCTGTTTGTGCTGAGATTTGTTTCCCCTTTTACATACTGAGACTATGACCCTTGGGACTTGGGAGAGGTCCAGAGAGGGAGATGTAGGGAAGGAAGTGGTTATTTGTTTCGTAACATGCCTCATTGTTTGGCCCTCGACTTATCCATGGGTCATATCAAAATCCATGATTTTGGCCCCCAAAACTGTCCTCAACTTATACATGAGGTCGACTTATATGCGAGTATATACGGTATTTTTTCATACTGCTAAATTGGCCTATGAGCTGGCTTGTGTGTTGTGAAAGATATTAGTCTTGGATAAAAATATTGTCATCATATAATTGACTGTGTGTGACTTATTGTGCCCTTAAACAGACAAGGACTGTCATCCTTTGAGTGACATACTCAAACATAGGTCATCCTTAAACCTGCATATGTATCTTTTTGGTCAAGGCAGAGGTTTATATTCCCTTTCTTCCTCTGCACTGACCAAAGTCCCCCATCCCACAGTAAATCAAACCTGGAGGATCACAGAGCGGGGTTACAGAAGTATCTGGCAGTATGAAATTATTACATCATCCGCTGAGACCTTGGAGGAACCCAGTGGATCTTAGAAAAGGATGCAATCATTTTGTGTTTGCCTGCAAGGACATAGGTAGACACTACTCTAACCCCACACAAGATCTCCACCAGGCATGGAATAGTTGAATGGCTAGTTAAGGCATATTTCAACATGTGGAACTATTGTGCTACACTGGAGCATACAAGACTGCAGCTCAACAGACAAACAAAGTAAACAGAAGGACCTCAAATTGCTGCCTACAACCATTCCTTCAGTAGTTAGGGATGAGACCCATCAAGAAAGCCATAAATCATATGTTAAAAGTTCAGAGTCTGTAGAATTAATTTCTCTGCCTTAAATCCAGTTGCCAGTCTCAAGTAGGGTAGTTCTGTTGAATCAATGGGAACATATTAAGTCAGTACTTGCTTTCATTCCATTGATCTGATCGGGCTCTTTAGGATTAATTATTGGATTTAGTCTCCACTGGGTATTTTGCATTAACAAATTATATTTGTTTTCTCCCCAGAATGATGACAACTTCCTAAACATCATCTACGACGCATACCTTGTCAGCGTGAGAAAAGCAGCCCTGAAAAAGCCTATGTAAAGCATAATTTTTTAAACCAGTGTATGCCCCCAACTTGCCTTTTTAAAATAATAACAGTTACAGGAACTGAGAAGCCCTTGGCTTTCTGCAGCCTTTCAGTTCTTTTTAGCAAGCTGGTGATGTCCTAAGAAATTCGTGGGTGGAAACTGATAGTGCCTTGCTGGAGCTGGGACTGGATGAGAAATTTGAATTACCTTATAATGTTTTTCTAACTTGAGCTGTATGTCAGCTTGCATAAATTTTGATATTTTGTCTTTGGCTTTCTGATCCTTTGGTATATTTCCTTTAAAATTCATGTTGGACATTTGCTCCCTGGGTACTTTGCTGAGAATTTTCCCCCTTAATACAAAAGAAATTCTTGTGTTATGCAGTAAAATCTGCAAAGAATGGTACTTGTTGCTGAGCAACAAATGATAACCTAGGACACTTGTTTAGAAAACGAAGCTGTTCTGAAAGCTTGGGTTGGAAGACAGATCATTGTTTTATAAAGTTAAATGATCATGCTGGAGCCACATTCCTTCCTATGATTTTGCCCACTGTCATCTGAATTCATAGGTCATCAAAGTTATATAGAAACCTACAAGCATGTTTGAGCAGAGATGTCAACAGGGTAGAAGTACAAGGGACAATATGAGAAATGATGTCTCTTACATACCAATTTCAATTATTATTCGATCAGTCAGTTTGTATTTGTCGTCTGTAAATTCCCAGCAGGCCACTGATTTTAAATGGTGAGAAGGCACAAAATGGGGCTACCTTGGAAAAGATAACATGGGAAGTGTGATAAAAAGACTTGTTGTGCCATTGATCCAAGAGGACCTGGTGTACCTATTTGTTTCTTGGAAACACACGACAGTTTTTCCCACACTGTGTACAACAGAGAGAGAGGAAGTCCTCAGGAAAGTAGAAAGTTGAGCACACAAAATTCCCATTAAAATCAATGTGCACTGATAGGATTCCATTGATCTGCAAAATGCTTGCTGCAACCCAGTCCCAAATGAACTACAGTGTGCTAATGATGAGAGATGTCTAATTTTCTCTTTTTTAAAACAAGCAGACCTCCTTTTGTAAGCAAATATTTTTCTATTTTGTGACCAGAATATTCACAGAAGGCAGCAGATGATGAAATTATGGCCCATAGAAGATAGGCTTTAGTTTCCAGCTGTCTTGCCGTTTGATGTAGGTATAAGCCATTGTGAGGCTGTGATACTTCTTTGTGCTTCTAGAAGATAGCTACATCATTTTAACATATTTGGTTGAAACTAGCAAAAACGATGAATAGTGTCATTTTCACAGTGTTCCATGAGCAGGTGGACAATGGTTTCAATTATTCATTTGCAAGAAAAATAAAAAGAGTACACAGATTGTGCTTTGGATGCCTTTTGTTACATCAAAGACTGGGCTTGAAAGGATCCTGTGGAGTTTTATGGCTTCAAAATTTGAACTGAACGTGCCCCAGACATACAAAAGATGTAAGCCCAACACAATGCACAGGGTATTTCTTATTCTCATATTAGTGTGGCAGATTAATCTAGAATCATATGGGATGCAGTAGCCCTACGTGTATGCGCAACAGGGCTGCAGCAGTTGTCATTTATGGAAAAAGCATTTGTGCAATATGTACCAAAAACATTCTGTCAAGTGTGAATACTGTACTCTTTCTGAGAATACACGCACAAAATCTGTCTCGCAGGCGAGGATAAAATAGTTGTCATTTTATCTACGAAATGCATGAAACTAAACCAGAAATGAAAGTTTTGTATGAATCTGTCCGGGTGGTCTCAAACAATCCAGGATTTCTTAAGATGACAAACTCTGGTTTATTCCTGGCTTATAAATCTGATTTGTTTGAGAATAATCCTCCATCAGCCCAAGTTTGGATATCGCTCTGTCTATTTGGTTGATCTATTCTTATGAGGGGGGTATCATAAAGTTGTAATGATCACCTTTAAAAAAAATTTGACAGAAAGTTTGTTTTGATTTGTAGTTGTTAACTTACCTCTATGTAGTCACCATCCAGATTTACACATTTTCCCCAGCGTTTCTTGACCCTCCAAATATCATTATTGTCGAAGTCTGCAGATTGCGCCTAACAAGGATTTTACGCTTTAGTCACTTCTGGCAGAGCCAGTCACAAAAATAAATTACGCAATGAGTTGATTTTCTGGGCAACATGCACTTAGGGACCAATGACAATACTGACAAAATTTCATCAATACGCCATGATAACTTCCGGGTGATAATTATTACTTTACGATACCCCCTCGTAAGGCGCAACCTGCAGACTTCTACAATATCAGGTATTTGGGGGGTCAAGATACTCTGGGAAAAATGCATAAATCTAGATAGTGACTACATAGCGATAAGTTAACAACTACAAATCAAAACAAACTTTCTGTCAATTTTTTAAAAAGGTGACCATTAAAACTTTACGATACCCCCACGTATGAAGCAGGAATGAATGAGCTTCTGGTTGTTGTTACAGGTGAACTACTGAGTCAGATCCTTGGCCTTTCTCCAATGGGAACTCCCCACCACCACCATTGAAGATAGCCAGCAGCAGCAGAGGGCATTTCAGATTGGTAGAGAAAGGGACAAATGTTTATAGCTCCCTCCGTCTGTAGTTATAATCCAGTCCACCAAACCAGGTACACAAATGCATGAAAAGCTATGGAATGCTTTCAAAGACACGGCAGACTCGTACATTTGATAGTTCTGTTGAGAAAGCTATACTCAGGACAAAGAGGCTAACGTCAGAACAGAATATTGCAAGCGAATACTTCCAAGGACAGGATCAGAATTCAGAATGATTTCAACAGACGACAGAAAAACCCTCTAAAGTCTAAAACACTTCTGGTCCCACGTTTGTCAGATAAGGAAGACTCCACCTGCATTTGTTCTAAATATCAAATGAAAGTATTGACTTCAGCCAACCTAGTTGTGTGTTTCTCTGCAAAATTAATATATTGTTTCTGCGTTCATAAATGACAAGACATGTTATATATATAGAGAATTTTATATATTGTAACCTGCCCTGAATCCCATTGTGGAGAACGGCCAGATATAAATCCTGGAAATATATAAATAAAAATATATCTTTTTGTTTAACAAGGTGGCAGAAATAAAGCAGTTATTCCCATGCTGGAGATTATTATTATTATTATTAACCTTTATTTATATAGCACTGTAAATTTACACAGTTTCTGCTAAAATAAAGCAGTTTGGTACCACTTTAACTGCCACAGCTCAGTGCTATGGAATCCTGGGAATTGTAGTTTGTTGTGCCACAAGAGCTCTCTGACATTATTATTATTATTATTATTATTATTGTGGTATACAAATAATAATAATAGTTATTATTATTATTATTATTATTATTATCCTGCTCTTTTCCCAGAATGGCTTTACGATATTAAAAGAACAATACAATTAAAAATGCAGAAAAGAGGTGCATTAAAAAGGAATTAAATTATTACACTGTCAAAATAGATAGCTCTTAAAATAATAAAATGCATATTTAAACGTTTTTTAAAAATGTATAACATATTTTAAAATGAAACAACATCCCAAGCCTGTCCTTTACAAACATTGCATTTATTTTGGTTTATTTTTTTAATCTGTATGTTATTAGAATGTTAAAGAAGACACAAAACATCATAACAATAACCCAATAAAATAACAATAATAAAATCAGGGTTTTTTTTATGTTTTAAGTAATGAATAAGTGGTTCCCATCCCCTTTTAAAGGAATCCAAAGTGTTCCCTTGTAATAACTTAATTTGTCTGTTTCCATACAGTTTAATTATCCTTGTCTCTGGACAGCCCTCTCTTTTCCATTTTGCAGCAAATTAATAATAATAACAATTATTATCATCATCATTTTATAAATTATATTTATTGCTGCCCTGACCAGTCCAGTGGTCCCCAAACTGGGCCCTTTTAAGAGAGTTTTGGACTCCAACTCCCAGAAGCCTCAGCCACGTTGGCCAATAGCCTGGCATCCTGGGAGCTGAAGTCCAAAAAAAAAATCTCTTAAAAGGGCACCGTTTGGGGACCACCAGCAGCAGCATTGTGAACCAGTGTCGATGGAAACTCGGAAGTCCCTCATTCCTGTCGAGGTGGTGTGTCACTCTTCAATTCCTAGATCTACCGAGGAGAGATTATTTGGTTTATCTCCACGGCTCCGCCAGCTTCGCCCCGCCCATCCCGGAAGTCTCGCGAGATGTGCGAAAAGAGGCTGGAGGGGCGTGGCCTGAGGAGGATGGGCCTAGCAGTCGCCGTGGTTGTCGCGGTGGTTTCCTCCTTCCCTGTCAGTTTCGTCGTCGAAGGCGAAGGGTGAGGAAGGCATGATCCCGCGATCGTCCCGCTTTAGGCCCCGCCTTCTAGAATTCAGGGAGTCCGGCTGCATTTAGGCCGAAGAGCAGCAGCGGTCCCCGAACTGGGGCCTTTAAGGGATCGGGGACTCCAACTCCCAGAAGCCTCAGCCACGTCGCCCGGCAGCCGGGGATTCTGGGAGATGGAGTCCAAAATAATAATAATAATAATATAATTATAATATATATATATATATATAATTTATTATTATTATTAGGATTTATTTATAGAGTGCTGTAAATTTAATCAGCGCTGTACAATCAGTTAAAATAAAATAAACCTGCCTAAGGCTTACATTCTATTATTATTATTATTATTCAGTTAAAAATAGAATAAAATAAAATAAACCTGCCTAAGGTATACCTTCTATTATTATTATTCAGTTAAAAATAAAATAAACAGGCCTAAGATATACATTCTATTATTATTATTATTAATATTATTATTATTAATTTTCAGTTTAAAATAAAATAAAATAAACTTGCCTAAGGTATATATTCTATTATTATTATTCAGTTTAAAATAAAATAAAATAAACCTGCCTAAGCCATACATTTTTTATTATTATTATTCAGTTAAAAATAGAATAGAATAGAATAAAATAAACCTGCCTAAGGTATACATCCTATTATTATTATTCGGTTAAAAATAAAATAAACAGGCCTAAGATATACATTCTATTATTATTATTATTATTATTATTATTAATTTTCAGTTAAAAACAAAATAAAACTTGCCTAAGGTGTATATTCTATTATTCAGTTAAAATAGAATAAAATAAAACCTGCCTAAGGCATAAATTCTATTATTATTATTATTATTATTATTATTAATCTTTATTTATATAACCCTGTAAATTTACACAGGGCTGAACATAGAATCAATTAAAACAAACAAAATAAACCTGCATTTGGTGTCCATTCTACGAAAACAAATACATGCTACTAAAATAATATAACAAAATACGTATTAATATGTATTAACATTAAATAATAAAATGTACCAAGCATCAAATAAAAATAAACCTACGATAACAAGGTTCGGGGACCACTGCTGTAGAGAAAAGGCAGTTTGACCCCGCATTAAAAGCATCTTCTGGAGAGCAGGGTTCGAATCTAGTCTTGGCAGATCTTGGCCAAGTCACACTCTCTCAGCCTCAGAGGATGGCCATGGCAACTCCTTTCTGAGGAATTTTACCAATAACGCACCCTATGATTGCCATGATTTGACAATGACTTGAAGGTACCCAACACACACAGACACAGCTCCACCCTAAAGGCTCCCTTAATTTGTGGCTTGACCATGATGGATCTGTAGTTGGCTGACCAAAGGAACAGGTCATGCCACCTCCCCCTAATCTGATCTCTTTTTTTGATAAAATTACCAGCTTGGTAGATGAAGGGAATGCTGTGGATATAGTATACCTCGATTTCAGTAAGGCCTTTGACAAGGTTCCCCATGACATTCTTGCAAACAAGCTTGCAAAATGTGGGATAGACAAGTTAACTGTTACATGGATTTGTAATTGGTTGACTGGCCGAACTCAAAGGGTGCTCAACAACGGCTCCTTTTCATCCTGGAAAGAAGTAACAAGTAGGGTCCCACAGGGCTCTGTCCTGGGCCCAGTGCTGTTCAACATCTTTATTAATGACTTGGATGAAATTATTGAGGGCATAATTATCAAATTTTCAGATGACACTAAACTAGGAGGAGTAGCTAATACCCCAGAGGACAGGATCAAAATTCAAAATGACCTGAATAGACTAGAAAACTGGGCCAACGCTAACAACATGAAATTCAGTGCAGAGAAATGTAAGGTTCTGCACTTAGGGCGGAAAAATGAAATGCACAGATATAGGATGGGGGACACCTGGCTGAATGAAACTACGTGTGAAAGGGATCTAGGAGTCCAAGTAGACCATAAGCTGAACATGAGTCAACAGTGCGATGCGGCAGCTAAAAAGGCCAATGCTATTTTAGGCTGCATCAATAGAAGTATAGTGTCTAGATCAAGGGAAGTAATAGTGCCACTCTATTCTGCTTTGGTCAGGCCCCACCTGGAATACTGTGTCCAGTTCTGGGCACCACAATTCAAAAAGGATGTGGAGAAACTGGAGCGTGTCCAAAGGAGGGCAACTAAGATGGTGAAGGGTCTGGAAACCATGCCCGATGAGGAGCGCCTCAGGGAACTGGGGATGTTCAGCCTGGAGAAGAGAAGGTTAAGAGGTGATATGATAGCCCTGTTTAAATACCTGAAGGGATGCCACACTGAGGAGGGAGGAAGCTTGTTTTCTGTTGCTCCAGAGAATAGGACCCACAGCAGTGGATTCAGACTACAAGAAAAGTGATTCCAGTTCAACATTAGGAAGAACCTTTGCAATTTAAGAGCTATTCAACATTGGAATACACTTATCTTGGAGAGTGGTGGAGTCTCTGTCATTGGAGTTTTTTAGACAGAGACTGGATGGCTATCTGTCAGGGCTGCTTTGAAAGTAAGTTGCTGCAGGGCAAACGGATGACCCTTGGAGTCTCTTCCAATTGTGTGTTTATTTGTTTTTCCAAGGTATTTAGCCTTATCTGCCAAAACAAAGCTGGTGCTTCACAAAACTACAAATCCCAAAATTCTGTAGGCTGGAGCCATGGCAGTTACACTGATGTCAAACTGCATTATTTCTACAGTGTAGATGGATTCCAAAGTTTGAATTCAGCAATTCCGTGGGATGGGGCCATGGCAGTTCAAAGTGGTGTCATAGTGGTATTTGTGTTTCACGAAAGGGCTGCCAGCATAAGACAAATAATCCGATTTAGTCCCCCCCCCAACAAAACACGTGTTTTTTAAAAATCACGCTGTAGTCATGATGATACCTAAAATCAGGAATATGGCCTCCTTGCGGTCCTCCAGCAATGAGAAGGAAGATGGCGAATGAGGTGACCAAAGTCTTCTCAGGAAATTTGCTGCACAGCTCTCTGGCTGCTGCTAAGGGATGGAAAAAGTGGAGCCCTATATATATATATATACCGTATGACTACAGCTCCCAGCATTGCTTACCACTTTGTTGTGCTGGCTAGGGCTGCTGGAATTTGCAGTTCAATAACATCCGGAGAGTCACAAAACTTTCCCCCCTGCCCTGCGGTGTAGGACCTGCCAACAGTGTGATGTTCCTAGGCATTGCATGTGCTCCGTTGTGCTGGGATAGCCACATGGCTGTGCTGGCTAAGACTGCTGGGACTTGCAATTCAGCAACATGTGGAGGTTGCATGATTCCTACCCATTCCTTGGATCCAAGTTGCACAGCAAATGTCTCTCTCCTAGACAGTTGTAACTTTCAGCAAAGGTCTGTGGCTCCTTCTGAGGTTGGACTGCCAGTTCCAGCGGATGTAGCCACTGGTAAGGGATACTGGGAGCTGCAGTCACACCTTGGAATTGCTGCTTGTTTCCCACCATTCCCACTAAGGTTGTACTTTTAACCGGTACAAAATCTGATTTTCCCCTTCGTAACAGAGAGATAATTACACATTTGTTTGTATTTACAGGGAAGGTTTGTTCTATCTGCATAGGAGCCATTCTCTTCATGTGATGCAGAAAAGCAGGCCTATACACTGCTGTTAAATATAAGTTTCAATCATTCTTAACCAAAAGTGATTTGTATTCTTTTCTAGAAAAGCATTTTCCTAGGTTTTGTAGCTCTCGTATTTATGTGAACTGCAATTAGATTTTAGGACCAAAATATACACAGTAATGTAGATTTGCACCATGTGAGGTTGACTCTTAATTCAATTTGAATGTATAAGTTGCCCATACAAAGGGTCACCTCTGTTTTCATGTGGTTGTACCTTTTGGACTTAGGAGATAGTAATAAAATCCTTTAAAATGCTGTAATATAGTGACTTAAACATTGGTGTAAACTTGAACCTGTTGTTGCACGCCTTCATGTTGTTTCCAGCTTATGGCGATCCTGTGGTGAACCTATCACAGGGTTTTCTGGAGCTGAGATTGTGTGACTCACTCATGGTTTACATGGCCATGCAGAGAACTGAGCCCTGATATCCAGTCATCCAACTCTCAGACCACTACACCACACTTGGCTATGTACCATTTCATAACTGTTTTAATTCTTTTAAAGTATTAGTTCCGTGTGACAGGTTCATTCTGTGTCCAACACAGGAGAAATGGCCACTTGCTGCAAGAAATTAGTAGTAATGCTGTTCGCTTTTCAAGCCCTTCTAACAGCAAGTGCGTACAACGAGGACGAAGAGATACCTGAAGAATGGCTTCTTCTGCACGTGGTTCGCGGTCCCATCGGTGCTGGAAACTACAGCTACTTAAGACTGAACCATGAAGGGAAGATAGTGCTTCACATGCAGAGTCTGAAAGGTGATGCAGACTTGTACATCTCTGATGTGACCCTTCACCCTAGCTTTGACAACTATGAATTACAGTCTGTAACGTGTGGCCAGGATGTGGTTTATATACCTGCACACTTTCATCGCCCGGTGGGAATAGGGATTTATGGTCATCCTTCTCACCGGGAGAGTGAATTTGAAATGAAGGTTTTCTATGATCCAACAGTTGTCAAATCTCCCTTTGGTGGCGGCTCCTACAACCCGGAAGAGATGGAAACGAGCCAGAAGCATCGCCGTTCAACAGAAGATGACTCTCAGGATGAAGAATCAGTCTTCTGGACTATACTGATTGGAATACTCAAGTTAATACTTGAAATTCTTTTTTAGATTTATAGGTAGTAATCTGCTCTTTTGAGGGTGAAAAACACGAACAATTGAACCAAGACTGGTCTTTGAGCATTAGTGCTAACTGTGGGGGGCAGGGGAATAAAGCCATGATTAATTTTATATTGTAATTTCCCCCCCAGAGCTACATATGCTGTGGCATGTGCAGTATTTTTAGTTTCCCCTTCACTGATCAGGGTCAAAAGCAAATACTATAATGACTTTGAATAAAATTTATTTTCTATATAATTGTTTTCTGAACTTTAGAAATATGAATCTGCATCCAGTATTTCACTACATTTTGATTATAAATGCTATATAATTTTTCTTTCATATCAAGAGTGGAAGAGGACTCAGATTATTTTAAATGTTTTTGGAATGTGAACTTCTTTTTTTAACAAAGAGGGTATTACACTGTGTACTTGAAAGGGAATTGAGTTACACATCTTGGCTGTTAGTCCCAACTAGAGTAGACTGAATGAATCAGTTATTGAACAGTGAGTCAAAATAACAGGTAAAACACATTGCTTGAATGGCTCTACTCCAGTAGTAGGCCACGTCTATAATATACCACTACCATTACTTATTTATAACTCCTGGGTGGGAGACAGGCATGTGTCTAATCTGCACCCGTAATTTCGCAAAGGAAAACCAGAGTTGAAAAGGATCTCAATAGTCATCTCAGCCAACCACTGCAGGCATCCACAGCTAAAGCAGCCTTAAAAAGCAAGGCATTTAAGCCTTGTTTAAAAGCCTCCGAAAAAATAAAGTTCACTGCTACCAGGGTAGTTTGCTCCACTGTCAAACAGCTGTTGTTGTTTCTTTTCTTAAGCATTTATATCCAAGTGCATTAATAGCCGTTTGGTCTGCTGGACTTGACAAATCTAATTATCATGTTTCTTGTAGCTGGAAAGAGGTAACTTGTGCAAGTCAAGGAATGTGGTCTGAAGATGACAGGCCTTTTCGCCCAACACCATTTATTACCACAACTTGTTCATTCAAACACAGCATTGTTTACTCACTGTGCTACAAAATGCTTGTTGATTCTTTACAAAATGCTGGGAGCTGCCAGTTTGTTTTTTGATAGCACTTCTCGTACTTGCCAACCAGTAATTCAACCCTTTCCTCTGAGCAGGACAAAGGACTCAAGTGGTTGCTATGCAATACACCTGCTGTGCAGCTTTTTTAAAATACAAGTGACTTCTGTGTAGCTCTGAATCCTTTTATCAAAGTATTACACTGATAGACAAGACAGAACCAACATTTCTCCTCTGTCTGGGACTGCCATTTGCAAAGCAAAGCTGTGAAGAGAACATACCCAATAATCTTCCCCACTGTACTGAAATTAAAAACTTTATTTGGTGAACAATGTTTTCAGTGGTGTTTTTCCTTATACAGAGTGGTAGGTAAAATAGCACCAAGTTTAGCACTTGTTTTTGTGCAGTTTAATAGAGGATGTAACTGTTTTTATCCTTCTTTGCTGTTCTTCCCTCTTTTCCCTCTGCTCCTCGGTGTTGGAGGCTGCCGTTCACAACAGTCACAAATCCAGTGACCTGCAAAATAAGAGCTTTCACTTAAAAGGAGACCAAAAAATACCTAACTGTATAAAAGGATTGCTGAAAGCACTGGTTTAGGGCAGGGAAGAAAACAGGTGGGCATAATGGCTCATGATCACAGTTACAAATGCATAAACTAGGGCAGTGGTTCCCAAACTTTGGTCCTCTAGGTGTTTTGGACTTCAGCTTCCAGGATTCTTGGCTTTTGGCCGTGATGACTGAGGCTTCTGGGAGGTGAAGTCCAAAATACCTAGAGGACCAAAGTTTGGGAGTCACTGAACAAGGGTTAGGAATCCATGCATTATTTGTATTCACAACTGCAATGTTTTCAATACTGCAGGGAGCTCTGGTGGCGCAGTGGTTAAATGCCCTGTACTGCAGCCACAAGGTTGTGGTGAGTTCGATCCCAGGGACTCCAAGGTCCATTCAGCCTTGCATCAGTATTCAGCATATTAGCTTACACAATGTAAACCACTTAGGGATGGCTTAGTTCACTGACAAGTGGTAAATAAATGTAAATGCTACTGCTATTGCTACTATATAGGGATTATAAAAGTCCTCCTCAATCCTAACTTACTGGGCAGTAGCCTCTGCAAGCAACAGGGGCCTGTTCTCTTCTTGCAGTTCCTCCTCATACTAGAGATCACTTATGGGAAAGAGGTGGAAACTTTAGTCAGTTGTGCCCTGATTGACAGGAAAATAGATTCGATCAGTCACAGCGGCTGCTGCCTGGTAAGTTAGGATGTGAGGGTTGGGCCAATACTACTTAGTTAAGTGGCTGATCTAGAACCTTGGCCAATGTAAGTAAAGTTGCAATCTGTGCACTCTTGCAAACAGATATTTTAGAACTGATTTTCAATCAAACATGGTTCAGAGTAGGCTGTATCTTCTCCCCCTCCCCCAATTTTCATACAACTTAAAATATATATTTCAAGAAAGCTGAGATTCTATTCCCATTTTTCCAGTGAGGTGTGGAATGTCCTTTTATTTGTGTTACTGAAATGATATACTGATCAAATTTACTCTAACGTGTATGTAAGTGAGAAATGACATTAGCAAACAAGTTCTGAAAGAAAGCTTGGATGCTGAACCCCCCAGGGTTGTTAAATTGATAGAAATGATAGTGCCGCATTCCACAAGGATTCAAGAGTCATATTTTTAAAACTAAACACAGCCTTCAAGATTGAAGGAATGCACTTAATTCATTACTGTAAGTAAATTTGAGATGTGTAGCAGCAACACACTGCTCTTGGGTAAAGTTCAATGCACTGTCTTTATTAGCGTAGAATTATTATGTTTAGTATATATGGTATGTAATTTGGTATAATTATTCCTAAATGGAAGAAATGAAAATTTCCATTATTGACAGAAAAGGCTGCAGCTGCAGTTGTTAATTTAAAAAAAAACACCCCTTTTGGATTTACTAGATTTGCCTTTTTTTCCTGTGAAATTTACATGTGAGCATCTTTCCAGCAGGAGGTTAGAAGCAAGCTTATCCTCTATTCATTTTCAACCTTAGTTCAGTCTCTGAACAAATGTAACTTATAAAATTACCTGAGGGGATAGCACCAAGTCCCACACAAAAGGTATGATAGCCACGGTCACAAACGTCACAGAACATCATTTCTTCCTCATGGTGAGGCTGCCCACATATAATGCATGTTTTACACTCCATACATTGCCAAGGGTAGGTCTTAATTATCGCCACAAGCTCCGCAGACATGTCCAGACAGGAAGGATGGCCTAAATCAAAACCAGTATCAGTCATTGAATGGTCAACTAAAGTATCTTTAACAGAAAGAATGTAATGATGGGTTTTACAAAACACTATGTTCGTTCCAGTGTTTTAGAGATACTGGCTGGAATTTGCATTATTTTTACGTATGTATAAGCACAGTAGTTATGCTACATGGAGAATTCCAGCTCAACACCCACCCTGCAAATCCCCCCTTACTAGGCAGCACCTGTTGCAATTGATGGGCATCTGTTTCTCTGTCAATTGGGAAGCAGCTGACTGCCATTTCCACCTCTTCCTATGAGTGACCTCCATTGCGACCGGTGGAAACGTGGTCTCCATTGCCATTCTTCCTCGTGCCTGAGATTGCTCACACAAGGAGGGTTGATGGGACCATCAGCCAGCTGCTTCATGATCTGATGGGAACAGATCATCTGCTGCCTGCAAAGTAGGGACTGGGGACTTTCATGGTCCTTACATGTCTTCTATAATCATAATATTAATAAAATGTATTTATACCCTGCCCCTTTGAGATCAATCGAGTCTTCTAGACTGAGGGCTACATAGAGACCGTGGATACACATCATAAGTTAAGCATTCGTAACTGCCATGCAGGATCCTGGCCAACCTCCAGTGGACCCTTGGTATCTGCTGCGATTTGTTTCCAGGACCACTTGGGGATACCAAAATCTGTGGATGCTCGAGGCCCCTTAAATACAATGGTGAAATAAAATGGTGCCTCTTATATAAAATGGCAAAATCGAGGTTTGCTTTTGGGAATTCGTATTTTAAAAAAATTATTTTCAAGCCATGGTAATTGAATTCATGGATAAGGAATATTACAGAGGGCCAACTGTAATAACTTTAAAACTTGTTCCCCAAAAGGTTAGTTTGATTCAGTATTTCATTATCTCCCCCCCCCCCCCATGGCTTATCACTTTAAACACTTAAAGAGATAATTTAAAGCAAATGCTGCTACTTACCACTGTTCTCACACTGGGAGCAGTGAATAAGGGCTTCAGCCTTCCCTTTCTTGTTGGACTCCTTACCCTTCAGACAAATTCCACATATAGCATTTGGAATGGCCTTTTGCTGGAAGGTTAGAAGAGGGCTATAAATTCATTCCAGAAGAACTGGTATAGGTTTTTGTTTGTAAAAAAAGAAGGTCCTGATTTTTCAATTTCTACAAATTAACGGGTCTTTTCGGGATATGTGAATCAAAGGGGGATGATGACAAATCAAGAATCATTGATTATAACAAAGAAATTGGGAAAAGAAATGAACAGGGTATTTAAAGTATGCGCACAGGGAAACTACATGAATATTTTACAGATTATACCCCAGCCTAAGAAAGCATATGAAAATAAAACTAATTTGCCAGAATCTCCTTTTACTTAATGCAACTTTACATATACTTAGCTAAGTAGCAGTGGTACTAAGAAAACCTGTTAGCGAATTGTGAAGATGCATATCAGACAACAGAAAGATTGCCTGATATGCATTGGGACCTATGTGCATCACATCAGTTCACATCTGTAAACAATGTGCAGGAACATGTAACTAATTACTAAACACTATTGCACTACTAAATAGACTTATTTTATAAGAAATCTGGCATAGCATTTGAAACTGAACTAAATAGCATTTATATTATGTGTTGGATCAAAGCAACTTAAAGCTAGTTTTACATTGGAGAAAGTGAACAAGCTGCACCCAGTACTTAGTTGTGGGAATAGGAAACAACACCTGTCCTCTTCCCAGTTCTAATCCAATGTCTGAGCAAAGAACTGGCTTTACATGTGTCCCCAGCTGTGTCTCACAGATAACAGCTGCCTTCCTTTGTCCCCCCAGTAACTGAAACTGCATATTTTGTGGGCATCACACTCTCCTGTTTTGTTCTTGTTTCCTTCCATGAGAAAACAGATGAAACTCAGGAACAGTCAGTGATATTATATATACTGTGGAGTCTTCATAATCCAATACTACTAACAAAACTGCTGTTCATACTTCAGCAAATACGACATCAGCATTGATCTTTTTAAAGATCTCTAGTTATTTCACATCAATTTCCAACCAACATGTTAACAGCAGTTTTTATAAATTAATTGTTGGATAAGATGTATGCACTCACTACACAGCTCCAAATTAATCATTTGAATCACCGTTGGAATAAAAATCTTCTCAATAATTAGATCAATTAAATTATTTGAAGTTTTTTTGTTTTGTTTTTAAATACATTTTCATACCAAAGCTTAACATGTTACAGGAAACAATTCATACTTGTTTTTTATATTTTAAAAGAAAAACCTTTGAATGGTAGCTAGTTCAGCAAACGTACTACCCTAATCATTTGCTTTTGTCCATTCTCCAAATCAGTTTTTTTTAAAAGTCACAAATGATATTGTGTTGGATAATTTGATATTTAAACTATTGTCTTCTGTAAACAATACCAAAATTATTGGAACAAGCCTTTCCTTTACATCCTACCCTTTGCATAGTCCAGGGATCATTGGAAGGTTTTGGTCTTCCTATATCTACAGTCAATAGGTACTTGTCTATAAGAAGTGTTCAATTGCTGTTGAAGGAGGATATTGATAAATAGAAGCATGTCCAGAGAAGGGCAACAAAGATGGTTAGAGGCCTCATGACCATGTCCTATGAGGAATGGTTTAAAAAGATGGGTATATTTAGATTGGAGAAAAAGCAACACAACATCCATCTTCAAATAAGTGAAGGGGCAATGCAGCAATTTTGTTTTCTGGTATGCCAAAGATTAGGATCTAAACTAATGGGGACAATAAGCTGTTTGACAGTGAAACAGACCTAATCCAGATGGTGCATCTTCCTTTGTTAGAACTTTTAACTATCAGCAACATTTGCAGCAACGGATTGCATGCACTGATGAGGTTAGATTAATTTTCCTTGGCAACACCTTTTAAATCTATGATAGCTCTATCTTGGTGCTCCTTCCCAAGTGATGTTGGCAACATGGAAGTTTACAAGTGTGACTTTGTTTGCTTGGTATTAGAGTAAGCATAGACTACAGGGAAACCAAATGGACCCCAGTGTTCGAAAGAACTGCAAGCTATCAAGACTTTACTAAGGTGAGAAGGAAAGATGGAACAGCTTTTCAAAAACGAGATTTGGAAAGATCCCTCCTGCTGGCCTTCCAAACAGTGCTAATGGATACTCTTGCCCAATTATCTGAAAATAGTAACATAGACTTACACTGGTCTAATTATTTTTATGTAATCAAGAGTTTGTCTATAAACCAGCTTTACCAAAGGGAGAATAAAATTAAGTTCTTTTGTACTCAGAACAAAATTGAGTAAAATGGAAGTGGGGAGGAATACTCCCTAAGCCTGATTTTTTTTTAAAAAAAAAAATCTCATCTACAAATTATGTTGCTATTTCCTAAGAACCTGAAAGAACTAACATCTTCAGGCCAAAAATAATTGCATACTACTTTGCATTAGACTTTCAGATATCTGAAATTATTAATCCATATTTTAAAAACTTGGGTAGCAGACTCTTAATTTGCTTGGCCTCCAGAGTTTTCTTTAAACATCCACAAGGCATTTTATAAATAGCTCTTTTTCAAAAAGATGACAGAGGCGTTCATAAATAATTTTTGCTTATTTATTTTTTTTTAAAAAAGCATAGTCCACCTGTTTTATACATAAATATAAATCAAATGATAAAAGGAGTCTAACATTCACAAATATCTCTACAAAATAATAAATACCATGGAAGTGAAAACATACATATAAAATTTTTCTATTGGCTATCCTACTCCTACTTGTATACCGTTTTATACCCTGCTCCTCCCAGCAAAAGGATTACACCTCATTTCTGCAGTGTTCCTCCTACTGCAGTGTTACATTCTACTGGTAAGGTTCCTTGTGTTTTAAGCTATATCAATATAGAGAAAACCACAAGTGCACTTTTCTAATCTTCTTACCGTATTTATATTCTTCTGCTATGTGGTAAGTGTAAGCAAACCCCTTCTCAACCACCTTAAGCTAGACTACCTGTGACTTGCTCCTTCTGCGTTGTGCTATGTGCTGTCAGTACTTTGATACAGTCTAAATGCTGAACACTGCACCAGTCAAGGTACATTTACTAATAATGCTTCCCTCGGTTTCCAGTTCCACAAACTAAAGAGTAAATAGTCACAACATACTAACTCAAAGAACCTCCCAAAACTTGGAATGCTCCTCTATCAAAAATGAAATACAAAGGAAAGCCTATTCACATCCCGAAGCAATTCAAATGACTTTAGAAAGAAATAAAAATGGCTTTGTGGGAACACCGGAAAACACTGCCTGCCACGCTGCTGTCCTTGTCATCTTCAATTAAACAAAAGAGGATGAGGACAAAGATTTGCTACTGAACTACATTTTAAGATTAAGGCTGCACACAAGATGATTAAATCCCACCAAAGACACAGGGCCATTTAATAGGTAATATTCTGGTTCAACAAATCATGGTTTGCTGAAGCAAGAGCTAATGATGTCTGTTAATGCTTGGCTTTGGATGAGATTTCCAGGTCTGTTAAACTACTGTCCTGGTTCACATACTATGGGAAGCTGTGCATCGATACACTCAGAATTCTCCTCTGAAGCTAGACAAGCAAGAGAGAAGCAAGGATGGAGTGGCTGAGCACATTACCTGCTTCCAATTCAATAAAACATGGTTTGTTGGACCCTCAATGTAACAACTAAATCAGATCACTAGAATTTAAGCTGCTAAAATGTGGCTAACCCTAAAATAGCTAACAAGCACCTGTTTCCAGAGGTGACACTGTCAGGAATAAGGTTTTCCTATTTTCACAGCAAATTAATGTGAACAAGAAAATTCTGGGATGGTGTGAATGGTGAGTGGGATGATGTTAGGATTGCAAACCAGTCCCCTGTTCATGCTTAACTTACCTACGTGCAAATCTCCCTTACTCTTGAGAAAAGAATACTGCATGTACAACTGTAACTGTCAGTCCTTCATCAGTCAGAGCAACCAATATTGGCTGTTGAGGAATAGCACATGGGGAATCTCTCCCCCATTAAGAGACAAACAAGTGTTTTTAAAAAGTAATGAAAAAGAAACTTGCCTATTTAAAAATGGAAATATGTCAAGTCCACTTTAATACTTGCTTTCCATGGCATATTAACACTGTGCTTGCATATCCTATATGCTCTTTCACTTAAAATGAAAATTACAATCTAAAGATTATTTTAGGATGATATCTGGGCAGTGGATGCTGCCCAATAAAACCATTATACATATTAGGAGTTCCTGGCAACAGCTGTTAAGGTCTCATTTATATGTTTACTTAGGCACATGATGTATCAATACCAGTTACAAATAGATAAGCAAATCTATGGTAAAGTTACTAATGCCTTAGTAGTTTCATGTAATAAAATATATCATGTGTTTTAAGAATGAAAAAGTGCCATAACGGGGGAGTGGAGGGAATTTTCAAAGTAGCTTATAATGTCTTCCTGGAGCCAGTTAATTGGGAGTGTATAAAAAAGTCCCACTGAAATAAATGGTCGCTGTAAGAGGGCACCACAACACACATTTCACAGGGGCTTCCAGAAGATAACTCTCCAGTGGGTTGCGGGCTGCATTACTAAAATACTTATGGTTATGAAACATGGTCAGGAATCCAAGTACTAATTTCCCCACCCAACCCCAAGAGATATTGTATCTTCAGAAGCCAAGAGCTTTATAGCAAAGAGTGCTTGATGCTGTGCCTTCCAATAGAAGACCACCCAAACATTTGCTCTATGTCATAAACTTTGTTCATATAATACCTAAAGTTCAAAAATGCTACAATGCCTTCTCAAGCTATTTCTTTGGATTACATAAATTACTGGCACGTGTTTGATTCTGCAATAAAATAAACATTTTTTTGCAATGTAAGTATGTAAAAATAGGTGTGTTCTGCAAACGTTTAAATCTCTCACTTGCATCCCTTATAAATATCTTCTGAAAAGAGATATGACTAACACTTAACATGTCTGTAATACAGTCTAAAATCATGTAGATACGTAGTTAAACATTAATTTCTGGACGCCTTTTCCAATGAAAGCTGTGAAACACTAATAGGAAAGTTGAGTGCATTTTGATTTTTTTTTAAAAATCATGAAGTTGGGTAAGTGTTCACAGAACTTTAAAACTGTGTTATTTGCGCCACACAACTTCTCACACTAAACATTGCGTAATGACCTTTTCTGGCCATTTAGAATTACATTTCTTAACTTTCTTCCTGTAACTTTTCCAATACACATCCCTGACATTCTAATCACAGTATAAAGCAAATCTTCCACTGGTTTCAGTGGAAACCAAATGGTTTATTGCTTATTTTCCTTTACTTCAAAACAAAATTCCACTGAAATAGGACAGTACATTTCATCCTAAATTGAAATGCCATCAGTAATACTGATGATTAAAATACTGAATGTAATAATCACTGCTTGAAACACAATAACTGTAAGTCCTGGGCAAGTTTAAAGTACAGAGATTTGGGACCTTGGAATAGTATATTTTCTTCTTCAACTCCGTGTGCAATGAAATCAGGAGCATTCTCTCTGCTCCTTCACCTTACAAATAATGTGACAACCAAACCAACAGACCTTACTTTGGAGTACAGAATCTTCTCTAGATTTGAAATACAGAACTACTTTCTAAACTGCATAATCTAGTTTCAGAAATTTTACATTGCAAGATCAGGTTAATTCCATTGCTCCTGACCCTCACTAAATGCTGAGGTGAGGGAAAAACTATTGCCTGAAAGGGGTTTAATTAGATTAAATGGATTTCCCCTTACAAACAAGCAGTGCTGTGCTCCTGAAATTGTCTTCCAGCTTCCTCCACATTTTGTAAGTTTTGTGAATGTTACAAACTATGTTCTAAATAGTTATGTTTTTCACCTGGAAAATTTAACACAGTATATATTTACGTATGCAATGTTTTAGCTACACTGTAGAGTCCCAGCCCAGTGCCACAATGAGGAGCAAGCTATTTAAAACTAAATCGCAGTTCTATATTTGAAATGTAACTGTCGACCCTTGGAAGACAGTAAAAGAATAAAACCTCCCCCTCTGCAAACTGAAGTGGAGAAGAATCTCTTTTTTTAAAATCAGTTTTTCAGGCTGCAATCGCTTAGGAACCAATCTGGGTACAGAAAATAGAAGCCACTCCACAGCCAGGGTAACAACAGTAAGGCCCCAAGTAAAATAAAGCAACAGGAAGTAAGGAAGCAAATAGGAATGCACAACAGGAGAGCAGCTGGTCAAGTATAGTAAGCAGAAGTTCCACATTTCTGAAAAACAAAGTTAAATGTTTCAAGGAGAGAGGCTGGTCAGTAAAGAAGCTGAGTCAGGGGCTTTTTTCTTCTACCTTGTACCCAGGAACCGATTTGGATACAGATCGTTTGGAACCCTCTTTTCTTGGAGTAGAATTTCTCTCTCTTGTTTTTTGTCTTCCCTGGACAGGTTCATCCTGATTTTCAAGAGGGACTTCGCCTTCGGAGACATTGCCAGAGGAATTGTCCTAGAACAAAAACAGCAGCATTGCATTTGTTTACATTGGCTAGCAAAGAACAAACAAGACCTTTCTGAATTTGGAAACCATAGAATCATAGAATCATAGAATCATAGAATCATAGAGTTGGAAGAGACCACAAGGGCCATCCAGTCCAACCCCCTGCCATGCAGGAACTCCAAGTCAAAGCATCCCTGACAGATGGCCATCCAGCCTCTGCTTAAAGACCCCTAAGGAAGGAGACTCCACCACACTCCGAGGGAGTGTGTTCCACTGTCGAACAGCCCTTACTGTCAGGAAGTTCCTCCTAATGTTGAGGTGGAATCTCTTTTCCTGCAGTTTGCATCCATTGTTCCGCGTTCTAGTCTCTGCAGCAGCAGAAAACAAGCTTGCTCCCTCCTCAATATGACATCCCTTCAAATATTTAAACAGGGCTATCATATCACTTCTTAACCATCTCTTCTCAAAGCTAAACATCCCCAGCTCCCTAAGGCGTTCTTCATAGGGCAAGGTTTCCAGACCCTTCACCATCTTAGTTGCCCTCCTTTGGACATGCTCCAGTTTCTCCACATCCTTTTTGAATTGTGGTGCCCAGAACTGGACACAGTATTCCAGGTGGGGCCTGACCAAAGCAGAATAGAGTGGCACTATAACTTCCCTTGATCTAGAAACTATACTTCTATTGATGCAGCCTAAAATTGCATTGGCTTTTTTAGCTGCCGCATCACACTGTTGACTCATGTTCAGCTTATGGTCTACTTGGACTCCTAGATCCCTTTCACATGTGGTCTCGTTCAGCCAGGTGTCCCCCATCCTATATCTGTGCATTTCATTTTTCCGCCCTAAGTGCAGAACCTTACATTTCTCCGTATTGAATTTCATTTTGTTAGCACTGGCCCAGCTTTCTAGTCTATTCAGGTCATTTTGAATTTTGATCCTGTCCTCTGGGGTATTAGCTACTCCTCCCAGTTTAGTGTCATCTGCAAATTTGATAAGTATGCCCCCAATTCTGTCATCCAAATCGTTAATAAAGATGTTGAATAGCACTGGGCCCAGGACAGAACCCTGTGGCACCCCACTGGTCACTTCTCTCCAGGATGAAAAGGAGCCATTGTTGAGCACCCTTTGAGTTCGGCCACTCAACCAATTACAAATCCATGTAACAGTTAACTTGTCTATCCCACATTTTGCAAGCTTGTTTGCAAGAATGTCATGGGGAACCTTGTCAAAGGCCTTACTGAAATCGAGGTATACTATATCCACAGCATTCCCTTCATCTACCAAGCTGGTAATTTTATCAAAAAAAGAGATCAGGTTCGTTTGGCATGACTTCTTTTTCTGAAACCCATGTTGGCTTTTTGTGATTATGGCATTGGCTTCTAAATGTTCGCAGACTCTCTGCTTAATGATCTGCTCTAGCACTTTTCCTGGAATTGATGTCAGACTAACTGGACGATAATTGTTGGGATCCTCTTTTTTTCCCTTTTTGAAGATGGGGACAACGTTTGCCCTCCTCCAGTCTTCTGGGACTTCTCCTGTTCTCCAGGAGTTCTCAAAGATTATTGCCAATGGCTCTGATATTACATTTGCTAGTTCTTTTAATACTCTAGGATGTAGTTCATCTGGTCCTGGAGATTTATATTCATTTAGGTTAACCAAGTATTCCTGTACTATCTCTTTACTTATTCTGTGCTGAAATTCCCCTATTCTGTCTTCTGCTCCATTATCCTTCGGTTGAGCACCTTTTGCCTTTTCTGAGAAGACTGAAGCAAAGAAGGTGTTGAGTAATTCTGCCTTTTCTCTGTCCCCTGTTAGCATTTTGCCATCTTCTGCACGCAGTGGCCCTACTGCTTCCTTCTTCTTCCTTTTGCTGCGGACATATCCAAAAAAGCCCTTTTTATTGTTCTTAACCTCTCTAGCAAGCCTGAGTTCATTCTGCGCTTTAGCTTTTCTGACTTTACCCCTACATGTGCTGGCTATTTGTTTAAATTCCTCTTTCGTGATTTCTCCATTTTTCCATTTCTTATACATGTTCCGTTTAAAACTTAGCTCGGTTGAAAGTTCCTTAGTCATCCATCCTGGCTTCTTGAGACATCTTCCATTTTTCTTCCTCATTGGAACTGTTTGAAATTGTGCCTTCAATATCTCCCTTTTGAGAAACTCCCATCCGTCTTGAACTCCCTTTTCTTTTAGTATTCCTGACCATGGGATCACTCCCAGTATTTCTCTAAGTTTATTGAAATTAGCTCTCCTAAAGTCTAAAGTGCGTGTCTGACTATGCCTAGCTTCTCCCTTCCACTGCATAACAAACTCCAGGAGAACATGGTCACTTCCACCTAAGGATCCAACCACTTGCACCCCATCAACTAGGTCTTCCCTGTTGGTTAAGATCAGATCTAAAATGGCTGATCCCCTTGTTGCCTCTTCCACCTTTTGGACAATGAAATTGTCTTCCAGGCAAGTGAGGAATTTGCTAGACTTTGAGGATTTGGCTGAGTTTGACTTCCAGCAAATATCCGGATAGTTGAAGTCCCCCATCACTACTACATCTCTCCTTCCTGATTGTGTGGTCATCTGTTCTAGAAAGGCATCATCCAATTCCTCTGCCTGAGTCGGGGGTCTGTAGTAGACTCCCACAGTAACATCCCTGTTATTTCCCTCTCCTTTAATTTTTATCCAGATGCTCTCCACCTGGCTTCCAGTATTGACTTCCTGGATCTCTTCACTGGTGTAAATATCCCTGACATATAATGCTATTCCTCCTCCTTTCCTGCTTGGCCTGTTTCTCTTAAAAAGGTTATATCCCTCTATTTCTAGATTCCAATCATGAGACTCATCCCACCAGGTTTCAGTGATGCCTATTATATCATATTTCCCTTGTTGTGCTAGGAGTTCAAGTTCATCCTGCTTATTTCCCATACTCTGTGCATTAGTGTAGAGACATTTAAGACCATGTGTCCTCTTTACTTGCTGCTTTTGCACATTTTTTTGCCTCCTACTATTGGGTCCTTGCACTGTTTGCCTTGTTCCCTCTATGCCACTTGGACTATTCTCTCCATCCCTTTTGTCTTCCAGTATAATGTCTCCCTCCCCCACATAACTCAGTTTAAAGCCCTCCTGATCAGATTCTTCAGACTGTTGGCAAAAACGTTTTTGCCAACTGGCGTGAGATGCAGCCCATCCCTTGCCAGAAGTCCCTCCTCATGGAACCGCAGCCCATGATCCAAGAATCCAAACTGTTCTTGGCGGCACCATCTACGGAGCCAGTTATTCACCTCTGCTATTTTCCTCTCCCTTCCTGGACCATGCCCTTCTACCGGGAGTAGAGATGAGATGACAACCTGTGCATCCATCTCTTTCAGCTTCCTTCCCAGAGCCTCATAATCCCTTTTGATATTCTGAAGGCTGTGCCTTGCAGTATCATTGGTTCCCACATGAACCAAAAGAAGGGGATAACGGTCAGTAGGCTTGACAAGTCTTGTCAGCCTCTCCGTCACATGATGGATCTTTGCCCCAGGGAGACAACACACCTCCCGAGACATCTTGTCAGGCCCACAAACCACTGCTTCCGTACCCCTCAGCAAGGAGTCCCCCACCACGACCACGCGCCTCCTCCGAGGCTTAGCAGTGGCTGTTCCTTTTCGTGATACTCTCAGGCTCCCCTGCTCTGTCCCTGATGTCTGTCCCTGCTGCTTTTCCTCATCATCTCTGACAACAGAGAGAGATTCAAAGCGATTCTGTAGCTGCAAGCCGCTCACAGAACGTTCCCTGGTTTCCTTACTTCTGTGTGTGACCTCCCTCCAAGCCTCTACCTCTGTTGTATGTGGAGTGACCTCCTCCACCCCAACAACTTCCTCTGTCTGTTTCCCACCCAAGACATTCTGGCCTGTTCTGTTCAGGAGATTCTCCTGCTCTCTATGATGCTGGAGTGCAGATATCTGCTCCTCTAGCTGCTGTACTTTCTCTTCCAAGAGGACTACCAACTTGCACTTGTGGCAGGTGTAGTTCGCCACCTCTGTAGGCAAGAAGACAAACATCCCACAGGTGTTGCAGGTGACTGCAGCAGGGCCTTCAGTGTCCATACTGAGAAGTCTTAAGGAGGCACTGAAACAAGACTGTGGGCTTCCCTTGCTAGACTTGGCCTTTATTCCCAAGCTCTGTCACTGAGTTCAAGTCACGGGGCCTATAGTTATGTAGAGAGCTCCTGGCTAAAAGCTCCTTCCAAAGGCAAGTCTCTGATTCACTTCCTCTGATGCTTCAGGCCGGCTCCTCTTCTATTCTCTAAACACCTCCTTGACTAGATAAAAAAAATCAAAATTTGGCGCGCGCTTCTGCTAGCCTTGAGTAGCCTTAAGTAGCCTCCCAGCACTAGCTCCCAGAATGCAATGGCTCAAGTGTAAATTAAATTAGATCTCACCCAAGCACATGGACTAGAACCTCCTCCTTTTCTTTCTCCTCCTTAAAGGAAATGAAGCTTCTGCTAGCCTTGAGTAGCCTTAAGTAGTCTCCCAGCACTGGCTCCCAGAATGCAATAGCTCAAGTGTAAATTAAATTAGATCTCACCCAAGCACATGGACTAGAACCTCCTCCTTTTCTTTCTCCTCCTTAAAGGAAATGAAGCTTCTGCTAGCCTTGAGTAGCCTTAAGTAGTCTCCCAGCAATGGCTCCCAGAATGCAATGGCTCAAGTGTAAGTTAGATTAGATCTCACCCAAGCACATGGACTACAGCCTCCTCCTTTTCTTTCTCCTCCTTAAAGGAAATGAAGCTTCTGCTAGCCTTGAGTAGCCTTAAGTAGTCTCCCAGCAATGGCTCCCAGAATGCAATGGCTCAAGTGTAAGTTAGATTAGATCTCACCCAAGCACATGGACTAGAACCTCCTCCTTTTCTTTCTCCTCCTTAAAGGAAATGAAGCTTCTGCTAGCCTTGAGTAGCCTTAAGTAGCCTCCCAGCACTGGCTCCCAGAATGCAATGGCTCAAGTGTAAATTAAATTAGATCTCACCCAAGCACATGGACTACAGCCTCCTCCTTTTCTTTCTCCTCCTTAAAGGAAATGCAGCTTCTGCTAGCCTGCTAGCCTTGGCTCAAGTGTAAATTAAATTAGATCTCACCCAAGCACATGGACTACAGCCTCCTCCTTTTCTTTCTCCTCCTTAAAGGAAATGCAGCTTCTGCTAGCCTTGAGTAGCCTTAAGCAGCCTCCCAGCACTGGCTCCCAGAATGCAATGGCTCAAGTGTAAATTAAATTAGATCTCACCCAAGCACATGGACTACAGCCTCCTCCTTTTCTTTCTCCTCCTTAAAGGAAATGCAGCTTCTGCTAGCCTGCTAGCCTTGGCTCAAGTGTAAATTAAATTAGATCTCACCCAAGCACATGGACTACAGCCTCCTCCTTTTCTTTCTCCTCCTTAAAGGAAATGCAGCTTCTGCTAGCCTTGAGTAGCCTTAAGTAGCCTCCCAGCACTGGCTCCCAGAATGCAATGGCTCAAGTGTAAATTAAATTAGATCTCACCCAAGCACATGGACTACAGCCTCCTCCTTTTCTTTCTCCTCCTTAAAGGAAATGCAGCTTCTGCTAGCCTGCTAGCCTTGGCTCAAGTGTAAATTAAATTAGATCTCACCCAAGCACATGGACTACAGCCTCCTCCTTTTCTTTCTCCTCCTTAAAGGAAATGCAGCTTCTGCTAGCCTTGAGTAGCCTTAAGTAGCCTCCCAGCACTGGCTCCCAGAATGCAATGGCTCAAGTGTAAATTAAATTAGATCTCACCCAAGCACATGGACTACAGCCTCCTCCTTTTCTTTCTCCTCCTTAAAGGAAATGCAGCTTCTGCTAGCCTGCTAGCCTTGGCTCAAGTGTAAATTAAATTAGATCTCACCCAAGCACATGGACTACAGCCTCCTCCTTTTCTTTCTCCTCCTTAAAGGAAATGCAGCTTCTGCTAGCCTTGAGTAGCCTTAAGTAGCCTCCCAGCACTGGCTCCCAGAATGCAATGGCTCAAGTGTAAATTAATCTCACCCAAGCACATGGACTACAGCCTCCTCCTTTTCTTTCTCCTCCTTAAAGGAAATGCAGCTTCTGCTAGCCTGCTAGCCTTGGCTCAAGTGTAAATTAAATTAGATCTCACCCAAGCACATGGACTACAGCCTCCTCCTTTTCTTTCTCCTCCTTAAAGGAAATGAAGCTTCTGCTAGCCTTGAGTAGCCTTAAGTAGCCTCCCAGCACTGGCTCCCAGAATGCAATGGCTCAAGTGTAAATTAAATTAGATCTCACCCAAGCACATGGACTACAGCCTCCTCCTTTTCTTTCTCCTCCTTAAAGGAAATGCAGCTTCTGCTAGCCTGCTAGCCTTGGCTCAAGTGTAAATTAAATTAGATCTCACCCAAGCACATGGACTACAGCCTCCTCCTTTTCTTTCTCCTCCTTAAAGGAAATGCAGCTTCTGCTAGCCTGCTAGCCTTGGCTCAAGTGTAAATTAAATTAGATCTCACCCAAGCACATGGACTACAGCCTCCTCCTTTTCTTTCTCCTCCTTAAAGGAAATGCAGCTTCTGCTAGCCTTGAGTAGCCTTAAGTAGCCTCCCAGTAGCCTCTCTCAAGTGAAAGGACAGAGCACTCATTCACCATGAGGTTCCCCAATTAAAGGAATAATAGTCTGTCCTAGAACCCACTGATCTGCAAATGGAGCAAAACTTAGCACATTTCACAAGCTGTGAGAAGGGAGGGGCATCAAAACAGGTGTCCCACTGCCTGAGATCCAACCCAATATTAGCAAGCAGAAGTTGTCAGCACTCAGTTGCTAGTCCTCAGTCTATTATTTAACTGGTTGATGCTTTCTTAGGCTGCTGCAGTATTAATGCAGTTTGACAGAGCTTTAACTATAATGGCTCCATGCTATGGAATCCTGAGATTTGTAGCTTTGTTGTGAGACAAGAGCTCTCTCACAGAGAAGGATAAATAGCTCAGAAAATTACAAATCCCATAATTACACAGCACTAAATCATGGCAGTTAAAGCCATGTCAAACTGAATTAATTCTGCAGTGTAGATGCAGTGCTAATTTGCATTTCTTATTTGTCTGAAAGTAACAGCAGGCATACAGATAACATTATGACTTTTTAAAGTCTAACCTAATTTAAGTTTATACATTTGCAATACAGTCAAAGCAATGTAATTTTCAGAAGTTTTACAACTAACTGTAAGAACATAATGTATGTGGAAAATCTCAGTTCAAATCTACCAATCTGCCATGCAGTTTACTAGCTTGTCATGATTAACTCACTAACTGGATAGAATAACTAGCTTACAGAATAGATTCACAACATGATCCTTTATATCTGGTACCCATCTCCTACGGAAAAGGGAATAGATCAGCGCAGATAGTATTTTACTTACCGAATTGCCTTTGATTTTCCGCTTTTCATCCCCTCGCTCCTCTACATCATCTGAATCCCCATCACTGTCCAAGGCAGGCAGCTCTGGATCTAAGGGAGGCTCATAAAGAGCTGTATTTAGTGGTAAATATCGGAGCTCATCCGGAGAGTATCTGGAGTGAAGTAATTGTTTACAGTGTTGTATTTAATTTATCAATATATTTTGTTAAGCAATTGCATAGTGACCGAGAATACAGGCTAGCTCAAACTCAAAAGTTCTCCTCTGTGTTCCACAAAACTGTATCCAAAAGATCTCAATAACTGTGTAAGAAATGTTCTCTCTGTCTCTCATATTTACATTTATATAAATATATATTTCAGAAGTATACAAAATGTATTTTTAAGTGTAAAAATTTCACACAATGCTAGCATGCCATTAAAATATTTTACAACCATGCTCACAAAGGTCTACAGTGTAAAGGTCAGAAGTAAGCCCAAGTGAGCGAAATGGAGCTTAACCCCAGACCAGTGTAACAGATGACTAACACGCACATTTTATATTGAATACTAGCATACCTTTCATCTGATTCACACATGCATACACACTCTAACAGTACTAAAATTTGTGACAGAAAGCTAATGATCCAGAAAAGTACTATTTTGAATAGAACTCTAAAAAAAGTTTTTTGGACCATACCTCTCACAATCTCTTCCTCTGGTTTCTAGATTGTTGGTTTCTCCTACACTAAAAGCCTGCTACTCTGATACTCTGAACTGAATCTAATCCCTACAAAGATTTTTCAGAATACCAGATGTTGGGGACAAAACAACAAATTCAGAGAAATGCAGTGCTTCAGAGGATCTGTCAAATGAATACAAAATACTGAACCTGACAGGCCTCTGAACTAGTCCAGCAATGCAAATCTTACCCTTTATGGTCTCATATTACATTTTTTATATAGACACTGCCAGCACAGTGCTATCAAACTATCACTCAACAAGTATCACATTCCCCTTATATATAGCTGACCTTTTTGAAAGTTGTGTTTCCATGAACTACATTTCCCCCAAAGCTGACTAATTAGAGCAAATACATTTCATTGTCATACCTTTTATAATATTCCTGAAACTGGCCAGGTATGAGGGCCACAGGATAAGGACTAACTTTTGTCCTTTCTGTAGGTAAGATTTTATATTTCCCTTGAGGCACCTGGATAACCTGCATTGTTAACAAAGAAATAAGGAACACATTTCACAAACTGATGTGCTTTTCTATAACAAGATGATCTTGTCCATGTTCCAACATATAATGTACCATGTAATCTTAGGGATATATATGAATGATCCAATTCCCACAATCCATTATGACCCAAAAGTGGCTCACACAACTGCTACCTAAAATCTCTGCATATGACAGTCAGCATTAGCATTCTGTGTGTCCTCGCACACATGCAAAATAATTTGACATGGGATGTATATGTACTGATGAATTCAGAGTATTTCCCAGATCATGTAGTCAGGTATATTCACAAAGGGATCTTTCCACAAGTGGATATTTACAATTTGGCATTCCATTCTGCATTAAAAATTTTGGCTAGCAGTAGTTTGAATCATCTTAAGAAGAGGAAAAAATCAGGGGAACCAGATCTGTACTCTTAATTTTCTTACAGTATCGGTGTGGCTGGCAAGAAGGCAAGGAGGAGAAAAAGCATGGCCCCAATGCATGTAAACAGTTAAAGGTTTATAAAATGTGACTGTGTTTTCCTATGTGTGCCTATGTTTCCAAATACAAATTATCATATTTTCAGTCAGAGCTGTATACAAAATAAAATATAAATAATGCATTTATAGTTAAAATGCACTCATCTGAAATTTAAGAAAGCAAGATTGTTTATTAGATGTTTTTCTTGCTTTTGCAAGCAAATGATCAGCAAGCACAGCATAAATGGAGTAATACATTAATAAGAAAAGGTAGCTGTAAGTCAAAAAGGCTATGGCTAAAGCATCTTGACTACATCCAACCTCAAAACCTGGTCAAGTGAGAAGTGATCATAAATAAAATAAAATAAATATTTTTAAAAAAAATAAATTTTATAAAACATCAGAGCACAAAGAGGTTGGGTCCACAGTGATTTCAATCTAAGTGATTTCTAAACGCAGCCAGAAAAACATCCAGCATGGTATAGTGGGTTGGGTGCAGGATGGAGGCTTGCTCTGCCATAGAAACCCACTGAGCGACCCCTGGGCAAGCAACACTTTCTCAGTCTCAGGGGAAGCAAATGGCAAAACCCCCTCTGAACAAATATTGTCAAAAAAAGAGAAAAGCCTCCATGATAGAGTTGCCACAGGAAACAACTCGAAGGCACAGAAAACTGTAGACTAATGGCAAAAACTCAGCTAGTCCAAAAGATATTATGTTTGCTCTGAACACAGTATGGTTGTATCCAATGATGTCATTTTACTAACACAAATTTCTACTTCATGTGGGAACTCAATTTTTACTCTTATGTCAAATTCAATACTTGCTTCCCCAACTCATAGCAACTTCACTGTGCTAGGTGTTGCTTGTGCCAGGTGCATACCACTAGCAAAACTTGGACTTTTTGGGGCTTTCCCCATTAGGGGGAAATTACATATTGGGTACAACCATGTTTCCAAAGGAAAAAAAATACATCTGACAGCTTTACTACAAACAAGAAGCTACCTATAATCATTTGAGCAAGAAAGTTAAGCCATCCTACATGTGTCTGTAAATCAAAATAGGCCCTTCTTTCTTCCATCCGTTCACGGTTTAAGTTGCTGTTGAACTCAGCAGCTTTCTTGGCAGCTTTCTTAATGTATTCTGGAACTTTACTTGCTTCAACTTTTTGTGTGTTCTGCTGTTGCATTTGCTGAAACAAATTTTTGTTGTCATTAGTTCAATTTGCACAAACTTTGCCTTCTAAAAAGCACTCAATGTCATGCTCTGTGTCTTTAAAAATCTTAGGGAAGTATATCTGTGAACTTACAGAATATTCTTTGTAATGATCAGTTATTCGCTGACGTTCTTTCTCTTGAAGAATAACAGAGTACTCAGCATGTTTGGCAGGGTATTCTTTAATCATGAGATCAATTACTTCATCGCTGCGTAAGGCTGTTAGACCTAGAGTACATCAAATTGTTGAGTGAGTTTGTAAAAAGAAGAAAAATGTTAACAGGAAGCAAAATTTTTAGTCTTTTAAGTTTTGTAGCCATCATAGGTTATAGCATCAGTAAAGGTCTGCTCATCCAAGGAATAAAAATTTATGACATGTCACAAATAAGTTCTTGCAGCCAAAACAGGTACAGTGGTCCCCCGGGATACGAAGCCCCCGGAGAACGAAATCCCCGGGACCCGAAACGGCCGGGGGCGAAAAAAAGCCCCCAGGAGCGAAAAAAAGCCCCCGGGATCCGAAAAAATCCCTGGGTTGCGAAAGAAAAAGGCAACCCGGGCCCTTTAAAACAGCGCGCTTCCGGCGCGCTGTGCATTAACTAAAGTAGTCCCCCAGGTTGCGAAACACTTCCGGGTTACGAAAGTAATCCCGGAACGGATTACTTTCGCAACCCGGGGGACCACTGTATTCCAGATATTTGCCTGTGTTCTTTCTCCCTCTCCAAAATGTTCCCAAGCCATTTTCTACGTGTTTCCAATTAAAAGCAAAGACATAGTTGGAACTCCACCACAGTGAGATCTGATACCCTTTGGGCTGAAAAAGTTTGCTTCAACAGTCTAACAATATCATATATTAAAATGGACCAAGGTTGCTTTAAGAAACAGTAAAATTATTCCTTTAAATCCTACTACATTAATTCCAGCTAGAATTAAATCAATTTTTGTCTGGCATTCTATTAGTTACATAAGCACATACAACAGTAGCTTACGCTTAGGTATATCCCTTTCTCGAAAGGGTTTATACTGTGCTTTCAAGTAGTTTTTAATTTATGGTGACTCTAGGTGAGCCTATCATGGAGTTTTCTTGGCAAGATTTGTTCAGAGGGGGTTAGCCATTGCCAGCCTCTGTGGCTGACAGGTTATGACTTGACCAAAGTCGCTGAGCAGGGATTCAAACTCTGGTCTCCAGAACTGTAGTCCAACATCAAACCACTACACAATGCTGATTCTCTTAGACAAGAGTACAGGGGACGATTCTCTTGCCAGGGTGCTCCTGCCCAAACCCTTCCCAACAGGCAGTTGGGAGGAATTGCTGCTACTGCTTCTCACCAGTGGAAATGGGAAAGCAATTCAGACCATGGAGATGCAGCTGCTGTGGGCTTCCAAGGGAAAGGAAAGGTACATTCCATCTGTAAGTTCAACTTCATTTCTCATTGAGATCCATCCAGCTGCTACTTCATGATCTGGATCATTTCCCCTTCACCTTTGTTTTCCATCAAAAAGAAACAGCCCCTCCTGAGGCTTGACAGCTGCAAGGAAAAGGACCTGGAACTATGTAGTGTTAGGCGTACAGCCTGATGTAGGATCTCAGCCTCTGAATGATAAGTCAAGAGTACTGAATCGTAACTAACTCCCATTAATTCAACGGGCCTGCTCTACTTGTTTCTAGCAATGGGATTTAGGGCATCATCTTTTGAAGGACAGCTTTCGCATCTTCCAATAATTTTTACCTCTGCAGAAGGCAGACACTGGATATACTGGCAAAGACTTCTGTATGTAAGAAATAAGAAATAAAAAAAAGCCTTCTTGGGCCCTTACCTAAAGTACATTGTGTTTCTGTAATGACATTTAGTTCTCTGAGGTAGAGTTTCTCTTTGTGAGATAGATCTCTTCTTTCTAAATCTCCAGGAAAAGGGGAGGAAAAGTGGTAAAGGAAAAGGAAATGTAAAGGATTCCCCCCCCCCCCAAATATAATTAAATATACATTAAATTTCTTCAAATACTTGTATTCAAAAGCTGCCACTGCTTTCTCGGGAAGCAATACTGTGCAGAAAACACATAATTATTTGCCTTTTCCAAATCTTTCAAATCTTTGTCTGGAATGAAAAGCAGTTGTTTACCCAAACCTACGTTCCTTCAAACTAAAGAGAAAAGGCAAATCTACTTATACAAAAAGCAATATAAACTCCAGAAAGGTCTCTGCACAAATTAAGGATAGCTTCAAATGATGAAACAGGCTTAAGAAATGTGAATGATGTATCCATTATTTTCTTGGTCTCCCCCTGTAACATAGGAAATACGTGTTCGCAAATATACTCACACCTGAACTCAAAATATGTGTGGAGATCATATATGTATGCAGTGAGATTAATACTGGACAGAATCCATCAGCACAGGTAGCAGGGGAGGAAAAGAATAAATCATTTGCATTTCCTCTTTTGTTTCTCGTCTGACACAAACCTGAGCCAATGGATTGTAAGCCATTTTACAGAATATCTACATGCCATATTTTCATTGTGCTACACAGAATAAACCTGAAACAGCTCATGGAGAGAATTTTCTGACAATTGTCCAAAGTTCTTCATAATCTTTAGAGCACCCATGCTCAGAGACATATTAAGAATATCCCTATATTTCCTGTGTTAATAAACTGGTAACTTGAGCTGGAATCAGAAGAACTAGGTCATGTTTATCAGCAACCTAAGGAAATGAAGCAGCTGCTATTGCAAGGAACAAACAGATGATCACTTTGATTAATTTTACTGAAGGTTTTAAGGTATGAAAGCAAAAACTCAAAACTTTCAAGTACAGTACTCAAAAACATTCCTTTTAGGAAACCAAATGCCTCAAAACCTATCTTTTAAAATGTCAACTTCTTTTTCATAAATAGCAGCACTGTGTAAAACTAATGAAATGCTATAGGCATTATGTTAATGAATGTAGTCTCAAAGACAGCTTTAAGGAATTCTGCAGAATAGAGCAAAAAAATGCCTATGGGGACTAAATCACAGACAACCACTTGAACAATATCACAGCTACAGACAAGTATCTTCGCAAGACAGTGACAGTGTACCCCAGCCTTTAAACATGGAAGCAAGACCAATCTGTCATTGGACCCTGGGAACAGGCCTACATATTTAAAAGATGCACACATTTTAATTTGTAACATTTCAACCTTAACATGAATACCTGGATATTTTCGCTTAAAGGAGGTGACACCCAAATATTCACTGACTTGCTCTTGAAGCATGTAGTATTCTCCTGTTTCATCAGGTGGCCATTTGTATTCTATCAGGTTTTCAGCTGGAAAGTAGCTAAAGCTAAACACAGAAAGATCAGGCCTGAAACAATCAGAGTTTAACTCCACATGAAATGACATTTCATCCCACAAGCAGGGTTTTCTGTGTTATTATTATTCTTTATTATTCATATTATAAACCACCTGAGCATGCTTGGAGGTAACTGTACCAATATTCTAAATAGACAAATAAAGAAATAAATAATGCTGCCCTATTAGAAATGAAACTTCGCGTACTATGACTCAACTATTAGATGTTAAAATGTCCCGTTTTCAGGGCCAATCTCCTGAAGATGATGTTGTTTTATTAAACCAAATTTCAGCTTTCTAGCAAAAGTGAGAATAGCTTTACCACTCTGGAATATATTTTTAGCTCTCTGTTTTAAAAAAAAGAACCAATGGGGCTTTCTAGATTGGCAGGAAAGTGTGACATGAAGTTGCCTTTTCCTTAATGCTTAGCAGCTGCATCGCAGCCTTTAGATGGAGCTGAGCTGTTCTGCAGTTTTTAAAAAAGAAGCTGGGAAAACCAGCACCTTTTTAAAGGCGCTTCTTCTCCTCTAAAACGCAAAAAAAGCGTTTTCATGGCACACTTTCCCTTTTTCTCATCTAAAGGCTAGACTTTCATGAAGCCATGAACACACTTCTTTTTGCCAATCTAGATCAGGCCAATGTCTTATTTACAGGTTCTTGTAGTGACCATTTTTGGCTATATGTACACCAAACTTCATGGATCTAGTCCATGAAGAAATATTATAAGAACGCCAGTACCTTGTGAATAAAGCAAGTCCAGTGAGGCCCAAGCATTTATAAATTATATAATTACATTTTTGTTGATGCATTCAGGAGTTTGCTGGGAAAGAATATATACTATAACAATCTAGAGAAAAAATATTTTTTTTAAAAAAGAAACACAGTAATACCTGAGATCTTGGCTTGAAGTTTCACAACTTCGTGAACTGTCCCCTGAGCCCATCCGTCGCCTTTTAGATGGTTGGCTGCCATCGTTTGAATTTTCTTCTGTATCATCCTAAGACAAGAGGCACAAATACTAAAATGCTGAAAACTTGTAATTCACTCATCACCGATGTGGACTATTAAACTTTTACATTTTAAAGGTCTTAACAGTCCAGATTCTGGTTACATCAGAAACCTAAATCAAAGATTCCAAACCATCTTGTTTTATTAAGTCTCTAGCCTTTCAGGAAACTGAGATATGAGCCAAATCAAGCAGTCACCAAATGACTCACCTGTTCTGCAAGTAGAGGAAGAAGCATCAAAACCTCTAAGGAGTTTATCATACAACGGGAATTGGAAGTATAATCCAACAGCAATCTGAATGTAATCATGGGGTTTCGTGTTATTGCGTGAAAGCTGGTCACACACATTTTCAAGCAATGGGAAGTCCTTCCAAACGCAATTGTAGGGTTTCATGTTATTGCGTGAGAAACTATCACACTGGGAGGCAATTTTGGGCATTTCCAAATGCAATGTGGTGTCTATACATAATCACCTAAATTCACTGAACTAACGAATTCACTCAATTCTGAATTGTCCCCACTTTCATTTCTTTCGAAATTGAGATAAATCCCTCCCTGAAGGGGTCATGAGACTTAGGACGTTATCACACGGTAGGGATTTATCTCAATTTCGAAAGAAATGAAAGAAATGTAATTCTATTCCCAACCCACCATTTGAAAACCACTGGTTTAGTTCAGTGATTCCCAAACTCGGGCCTTCCAGGGTTTTTTGGACTTCAGCTCCCAGAATCCCAGGCTATTGGCTGAAATGGGCTGACGGTTCTGGGAGCTAAAGTCCAAAACAAAACAAAACAAAACCTAGAAG
The DNA here is from genome assembly GCA_034509955.1 of Urosaurus nigricauda. Taxonomy (NCBI): domain Eukaryota; kingdom Metazoa; phylum Chordata; class Lepidosauria; order Squamata; family Phrynosomatidae; genus Urosaurus; species Urosaurus nigricauda. The sequence goes on along the minus strand of JAOEGL010000005.1, from coordinate 7,874,688 downwards.
GCCAGAGTTTGGGAATCCCTGATGCACCCAAGGCAGCCCTTTTGCACCACCAACTTGAGAGAGCGCTTTGTTTGAACACAATGAAGACTTTAGTTCTGTTCCGAAGTTCACGTCCCGTTGTATATTTTCAATGTGTTTCGTTCTTATAAAGGGTGAGGCAGTTTGAGCCCCAATTTGTACGCTTTCAAAGGCTTTCATGGGCCGGCATCCATCATTTTTTGTGGGCTTTTCAGGCTATGTGGCCATATTCTAGAAGAGTTTATTCCTAACGTTTTGCCGGCATCTGTGGCTGCTGGCATCTTCTCTGGGAGCTGGAGTTGGTTGTGGGGCCCAAGCTGGACCTTATTATTATTATTTTAAAAATACAAAACTGTAAATATATATGTATATATGTTATTTATTATTATTATTATATATATATAAAACTAAATTTAAAATGAAACTACATCCCAAGCTGGTCCTTATTATTATTATTATTATTATTTTAAAAAGATAAAACTGTGTGTGTGTATATATGTATATATATATATAAAATTAAATTTAAAATGAAACTACATCCCAGCTGGTCCTTATTATTATTATTTTAAAAAGTTAAAACTGTGTGTGTGTATATATATATATATATATATATATTATTTATATTATATATATATATATATATATATATATAACTAAATTTAAAATGAAACCACATCCCAAGCTGTTCCTTGCCAAGGATTCCCTTTTAAAAAGCAACATATAACACAATATAATAACCCTCATAATAATAATAATGATGATGATAATAATAATAACAATAGCACTGCCTGTCCCTTTCCCTCTGGATGCCTTTGGTCTCTTGGTCCCTGAGGCCCCAAAATGGCGTCCCTCCCTTCCCCTCACCTTGAGGGACTGGGCTCCGGGGGTGGCGGGGTCGCTGTCGCTGCAGACCCTCGTCGGAGTCGGGGAGAGGACGGCCGCCATCATCGCCAGCTCTGCTGCTGGGGCACAGGGCCGCTCTGGCCCCACTGGACTCGCCCGCCCTCCTCCGCACAGCGCCACCCGCAGCACAGGAGGTCCCACTGCAACGGAGGAGACGCCGCCGCCGCCGCCGCCGACTCCACGGCGCCACCTGCAGCTCCAGGGCGGCAGCGCAGGCTCTGAGTTGTATCGCGCCACCTGCTGCCACAGCGCCACCTGCAGCTCAAGGGTGGGAGCGCAGACAACGCCTCTGACAAGCCCGTGGCTGTATTATTCCCTGCCACAGCGCCACCTGCAGGTCGGGTGTGGTAGCGCAGCACCCATGAGCTTTTTTTTTTTCATGGTGTGGTTTTAGTGGTTTGCAAGTTAAATGGACACAGATGATGATGATGATGATGATGATGATCATCATCATCATCATCATCATCATCATCATCATCCCAGTCTTCTGTGCCCAGGGTATCAAGTAGAGGCTGCTGAGTCTTCCTTATCCAAAGACCACAAGCGTTTTGGAATATTTGCATTATTGTCCACAATGAGGTGCATTGCCATCAGCGTACCTTATAAACATAGCTGGAAGGAGGTCATTTTATGCCTAATACCTTTAATAATGTTGCGCATGAAACTAAAGCATGTGTCCGTTGAACCATCAGGAAAGCAAAGGTGCCACTATCTCAGCCATTTGTCGACCATCGTAGATTTGGGAATAGAATCATAGAATCATAGAAATTTAGAGTTGGAAGAGACCACAAGGGCCATCCAGTCCAACCCCCTGCTATGCAGGAACTCCCAATCAAAGCATACCCGACAGATGGCCATCCAGCCTCTGCTTAAAAACCTCCAAGGAAGGAGACTCCACCACCCTCCGAGGAGGGAGTGTGTTCCACTGTCGAACAGCCCTCACTGTCAGGAAGTTCCTCCTAATGTTGAGGTGGAATCTTTTTTCCTGCAGTTTGCATCCATTGTTCCGAGTTCTGTTCTCTGGAGCAGCAGAAAACAAGCTTGCTCCCTCCTCAATGTGACATCCCTTCAAGTATTTAAACAGGGCGATCATATCACCTCGTAACCTTCTCTTCTCCAGGCTAAACATCCCCAGTTCCCTAAGGCGTTCTTCATAGGGCAAGGTCTCCAGACCCTTCACCATTTTAGTCACCCTCCTTTGGACCCGCTCCAGTTTCTCCACATCCTTTTTGAATTGTGGTGCCCAGAACTGGACACAGTATTCCAGGTGGGGCCTGACCAATGCAGAATAGAGTGGCACTATTACTTCCCTTGATCTAGACACTATACTTCTATTGATGCAACCTAAAATTGCATTGGCCTTTTTAGCTGCTGCATCACACTGTTGACTCATGTTCAACTTGTGGTCTACTTGGACTCCTAGATCCCTTTCACATGTGGTCTCATTCAGCCAGGTGTCCCCCATCCTATATTTGTGCATTTCATTTTTCCGCCCTACGTGTAGGACCTTACATTTCTCTGTGTTAAATTTCATTTTGTTAGCTTTGGCCCAGCTTTCTAGTCTATTCAGGTCATTTTGAATTTTGATCCTGTCCTTTGGGGTATTAGCTACTCCTCCCAATTTGGTGTCATCTGCAAATTTGATAACTAGGCTCTCAATACTGTCATCCAAGTCATTAATAAAGATGTTGAATAGCACTGGGCCCAGGACAGAACCCTGTGGCAGCCCACTTGTCACTTCTTTCCAGGATGAAAAGGAACCATTGTTGAGCACCCTTTGGGTTCGGTCAGTCAACCAGTTACAAATCCATGTAACGGTTACCTTGTCTAGTCCACATTTTACAAGCTTGTTTGCAAGGATGTCATGGGGAATACAAAGGGGACTCTCCTATAAAGATCCATCTGGTCCATTAAACACATTGCTGGAGAATTCAGCCACAGTTTGTCGCTGTGGGTTGCATATATCTGTTGTTGTTGGGTGCCCTCAAGTTTGCTTCTGACCTATGATAGTGAGTTTCTTTGGAGGGGTCACCCTTGACCGTCCTCTGAGGCTGAGAGAGTGTGACTTGCACAAAGACACCCAGAGGATTTACGTGGCCAAACCAGTATTTGAACCCTGGTCCCCAGAGTTATAATCCAGTGCTCAAACCACTACTTTAAATAACCACCACCACCTTGAAAAGTAATGCTATGAGCCAAATGACCTCCCCGATGATAAAAAACCAGCCACATCCCGTGATGCTTCTGATGCTTCTGGCCATTAATGCTGTTTGTTCCTGGAATCTCTGCTAATTACCTCGACTGATGTGAAATCCAAAGCTGCTAATGAGGTCTTCTGAGAAGCTGAATACTAGGAATGGGTTGAAATCACGTCCTAACTGGAGCTGAGGCAATAATGAAACTCAAAGCAGGTTGCTCAACCTCTAAAGAGTGCATTTCCAGCCTTATTTTCCTATTCTTACCTATTGAAACGAATAGAAGCAATTCATCTTACTCTTTGTCCACTGCAGGGAAATGTGATTGAATAGAGTCCCAAATCACTCACCCTAGCAAGCAAACTCTGAGCACTGAGACCTTTCCTGGCCATGGCACCTGTTTGTACCTTTTTGGCTTTTGATTTTATAAGTGACTTGGATGAAGGGATCAAATTTGCAGATGACACCAAATTAGGAGCAGGAGCTAATATCCCAGAGGAAGGATCAAAATTCAAAATGACCTGAATAGACTAAAAAGCTGGGCCTGAACTAAAAAAAGGAATTTCAACAGGGGGAAATGTAAAGTACTACACTTAGGCAGAAAAAATGAAATGCATAGATATAGGATGTGGCTAATTTCAGCATTAAAGAGAGAATAAAGCATATTTAAAGCCTCCCGCAAATAAAGTAAAAATGGCGAGTAATTGCATGAATATCGCACGCAATTGCACAAATAAAGTGATATCGGAAATGCATTGTCACTGAAATCCCGAAAGTAAAAAGATGTGCGTTAATGCTTCTTTGTGTCCACTTTAATGGCAGGTTTTGTGCAACACCATGTGGAATAGTTTCGTGTAATTACACTATTTTTCCAGGATATTCACGGGATAAACTCCTGATCTCCTTCGTGTGATAAACTCCAATGACTCCACGCTGTACTGCTGCAACTGCTGATTAATGTGACTGAAGAGAAGTCTCTGTCGCTCTTCTCCCTGGAAGCATATGGATGAGTTTATTGGCTGGCTAAAAATCATCTTGGTTTGAATTTTAAGGCAACCATGCAAGGTACTGAACCCTTTCCCCCAAACACCTGGGGTGGCTTCTTTAAATGTGGAGTAAAATCCAGGTCTGCTTTCCCACTGCTGTCATAGACAGCCCCAGTCTCTCTGCTGTGAACTCAGGACCTAACAGTCCAGTCTGACTGCTGCAAGGGGGCAGCTTCTTGGATATCATGTTCACCATGTTTTATCACAGTAGATGTTAGTAGCTGCATGTATTTTACAACAAAATAAAGGGTTAAATGTAGTAAAGCTATGTTAAAAAAGAAAGATGACTGCAGTCAATTGACAAGAAATGCTGAATAATTCTATATAAAAATGGGGTGCCTCAAACCAAGCCTGTGGGGTGAGAGGGCTACCAGGGGGGCAGCATGGAAGTTATACTGATATTTCTTTTTGTGATATACTACTGTGAAGAGTGTAAGGAAAGCACGCTGGAAGAAATACTCCATGTCTGAACGACTGTTTCATTTGAACTGCAACTAAGAATCCATGGAGTTAATGGACTAAATGCAAAGAACTAATATTCTCTTGGACTTACAAGTCGGAGACATATGCATTATGTATGGAATTAATACATGTGTTCATCTTTGAAACCTGCTGAGTAAACCCATCTTCAAATCTAGTGTCAGGTCACTGGTTTTCTAGACATGGGTTTGAGGGTAAATCTGCTGACCAAACCTTAACAGAAGATCAGGAGAGATTTTTTTTTAAAAGAGAGAAATGGAAAGCTAGAGAGAGCACACTGCAAGCTTCTCTGTCAGTCGGCAGTGCCAGTCTGATGGGCAGGGGTGGATGTACACTGAGGGTCATAGGGCCATTTTTGGCACCTCAAGACAACTGGTAACTAAGAACAACTAAGAACAGTGATTCTCAAACACTGGCCTTCTTGGTGTTTAAGACTTCGGCTCCAAGAATCCAAGACCATTGGCCAGGATGGCTGAGGCATCTGGGAGTTGAAGTTGAAGACACCTGGAGAACGAGAGTTTGGGAATCACTGCACTAAAAGGTCAGCAACAACTGGAAGTGATATTTCATTTCTGGTCACTTTTAGATATTGTTTTTGTTGTTGTTTAGGAGTGGAATGGGGGGGTCTAAAGAGCATTTATGGGCAAATCCACATTTCTGAAGCTATTTTTTACCAAAAGAGTTATTTTTGCTGTTTTTTAAAAAATCAAAATGGGGGTCAGATCTGTGGGACCACTCCAAAGGGCACAAGCAACTTGTAAGCCATATGAGCCCCATCCCTGATGCATATGATGAAATCCTATCTGCAGTTCAGGAGAAGATACAGTATCACTGGTTCTGAAATGCTCTCTGAAAATGATAGACATTTTATATGAGCAATTGGTAAGATCCAATCAAAAAACAACTGAAGCAGAAAATAATAATAAACGAAAACCACACCGCTAAATAGATGTCATTTATTAAGATAGTAAATGAAAAATGTAAAGTCTAAGAAAATACATTTAATATCGCTGTAGTTCATTTAAATATATACACTGAGCTCACAACAGATAATTTCTAAAACAGTATTATGACCTATAACCTCTTCAATTAACTGGATCATCTTCACTAAAAGCTACTTCAAGGTTTTAAAGTGTCTCTCATTAAAAAAGACGAAAAACAATAACAAAAAAGTACCTTGGAAACTAACATTTCTTGTAACAGTCATTATACTACTAGAATCATCTGACAACAGATTCTTAAACAGAAAAAAAAACCCTGACTCACTTAATTCTAACCATTTTTGAGGTGGAATATCTGCAGCCATTTTTTTCTTATTGCTGAAAAGCTAATAACGGGGCTTAATTTAACACATTTCCTTGCCACCTTAAAGTGGGTTTTTTATGTTGCAACGTAAAACTGGATATTACCAGTCTTCATAACTTATTCTTCCCTACATTTCAAGACATAGCTTTTCATTAAAGAGTTGTATCTAACTGATGGTTATACTTTCCTTCAGGCTATCAGATATGTGTTGTTGGTATTCAGAAATGTGTGAAGTGCTCCACACCAGACAAAAAATGGTGCACTGCAAAGTTTAGTAGATCACTGATATATTTGCACATGTAGGATTGGACAAAGAGGACTGAACGGTGGTTATATGCAGCTTTGTGAATGTAAATAACTCTTGCACCTCTTGTGTAAGATCTCCTGTTTTACTCCATCTCTGTAAGGCACAGCTCATAATGTTGATACATCCCCATCAGCACTCTGAAGTCTTTTAAGAGGACTCTCTGATGAGGGTGAAGAAAAGGAAATATCTATTATGTGAAACAGTAGAGTCCTGCTTATGAAAAATAGTATGACGGACCACAAATTTCTCCAGCAATGCCAGCAATCAACAAATGGGAGATATAAAACACTAGTTACTACAGGAATTTAATTTTTTTTAAAAAAAGGGAACAAGTGAAAGATTTAGTGCAGCAAAAAGTAGGCACAGCCCAGAAGCACTGGGTGCTGCATAAAAGATCTTCCCTGCTAAACATACAGTTGGTGCTGTTCACTTTTGCAGTACAAGTCAGCTGTTGGGATCGAGGGCAGGAAAAGGAGTGCCAGAAAAGGAGTGCTCAGTGATAGATTACTCTTATCAAAGCTTAGACCACCAACCATTTCTTTGGTTTGCTCAATCAGGTTATTAGATGCATTTTCCACCTTTATACAGAGCTTTTGGGGAGGCATAGGTCACATCCAGTGTGTCTGTTTGTGTGTCTGTGTTTATTATGTGTGTGTGTCAAAAAGGACAATCCCCATGCACATATTAAGTGGAGTTTGTACACAGTGTTTTCAGAAATTGCAATGCATATGAACTGTCACATATAGAGCTTTTTAGAAAACTTTTTTATCTTTTTAAAAGATACTTTTAAAGAGATTCTGGTACAACTGAATCTTTTTGTTGTTATATAATAAATACTTTCCAAGTTCACTGTAATTTCTACTTTAGGTCCCAGCTAATGCATGTCCACTTTTAACCACCTCACTGAAGTCAAGAATTGGGGGGAGCAAGGGGGAAAATGCCATGAAGTTTGCTTAGAAAGGACATTTGTGTGAGGGACAGACTCTTGACATAAAAATCCAGTATCAATTCTATTTCCATGTTACTGGCCATATCTGGAGATGATTTCTTATAGTTACCAACTTGTTTTTCAAAAAAGGACTTCTCATAATAGAAATCCATGTGGTCTGTAACAATATGCTACACATCAGTTCAAATATTTGGAAGCATGTGGTCAGCCCAAACAGTTACAGAACTTCGTTTAGGATTCTGAGTTGCAATGTCTATGAAGCTTCATGATCAGTCTAATCAAGATATTCATGATATATTAGTTAAATTCATCTATTCAGGTCAACATGAAACAATCTTGTCACAACACTGATTGTGTTATCCAGTTTATATGAAAAATAAGACTAAGTATTTACTAAGTAATACTGTTTACATGATGAGGGTAAACTTACATGTTTAAAATTTTGTACATCTCTAGGTCTCTGCAACTGTCTGGCAACTATTACAGTCTCAAACAATACTTCCAAGCCCAGTCTTTACCAATAAAATACCTTTGGTGTCTATAATATTAAAATTCTACTTTTCAGCTTCAAAACATACAGTTCATGCATCTTACAGTTTTACTGCCATAGTCGATACACTCAGGCCCAATACATTCGCAGCAGGCATTGTGAAACCATCGGTATTTGGATGCACCCATGGATTCGCAGGAGATCTTGCACTGATGTATTGACATGCAGTCATCAAAATAAACCACAGTACACATGCGTTCTAAAGGGGAAAAAGAGGAAAGAGCTGTTAGTTTGCTAAAAAGACTTTAATCTAATATGATGTTCAAAATAAATGTTCAAAACATATAAGCTTTTTCCATATCATCCTTTTGGAGCTTCCATCCAACTGCCCAAGACTCTACAGCAGAAATGGCCCTTCAACAGGCTTGTCCTTTCCCATTAGACTGTTTTATGTCACCTTCTACACACAGATTTGACTGTGATTACTACTGATTGTGAGCTATACTATTATTGGATTTATGGGGTGACAGTACAAAGTAGAGATGTAAAGGCCCAGAAACAAACTGGAAAAGATAGAAGGAAAATTGTTTTTTTCCTCCACATATTTTTCCTGGGAAAACTGGGGAAAATATATTTTGCCATTCAACAACACAATATACAGATTAACATGTAAATCACTTCCTCTCAACCAACAATATATAGATCCCACTCTCTTCCATGCCAGCATTTTCTGAAGATGCCAGCCAGAGATGCTGGCGAAATGTCAGGAATAAACTCTTCTAGAATATGGCCTCATAGCCCAAAAAACCCACAAAATACTATGGATGCCAGCTGTGAAAGCCTTTGACTTCACATGTTTTGGAATATTTTCTTTTAGAATTATGAATAAAATGTTTAAGCCAAAGTGTTAATGTATTTACTACTGCAAAAGTTAGTCCATTTGCCGGCAATCAGAGCATGGGTGAATGATGTTTATCTCAGGCTTGGGAGGTGGGTGGACCAAGAGAGGTTACCAAGGCCCAGAACAGATGGCCTGGAAGAAGTGGCCAGAGGCCACTCTGGCTACGATCGGGCCAGGACCGTAGCGTCTGCATGGCCTGCTCCCGTAAGGCCACTGTAGTCCTAAACCACAGCTGCCAGGAATTGAATTTTAATTTTGATCCAGTCTAAAAGACCGGATTGTAGTGCTGCAGCAGCTTCCAGCCGTTTTGGGGTGTGCATTGTTTGAATGCCACCCTCCCCCAAAGCAGCCAGAAGCTGCCTTATTTGGCCTGTGTGTTTCAGGCCTTAGTTATGTATACCTATTAACTAAGTACACTTTAATACTTACTACTACTTAGTCAAGTATACTTGGCATACTTTGTAGCTGGCACAGAATACTGCCTATATAAAAAGAATACTTTTATGTACCATATCTAATCATTTGCAACTCTTTGCCTTTGAATCCATTTCTCAGTTGTTTTTATGTGGATGAATGCTGTATGCCCGCTTGATGCTATGGAAGACGAGAGTACACAAAATAATTTTCTGTTTTACTGATGTTGGTGGTTTTTATTGGGCTGGATTGTTTGAGGGGATTGCATGCTCCTAACCAAGGCCTACTGAAATTCAGGATCTTGTAGCTTTGTTAACCCCTCCCCCAAAGGATTGTTTTTTTAAACTACTGTTTGACTGAACTTTTAAAATAACAAATTTGATAATTTTTTATGCTAAACAAAACTGTATAATTGTATCACATTATGTATGTAATACAATTTATCTTACTAAAGTAACATCATGCTTTTCAGTCTGTCAGAGATACCAGTATCACATTTTACCCAATTTGCCTGAAAAATCTCATTTCCCCCCCCCCCCCAGGGAAAAAGCCCCCGCCCCCCATAGGTTCAAAACTTGTGGAAACTTCTGAATATGAAGGAAGAGGTATCTTGGTTTTCTTTTGTCTGTCATCCTTGCAGAGAGCATATTTTAGTAATATTATGCAAATGAAAAAGACATTTTTGGATCTAGCACAAGTTATGTATCTTATTCAAAGAAAATTAGAAAAGTGCAAAACTACCCTGAACAAAGGGTATTTGTGCTTAGGGAAATACCAGGTCAGACATTCAGTACTGGCATGAAAAAGGAATGTGTCTGAAGTAATTAGATTCAAACTAATTAGTTGAATAAAAGGGCAAATATGTGGAGAGGGATTCATCAACATCTTAACTATTGGGGAAAAATAAAGCAAAATGTATTTGTAAGCATTTCCAAGCTTCTAGGCCAGGAGTGGGAATTGTTTGGCTCCCCAGATGTTGTTGAACAGCAAGTTACTAGCACCTCTAAGCAGCACAGCCAGTGATGAGAAATGTTCAAAACGGGAGTTCAACAACTCTGGAAGACTACATGATTCTCATTTTTCTTTGAAGTAGTACACTAGGAACACCAAAGATTAAAGTGAATTTCAAAGATTTCCAGGCATCACTGTCTTTTGCGTTAGCTCGCAAATAATTAGACATTGAACACTGGACTATATAGGAAAGCGAATTCAGGGTGTTGGAAACAGTCTTTTCCTTGATCCAATCATATGTGTCAGTTGGGAAAATACATTAACAAGAAAATAAATCCCATGTGGAATAATGACAGCACGAAACTACTCTGTTATAAAAAGAAGGGAAACGGGACTCAGGTAGTACCTTACATAAACCTTTATGGTCCAGAACCCATTATTCATGAAAGTGAATGCAGATGCAGTTTGGTTAGTTATTAAGGATGCCTGCTTTAGGACTTTTTAAAAAACTGAAACAGATTGACATAATAATGTCTTTGCTTGGCATAGCTTCTATCTTCATTTTTGGTCCTGACCTTCTACTATCATGTTACAACTCTCTAGAATGTCCCAACCAGGGACCCACATATTCATCCAAAATTTAAAAACCAAATGTATACTGTATAACTTGTTTTCCTTGCTTTTTAAAATAAAATTAACTATAGTTAAGAACTCAGTCAGTCAACATCAATTCTTTTACCTTTTTCACTGGAGTAAGATGGATGGACATTGTTGTTTGCTATGGACACATTCTGATGTTGTGGTTGATTCGCTGTTTCTAAAATGGAGACTAGGTTCTCATGATGTGACAGTTCTTCACCAACAGGGAAGGAAACAATATTCCAGCTCAACTGAGTGTCACCTTCAGTAAGTGCCCGAAAAAGAGATGGGATTGGCTCATGAAGCTCCTCAACAGTACTCTTGGAAGTAGGAGGGGTGTCACTGTAATTGCGCGGATTGCACATACCTGTACATAAATTAAAAGAAAACAGAAAGTTATCCAAAATGATGCACCCACAAAAAGCAGCATTTAAAAAATAGTATTATGAAGCAAACAATTAAATAGCCTTATTGAAACCTGTGCAACATATAAGAACATACAACATTAGGATATCTGAAAGAGTGCCTTCTTCTCTCTATATACCTAAGATCTGGTGTGTCTTCTGTGTCCCATCATTAATAGCTAAAATCCACATGGAGACTTAGGCTTTCTTTGCTGTACCACTTTGAGGGTGGAATGCTCTCTCTTTAAAAACACTGCTGATAGCTACGGACATTATCCTTATTTCCACACCGGGTTGAACTCCAGCTGTTAACCTATGCACATTTGGGATCCTGAGATCAAGAGCATGGCTTGGCTGTCAGTCTGAGGGTTTTGTTCTGTGTGAGAACATTTGTGTTAACATTTTTTGTAAAGTGTTCTCAAATGTTGTAATTATTTTAAGGTGATATGACTGGCTGTAGTAGGAATGATGAGTACTGCCTGAATTATCTGCAAAATTTCTGGAGTTTCAGAATTCACATATTCAAGAGATCAGCAGAGTTTATATGCTGGTAAACCCAAGAAACTTCTTCTTCACTTTGAACCTGTGACTCAAGAAGAGCTTCTCCACCTTTGAGACCTGTGTGGATGCTTTCCACTAATACCCTGGGAATACTACTTGCTTTTTCCAATTGGATAACCAAGTAAAGATAGGAAGACTTGAGATCTGATCTCTTTAAATGTGTGCGCGCACACAAGTGACCATAACCCAGAGTCCCCAGCTGCCTGTATGGACTCTGCTAGTTGTGCAAGGGTTATGCCTGCAGAGAACCTAGCATACTTGTCTGGTCACCTATTATCCTTCAGGTTTTTCACCAAGTGTCAGCCAGGATCGAAATGGAAATAACCCTAGCTGGTCTTCTTTAACTGGAAGTTAAGCACTGTAGGTACAATCCAGCACACTTGGTCTTCTTTATCCACAGATTCTGCATCTATGGATTCAACCATCCACACAGCTTGAAAATATTCCAAGAAAGAATTCCAAAAGTCAAACCTTGGTTTTGCCATTTTATATAAGGGATTCCAACTGACTGCCCCATTGTATGTAATGGAATTTGAGCATCCATGATTTTATTATCCATGGGAGGTCCAGGAACCAAACTAAAGGCCCGCTGTAACATAATCCTTTCTTTTGGTCAGAGAATGCAAAAGCTCAATAACAATCATCACCAGTACACTTTCTTCCCAGGCATATAGGAAACTGAAACCAGATTGATCTTCCATTGGGGAGTGGTCTTCAAACTTAATTTGCAAAGTCCTGCGTCTCAAAGCAAGTGGGAGGAGCAACTCCAGCCAGGAAAAAAACCCCAACATATTAATGCTAATTATCCTATATAATTAATATCTGGGGTCCATCTTCCTAAGGTTTGTTTAACCGGTGTTTGCAGAAACACTAAGATAAAAACAGAAGCTGGGCCTGAACCCTCGGCAAAAACTGGAGAGGAATTAATCTTGAACATCGATATTTTACAAAATGGGTGTAGCTCCAAATGTAAGAAGCATAACGTGCCAAATGTATGCAAATATAATTTCATCACAGTTCAAGAATGTCTTTTGTCAGATTTATGGATCAGCATGATAATATCGGAGAGAAAAATTAAGCTCATGTTCACATTTTCACACACATTAGAAATGCCATCATATGCTTACACAGATAAATACAGAACTCAAGTCCTTCCTTGCAGCTTTATTCCATTAGTCACCTCGCTTGATTTCTGCATGTTAATAAGGAAACCTGTATTACTTCACCAGAACTTTACTACCCATGAGTCTATGTGCGTGGGACCTGTGGTTTGAAAAATGTCATCCCTGTTTTTGGTCTCAACACTAAACAAGTATCATCATAAATCATTTATTGCAAGCCACTCACTATGTAAGTATTTAAATAAGTTATAAAAGTACCTAAATATATATAGAAGCAGCGGAAGTAGCCATGCCTACTAAAATAACTTTTTTAAACAAATCATGTTAAAAAATTATTACATTATTGTAATAATTCTTCCATCCGCTACCAAAACTCAATATTACATAGATCGCTGTTTGTTCATGGCATCCATTTAAATGCCAACAAGCAAAACTACATGGAGTATTGCATTTTACAGTTTCATTTGGTTCAAATAAATATAGTATTAATATTATACTTTGAAATACCTTAATTTGCATCTTGACATTTTTGTTGCCTATTTTTTCTTAAATACAGTATAACTGAACACACATTAATTGTACTTCATTAGTCTCCTTCACATTTTGACTTTCACTATTTAATGTGATGAAGGTATTTAAAAGTGTTTCGGAGAGCCAGCATGGCACACTAATTTTGAGCATTGGACTAATAATCTAGGAGACCAGGGTTTGAATCTGGAATCACCGGAAGCTCACCAAGTGATCTTGCGCAAGTCATACTCTCTCACACTCAAGGGAAGGCAATGGCAAACCTCTCCTGAACAAATCTTGTCAAGAAACCCCCCCTGGAAGATTTGCCTCACAGTCACCCTAAGTTTTTTTTTTTTAAACAATTCGAAGGCACACACCATATACTATAGTAAATTTTGTTTTGTGGACATCTATGGCTGAATCTTCCCTCAAGCAACATGCCTGCTGATTATCTACTATGATACCTGGAAGCAATGACCAGCAATTGACCATAGCTTTCTCCCTCCTGCATATACTGCTGATCTGTAGATCATCTTTATTTTTTACTCCTCTTGCATATTTAATGACTGTTAATTTAATTACTGTTCAGTCATCAAATAATATGGGTATGTGGTAGTGAGATATGGGAAAGTCACCAGTGAACTTCAACATCAGGCAACGTGAGGTACAATCCATTGAACCATTTTTTCATAACTCATACAATGGAACAGTATGTTACCCCACTCGATCCGCAGGGAGAGGCGGAAAAATACAAATAAATTTTATTATCATTATTAAACAGTTGAGGTGCCACCATCTTTCCACTGTTCCACCGTGCTCTGCCTCTTTGGTGCTACAGGAACAGGTATTTCAAGCTAAACATCATCCTGGTTACAGAGTCCTTGCAAACACCTTCCGATTCTCAAAGTTTAACTTTGTCTATTCTATGATGTTTTAAATGTATTTTTTAAAAAGTTTTTTAAAGGTAGGCCATAAATACTTCAAATGAATCATTTGTGTGCCTAGGTGAAATTTAATTATTTTATTTTATTTTACTGTGTGCTATGCATAAAACTGCAGTATCAGTTTGCATAGTGCTGCTCCTTCACTATTAAAGAAATGAGCAATTGCAATTTATGCAGTCATTTTTGTTTTTAAACAACCTAGGAAGGAGAGCAACTGTCACTTCTATTATGTCACTGGGGAACAGCCTGATCAGAAGGATAAAATATTTTGGCAGATGAACCCATACCCAGAGTTGCACAGTTTGGAGCGTTAAAAATAATTTGTTTGCTTATTTGGTTTTTTTTTTATCCTGTCACTCTCCTCACTTGAGAACCAAGGCAGCTTGTTGTTGTTGTTGTTGTTGTTGTTGTTGTTGTTGTGTGTCTTCCAGTTGTTGCTACCTTATTGTGACCCTATCATCTTGCTGTTTTTTAGCAAGATTTGTTCAGAGGGGTTAGCACAGATTAAAACAAAAGTGCAGCTAAAACACAATGACTATAATACACAGTTAAAAGCAATTAACTATCCTGTTAAGTGATACTAATTTAATAGTTTAAAAGCATTTAAAACGTAACTATGCAAACCAAAGTACAGCACATGCACATTAAAAGACAGTTCTGCAGCAAACAAATAATCACTAAAAACCAGTCTAAATAAAAAAGGTCTTTGTCTGCCAGCAGAAGGAAAGCAGGGAAGGGGCCAGTCTAGCCTCCGATGGGACATAATTCCACAGCCTAAGAGCAGCCACTGAGAAGACCTCTCCCATTTTTTCCCGAGATATAAGAGAAAATCCTCCCCTGAGGATCTTAAAACGCAGGTAGGCTCAAATAAAGAAAAATTGCCTTTTAGGTATGTTGGACCCAAGTCATATTTCCATATTTCCTTGAGACAAAAACAGGACGTGGGATGGCAAAAATGGGATGGCTTTAAGTAGGAAGACAATAACAAAAGTTTAATACTTGAACCTATTGAGCTAACAAATAATTCTTCAGTGACAGATCTCATATAAAAATTAGGTAGATGTAGAGGGGGACTGTATTTCACCACGATTGTGCCATGGGATATTTCTCCAATGAAGCAGATTATGCAGCAAATTTTGATCTTTCAACCACTTATCATAAAATTTCTCACACTCCATGATATATTTTTTTGACAACCACAATTTCAAACAGGGATCTTCAAGCCATTTCCCCATCATAACAGCATTTTTCTTGAAAACGGGACAAAATTGACATTTATATTAAAATGATGGGATGGTCTGGAAACACAAATACAAATCCCCCCCCCGTCACTTTAGTATTGTAAGAAACATTCACAAAGAGATTGTATTTAAATAAGTTGCTGTTTAAAAAGCAACAAATTATCTTTTTTTAAAAGGTTAAGGTTGAGCACAAGTTCTCCTTATGGAAAACATTTCTGATTTGCACTTTTAGAGGTTTTGAAGGAAGCCTTTTTTCAATCTTATCAAAGCTGAATAATGTAAAAACATGAATGCTCCATGTTTGTTGACTCAGAGAAAAAAATGTCCTAAGGCGAGGAGGAGCATCTTTTAAAGCAATTTGCTTTATACACAGAAAATTAATTAACAAATGGAACCAGTATTTGTTCTCTATGTATTTTATCTTAGATGATTAGGACACCTGTTGCTATTATGCCTGTAGCAACTTTTCATAAAAATAAGGTTAGTGCAGGAGAATGTCTTGGTGGGTTGTACCCATTGGAACAAGCCAGCAGTATGCTGCAGAACCTGTGCTCACTCTGTTCCTTACTGTGCTTTGACTAAAATCTGATGCTTCTCCCTTTCTTACATATGTTTGTACTGGCATTCCTATTCATACTTGTACTTGGTCACATTTTATATATGATTCTTAATTAAAGTAAACTGACATAGACAAATACAAACAATACTGCCCTGTTTGAAACGGTACGTATGGTCAGCCTATTTATAGGTCATAACCTACTTTGAACTGTACCCAGAAACAAATCAGTAGCCAATGAAGCTGATGCATAGAGCAAGTTATCCGGATCGGCGGAGAGAAAGGAAATAATTCATTGGTCTTATATTAGGAAGATACGCTCACATCAGGAATGACCAGACAGCTATAATTTTCTTCAGTGTACAGTGTGACCCAGACCAGACAAAAGTTCCTGAATTTTTAATATAATGAGACAGGATATTTTATGAAACTGGTTTAAAGTATGGAGGACTATTTCACATATCACCCTTTCACACACACACACCCTTTGTGGGCTGTCAGCTGTGTGTTAATTTCATGTTAATTCTACTCTCCACCATCAAAGATCAACATGAAATTGCTTGTATTTAACCTTCTACGGTGGTATTGATATGGACTTAGAATCATAGAAAAAAAAATATATAGCTGTGACACTAAAGATTGCTATTTGATGTAGTTGTGGAAAGAGTAGGAAATACAAATAAATAAACAATGCACTTACCAACACAGTCACAGCACTCATCCCAAAGTGTGCCAAGGCAAAGCATGCATTCTTTACAACATGAGCAATTTCCTTCACCTGGTCGACACTGACATAGCTCCTGGAAAACATACCATGCCAAATCAGATTATTCAGTATGCAAAATATCCCCACAAATTCACTCCCTCCCCACCCTACTCTGTTTACAAATCCTAAATAACAAATGTCTGTTTGAACAAGAGACGTCCAAGAGAAATTAAGCAACAATCAGTCTTCATTTATGTTAGCACAGCATTTCAAACGAATAACAATAGAACAAACTGATTTTGCTTTTTATAAAGAGAAAAAGAAAATGTTAGATCCACATGTCATGCCTACCAAAAAGAAATAGAAAGAACAACACAGGAACACAATTAGTTGCCTTATACTGACCAGTATAATCTGCCAGCAGCAATGGCTTTCCACAGTTTTAGGCAGGATTCTTTCCTAACCCTATTTGGATCCAAGCACTAAACTCACCTCATTAAACTCATCTACTTAAGATTCTGGTTTAGTAATAAAGCCTTACTAAATATGCTAGGACATCCAGAAACATGTATAATGGAAAAACTGAAGCCTGAATAAAAAATAAGCAATTTTAATGGTCTTTTAGAGAGAACACTAGTGTTACCATAGCTGACACTTGTCAGCACCATGCAAAAGGAGGCAAAACGTAATGAGAAGTCATGGATCACTAGAAAAAACTGTAATGCTAGCAAAGGTAGAGGGTAGAGGAAAGAGAGAAAAACCACAAACCAGATGGATAGACTCAATCAGGGGCATTATGGGCAAGGACTTGAGGATTTGAGCATGACAGCGGAGGATAGGGATTCTTGGAGATGTCTCATACACAGGGTCACTATGGGTTGGAGTTGACTTGAGGGCAGCAACAACAATACAAGATTTTGCAATGGGCCAAGTCTTGAGGAGTTATTGTGTGTGTCAGCATTTAAAATATTACCTATGCTCTGAAAATGAAAATGATAATAATATTGAGCATGCTTCATAACTTTGGTCTAGATCTAACAGTATTGCTGGCAGACATAAATCTCCTTGATGGAACTAGAAAACATCCAAATGGCAAATCAGTAACTGAGGGCAATGGCACCCAAAACACATCCGGCTGTAGTTGTGCAGCTAGGAAAATGGAACAGCTTTCACTTGCCACAGGCCTCCAGCAAGTCCTGGGAGACTGATTGACCATTGCAGGTGCATCCCTGAGGGAGTAATTGTGAAAGGTGGTACTGGATACCCTCTTTTGCAACAATGTAAAAAAGCATATCACTGGTATAATGGGTGGGAGGGATACACCAGCACATGTGACCAAGTTTTGCAGTCTAGAAATCATGTTGTTGTCAGTCGTTTGCCTATTATATGTCATTTCTGATTTATGACAAAAAAAATGGTGGGTTTTTTGGACATGTTTGTCCAAAGGGAGTTTGCCATGGCCTTCCTCTGAAGTTGAGAGGCTGTGAGGCAGTACAGACTGGCACTTTGTGTCAGCCTGACCGTAGAGTAGGGTTGCGCGAGGGCTGAGTGTGCACACACTCAGCAACCCTAGTCCACCGCCCAGGCATCATCGCCAGTACAGACAATGTGTGCCGTGATGACATAACACAAACAGCGCCACACACAAGGAGCATCATAAGGCCACGTAGTGCTTCTGTAGTGCTGGAAATAGGAGCCGCGTCTCACCGCTCCTTTTTCCAGCTGGTTGGGGCATGGCATCTGGTTGCCACATCCCCAAGCCTGCACATCCAAGGGTGGCACAGAGCCACTCTTTTTGGGCTGTCTGTGCAGCCCCCGTGTGATCTGGTGGGTGTCCATGGCTGAGAGGGGATTCACACCCTAGTCTTCCAGAATGTACAACACTCAATTGCCATTTTAAAAAGTATCTTGTGCATTGGTAGATACTATATGTAAAAAAAGTTAAAAACAAATAATGGATGATGAGATGCCCAAACATTTTTCTTGCAACTTCCTTTCTTTATAATGATAGTTTTTCTATTGTTGGTGAGAATTTTTCATGGGTACCACTTGTTACAACATACAGGAACTTGTTACTACATGAAAAATGCATATGATGGGATGTTCTAAAAAAAGAGAATGGAACTAGATCAACCACCTCGGTTCCAATTATGCAGATTAAATATTGCATATGTACTGTAGAATATTGTAGTTTACTGAGAACATCGTTCAGTTTGAAAATGCGATGTTAGAAGTGAAAAGCCTTCAGGGTTTGTTGTGAAAGTTGTACTGCTTGTTACTGGGCCAAGATTTAATAAAAAGAAACTATTATGAAACATGTTGGGAGACACTGATAATATCAGAAGTAAGCAAAGTAGAATGGGAGCTAATATTTGTAAGAAGGACAGCAAATTAAATGTGTGTCAATTTAAATGAAAATTACTACAAGTTAATTTATTGTTAGCGTCTGGCACCACTAAGTATTAATAAAATTTATGGAAAATATTATTGGGCATGCTTTTGAAGTCTGGAATGAAATCAGCCAATGATCTGCATTAAGTGTGGTTATGTCCAACAATATCAATTTTGGAGGTAGACTTTTCTTCAAAAAGGCAAATATTACAAGGTGATTTTATTTTTATTCAAAAACAATCCTATCAGACCTTTCCCATTCAGACACACTCAAAATACATCTATAATATTTAATTTACTCATAACTGAAAAACCGACTATCACAAATAATTGGGAAAATACAAATCTAATCTCATATAAAGTATAGATTAATCAGGTCTAGCAAGAAACAGAATTACTGAAAATTACTGAGATATGCTAAGGAATGGAAGTCAACAAAATCTCAACTGTTGGTATACTGAAAAGCAACTTGCAATATACAAGTTAACATTTGTATTGTACTATACCTTAATTATTTATTTATGTAATATTAAAGTAGCTTGATCTGGTTTGCAGGGTACTCTGTTACACACTTGAGAATTTAGAGAGTGGCATTTAACTGGTCTGGACTTCTGAGAATTTAGGGGAGTTTAGTAACAATCCAAATTACTGCTAATTTTGCTTGCAACAGTTTAATATGCTAGGGATATTTCATTTGACTCTTTTATATGGTTTACTTTGGATTGTTTTCATTTAGGAAGCTTCAACAGGAACGAAACTGTCCTCTATTTTGCATACTCTTTGTAGGTCGTAATAATTATACTTTGTGGTGTTTGGTTATGTTGTCTTTTTTCTTTGTATTATTTATTTATTGGATTTATATCCCACCTTTCTCCCAAGATGGGATTCATGGTGGCTTACAATAATTGTAATTTTGATAGGTTTCACATTTCATTTCTACACACAATGAGGGTTGGAGGTTTTTTTGCACTTTCTCTCCTCCACATATTCACTTTCTTTGATGTTTCTAATGTAGCATGTTTCACTTTTAATATAATATGTTATGGCTTTTACTGTTTTGAAGTAGAAGTAATTCTCTAAATTTAATACACCTGTGAACACCCTTAGACTGTTTCTGATTATGGTATATGCTCTTGCCCATTGGGCTAAGCAGAGCATCCCTTTTCAAAATACAGATGGGACTGCACTGCATGTGGTCCTTGAATTGCTCGTTTTTGCCTATGATGCCACCAAAACATGTATTGGCTTGCTTTTTTCCACATGAAATTGCAAGGGCTACCAGAGTGCTATTAAACAACCCACTGATTTAAGGAGTTATTTTTAACTGCATGTTGCAAAGTGAATAGTGCTAAACCAGACAGTATAGTATAACTTTTTGACTCCACTACCATTTGCCATAAAATGGTAATGTGTTACAAGTTAGTTGCATTATGAATAGAGTTATTAATAATTCACCCATTTTAAGTAAGTTAGGTTGCACTCAAATTGATTTTATTGCTTAGGATTTTCAGTGTGCAACACACAGAGAACATGCATTAGTTACAATACAGATTGCCAAGAATTTTATGAAAGGCAAAGCTTTCAGGAAAGAAATGACTAACAGGATATTAAAAAGTCATCCAGGAAAGCACTACAAAACAAACATGTCTTAATAAAAACAAACTGTTAATCCCATTCACATCTGTTACAGAGCTGATAAAATAAATATTTATGTGCACTATCCATCTGCATTCTGTAGAAATCAGTACAACTCCTGCTATCCGTTCTATTTGTGTAAGGAAAAATAAAAATTCTCATTGCAATGTATCTTTCTTAATCCTCTCCCCTTCTTCCCTCTATGCCCCAGGTTCAGGGCTTTGATATCTTTACTCATAGCAATTACCAGTTGCAATCATTAGAAAGCTAGTCACAACTGCCTCAGTGACAGTGATATTTGTGCTACCATATGGGAACTGCCCTGGATTTCAGTCCAAATCTTAAAAGTGATATTTATGGTCTTGAAGTGTGTCTCCAAAACAGGTTCAGCACCATGGATACTTCCTTTAGAGTTCAGACTAAACTCACGATATAATTCCCTGTTCACTAATAGAGAATCATAGCAGTAGAAAAGACTCCAAGGGTCACCTAGTCTAACCCCCTGCCCATGCAGGAATACACAGTTAAAGCACTCCTAAAGATGGTCATCCAACTATTGTCTAAGGACCTCCAAGCAAGGAGAGCCTGCCACCTTCCACAGCAGTCTATTCTATCATCAAACAGCTCCTACTACTATTAGGAAATTCTTTCTAATATTTAGGTACGTAGAATCTCTTTTCTGGCCATCAAAATCCAATTGTTTGTGTCCTAGAGCAGCTAGACACCAGTGCTTACAAGGCTATCTGATCTGAGGGATAAGCCATATTTTCTAATGCGCTAAGAGACCAGTTCCATATGTTTTTCCATTGACTACAATTATTTCATTATTTCCTGGAAACTCTGCATACCAGCAGCTGACGGCTCATGGATCAGCATCGTTCCAGCAATCACTACTTTGAATAGAATTGTTTTACATCCTGTCAGACATTTAAAGAGGGATATCAGGTCACCTCTCCATCTTCTCCTTTCTAAGACTGAGCTAATCCTCATATGACTTGATTTCCAGGTTGTTTACCACATTAGGTGCCCCCTTCTAGACTCAATCCACCTTCTCAACAATCTTCTTGTACTATGGTGCACAGCATTCCTGGTGAGGCCTGACCAAGTCAGGGTAAAGTGAATCATGGAATCCTAGAGTTGGAAGAGACCACAAGGGCCATCCAGTCCAACCCCCTGCCATGCAGAAACTCTCCATCAAAGCATCCCCAACAGATGGACATCCAGACCTCCAAGGAAGGAGACTCCACTACGCTCTGAGGGAGTGTGTTCCACTGTCGAACAGCCCTTACTGTCAGGAGGTTCCTCCTTTCCTGTAGTTTGCATCCATTATTCCATGTTTTAGTCTCTGGAGCAGCAGAAAACAAGCTCGCTCCCTCCTCAATATGACATCCCTTCAAATATTTAAACAGGGCTATCATATCACTTCTTAACCTTCTCTTCATCAGGCTATACATCCCTAGCTCCCTAATAGTGGTACTATTATTTCTTTTGAATTACACTCTTGTTTATGTGGCCTAGAATTGCATTAGCTTTCTTGGCTGCCACATCACATGGTTGACTCATTTTAGTCTGTGGGTTGCTAAAACTGCAAAGCCTTTTTTACATGCACTGCTGTCAAGCCAGGTAATGGAAGCCACTAACTCCCAACTGCCTATTAAAATCAATGGGACAAATTCAGCATGAGTAACCAAAATTTGAAAAGTTTTCATGGAATTTAAATGTGACTAGTTTTCTCTGGATTAGAGACATGGTTTTATTTTTGAGAGGGGGGGGCGGAATCAAGATTAGTATTATTTCAAAGTGACAATCCTGATAAACTAATTTCTTGTGTCCTGGTCATCTCTGCAGTTCATTGCTGTAGACTTTTCAAATGCTTCAGTCTGATTGAACACTGTATCCTTCTGACTTGTCTGGTAGAAACAGAACTTTGCCTTCTAAACTTCCAAACTCTTATAAGAAACTGGAAGGGGGCGTTGAAAATTGGTTCTTTTTCTCCTTTTAAAACAGAACCAGGTAAGGCTATATATTGGTGCCTCAAATCAGTTATAAGGCAGGAGATGAGCAAAAAAATGAAGTTCAGCCAAGATAAAAAATAGAGAGGCCAGACTCCACTCCAAAACAGATGTTTTCTGTCATAAATTTAGAATGTTATATATATTCTAGTCAACATGGAAATTCTCTTAACTATTTTTGGAACCACTTTCCAAACATTAGTAAAAAGACAACATATCATTGCAGCCATGACGTTATGGCCCTTAATGTCAGTGCCACAAAGAAAGCCTTGACGCAGGACTCCTCAAGAATTCACAGATTAGCAATTTAGTCTTAAATCTAAATAAGAAATGGAAAGCATGAAGACATAAGTACAGTGAACTTTCCTTGAGTGTTTTGTTTCTTTTTCTGGTTCACACCTAGTACCGTATTTTTCTCTTCACTAAAATCATACCTTTAGGCAGATGTTACATCTCAAATCCAAGTTTTCATCAACTACAGTTTCAAAATCCTTTTAGTAAGAACAGTTTGTTCTGCTTCAACAGATCGTAATACAGTACCATGTATACAAAACAACATTTATTTTCCTAAGTGTTTCAGTTTCCTTTCTGTCTCTCCTGAGCCTTCTAAAAGGAGAAAATTCTACCCTCGTCAAAAGGTCTTCCAAAAGTCTCCTGATTATTCAGCTTTGGCTTCCTTCCTAGTTACCTACTTCCTTAATGGTCACCTCACCATTATCCCTGCATGCTTTCCTAGAACTGCATTGCTCTGTTAGTCAATACCGTATATAAAACTCTTTAAACAAACACCAAACAAAATAATCAAACATCAATTTGAAAGAAAAACATGATTTATTTGCCTAATTCATATCCTCTAACTTTTCACAAATGAATACTGGGACATGTGGGATCAAGCAACACCAGAGTGTGGTGAAGAAAGCAAATACTAGTAATGAGGAAGAACACATAAGCTAAAATTGGCTGCAGCAGTTTGCTTTTGCCTTTGGGAAGAGCAAGACTCTGCCCCCTCTTCCTCTCCACCACCTACTGAATTCACTGAATGCAAATTACATTTGCACTGTGAATTTAGTTGCAACTGATGTAAGCCGAGAGCACAAAGGGGGAAAGTGGGAAGAGGAGACAGAAGCTGGGACATTTTAAAAGGAGCTGAAAAGGTGGCATGACAGAGGATTAACTGGGACTATCCCTGTCAAATCAGGATAGTTGGAGGTTAGACATAATTTATACATGATGCAGAATTTTTAATATCAAGTCACAAACTTAGATTTCCTTAGCAAATTTTTAAAAATATTATGCACAGAGTGTAAATATATATAAACAACTTGGTCATGGCATCAATATTTTAAAAAATTAGGTGGAAGTAAGACACAATGTTTTTATTGTTACTATAGGCCTTCAAGTTGTTTCTGACTTATGGTGACCTTAAATTTTCTTGGCAAGATTTGCTCAGGCAGGGGCTGCCATTGTTTTCTTCTGAGGCTGAGAGAGTGTGACTTGCCTAAGGTCATCCAGCAGGTTTCTATGGCGGAGTGGGGATTCGAACCCTGATCTCCAGAGCCATACTCTTAACGCTCAAATCATTACATCATGCTGTATTTAACATCAGTAAGGCTAAGCCATATAAATAAGAATTATTCAAGGCTATGTTGGAGGAGGGTGTCAAGAAATTGGTACTCATATTCATATGTGGCAGGGCTGTAGATCCATAAAGAAATTTTGGCAAATACTGTAGTATTTAAAAAGATAAAAGAAATAATAGAAATTGACTTAGAATTTTGTCCAAAGATAGCATTACTATCTATGTATGAAAAGATTAATTGCACCTAGGCTATAAAGGATTTAATTACAAATCTGTTATCAGCAGCGAGATTAATTATAGCAA
Source organism: Urosaurus nigricauda (assembly GCA_034509955.1). Lineage (NCBI taxonomy): Eukaryota > Metazoa > Chordata > Lepidosauria > Squamata > Phrynosomatidae > Urosaurus > Urosaurus nigricauda. The sequence continues at coordinate 7,850,127 of JAOEGL010000005.1, read as the reverse complement.
AAAACTGGAAAGATCAAGGAGATCTACAAATATAAGATTGGTACAAAAAGCTATGGCAAATAGCAATTACTGATAAGTTAACTTGTGAAATTAAGGTAAAAAAAGGAATAATGAAGAGAAATGACTTTGAAGCAGTATGGAAAATATTTGTACAAAAGGCTATAGTAAAATAAGGAGGTATTTTATCCCCGCAGGAAGAGTTACAATTTTGGAGGGTAGAGTAATAATAAGATACTAGGCTCTGGTGATGGGGAGCACTTGGGGAAGGGGGAAAATGGAGGAAAAAAAAAAACAGGACAGAAGGGGGAAAATGAATTAGTGATATAATTAATGGTAATACACATTTGTGTAATTATGAAAAGTATATGGTGAAAAGACAGCAAAAAGAATGAAGATATTAATAACAATGCTATGTTTTTTTAATTACTGGTTTGATTAAAATTAAATGGTCTGATATGAATTAGATTTATATAAAAGCAAATAGACAACCAGTTTCATTTATATACTGCTTCATACTGCCTAAGCAGTGTCTAAGCGGTTTACAACTGTAAGCAACTTCCCCCACACACACACAACAATCTGGGTCCTCATTTTAGCGACCTCGGAAGGATGCAAGCCTGAGTCGAGCTTGAGCCCTTTTGCTGGTCTTGAACGCGCAACCTTATGGTTTTGAGTGAGTTGCTGCAGTACAGGCATTTAAACACTGCGCCACCAGGGCTCTTTAGGCAGGGTAGTAAAGAATGGATAACTACTGTGATATACCATATATATATATGGAATATTATGTAAAGGTTTTCTTATATTATTGTAAGTAGGTTACAATATATTTTTTAAAAAAATCACTACATCATGCTGACTCTCAAGACATAATGTAAGATGTCACAACAATAAATTGGGTCAACAAAGGCTACAGTGTATAATTTTACATTATATACAACTACCTGTAGCATATTATAATCCTGTTGGAATTGCAATTTTGCAAAAGCCTTTATTAAAGAAAACAGTTATGTCCTAGGTACACTGGTATTTCCATTGTTAATTCAGAAAGAGATTGGCAGTAACAATTGTAGTAGTGGAGAGCTGGAGTGGTGTAGCGGTTTGAATGATGGACTATGGAGACCTGGGTTGGATTCCCCACTTAGCCATGAAATCTACTGGGTAACCCTGGGAAAATAACAATCTCTCAGCCTCAGTGGCTCCTCTGAAAAAACTCTTGCGAAGAAAAACCATGACAGGTTCACCTTAGGGTCACCATAAGTTGGAATCAACTTGAAGGCACACAATAACTATGAAATAGTAGTAATAGCAACAGTAGCAATAGTAATAATATCCTGCTTTTTCTCTAAAACTGGGACTCAAACTGGCACACATTTTTAAAAGAATGTAATTAAAAACATACAAAAAGTGAACATTAAAATTGAATTAAACTATTAACAGTATTAAAACCATTCAAACATCAAGTTGTAAGAACAGAATGCAATTTAAAAATATTTAAAGCTACTAAAATGGCTTAGTTAAGAGAGTGCTTTAAAAACTTTCTCTTGCATCCCTACCAACCATGCTTATGATTGTGCTGGAGCTGAGCAAAGAAATATATTTTAAGAAACTTTGATATCACATTCAGTTTCTTATAGCCATTTAACATATCCCAGAAATCTAGATCCATTGAACTCTTCAAGCCTATTGTTTGAGAGAACAGAAAACAGACAAATTCTTGACCAGCTTATGTTGCAAGGAATAGAACAATATTTTAAATGAACAATAAATAGCTTAGAGAACTGCTCATTCATCGTATTAATGAGTTTGACTCAACAATCATGTATTTTGAGATTCTGAATTTATGAATGAGTTGACAAAGACGAATCAACAGAGACATAAAGTAAAAGCAAACACAAAACCAAGGTCCCCAAACGCTTCAACATAAATCATCTATGTAAATTTCATTTGTAAAAAAAAATCATTTCATGTTTACTATGTATTCACATAAAGGCTTGTGATAACTACCAGCCAAATTGTGAAGTATATTTATATCAATTTGTAGAAAAGACAAAAAATTCCTTCCATACCTGTATTAAGCATTTGCTGACATCGCTAGCACACAGAGCCTTGTTGCAACCCATTGATGATGGGACCCAGAAAAAGAAAAGCTGGCTAACTAGCACTGGCACTCCAAAGTACAGCAACTTCATTTTTCTTGCAGTTAGGAGAATTCGGGAACTGTCAGGCAGCACTGTAATGAGAAGCAGCACAACGAGTCCACATTTGTTGAGGCAGAAGTTTAAGCCCTTTTCATCTTTACCACATAATTCTTCCCAAGCAGTTCTTGCTTTATTTTTGTTTCTGTGGGTTTTTGATACTTAACCCAATAGCATATGTGGCAAAAACAGAAGCTCTTATATAATCATAGGCCAGCCACTTTCCTATAGATTTCAGATCCCTCTGATGCTTGACACTTTCAATTCTAATCCAGACAACCGTTTGTTCTGGTGAGAAATGGCAGCCACTGAGATAAAGGCATCGTAACTAAATAAGATACTTTACAGAATAGCAGCTAGGGGTAAGGTCTAGCAGGAGAACCAATGATACACAAAGAAATGGGAACATGTTTTAACACAACCTCAGACTGTTTCAACACCAGCTGTATTGCTGTATTAATTTACAAACAAGGCTTTTGAACTGGATGGCGCCACACAGAACTGGATGGGTGCCCAATCTTGATGAGCAGAGAGCCTTGACTCATACTGTATTAGCACAGCTGGTGCATTTGTGAACTGTGTGACTTGACAATGTCTGCGTTCTACATCTGACTCATACTCACTTATACAGTTGGCACTCTGTATCCACAGATTCAACTATCCATGGCTTAGATATATTTTAAAACAAATTATACATTTCAAAAGCAAACCCTGATTTTTGCCATTTTATATAGGGGACACCATTTTACTACATCATTGTATTTAATGGGTCTTGAGCATCCACAGATTTTGGTATCCACAGGGGGTCCTGGAACCAAACCCCGGTGGGTACCAGGGGCCAACTATATTACATACTTGTATCAGCCCCAACTATCAGCCTACAAAACTCATGCTATCAAGTGATACAGTCCAGAAAGAGCAGAACATCAAGAAATGAGTATCAGGAAAATCCTTCCTTGAACAAACTCTTTATGTCTGGAAATCTTACATTTTTGTCTTCAACTTCTAGAACAATCCCCGGTGGATTCTGGGACCTATAGATCAAGAAAGCAATGTTTCTGAATTATAAAAATGAATGATCTGTTAGACTATTCCCCTCAAGAGAATCTAGTGGTTAAAAGTACATTAAGCACAACTTTCCTGGACCAGTGATTTTTAACAGTGGCTTCAGGACATTTTACAGCAAAAATATTGCAAGATAGGTTCCTAACAGGTTATTTCATTCTCTGTCAATCAGTATTTGAGAATACTTAGCCATCACACACTTACCTAAATGTGTTGGGGTTTTGACAAACCCACCTATACTTTTGTCCTTTTAACATATTATCTCTACACAGATAGGCTGGTCTATCTCCTTTTAAAGGCAAGACTCTTGGTAGCAAAAGGTAATCTGGCCAACAGCTACCTCTTAATCACTCTAAGACAAAGATAGTGGCATGGTTGGAAAAACTCACAAACCATCTAAATCAAGACTACTGTGAAGTTCAAACTCTGTAGGACTTGCTCAAATTCATCATCTACTCAAATCAATACAAAATTGACTTTTTCTCTTCAAACCTCTCCTAACAGAAAGTGTGAATCTCTCTTTATCTTTTTTTTAAAGACGTCTTGTAACCAGTTAATTAATTTAAAATGTTTAATGTAGCCTTTAATTATTTTATAATGCAAAAAAAAAATGAAATTTAATTTTTTTAAACTTAACAAAATAAAAACTACCAAACATTTATATTTAAAATTCATATTGCTAAATTCATTACTCGTATAAAGAGATGTCTCTTCATACTGAAAATCAAATTTCTGGAGAATTTCTGGAGAGCTGCTTTAAAGTTAGCTTCATACCCACAGTCATCAGGATCCTTGTTTCCATTCAAATGCTAGGAACACATAACCAAGGACCTTACATGTTTTAAACCTCAAATTTCAAGAAGTAACTGATTGGAGAAGACATTGATTCTTTCCCTTTGGGTTTACAACTGGAAGGAAACTTTTCTAAGCTGCTGGAGTGTTTTCCTTAAAGCACAGGGAGGGAAAGCAATATCCATGGAAAGCAAATACATCTGCCAAAGGACAGAGAGCTGAGCCAAGAGAGACCAAGGCAGATTCCCCTTTCTTGGCACGCTGTGTTAAAGCAGATTTGGCACCCAGGGAGACGGGAAGGGGTCAACTTCAGAACACAAGAGTTGTTCTACCAAAATTAAAACATACCAGCAGTCCCCTCATAGGGACCTGCAGAAAAGAGAGAGAGAAAGAGGGGAGAGATATACCCTAAAGGCCCAGATCCTCTCTGATCTTGGAAGCTGAGCAGGACCAGCCTTGGTTAGTACTTGGATGCGAGACTTCTAGGCTACATTTCAGAGGAAAGAACTGCCAAAGAGCATTCCTTGCCTAAGAAAACTCTATGAAATTAATGGGGTCACAATAAGTAAAAAGGCGACTTGAAGACACACACATAAAAACACATGAAGTCTCTAAACGCCCTAAACTTATTTCAAGCTCTTGTCTGATCTAGGAGGCTAAGCTGGGTCAGCCCTGGCTAGTCCATGAATGGGAGACCATCAACAAATACCAGGTGCTGTAGGCTATGAGCAAGACAATGGCAAAACCACCTCTGAGTATTTCATGCCTAAGAAAACCCCATGAAACCAATGAGGTTGTCCATAAGTCAGCAGGTGAGTTGAAGGCTCATACAGTATACATGCAACCAAAATGCCCTAAAGACACCAGATCCCATCTGATCTTGGAAGTTAAGCAGGGGCAACTCCTGGTTAGCACTTGGATGGAAGATCACCAATGAATACCAGATGCTGTAGGCTCTGTTGCAGGGGAAGGAACTGGAAAAACTACCTGAGTATTCCTTGCCTAAGAAAATCCTATTATATTCATAGGAGTCACCATCAGGTGGCTTGAAGCTCCACATACACACGCACATCCATGAATCCATCAATTTATTGTTGTTGTGTGCCTTCTTTCTAACTTATGGCGACCCTAAGGGAAAGCTATCACAGTGTTTTCTTGGCAAGTTTCTTCAGAGATGTTTTTGCCATTGCCATCCTCTGAGGCTGAGAGTGTGTATATTTACTTAATATCCTACTTTCCACCCCATGTAGCTCCCAAAGCAGTTTATACCACAGGTTAAAACAGCATAGCTAAGCAATCTGAAAATGCAATACAAAATACCAAAAAAAAAAAAAAAAAAAAAAAGAAGAAGAAGAAGAAGAAAAGGCAGAATTCAAAAGATAGAGCCGTGTTAGTGTGTAGAATCAATAGGTAGAGAGATCTTGTAGCACCTTTGGGACTCACTGAAAGGAAGAAATTGGCAGCATGAGCTTTTGTAAACTTAAGTCTACTTCCTCAGATGCATTTTAGAATATATATGTATATATATATATATATCCAATTACACCTTTTAGCAAAATATACATATATATATATATACACACACACAAATACACCCCCACTTTTAGAATACACACACATATATATTCAAATATACTCCACTTTTAGAATATATATATATATATATATCTCCAAATACACCCCACTTTTAGACGAATACACACACACACACACACACACACACATATATCTATATCTACCTACACACATTCACACAAATACACCCCCACTTTTTTAGGACAAATACATCCTCGTTTCTCAAAGCATCCCCCCTTTCAGACGCCTCTCTTTGGGCACCCTTTTTTTGGCTTGAAGCAAGCAGCAAGTAACGCATCATCATCATCATCATCATCGCTGAGGCCCATAACGTAACTAACTACTCGTTACGTTCCTTTTCTTCCAGTTCTATCTTCTTCTTCTTGGCCGGGAAAGAAGCAAAGAAAGAAGCCAGGAACAAGAAGTAGTCCTTCGTCCTGAATGGCTTCTCTCTTTTACTGGGCTCGATTTTTACCTCAGAGAAGAGGCTTCCTCCCCTGAGGAGGCCCCAAAAAGTGGCGCCCGCCTTCCTTCGAAGCAGGCCTTATGGTTGGTTTTATTATATTTGTGGCGGCGTTTCTGGTCCCTCTCTGAGTTAGTACTAGCCCCTGAGAAGGAGGAGGAGGAAGAGGAGGCGGGAAAACAACAGAAACAGAAGGGGGACATATTAATAAATAAATGAGAAAGGATGGCCGAGGCCGAATAAAACGTCGCCGCCGCCTCCGTCTCCTCCTTCGCGGCCCTCAGGAGGACTCATAAATAAATGTTTTTGTGCTTAAAAGACTGTTTTTGGGAGCCATTTTTGCTTTGGGGGGAAAACGGTGTACGTTTGTGTTTGTTGTGTGTGAGGAGAAAACATGTCGGTGCTGCTGCTGCTGCTGCTGCTGCTGTGAGGAAAAGTTCTTCTATCTTCTGCCGCCTCAGTCACTCAGAGAACTTTCTCTTGGGCCCTTTCTTTCTTTCTTTCTTTCTTTCATGGCGCCCTTTTTCGCCTCAGAACAAGCTGGGGCTGCTCTTCTTCTGCTGGTCCTTTTTATAATAACTGTGTGTGCATTTACCTCAAATATATATATATATATATATACCTCAAATACACCCCCATTTTTTGAACACACACACACAAACATATATACACACACAGTATTCTCTTGGTCTGAAAGTGGGGGTTATTTGGATATATATATATATATATATATATCCAAATAATCCCCCCTTTCAGATCAAGCGAATATATATATAATATTTACCCCCAAATATATATCTATATCTATATATATATAAAAAAAAATCCCAAAGACACCACCACTTTTTCTTGTTCTATATTCTTGTTCTAAAAGGGGCTGTATTTGGGAAAAGCAAGTCCCCCCCCCCCAAAAAAATTAATAAACCCCAAATGGTTGGGTATGGGTCGTGTATATTTTATCTTGTATTTTTTAATTGATGTAACCCGCTCCGATTGGATACAGAGGAGCAGGCTATAAATAAAACTATTATTATTATTAAATGCACCTCCACACTTAGAACAAGCCAGAGGAGGATGCTGTGGGCAGCCAAAGAGACAAACAAACAAATGGGCCCTAGATCTGCTCCTGTTGTTCTTATTGTCTTTTTCAATGATTTCTGCCTTCTCATGAATGATGTGGTCAAGGTATGACAGCCTCAGTTTGATCATCTTGGCTTCCAGGGAGAGTTCAAGCTTGATCTCGTCTTCAAGGACCCATTTGTTTGTCTTTTTGGTTGTCCATCGTATCCTCAGCATTCTTCTCTGGCACGCACCACACCTCAAATTAAGTCCTAATTATTTTCTTCCTATCCATTTTCTTCACTGTCCAGCTCTCACATCCATACATAGTGATGGGGAATACAATGGACTGGACGATTCTAACTTTATTATAGAGTTCACTTTTAGATTTCTTCGCTGTTCAGCTCTCACTTCTGTGCATAGTGATGGGGAATGCAATGGACTAATTCTAACCTGAGTGTTCACTTTTATATCTTTACACTTTAACTGCATTATGAACAGGTGCATTATTTTGACACCTCTGGTTGTGTTTCCATATTAGCCTTGGTCATGACTCCAACTGCCTCAGCAGCCTCAACCATCTCAAGTCCTGGCAGATTGCACCAGCGTGATCTGCCCTTATGGATAGACAGCAAAGAACCTCAGTGGATGTCCCTAGAAGGTTACAGATATTCTGACAACCCTGTTTTAGGATTGTTCCATCTCTCTGGTGAGCTTGACCAAGGCGCTAAAAGACTCTGAGCACATCCTACCCTTCGTTTCTGGCAGTGATCTCCCCGAAGAAGACCCTGGATTATCTGGATACGAGTAAAGGAAAGCTTTCTGAGGTCACTAGTTTTTTCATCAGGAAATATGGTTTTAAAAAAGGTAATGTACAAAGAAGGCAGTCACAATAAATCAGAAACTGTGAAATACATGTACTGTAATTTATTCATCAAAGAATACACAAAGCATGAAACCACCAATGTATAATAGAAAATATCTGCTGATTGACACAACAAAGAGCAGTCATGATGGACAGCAGTTGCAGCTTTAAAAGACAGGTGAGTCTCAAACGGAGTTGCTCCAATTTACAAGATTTCATATTTGCATTTCTTCAGAATTAATTAGATGAATGAAAATCCAACCTACAATGCTCAGGAGGGAAAATAACTTCATTCTCAGCGTTGATGGAAAGGTTCCCTTTGCTTGCTTACAAACTGGCAAGTTTTAAGGTGAGTGGGATTAGTGAGCAACTAGTCTTGCCATCTGGAAGAAAGGATTTCTCTAGCCTGGAAAAAGTAAGCTCTGGTGTTTTATCCTTTAATTCTCTTTTAAAATTGGTGGCAGGTTGAATAAAACTGATAACTTTGTGACTACTTCTTCTCTGTCAAAACATATCCTCTGGTCGCCGATTATTTCCTATATCCTAGTACTTGCTCTCCCCATTTATGTCATCTCAGGTGCAAAACACTCTGCAGAAATAATCCAGTTTGAGACCGCTTTAACTGCCCTGGCTCAATGCCAGGGAATTCTGAGAACTGTAGTTTTGAGAGACAGAACGCTCTAGTGCTATAAAAACTACAATTCCCAGGATTCCCTAGCACTGAACCAGGGCAGTTAAAGCAGTGGTCTCAAGATGGATTATTTCTACAGTGTGTTTTGGATCTCAGTTTACATCACAAGTTCAGGAGAGCAATCCTGACATAAATTGAGGTTTACCTTATGCTCAAACAAGAAAAGAAAAATGTTGCAGTGAGTTATCCATTAGACATTTATTGGCATACCAATTTTGCATTATCAATGATATGCTGCAAAATTTGACCAATCTGTGAAGCGTCGAGGATAGCACTAAAGGAAAAATGGCTTTGAGACATGCTATGCCATGAAGAAATCATGATTCTACAATTCTAAGACAATTCTAACAATACTGAAAGAGCAAAGCTGACTTTCAGAGTGACTCAAGGAAGTTTGAAATGATTTTGGTACTAGAAGTCATAGGAACTGAAAATAGGTTTTTAAATAGGTTTCAGACAAGTAACCTATGAACAGGGTTCAAGAGGCAGTGTGCTTATTAAGAGATTCTGGGTTCTTTTCAATCACTGAAACATATTTGAATATTAGACGGCCCCAGAGAAGCCATTGTTGCGACAGAAGCTATCAGCAACCAGCCCCAGCAAGTGCATTATATTGCTGGATCTCTTTGGATCCCAGACCGTATTCCAATATTACTCAATACAAACATACTGTATACATTCCTTATGATGATTTATACCAGTTTGTTTCCTTTTAAATTTCAGATCATGGGCACTTGGTTGAAATCTACAAGAGATTTTTCTTTGAATTGCTAACTAGAATGTCTTTTCCATCTCTACAGAGAATAGGATCGGTCTGATAAAATAAGTTGTTTGTTGTTGTTGTGCTCAGTGCCATTTTGCTGTTTTGTCAGGTGAGTGTGAAATCCAGATTCTAGCCAGACTTACATTTCAATTCTGTATGTTTACTCAAAAGTAAGTCTCATTCTGCTCAGTGGGACTTATTCCTAGCTAAGTGTGCATATGAGTGCATACATAGTTGCTTCACTTTCTCGGGATTACATCATTTAGTATACACTGTACAAATGGGAGGTTATTTCTCCAACATTAGATCATCAGCAGCAAGAAAAAGATGTGAACCGAAGAACTGTTTAATAGAAATCTCAATCACTTGCTTACGATTCAACAATTTGATAACTCAAACAGAGAAGGAACTGTAATAGTAAAAAGAAATGGTAGCGTAAAGCTTTTTCAGTACCCAAAGTCTTCCCCTTCTCGAAGCACATAAAGAACAAAGTATTTCCAGTCTGAGAATCAAGGATGCATTTGCAGCTGTAAATGTAATGTAAATACAGCTGTAAAATGCCTCTTAATAACACTCCTCTTGGTCAGCAAAATCATACCATTGTGCAAGTATTTCTTCCTGAATATAATGGACACAGAATGTGTGTTATCTAATGGCTTGGTAGTATTTCTTGTTAAAAAGAGAGGGCATGCTGTGATGCCCTAATAATTTCAGTGGAAGAGTTAAACATACGTTTAAGTTTTTCCCATTGAAATCAAAGGGCTTAGCTTCACTTATCAATTATGTTTCCTTTGAAACAGCATGAACACCTCACTCCACTTATAACATGTTTAGGCCTTTGTTGATGCTTTGATCTCTGGTCGCAGCCAATAAAGTCAGGGATCTTCTCTCCAGTGAGCTCCTCTTCTCTCTGCCACAATCCTAACAAAGTCAGCATGGTTGGCATACAGCTTAAGCTTTTCACTAATGTCAACCCATTTTACTTTCCCAGCGTCATCTCCTGCTTCAAGGTGTAACTGATTCATTACTTCACCTGTTATGGACAGAGAGAGGGAGAAGGAAATTGATGAAGGCATTGGTTTGATTTCCAGATCCTTTATTCCTGCCCTACCACACACCACAGCATCTCAACTTCTACTGCAAAGCACATAGGCAAGCAGTACTTTTCTTTTTTCGTTCAACACTCTTTATGGCAGAAATTCTCATGCTATACTGCAAATGTGGCTTTTTGAACAAAAGATGTGGTGTACCCATTTTTAAATGTGTATACCGTATACTGTATATGTGTGTGTGTGCGTGTGTATACACACACACACACACACACTGATGGACAGTCTTTTTTGTTGTTATACATCTTCAAGCTGAATCTGACTTATGGTGACCGCTTCATAGGGTTTTCTTGGCAAGAAAGGAAAAAGAGGTTTGCCAACTACCTTCTTCTAAGACTGAGAGAGTGTGACATGCATAAGGTTTTCCTTAGTTGGCTTCCATGGCTATGCAGGGATTCTAATCATGATCACTCAGAGTCTCAGTCCAACACTCAAACCAGAGATAGATAGATAGATAGATAGATAGTGCAGTCACAGACTAGCATAAACTCAAACCTGTGTACCTACCCTGCTGACTCTCTAGCCTGCCCTACCCCTAAGGAAGCGAGGAACACAAAAAAGGAAATTGCTCAAGACAACATGTTTGCCATTAACAGAAAGCTGGAAGTGACTTTATGTGTGTATGCAATGGTACTCCCAATGCCATTATAAATGCCACTGCTGAGTTTGCAGAAAATTTTTTAAGTTTCAATGTAGCTGCCAGCTTTTATGATTACCAGAATTATGTCATATAAACAATTGTGACAACAGATGTTCAATTTTTTATTTAAAAAATCTTTCATTCCATGTACTGTAAGGAAGAAGGGCTATGATGGACCTAAGTAGAAAAAGTAAGTTTCTCACTCTACCTTCACAGTCTTCTAAGAGAACAATGATGGGATCCCTGTCTAAACAAGGGAGCCAGTCCCATTACATACCCAATTCATCATGGTAGTTTACTGCTTCTGTCTCCATCCAAGCGTTGTCTGTATTGCGAGGATCATCCACATATCCTTTATATACCTGAAAGCCAATACGAGACGACAAGGCTCATAATTTATCTTTTCTTGAGTAAAGAAATCTTAACTACAGCTGCATCTGTATTGCATGGAATTCTGGAATTTGTAATTCTGAGAGATATTTAGCCTGTCAGAGAGATCTAGTGCCACAACAAACTACAAATCCCAGGATTCCATAGCACTGAGTCATTTCAGTCAAAGCGGTCATGCTGGATTATTTCTGCAATGCAGATGCAGCCTAAGTGATGCTTTAATTATATTTAAAAAGATGTTCCTAGAAGATGCGTCACACCAGCTGTCATCTCAGAAAAGGAATTTCTACTTATTTCTACAAGGGAGAATGGCTCCAGAGATGGTGCTTGGCATCTGCCATTTTTATAAGTATGTCTGTTTTTGTTGTTGTTAACTGCCTTCACATCGATCTTGATCCATGGCGACCCTATAGATGAGATATCTCCAGGCCCCCTGCCCTTTACTGTAGAATATATTAAAATATCCTTCTATTAAACTGGGGTAAATGTAAAATCTGATGATGGACAATGCAGGTGTTTATTACTCAAATATTACCATCTTATCTAACACCCAGTGTCTACTACAAAGAAAGAGACTGCTCACCACAAAATTTTCCTGGTTGAAAAGCCTATTCAGTTGTTTTTCCATCTCTTCCTTCTCAGCCTCTGTTTTCTGTAAGGAGTTCAAAGCCTCCTCACTAAATTCTCGTTTTAATGCAGCTGATAACTTCTCCCCTGGGTCTACCATTCCCTAAAAAAGATCGTCACTTGTTATATATTCTTTCAGGGAAAGTTTTAATTACCTGCACACAACGTTCCTATAGAGCTTTGCAAGAGGTGGTGATGATCATTTATTTATTCATTTCATATCCCACCTTTCCCCCCCTATGGGACCCAAAGCGGCTCACAATGTTAAGTTAAACAAACAAACAAACAGCTTCATTTATATACTGCTTCATACCTTTAAGGAGTGTCTAAGCGGTTTACAACTGTAAGCTATTTAAAACAAAAAGCTAAAAAAGTATGTGGTGCAAAAATGTAAAAAGCTTCAATCAATCAATCGATCAATCAATCCAGTTAAAACATTAATTTTAAATACACATGACATATAAAAAACAGCACACCCACTACACATCCTTCTAACCCAACCAGTTAAATGCTGAAGGTCTGTTTGAATAAGTGAAAAGAGAGCAGAGGAGGGGCCAACCAAGCCTCACTTGGGAAAGAACCTGGGAGCAACTACCGAGAAAGCTGTCTTCCATCTCTTCACCAAAGAGCATGAAGATAGTTAGATGAAAATAAAGCCCTCCCCCAAAAGATAAAAATACTCAGGCAGACTGATATGGGGAAACACAAGCTTTCAGATATCCTGGACTTAAGCCACAGAAGGTTTTCTCTGGCATTTCTTCGCTAACAAAGATTCAGGAAGGACTCATCCCACGCTTACTACAAGTGCGTTGATGACTAAAAAGGCCAATCGGAAATAAACAAGTCTGGTTACAGAAAGCACAGCAGAAAGTCTCCTTGGGTGATGTTTCCAATTTGTGGTTCTTTCTGCATTGTCGTTTCTCTTCAAGACTCGTTTGGCGTGAGTTCTTGAATGAGGCTGCAGCACTGTGGATAGTGCATCTCCATGCCTCCCGATGTGAGGCCAGGGCAGACCATTGTTGGTGACCTTTGAGCCTGTGCAATGGATTTTTCTGGTGAAGCGCAGCGTGCACAGAACTGGCCTCACCCTTTAAACCAGAGGTTCATCTGCTGGGCCAAGCAAGCAAGGACGGTGGCAGCGAAATCCTCAGGTCGTAGGTTTGATTAGTTTCCTTCTCTTAGATGGTTTACCTTACAGGGTTAGACAAGCACCATCTGCCCGGGTTTGGGATTGGAGTTTTCCTTCTCCTAGGATGGTTACCATAAGGCTAAAGAGCCCAGCCTGCCCTTTGACGCTCTTAGTCAGACCCTTTGGTTGTGACCTGTCTGGCATGGGAGGCCCTACCGGTGGCTGTTTCTACCACTGCCAGCATAGCTCACAGCTTCATTGGGGTAAGAAGGTTTTATATATATCATAACCCACACTTTGAATTGTGCCTGTAAACAGACTAACAGCCAGGGAAGTTGTTTGAAGAAGGACGTTATATGCTGTAATTATCACTGGACAAAAAGCTGTGGGTGGGTGAAGCAAATCTTCTTAATAGTAAGAGCTCTTTGACAGTGGACCACGCTGCATCTAAATGAAGTGGAGTCTCCTTCTTTGTAGGTTTTTAAACAGAGGCTGGATGGCCATCTGCCGGGCATTCTTTGATTGCGTATTTCTGCATGGCAGAATGGGGTTGAACTGGATGGCCCTTGTAGTCTCTTCCAAATCTATGATTCTACAATACTATGGAATGCTATCAAAATCTTCAAAAACCATGAGAGATCTGACAATTGATTTCTTGACATCATAAAGATAAAAGTTTTCCCTTTGACAAGGTTGCCAAGTTGTATCCAACTGTAGGGGGTGGTGCTCATCTCCTTTATTAAGCTGAAAAGCCAGCATTGTCTGAAGATGTCTCCATGATCATGTGGCCAGCATGACTGCACAGAATACTTTTCCTTTCCCACCAAAGGTGAGCAGAAGTTGGGACTAGTGATGGGAGCTCACTCTCTTCATTACATGGTGCTTGGGCCTTGAACAGTGCAACACCGTGGCTCAGTGGTTCCACTGCTATTCACAGGCTAATATGCCATAAAAGAATTAACAGCCTATTGCTGAATTTTATATTAGTTTCTCTGGAAATAATGCATACATTTTGAATGGTGGCTTTCTTTAAAAAGCCATTTAAATCTTTTTTAAAAGGCCATTTAAATCAACTTAAATCAATTGTTAGTGTTCCTTGTCTTACCCCTGGGATGGCCCATTCACCACAGTCCTTCCTTTTGATTGCAATGAACTGCAAGATGTTTTTGCCAGATACAGGGTGAGCCAGTTTATTGCCACTGTCATCTCTCTTCCACCTGTAAAAAGTGACCAGATGTTGGGACAAGAGGTGAAGTGACAATTTTTTAAAATTAGTTTAGCTTATTTTTTTGAAGTCATGCTAAAGCAGAATTAGAAGCACATCATAAAAAGAAGATCAGGTTATTTTAAATCAGGAATCATGTAGTCTTTCAGATGCTGCTGAACTGCAGCTCCCATCATTCCCCACCACCAGGTTAACCAAATATTCTCCTTTACAGGACATGGCCTACATTTTAACCTTCTGTCCAGGAGGAATTCCAAAATGCCCTTCATTTTGAACAAGAATTTATGTGTATATTAGTGTTTTTAGATTTTATTGATGTCTTACATTTTCTTGAATGTCCTACATTTTGCAGTGCCTTGTTCTCCTCTGCAGTTATGACTTGTGGACACTCTGCCCACCACTGCCTATGTTGGGTAGGGCTGCTGGGTGTAGCAGCCCAACAACCTTTGAAGGACTTTGTGATTCCCACTCCTATTTTAAATACCCCCCATACCAAACATTCATACATGAATTTACGTTTCTGTCTTCCTTCTCTCCTATCCCATGTGGTCTGACATTGCTTACCTAGTTATAAGAGGATCTGCAGCATGATTTGGCCCCCAGCGTCCCAAAAGACCTCGACCCACTATTCCTGTCCTGCCCACAGGATTTCTGAAATGTAAGGAAAACCCAGGTGAATGCAAGGGTGAAATGAAAAAAACCCACCCTACTAAAATTCCATATTCCCCCCCCCCCCCCCCCCCCCAAAATAAAAGTTTTGGATTCACCATTCTTGAACAGCAGATGTTCAAATCCATGCCCAAATGTTACTTGGCAAACTATTTCCAAATCAAATGTAAAAAGCTGACAGTTTAAAGGTTCTACATCCACTGATGGTGTGCATAAACAACAGTGAGGTCATAGAGACTTTTATTATTATCCACCCTCAAGATAATCTTGATCCATGGCAACCCTGTAGGTGAGACATCTCCAAGACTCCTTATGCTCCACTGCTCTGCTCAGGTCCTCCAAATTCATACCCGTGACCGCCTTAATAGAGTCCATCCATCTAGCATGTGGTCTTCCTCTCTTTCTGCTTCACTCCACCCTTCCTTGCATTATTGTTTTTTCCAGTGAGTCATGTCTCCTAATGATGTGGCCAAAGTATGACAGCCTCAGTCTCGTCATCTTGGCTTCCAAAGAGATTTCTGGTTTGATCTGCTCTAGCACCCATTTGTTTGACTTTTTGGCTGTCCCATGGTAACGTCAGCACTCTTCTCCAGCACCACATAACGAATTAATTCTCTTCCTATCCGCTTTCTTAACTGTCCAGTTCTCACATCCATACATGGTATGGAGGCTAGAAGGGGACATTATCAAAGTCTGATTCATTGGTTTATATCACATGCAGAAGACTGGGGGGGGGGGGGAGAGAATATCAAATGTTTACTTGCATGTATGAACGATCCACCACAGACTGAATACTTTCTCAGGCTCATTTGGTGGGAACAAGGGAGAGGGCCTTCTCAGTGGCTGCTCCCAGACTTTGGAACTCCCTGCCCAGAGAAGCCATGCAGGCCCCATCCTTGCTCTCATTCCAGCAGCCGGTTAAAACATTTTTGTGCTGCCAAGCCTTTACAAACTGTTGAGCTTGGGTTCTTAATGCTGTGTAGTGCTGATTTTGAAGTTTCTAAAGAGTCTCTCTCTGTGTGAATGTATGTGTGTGTGTGTTTACATTATTTTATTGTTTTAATGCATTTTAGTATTGTTAATTGTTTTAATATATGATTGTTTAATGCTATAGTTTATACTTTCATTTAACTTTTGTAATGGTTTTAACCTGTATTGTTTAAAATGTTCTTAGCCACCTTGAGTCCACTATTGGGAGAAAGGCAGGATATAAATGAATAAAATAATCATAGAATCATGGAGTTGGAAGAGACCACAAGGGCCATCCAGTCCAACCCCCTGCCATGCAGGAACTCCCAGTCAAAGCATCCCCGACAGATGGCCATCCAGCCTCTGCTTAAAGACCTCCAAGGAAGGAGACTCCACCACCCTCCAAGGGAGTGTGTTCCACTGTCGAACAGCCCTTACTGTCAGGAAGTTCTTCCCAATGTTGAGGTGGAATCTCAGTTCATTTTATTCCCAAAATATTACTTCTCAGTCTGCACATGCAGCTGTGAGCTGCACACAGAGAAATCAAGTCATCTGTACATATGTTTATCAGCTTTAATCTAAAAAGGGTGTGTCACATAGATGCTTACAACAGGCCATGCTCTCATTAAGTCTTAGTCATTTTAGCCCTGCCTTTGTGCAAGGGAAAGAAATCATACTAATAATCATACTGAAAAGTTCATTATGTTACACAGAAGTAATGATTCCCCAAAGGTAAAACTGTTCTGAAAGGCTAATAACACAACTGCTCTAGGGTTACAGATTAGGAAGTTAAGGGATCTCTTGTATTTGGAACTGAGAAGAAAAAAAGACTTAATTCTGAATGATATCCACAAAGCTACAAAACATAAAGGAGTGGTGCAAGAAGTATTTTCAGAAAGGATCTTATTTTGGAAACTTTCAGATAGCCCTAAGACATCCACTGTGACCAAGGAGACAGTGAAGTACCGTAACCCCACCCTCTAAGGATTAAATGCAATATCAAGATTTCAGTCTTTCTCCAGCACAAACACACATGTAATATCTGCACTTGACAAACACTCGCATACCTGGGCCTTCCGTTTTCCACCACATATAAACCATTTAGACTCTTCCTCTCCACCTGCCCATCCTTTTCATTGAACTTTGGAGAAAAGTTTTCAGCCCTTTACAAGAAAAAACAAACAAAAACAAAAACAAAAAAACACACACCATAATCATATCAAAATATAGTGAAAGAGATTATGAAAACATTTCACACTAATTAGCAAAATGCCAATGCTAAACATGTTTCTGTTCCAACTGGACTTACTTTCAAGTAAGTTCAGGACTTGGCAGCTCAACCTGTTTGTCACAACCACTGCTGTAATCTTCTTTACCCATTCTATCCTTTGAATTAATAATCACATTCTCCATAATTGTTCTGCACTGGTGTTTGTGCCTATGCTGGAATAGAAAACCTTGTGTTTTGACCTGTAACTGGTTTTGGCCTATAAAGCCCTATATAGCCTGGGTCCAGGTTATTTGAAGGATCATATCCCCAGTAGTAGTAGTAGTAATAATAGTAATAATATAATAATAATAATTTCTTACCCACCTCTCCCCATGGATTGAGGTGAGGAACAACAGCAATTAAACAACATCAGTTAAAACATATCAGTTAAAATACGCATCAATTTAAAAGAACAAATAAGATATATACACATTGAAATAATCCACATTTAAAATTCACAATTTAAAAATAATCTGGATGGGCCTGCCAGAAGAGATTAGTTTTCAATGCTATTTTAAATTTGGACAGTGTATTCAGCTGTCGATTCACTTCCAGCAGGTTATTCCAGAGTCTAGGGGCAGCTGAAGAAAAAGTCCTCTGGCTGAGAGTTGTCAACCCTGTCTTGGCTGACTGGAGTAAATGTCCGCCAGCAGACCTGAGCGTATGGGGCAGATTATATGGGAGGAAGCAACTCTGTAGGTAACTTGGACCCAAACCACGTAGGACTTATGATCCCATTAGAGCTCTAAGATTGTCTGGAGGTGACCTTCTCTCTGTCTCACCACTCTCTCAGGCTTGTTTGGTGGGGAAAAGGGAGAGAGCCTTCTCAGTGGCTGCTCTCAGACATTGAAACTCGATTCCTAGAGAGGCCAGAATGATCTCATTCCTGCTCTCGATGGCAGATAAAAGCATTTTTGTATTGTTATGATCTTTCAAATTCATAAGATTAGATTTTTAAATGCTGCGTGATTCAGATTTTATTATTTATATAGAAAACGGAGGTTTTTCTTTTTTTAAAAAAATACATTTTACTATTTTAGCATTCAAAGGGTTCTCGTAGCACCTTTGAGAGTAACTGAGGAAAAGATGTTGTAGCATAGCCTTTCACAAACTTCTAGAAGTAGACCAAGTCTAGAAAGGTTTATGCTACAACTTCTTTTGGCAGTTAATCTCAAAGGTGCCACCAGATCCCTTTGCGTACTGAAATTCCAGACTAACATGGCTATGTCTCCAGATGCTACTATTTTAATGTTTTTAGCTTTATTGTATTGTTTTTCAGTTGTATTGTTTTAAATTTGCTGTTAGCTGCCTTGAGTCCCTACATCAGAAGAAAAGTGAGTTATAAATAAAATAAATTAAAATACAAGCTTTGAGAGACAGTGCTGTGTAGTTGTCAGAGCACTGACCCAGAGTTTAGGGGATCCAGGTACCAATCCCCCATGAACCATCTCTCTCTATCACCCTGGCCTACCTCACTGGGCTATTGTTAAGATAATGAAGGGAGGAGGGAAGCCCTTTATACCTCTTTGAGCTCATTGGAAGGAAGACAGGATGAAATAAAAGACATTAAAAAAATCAACTCCAGTCACCACAGCTAGCCATGATCATGCTACCAGCTTACCTAATCCTAGCTCACACCATTTGCTATTCCCAGTGAGAACTATTATCTGTCACACGCTGTTATCTGGAGATCTGTTCTGATGCCTTGGCATGAGACTGTGTGCCAACTTCTAAGCAACTTCTTTTTGCTGTGTTGGTATGTGAGGAGGCAGTTGTTTGCTAGAAGTGCTTCAGGGGAAAAGACTTTTGCAGCATATGCCTTGAAGTGTTGTAGTGCCAGTTTCTACATTTGCTGGTACTGTATTTGCATTTTTGGCATCTATGTGATACCCAATGGAAGTCTGCACTGAGAGATATCTGGTGCTTTTAATTCAGGTTTTTCAGGCTTTTTTAAAGTTCATCTCCATCAAGCTCTATCTCTGCCTACTTGGGAACTATCTACATTTCCCATAACAATGCAACCAACTAAACTTTTGAACTGAAATGATATAAGATGTACCCCTTATTTTTTTAAAAAAGCATTTAAAACAGCACAGGCAGTGTACTCATCAGCAAAACCTTTTGCAAGTATCTAGCAAATCATAAGACACGCCATCTCTTGCTTTACATTTTGCTGTTTAACTTGCTAGAGTTTTGCCAAAGTACTTACATGTTAAAACAGGCAGGGCTGACTTTTTTAACATCAGAGTTTGGGGCAGAGATTGGAGATGGGCCATGTTTTCTGGCATGTTGGCATCTGACTCTTCTCTGTAGCAAGAGGCAGGAATCTATCCTCCTGCTCCTACTTTAAAAAGCTTGCAAGAGAAGACAATGACCTAAGGGTGCTGCCTTTCTTTCTATCCATTTGGCAGCTCCTTGGTCACAGACAATCCATTGATCAGAGTAAGATGTGGAAGAGGAATTTGTAACAGTCAGTTTTGATCTTGCCACAACACAAAGAGTATAAGAAGAACTGTTTTAACCTGCAAAGCTTCTTCTTCTTTTCAAACAGGTCAAGTAAGATTCTGATTATTCTATGACTCAAAATAATGGGCAGCTATCACTAAACCAACTAATGCCAATCTTTGGTTTCATTTAAATTTCAGCACCGTCACCACTAAGTACAGGAACACTAATTATACTGTACAAAAATTGGCAAAATTATCTCCTGGAAGACAGCCAGTTTGTACTATTAAGCCTAATCTTTCCTACAGAGATGTTTCTGGCATGTGCAGTAAAAAGGATGATTAGCATTTACATCATGGAGAAACGAAAGCCAGGAAAGGAAAGTATTTGTTAACTTTACTCTTTGCATAATAAAGGCCTTCCTCATATTTGGTTTTCTACCTGATGTTAGCAAGGTAGCAACTAAAAGCAAACAAAATAGTATAAAACCCAGATATCGTATTGCTTTCTTAGCTGTCCTGAGTGTAGCAGGGATAGACATTATAGAAGTCATTTTTCAATGGAATACGGTAGTAGCAGTTTTTTGATTGGGCAAACTTACCGGTAATAGACATTCTGTTAAAAGACTGCATCCCATGTTTCTATCAATTGTTTCCTTTTGTTTCTTAACTTTCAGTTTTGCTCATCTATCTACACAAAAGCTATCATCTTAACAAATATTATGGAATAAATTTTACACCAAGAATTATGGATGTTGTTACTGACTAAAACAGTGTTTCTCTAAGACTCTGACTATTCCAACATCCAGTATGGACACATGTGTGCTTGTCCTCAAGACAAAGCAAACTCCTTGTTTCTGATCATATTCATGTAAGCCCACCGTTTTCATGTAAACAAGCAAAATGGGGGCATAACCCTCAAAAACCAGCCCTCCTCTCTTTTAATCTGCTGTTATGTGCCATCAAATCAATTTCTATTTATGGTGACTATGAAAAATGGCTCTCCAAAAGACCCTGTTATTAACCACGCTACTCAGGGCTGTGGCTTCCTTGACTGAGGATGTATCAATGCTGAAGAAATAATGCAGTTTGACACCAGTGTGACTGAGATGGCTCCATCCTTCAGAATTGTGGGATTTATAGTTTTATGAAACACCAGCATGACCTTCAAGAGAGAAGGTTAAGACCTTGTAAAAGTACAAATCCCAGGATTCCATAGGGTGGAGCTATACAGTGGTGTCAAACTGCATTATTTCTACAGCGTAGATGCACCCTGAGTAAACCCAACTGTAATATGCCCTCTCTTCCTACTACCTCCAAATTTCCTCAGCATTCCCTTTGTCCCAGGGCTAGTCAACCAAGAATGCTCACCCAATCTCTGGATCTGCCCACTTGGGTCCTGCCAAAACAGAGCGAGCTGTATATTCCACAGGGCTGTAGTCTTCCCAGACAACTGACCAGTCTACCTTATCATTGGATACTTCACTGCGCTCAACCTTCGATCCTGGATATGGAGAGATCCTAGCTTTGTTATGCAACTTTTCTTTCCAGTCTCTACAAGTAGACATTTTAACAGTGTTGCTGTGAAACCAGGAGTCTGAAGAGGGGCTGTAAGATAAAGGCAGCAGTTATACACAAACATCAGTTAAAACACATCATTTATGCCTGAATTAGAAATATGCAAAGAAAATATATGCATGGAATACAAATCCCTCCAGTTTAGGGGGTGAGGACTGATAGGAGTGTAGTCAAAGCAGGGCGACTGAAAAACAAGAAAAAGCATGAGTGTACTTGGGGGAATTCAATGGCTAGAGAAGTACTAAAAATTAAAATCTCAGGTAGAGACCAACCCTCCTCTCAAATAGTCACCTGACAATTCAACACACTCAATAATTATGCACACCAGTCTAAAAAGAGCTATGGGAAACCAGAAGGAGGACAAAATAAAATGGGATTTGTTGGAGGTAATAGTTGGATGGAGCCACGAACAGACCTCCTATAAGGAGGAGAAATTATACTGTAACATTTTGTTGTAGCTTCCCCTGCGTCTTCCTTTACACAATTATCCCTTAAGAAGCATAGTCGATTCTTTGTTCCATCATAGCCGAGGAGCTGAATGATGTTAAACTAACTGGGAAGCCTAAATGTATAAAACTGACTTTTAGTTTATAAATATTCAACCCAATTCCATAACTTTCAACTTATTGGACTACCTGTATTAATGTCGCAGTGATTCTGCAGTGATTCACGAGTCCTCACCATTCAGCCTCATGGACTATAAATACACCTTCTCATTGATCTGTGTATAATGGAGGAGAGAAAATAACAACAACAACAGACGAGATGAAATACCTGTAGGCAAGTTTCTTGGCAGCTTGGAAGAGTGGATAGAAGTGCTGGCAGGAAGAAGATTTGGCAGCAACAGCGGATAAAGTTACAGTAAGAGAAACCACAGCAACAGTCCGGGCCAGGAGGCCCCTTGCCATAACAAGCACTCGATTCACAAAGAACTGGGTCTCCCCAGAGAGAAATGGCCAGTACTTTTGACACAATGTGGACACGGACAGTCAGGAAACCAACCACGAATCATCTGAGTGTGACAGGTGTTGCCTTCTCTTTTTGGTTGCCTAGAAAACAGAGCAGCTCTCACTTCATAATGTACAGTCAGCCCTCCACATTTGCGGCTTTGACTTTTGCAGATTTGATTATTCATGGATTTGAGTAATACTAGGAATTTTTAGGTCCTCCATCACAACTCTTTGGTCAACTTCCGGCAGAGCTGAGCTGGAGGACCTAGAGATTCTTAGAGAAAATACTTCTTTAAACATCTGTAGGTCCTTTAGGGCTGGATGTTGACCACAGAGTTGAACTGGAAGACCTAGACATTCCTAGATAAGTGTCTTCTCAGATTAAAAATATATATATATATATTATTATTGTATTTTTTCCACTTTCACAGAAGTCCTGCACTCCTAACCCCAGCCAATGAGGAGGGCCCAATGAATATGTCACACAGCTGGGTGAAACCTGCATTATTTTGTTCCAGATCTTATATAAGACCCTCTTCTTCTATTTTTGAAAAAGTTGTTAATTATTGATAATTCCAGTAAACACCCCCCCCCCCAACAAAACAGGCTTCAGACCACCAAAGTTTATGTCAAATAAAACTTGTCGGCTTTTAAGGTGCTGCTTGACTGTGGTTCTTTTTGCCACAATAGACTAATACGATCGGATGCCCAATTTCACATTTCATTCAGATGAAAGCAGTAATTTAATTGTTTTTATTTTAGTAATATGTTTTCCAGTTACAGGTTTACTTCATTTAATGAAGCACACTCTGAACAGAAAATTTGATACCGGAGGCTGGAATAACATGGGGAGCACGAGAATAGTTTCCTACACCACCAGAAAGAGCCGTTCAACATGTTTCATCAAACTGTTTATGCACAACAAGCAGTATGCATGTGTGAAACGAAACAACCATAAAGTTCTGTAATTCTTGCTTCTAGGCAGATTCATAGAGTCTTCATTATTTCCCACTCTTATACCCCAAAATAACTCTTGCGTATTCTACCTATATGTTTCCATTCTTTATTTATACGTAAATCTCACCAAACTCTTCTGTTTTTAATAAACCACTTAGATCTTCTGTTTTTAATGAATCAACATGTTTTATATTTCATACAGAATATATTTTATATATTTTAAAATATATTTACTACATAATATATGTGTGTATGTGTCTCTGTGTGTGTGTATATATATATATATATATATATATGATATATCTTACATGTATATGATACATATTTTATATTTTTATCATAATTTTATATTTTAAAATATATTTATTACATTATATATATATATATATATATACATATATGATACATACCATACCATGATTTTATATTTTAAAATATATTTATTGCATTATATATATATATATATATATGTATATCTATGATACATATCATAATTTTATATTTTAAAATATATTTATATATATATAAAACATACCATGATTTTACATTTTAAAATATATTATAAATATATATGTATTTCTATATGATATATGATACATAATATGATTTTATATTTTAAAATATTTTAAAATATTATAAATATAACATAATAATATAATTAATTATAATTAAATATAATTATATTTAAATATATATAAATTATTATAATTATTAAATATATATAAAATAAACATATATTAAATTATAATTAATATATATATATATATATATATTTTAAAATATATTTATTACTATATTACATACCATGATTTTACATTTTAAAATATATTGTATTATAAATATATCTATATATGATACATAATATGATTTTATATTTTAAAATATATTTATTACATAATATATAAATATATATATTTATATGATATATGTTCCATATCATATAATTTTATAATATAACTATATCTATAGCAAAGCACTCTTTCTTACCTCAGTCCAAAACATTCCCTTCCTTATTTTTCGCACCCCAAAGGAACTTACCCCTTTAAACAAATTTCTGACCCGTGATTGGTTATCACAAGAGAAACCCGCCCACCTTCCCCTTAACCATTGGCTACTTCCCACAGTTTGCCCGCCCCTTCGCGAAAACAGACACTGACATTAACGAATACCGTCTCAAATCTCTCCCTCTTGGGTCCCGCCTCTTGAGTGGCCAGGCAGGACGTCAATCTCAGCTTGGCCACGCCCAACGGCGGCAGTCAATCAAGCCATTCCTCTCAAACGTTTCTCTCTCAAGGCTTGCCCAGCCTGTAGAGATAGAATCTTATAGAGTCACACACCACTGCAGTATTTAGGGTTTCTCCCGTCCCAATATGGCCGCCATGATACTATAATTGTGCTCTTCAAGGGAATTTTGGACTTCAACTCCCAGAATCCCATGCCGTTGGCCAACATGGCTGAGGCTTCTGGGAGTTGAAGTCCAAAAGCTCTTAAAGGGCACAGTTTGGGGAAAACCAAGCACTGTTGTATAAGTTTGGTGGCTGATTCCACACTGTATATACGCAACTATGTTTATCAGACAGGAGGAATTTCTCTTTATTTCGAATGGAGCCAATTGGAGCCAATTTGAATTCACACGAATTCGCTAGTTTAGTGAATTTACGTGAATTCCAATTGCGTTCGGGATGCGTTCAGAATGACTTCCCATTACCAGAAAATGACTTCCCTTTTGCCCGAAATTGCATGAGATGCTTTAATACGAAATAACGTAAAACCCATGATTGCGTTCGGAATGACTTCCCTTTTGCCCAAAATTCTGTGAGATACTTTAATATGCAATAACGTGAAAGCCCATGATTGCGTTCGGATTGCCATTGGCTTATACTTCCAATTTCTGTCTGATAAACTTCTATAAATCGACCTCATGTATAAGTCGAGGGCAGGTTTTGGGGCCAAAATTATGGATTTTGATATGACCCACGGATAAGTCGAGGATAAAACCCAGGGGCATGTAACAAAGGATGCAAAGGAAGGAGCAAGGGAACACGATGCCAAAGAACGTACAAAAACCCAGCAGGCACAACTGTTTGTATTCACACTAAAGGCTGGATGGGTGTGAAAGCAGATGAGGATCAGTGCTTCCAGAACTGATTACACTTTTGCCTTTCACCAGGGGATGGTTCCCTTTTTAAAATAAGAGTCAAAGTACATTGCTTACATTCACCCGTAGGCTGCGTTCACACTAGAGAAATAACCCGGTTTGGCACCGCTTTAACTGCCCTGTCTCAAGGCTATGGGATTCTGGGAGTTGGAGTTTGTTGTGGGGCCCAGAGCGGAGCTTTGCTCCGCTCTGGGCCCACAACAAACTCCAACTCCCAGAATCCCATAGCCTTGAGACAGGGCAGTTAAAGCGGTGCCAAACCGGGTTATTTCTCTAGTGTGAACGCAGTCTTAGATAAGTCAACACAGGTTTTTCTGGATCAATTTTTTTGACTAAAATTTCTAGACTTATACATGGGTATATACAGTATATATACATTGTCAAGATTCGGTTAAAATTTGATTTTTTTAAAAAGAAAATGTAAAAATAATTTTTTAATTTTTTTAAAAAAATTACAAAAATTTTTTAAAAATAGAAATTTTATATTTTAATTTTAAAAAATTCAGGAGCCTCTCCTTTGTCCTCTCACCCAACTCCCACCACCTCTTAAAGCATTTTAAAGGGAAGTAGATGAATGCCACAACCCCCAATGCGGTTTCCATGGCCAAGTGGGGAATCGAACCCTTATCTCCAGAGTCGCAGTCCAGCACTCAAACCATTTATCACACAGGAGGCAAAGTGCCCAAATCCCGTGGATAAACAGGAATTAAATCCAGGGATATCACACAAAAGCAGGATTGTTTTCAGACGACGTCCCCTGATGTCGCCGTTATCCCGCATTTAAAGCGTGAATAAAGTGGGCTGCTTTTTACTTTCAGAATTTTCCCGAAAATAAAAGGTAGCCAAAAGCAGCCAAATCCTGCACTTTAATTAACAGGTTAAATGCAGGGTAATGGCAATGTTGGGGGACATTGAAAACAATTCTGCTTCCCCCCTGTGTGATAAACTCCTAAGTCACGCTGACGCTCTACTTTTTCTTTCACTGCCCTCCGTTATTCTTATGATTTTCTTTCCAGAAAAAGCAACTTTGTAAACTGTATTTTAAAAGATAAGGTTATAGCCTAGGATGCTCTTGTGTACACAGAATCATCTGAGGTTTCCATGAATGCAAGAGGAAGGAAGACAATGGACCTTATCAGACGGGAGGAATTTCTCTTTATTGCGAATGGAGCCAATTCGAATTCACGTGAATTAGCGAGTTTAGCGAATTCATGTGAATTCTAATTGTGTTCAGAATGCGTTCAGAATGACTTCCCATTACCCGAAAATAACCCCCCTTGCCTGAAATTGCGTGAGATGCTTTAATTCACAATAACGTTAAACCCATGATTGCGTTCAGAATGACTTCCCTTTTGCCCGAAATTGCGTGAGATATTTTAATTCGCAATAACGTGATTGCGTTCAGATTGCCATTAGATTTTACTTCCAATTTCCCACATCTGATATGACCTATTTGTACATGGCTGCAATGGGGGATTCCTTCCCAGAAAACCTTCAGAAACAAGTGTCCAAAACACACTGGAGTAATAATCCAGTTTGAGATTGTTTTAACTGCCCTGGCTCAAAGCTGGGTAATTCTGGGACCTGTAGTTTTGTGAGACATTTAGAGAGCTCTGGTCTCACAATAAATTGCAATTCCCAGGTTTCTTTAGCACTGAACCAGGGCACTTAAAGCAATCTCAAACTCAATTATTTCTGCAGTGTGTTGTGGACCAAAGTTTTCCTTGAGGCTGTGGAAGGGGAAGGAAGGTTTAAATTTCCTCTCCACTCCTACTGTGTGATCCTGATGTTTCACACGCACACACACACACACACACACACCAATTTTCCCTTTTACCATTTTGTTCTTTAGATTCCAAGTTGCATTTAGTGTCATGATGTCCCTAAATTTCTGAAAAGAGTAAATGGACTACGAGTTCAGTTCCAACTGTTAGCTGCGACGGTAGGATGCAGAGAAGAGTCACTTCATCTGTGACGGCTGTGGTTGCGGAACCGAAAAAAAAGGAAGTTGTGGTCCTCAATGGCTTTGGTTTGGGGGAAGATCGAAGGAGGCAGATGAGTCACCTAAATTGGACTTTACATGTTGGCGCAATTGTGCTTAGCGTGCAAACGCTAGGCAAATTTGCCCTGTGTTTTTGTTTCACACATGCTTTCTCACCACCAAAATACCAGTAGCTCAGCTACTGGGGAATTCTTTAAGTGTGAGAAAAGGAAATTGAAATAAGTCATTTTTGTTTAGAGACATTTGATTATGTCAGATGTCGGTTTTACAAGTGCACATGTCTCTGGAATCACACGATTGGGACTGCTGCAGCCGTCTCACTGTCTTCGTGCGTTCCCTTTAACCTTCCCTCTGCCTCATGCCTCATTTCGCTGGAGTTCTGCTATGGCAGTTGAGGGAAATGAATTTAACACATAAATCAGTATATGTTCATATATAGATATATATGTGTGTGTCTATGTGAAGCTAATAAAAATAAAATTAAGTGTTTAGACCTTAGATAGGCCCCATAATATAAAAGACAGGAATGGTTTTAAAAATACACACCACACACACATATCCCTTGTAAAGAGTGTTTGGACTTCAGGCCCCCGATAGAAAGATAGTTACCTTTTAAGTTCTTCACAACCCTTGCAAAACATCTTTTAATAATGTGCCAAGAATACAGACTCAATGTTTTTATTTAGTTTAGAATAAAATAATAGCTATCACTAAAGTTCTAACAAATTTGGGTGTTTAAGCGTCAATGCAACAGACTTTTCAGGTCTTTGGACAGCTCAGTGACAGGTTTCCACATCGCTTAAAAAGGATGTCCTAAGCATGGTTGGGGATGCAAAGAAAGGAGTACCCAGATTGTTGGGGGCAAGTAGCTTACAGTTGTGAACCACTTAGACACTGCTTAGTTGGTATGAAGCGGTATATAAATGAAGCTGTTTGTTTAAATGAATCTGTTTTGCAACACCATGTCCATCCTGCTGCTGCCTTGCATTCCATGCAGTAATACTGTGCACCTTTTCATTGACAGGCAAAATCTGTCAATAGGTTCTCAGTCTCACTGCTATTCCATGACTGCCTTTTGCTGCAGTTCCATTTCTCAGGCAGTCATGTAGTATGACTGGACATGATTCTTCTCTTTCTTTATTACTGAGTCTAAGGAGTTTATCACACAGCCATTTTTGCCCGATTCGAGCATGGGATAGGATCGGGACTGGACTGGGAAAAACAGATGTTATCACACAGAAAAATGCATGCTTTGTTGCAGGGCGATCACAAGCCATTCCCCAGCCATGCTTTTCCCTTTTATTTTGGTAGTTCAGAAGCTTTTCTTCCCACAAAATCTGCCGGCTAAGTGCAGGTGGGGGATGGCTTGTGATCTTCCTGTGACAAAGTACACATTTTTCTGTGCAATAACACCTGTTTCCCCCGTTCAGTACTGATTCTGTTCCATGCCTGGATCAGACAAAAATCGCTGTGCGGCAAACTCCTTCAAGTCAAGTCATTCAAGTGACTCGAATCCAACCTGATTCCAAGTCACTTGACTCAAGTCTACATCACCGCACATGGCTCTTAAACTACAAGTATAGTTAGAAAATAGTGCCTTTGGTGATACTTATTACACAATGTCGCCTCCGATCCATAGCTACTGTGTTCCTAAAGCATGAATTGGGCATTCCTTTTCAGCGATGGAGGAAACCTGTTAATGAGCTTGCAATTGCACTTCATTCCCATTAGTCCTCATTACATAACGTAGTTGCTGTAGCAGTTCTAATACTGGCAGTCACGTGGCATCAGTGTTTCCTCCTCTCCCCCTTGCTATTCCCAAGCAGCATGATTTCTTTTATTGTTTTCCTATTTCTTTTCTTTCTTCTTAAATCACTTTAGGATTATGCTGGGATTGCATTGAAAAGTAAAAAGTACAATAAAGAAAAACCCTGAAAGGCACGCTGTGTAGCACATAGGGCAGTGTGGTGGGATTAAAGGGGAGTGCAGAAGACAGCACAATGTCAGAAAGAGCCCAGTAGCACTATTGCAGAGATGTGCTATAACATACTCTCAAACCGGTATGTTTTCAATTTCCTTAACTAACAGAGCTCATGTGGCAATGTCCTCAGACAGCCTTCCCCAATTCCCTCTAGAGGCGATGTTACAGTTTCTATCATCCCCATATTGTATACCCAATGCAAACTGAGGATGATGGGGATTGTCATCTAACATATCTGGAGGACACCAAGTTAAGGAACTCTGATGTACGTTCTACTGGCAGTATTCAATCAAAATGTTTGCTGAGAAATGTAAACTTTAAAAACAATATTTGTCACACTTCCAGTTCAGGGTCAAGATAAAGTGGAAGACTGAGAAATCAAGGTTTGATGAGTAAATATTTGGCCACCAGTTGCCAACTCATCTGGACAGTTTCTCACGAAAGGGACGACAGAAGTTGTGCTGAAAAAGTTCTCCCACAACCAATTTGATGGCAACTTTACAGGAAAAGGGACCTTGATCTAACCTTGAAAAACCCCTCCAGAAGAACCACATTCTAATTTGAGCAGCCTTTTCCACCCACATGGCTTGGAAACAGTCTTCGAAAACTATTGGAGGAAGTTAATCACCCAAGATAACCTACTGTCCTTTCTTTCCTTTTGGGAGGTATTTAAGCAGCTTCGGCATCGTAAGATATGTTCTCCTGTTCTGCCTGGAAAGTCAACCAACCCACTGTAATCCTTTGACAAGGTAAAAACAATTTCCTTCTCTTTTAAAGATTGTGCTCCGATTATTATTTTTTCAAAATTACAAACATGTTAATAGAGGTCAAAGCAGAAGAAGGTTGAATGGAGATGTGAGGGAGAAAGGTCAAGAAGTCCAGTGAGAGTCTTTGGCACAGTGTGGATAGGCAACTGCGTTGACTCCAGGGTCTAAATTTCTTCCCCAGAACCCTCTGGGAGATATATGAATTTCCCAAAACAGCCCACTCTAAAAAAACATCTCCTGAATTGATCATGGCTAGAAGTCTACTTCTGATTTTGTAAAATAGTGGGTTTGGATGTTAAGCAGCCTATTTTAAAAGGCCAGTCCAATTGCCTCTTCAGAAGGCTTATAGGGAAACCAGCTCATATTTATTTATTTTTTAGGCTTTTGGCCAGAAAAAAAATTGGTCCAGGGAATCTGGAGGGACTGAGGTCTGGAGACAGCTGCTGATGGATGCATGTGGGCTGAGACCCGCACTTGTGTGGTTATAGTCATACATTTGATACGGTCATCCCTTTTTATCCATGGAGTCTGTATCCACGATTCCATCAGCCACAGCTTGAAAATATCCTCCTCCTACAAAGAAAATTCAAAACGCAAACCTGGATTTTGTTATTTTTATAATAAGGGACACAATTTTACTACCTCATGGCATATAATGGGACTTGAGCATCCATGGATTTTGGTATTCATGGGGAGTCCTGGATGAAAACTCTAGAAGATACTAAGGGTCCTCTGTACTTCTCATTATGATCTAATATACCCTGTTGGACTTGCAGCCATAAGACCTATTCCAAGCTGTGGACATTCATGTTTCAGTCTCTAGTCAGCCATGAAATGCCCTGGGTGACCTTGCACTTGGTGGAATACATTGACGAAATACACATAATGATCTGTATCACTGTTATTCTGAAAAGGAGATTGGTTGAGGAGAAACCATGTTAGCAATTACTAGGAAAGATCGTATCTACAGATATTCTATACCTGCCCATTTTTTTCCATGCCAAGTTGGGAAACAGGTTTTAATTTGTTGTCTTTCTGGGCTGCGATGCAGCACAAATTGCAAATAAATTTATTTATATGGCCATGCCTTTGTTAGCCTCCTTGAATTTCTGTAATATGTTTGATCTTGGAAGCTGAGCAAGGTCCAGCCTGGTTAGTAGTTACATAGGAGACCGCCAATGAATACCAGCTACCGGTGGCTCTGTTTCAGAGGAAGGCACTGACAGACCCATCTCTGAGTATTCCTGGGATCCCTGTAAGTAAACAGGCAACTTTAAGGCACACACACAAAAAGGGGTATTACTGAACCCTGAACATTGTCTGTTGATCAGTTTCAGAAAAACAGACGAAGGGGCTGGGAGGAATATAAATTGCTTTGTGTCAACTTGATATTTTAGTTCTTTCTTCAGATAAGTTCATGGAGTATGATATTCTGATCTCAGGTATATTTGTGGAGGAACTCTGAATGTGAGAAAATTCAGATTGAATATAACAGAAGATTACATAATAAAAAATCTGTTAAGGGCTGCACATGCTGCAATAGCATTGAGATGGAAAAATAAACAATGTTGAGGGGGAAATTGATCCCATTATACTACAGAATATCTTTTGTATGAATATTTAAGGGAAAGAAAAGGAAAATATAATGGTCAAATAGACAAAATGGTCTGGTGGGAAAAAAGTGGGTTGTTGGGTTGAGAAAGTTAAAGATGAAAAGGGGCTCAACCAAGTTAGAGAAATTATTAATAAGAAATTCCACATTTCACTGAGTACTAATTTACTTGGTCAAAGCCATTGGAGGGGGAGGAGGGAGGGGAGGGCCCCCCAAAAAGAATGTGATCTAATGATAAGATTTTGTAAAGTTTTATGATATATGTTGTATTATGGACCATAAAATGTATGTATATATATATATATATATATTTAAAAAGTGTATCTGTGGAGGAGGGATCAATGTAAATGGATACAAGTTGTGTCACTGGCCACAAACCTTCCAAGTGTTGTGTAAGATGATACAAGTCTGTCAAGGAGCTGGATTTTATAGTCATAGGACCTTATCACACGAGGCAATTTAGGGGTATACTCCAAAGGCAATCCAAACGCAATCATGAGGTTTCATGTTATTGCGTGATAACTTATCTCATGCAATTTCGGGCAATGAGAAGTCATTCTGAACGCAATCATAGGGTTTCACGTAATTGCGTAATAACTTATCTCACACAATTTTGGGCAATGGGGGTTATTTTCTGGTAATGGGAAGTCACTCTGGATGCATTCCAAACGCAACTAGAACTCAAGTAAATTCGCTAAACTAGTGAATTTACATGGATTCGAATTGGCCCCATTCGAAATTGGGAGAAATTCCTCCCATGTGATAAGGTCCATAGACTACATTGCCAGATTGCAGGGCTTGGAGTTTCCATGGGTCATCTCTAAGTGAGAAACGAGTGTGTAAATTCTCCAGTTTTGGTGGGCTTCACTGCAGGCAAGAGGAAAGGGCTCTGTGCGAAACTCCAACTCACCTAGGGAGCATCAGCTTGCTACATCTTCCAAATACTCTTCATGGGCTCCATGTGTCTACTTAGTGATGTTTCATTTTTTTTCTCCCAGCCCTTGTAGCATCAAGGCTTAATCGTTGCTGTGCTAGAAGCAAATTGTTGTTATTGTTGTTGTGTCCATTCAAGTAATTCTCAACTTATGGCAACCCTAAGGTTTTAAGCAGAACTTTGGTTTAATTCTCTTTTATCTTTTGTATTAGTAGTTTTTTTATTGTACTTTGTTTTAAATGTTTGGGAGCCACCTCGAATGCTGTGTTGGGAAAAAGATAGTATATTAATGAACGGATTGGCTGAGTAAATACAAACAAACACAGGTCTTTCTGAGCAGTTCTTGGAGATGCCAAGGATTGCATATTGGGCCCCCTACATGTATTATACTGCTGAGTTCAATTTCTTCCTATCTGAACAAACAACTGGCTTGTGTTCAGGGACTTATCTGTATTAGCCTGCAATATCAGTATGCAAAAGGGTCTTGTTGCACCTTTGAGACTAACTGTGCAAAAGAAGTTGTAGCATAAGCTTTTATAGACTTGGTCTACTTCCTTAGAAGCATGGAGTGAACTGATGGCCAGGAAAGACCATTATAATCAGACTGTATGAATAGCCATGGAAATGGAGAACTTTTGAATTTGATGGTGAAGTGTCAAGTTCAACCTTAACTATGGAGTTTATCATACGACGGAATTTGGGGGTATAATGCAATGCCAAACCTAACACAATCATGGGGTTTCACATAACTGCGTATGAGTGTATCTCACGCAATTTTGGGCAAAAGGGAAGTCATTCCGAATGCAATCATAGGTTTTACGTTAATGTGTGAATTCAAATTGGCTCCATTCGAAATTGGGAGAAATTCCTCCCATGTGATAAACTCCTATGGTCCTTGAGGGTCAAAGGCAAAATGAAAGATCTTGGTGAAGGCCACAGTGGGTGGATGTCCATACGAATGGTGAAGGGAGTCTTGGAATGTGGTGTGTGCAGGCTGGGAACCAGAAAGGAGACATGATAAACTGGCCAAGAGCTATCCTTGTGAGGCTGGGATGTTTACCAACATTATAATATGTGTAGTGTGCCAGGAAACTACTGCCTTTGTTCAACCAACTTTTGATGGAGTTTATAAACCTATTCTAATTCAGCTCTTTCCAATCTTCCTTTGTAGTTTTTTGTCCTGAGGTCAGAGAAGGAATGCCCAGAAAGATTGATGTGTTCTGTAACAGGACTTTGTGTATTCCCATTCCTAATATCTGGCATAGAGACTGACCTGTTTGCCCAATGTAGAGTGCTGAAAAGCATTGTGTTTCATTCAGATTTCAACTTCCACATATAATTTGCTATTTCTAAGGGCTTTCTTTACATGTGGCATTTTACCCACATATAGGTTAGGTAGATTGAGAGTGTTTCTGTTAGTAAAAAGTATGAAATCCCTTGGCAGATTTCATGCCAGTGCATGAGTGAATCACTTGGGAAGTATGTGTGGTGTTAGGACTGGTCACGTTCTTCCCAGGATCACCTTGAGTTGGAGCCATTTGGGTTTTCCTGTTCTCCAAAGTCTCCTAACTACCACCCTACAAGGAGGGGGAAAAGATATAGGCTGGTCTGGAACTCTAGCTGCTGTTGGATTGATCCATTTTTTGAAGCCAACCAACTGTTCTTTCCTCTAAATATTACTTCATTAGATCCACAGGATGCTGTTGGTATTGTTCCTCATCTGCGTGTGCTGGCATAATGCTCCAGGGAACGGAGAGGTGGTGACCTGTTTTGAAGACACCTGTCCCCACTTTTTCTTCAGAGGAATCCCACCAAGCATGGGGCTTGACCCCTCACGCCCTGCACGGATTTGCCAGCGTTACAAGAACCAGTACCGTTATGCCACTCTGTACGACAAAGACAATCGCATCCCAGTGTACTCAGCCTACATTTATAATCCTGGGACAGCAAAGAGGCCAAGCACTTGGATGGTAGAACCCCAGGTAAGAAAGGAAGTGTGGTTTCCAAAGTGTTCTGGCCAAATGCCTCTGTCTGTTTTTTACTTGTGTGTGTCTTCACCAGGTTTGCACAAGATGTTCCACTGCCTAAAGCAGAAGGACAGATACTGTTCCTACCATTGCCATCTCCTTTCCCCATTATCAGTCCTGCTGCTTCCTCTGCCACATTACTAAAACCATGTACATGACTTAAGCCTAAATTCAATTCTCAGTCCCAACTAAGGCAGTCCCAGCTTCTTTGAACTACAGATCCCAGTATCAACCAGAATCTGGCATTTAAGAAATACTGGTACATAGACCAAAAATCCCTTACAACCCAATTTCCTCCTGAGACCATCCTTCACAGCCATGGAATGGCTGGTAGAGAGAAAAGGGAAATCTAAGAAGTATCTGGCTATGATTACAGCCAGGAGATGGAAGCCATCCTCTAGGACCTCCTAGAAAATGATATTGTTGTTGAACATCTGGCTGTAGTCACATAGCCATATGCTTAGTCGTCCTCCGTTCTCCTCTGGCCACTACATAGTAAAGCTACTTTTTTAAAGCTCTGGATCCCTATGGGTCACCTCCTTTTTGACTTGCCTTTCTTCCTTTTCATTTAGCTCCCATTTTTTGTGAGTGTGCCTCTTATCTCTTCTTCTCTACAGCTTGTTGATTCAATGCTCCAAGCCGAAATGGAAACAGAAGGAGCCTTCTTGTATGACAGCGATTCCAAAGAAGAAGCCCTTCAGAACAGCCAGGCCATTTTGCGAGATTACAAGAACCTGACTGGTTTAAACCGGGGACATTTAAACCCCAATGGGCACCAGCCTGATCGAGATGCCAAGGCATCCACCTTCACTTTGACCAACATTGTGCCCCAAAACATAAAGCTCAATGGTGGCGCCTGGAACAACTACGAGCAAACAACCATGGCGAGGAACACAGAAGGATGCAATGAGACATTTGCTGTGGTGGGAGCAGTGCCAGGGAACAACTACATAGCTGGAGGGAGGGTGAATAAGCCCAGCTATGTCTGGTCAGCAGCTTGTTGTGTCATAGATAACAATCACCTGAGATCCTGGGCC
Organism: Urosaurus nigricauda; assembly: GCA_034509955.1. NCBI lineage: Eukaryota > Metazoa > Chordata > Lepidosauria > Squamata > Phrynosomatidae > Urosaurus > Urosaurus nigricauda. The sequence goes on along the minus strand of JAOEGL010000005.1, from coordinate 7,814,184 downwards.
ATCATTGCCAGGAATGATGAGAATGTAGTCCACTCTCTTACTTTGGGGCAATTGGAGAAGAAGCTTGCTGAGTTCTATAATGGGAATTACATCTCTCTCTTTGACACTGACTGCCCCCGGAATTAAAAACATTAGATTAAAAACATTAGAGGAATCTGAAAGGTGCCAAATGACAGATTTAAAGCTAGTAAACAGTGTTCCATTTCAAACATTTGATTGCTCTGAACATAGAACAGAATGAGAAAGCCAATGGTAAAACATAGTCAAAGTGCTGGATGGTGGTGACCGATGGCTCCCATGTCAGTGGGACAGTGATTCTATTCTAGGTTTAAGCTGGAATTTTATATAAGTGCTTTCATGTGCTGAATCTTTTTGGAAAAAGGGTCCAGCACGCTGGATAGATCTGTTAAAATTTTTGGTTTAAAACCTAGAGTGGACTGAGTGCCCCCCTGGTACAGAAATTTTCAGCCTCCACTGAAGCCTCTGCAATAGGTGCCTTTGCATGATCCAGAAATTCTTGACACATACAAAGGCTTCAAATCCCTGTGGCTTCTTTGCCTAAAAAGGGTTGCATTTCAGTTAAGGGAGGTTTTCTTTTCCTTTTCTTTAAAGCAGAGATGCCCTTCAATGGAAAGCTTGTCTTCACTGGCTGCCCCTGGCATATTCTGGCCCAGAATGCCTCCTGAATTTCCCCCATTATCTGTGTTCTCACCACAGCAGTGATGGGTGACTGCCTTCCCACATGATCCCTCATTGTCCATCACTGTCATTGCGGTCACAACAAGGTGGCCAGCCATATTGCAGATGCTGGGCACCTCGTTCTGACCTCCGATTACTTGGGAAGGCAGTCCCTCATCATCACTGTGGAGAGAGCCAAAAATGTAGGGCAAAAGGTAAGGTTTTAAAATTTGGGTTAAGGGAGGAAAGGTTGAAACATGCGCAGACATATTGAAGAGTCTGCACCCAATCTGAGGTTTTGGCCCTGCATCCTGCAAACAGGATTCAGCATGTCCAGGGGGCAATTTGGAGTTAATAACCCATGTAGACAAGCCCCAAGTAGTACAACATGTTATTTAGAGGAAGTTGGGGTGTGCTATAGTGTTTCTGGAACTTTGGCTCAGGTTATTAAATGCTCCCTTTGTAAAATGGGTATGGGTATGTAATATGACCTACCTCACTAGATGATTGTGAGTCCAACCTGAATAAAGGTTGTAAACCATTTTTAAAATGTGCATACATCACCCAAAGGCAAGAATTTGTAATGTTTTGCAGGATGGGTAAAAGGAGGAAGGTAAAAGGAAGGGAAGGTACATAGGATAGGAACAAGAGTTAAACATAAACATTGATACAAGCTGACCACATTTCAGAAGTACATTTTCTTCAAGCTGATGTCTACAAAATACAGGTTGAGTATCTCTTATCTAAAATACTACAAACTTGTCCACATGGGTGGTTGAGCTAGTGACACTTTTGCTTTCAGAAGATTCAGGATACACAAAGTTTGTTTCGTGCACAAAATTATTAAAATATTATGCATAAAATTATGTGTATAAGGCTATATATGTAGAAGGTGTATACGAAACATAAACAAACTATATTTTTAGTCTTAGGTCCCATCTCCAAGATATCTTCCTATGTATATGCAAATATTCTGAAATCCAAAAAGAATCTGAAATCCCACACTTCTGGTCCCAAATATTTTGAATAACGGAGACTCAGCCTATATTCGTTCTAATAATTGTTAAATAATAGATAGTGAAGGCTTATCTTTCAAACCCACAGCAAACAAAGCCACAGCAAACCCTGGGATAGGGTCACCTAGGGTTGCCATAATGACTTGAAAACACACAACAGCAGCAAGGCAAATAATAGCCACTGTGATCATAATGTAGTAGTTTGATGGTTGGACAAGGAATTTGGTGACCAGGGTTCAAATCCTTGCTCAGTGATGGAAACTCATTGGATGATTTTGCACAAGCCATACTCTTTCAGCCTCAGAGGAAGGCAAGGGCAAACCCAATTTTCTTGCTAAGAAAACCCAATAATAGGTCTGCCTTTGGGTCACTGTAAGTTGGAAATAACTTGATTGCATACAACAACTGGCAAGAATAAAGCATCCTTCCTACAAGGAGAGACAAGAGATTAGGAGATATCTCATTTATATCTAATTTTGAAGATGAGACCAGTTCTCCTGAATCCTAGTATCCTCCAGTTGCACTGGACTTGGTCATTAAGCACAACCAATCACCCAGCATAGCCATATCCAGGATCAAGGGAGGGAAAAGTTAACATTTTGAACTGTAGTTCCTAGGATCCACCAGTCAAATGGACAGTATAGGCCAAAAGTAATAACTTTTCTCAAGCTCTGCTTAGGATATAGGTGGATTATATGAATAATGCAGGAACTACTTTGCTTGATGAGACCAGGTTCTTTCCATAGCGTTTCTTGACAGCATCATCATACAGTAAAGTTGTGTGCAGGTGTATGGGTGTGATGCCAATAGAAATACTGATTCTTAGCTACTGAGAGCCTTGGAGCATTTGCTCTAATTGTGTCATTGATAATTCAGACAGCAGACAGCAAGTTGGAAGGTTCTCTCATTGTCCAAGGTACACAACAATGAATAAAAACAAAGGGCAACCCAACCAAGATGGGAAAGCCAGTGATCTCTAACTGGACATATCCATCTCTCACTCATCACTATCATTAACTTAAATTTATTTATTTATTTATTTAGCATCCTCAATGTATATAGTGCTTTACAACTAAAAGAACAAGACATCCAGCTGTGCCAAAGGCATACAATCTAATACACACAGGCAAAGGAAAAAGTAATGAAAATGTTTATGCAATACAATTGTAAAACAAATTATCCAGATAAAAATGCAAAAAGAAAAAGCAATCTAATACAGGCACTCCTCTTTTCAATGGCTGATTTTTGAATGTTCGACTGATTTGATAGATGTAAACAAAAGTCATATCTACTTTTTTGATCATTACTCGCATGCTGTTTTTTTCCTCCTCTCAGTCAACTTGCCACCATCTAGTGTTCAGTCTTGCATTTTCAAGCTAAAAAAGACTGCTTTTGAGCTGATTCCACTTTTTGACAGTCCTCAGGTCCCTAACCTATCAGAAAAGTGGGGGCTGCCTGTATTAAGCAAGCTGAGAAATACATATAACCAAAATATACAATATTATAAAATAATCTTAAACTAAAATCCCAAAACCTTTGAGAAATAAGAAAGTTTTAAATTGCTATTTAAAAGCACTGAGGGACGGAGCATTCTGCAGATGTTCAGGGAGGCAATTCCAGGAATATGGAGCAGCTTATTGAAGCCTGAACTGTAGGAATGAGGTACAGATACAAGCTGGGATCCTTTATTTATGTTAAGTAACTTTATATATAGGTACTTAGCAAAGGTGATAATAAATCCTATTGATCATAGAATCATAGAATCATGATCAATTGCAAAAATATGTATTGAGACACTGGCAAGAGTGTCTGATGCATCTTAGTGATAGATGCACATTGGAACTGATGCACATTGGTGCCCAATGTGCTTTAGTCTCATCACCTATCTGTCCTATTGTGCAACACTCACTTTTTTTGAGCAGAGGCTGAGTGGCCATTAGTCATGGCGAGGGCTTTGATAGTGTCTTCCTGCATGGCAGAATTTGCAGTCAGAGCTGGCAGTAGATTCCACCTCGACATTAGGAAGAACTTCCTGACAGCAAGAGCTGTTTGACAGTGGAACACACTTCCTCGAAGGGTGGCGGAGTCTCCTTCTTTGGAGGTCTTTAAACAGAGGCTGGATGGCCATCTGTCGGGGTGCTTTGATTGTGAGTTCCTGCATGGCAGAAGGAGGTTGGACTGGATGGCCCTTGGGGTCTCTTCCAACTCTAGGATTCTATGCTTACGTAATAACATAACAGCAGCCCTCTAATGGATAAGGATGTTACAAAACTACACAGTTTTAATTCCTTCAGACATAAACCCACTTATGAAGACATAACTCCCATACTGCCCACTGTTTTTAAAAATGAAGGGAGGGATGAACTGAATGAAATTTCTTACCGAGTCAAGAATGACTCTAAATGGCTAATGGCTATAATTAAAGCCTCATCACTACTTTCCCCAGGGCAAACGTGGGACAGAAATTACATGAAATGAATATGGGAGCTCCTCTAGTTAAAGATGCATCTGATTAACTGGATGAACCTGCACACCAACACTTTGGAAAAGGACATCACTACATTCAGTGGATCCCAAGCCATTACATATTTGACCTTCTGGGGGGTTTCCTGCTACTACAGCAATTTCATTAAGGGACTATTGTTGTGTGGCAGAACACCTGCTTTGCATGCAGAAAAGTCTCAGGTTCTGTCCTTGGCACCTTGACTTAAAAGGATCTGGTAGAAAGTTAGAGGAAAAACTTCACTTTGAGACTCAGGAAAACTATCATCAATACTAGACTAGATGGGCAAACAATTTGAACTGGCATAATTCACATTCTTCTCTTTATTAGGGCTGCCAATTCAAAGACTATGCCGGGTTCTGAGATTTCAGGTCCCAAACATGAGACCTAGAGATGACCTTTTGTGGTGCCACAAGAAGCCGGCACTCGTACTGGCACAAGGGGAAGTCCTGATGATGTTATTGAAATGACACATTAAACATCATCCACAATGGCACAAAGTATACCATATAAATGTTTTATTTAAACAAACAAACCCAAGGGCTAGAATCCTGTTGGTTACTTCCAACTAGGGCACACCAGCTTTTGTTGACTGCAGTCAAATACAGCTTATGCCCTATAAACGTGTTGAACTTTAAGATGCCACTCAATTCTTTGTTGTTTGCACCAGGACAAATGAACAGGACTGCCTTCTCAGGAGTTTTATTCACTTACCCATTAAAATATTTATAACCTACTATTCAATCCAAATCTCTAAGGCAACTAAGAAAGCATTAAAAATATAATCATAATCATACAAAAACACTAAATGTTTAAAAATTGAGAGGAACTAACAGAGCAACAGAATCAAGGAAAATAGAAAGAAAAATCTCTTGCAGGAGAGGATAGCCCCGCATGAAAGAGTGAATGTGGAAGAAGCAAAGTGAAAGTATTTAGAGAAAAAGTTCTACAGCTGTTCTACTTATCAAATTTGCAGATGACACTAAACTAGGAGGAGTAGCCAATACTCCAGAAGACAGAGTCAAAATTCAAAATGACCTGAATAGACTAGAAAGCTGGGCCAAGGCTAACAAAATGAAATTCAATGCGGAGAAATGTAAGGTACTGCACTTAGGGCGCAAAAATGAAATGCATAGATATAGGATGGGGGACACCTGGCTGAATGAAACTATGTGTGAAAGGGATCTAGGAGTCCAAGCAGACCATAAGTTGAACATGAGTCAACAGTGCGATGCAGCAGCTAAAAAAGCCAATGCTATTTTAGGCTGCATCAATAGAAGTATAGCGTCTAGATCAAGGGAAGTTATAGTGCCACTCTATTCTGCTTTGGTCAGGCCCCACCTGGAATACTGTGTCCAGTTCTGGGCACCACAATTCAAAAAAGATGTGAAGAAACTGGAGCGGGTCCAAAGGAGGGCAACTAAAATGGTGAAGGGTCTGGAAACCTTGCCCTATGAGGAATGACTTAGGGAGCTGGGGATGTTTAGCCTGGAGAAGAGAAGGTTAAGAGGTGATATGATAGCCCTGTTTAAATATTTGAAGGGATGTCATATTGAGGAGGGAGCAAGCTTGTTTTCTGGTGCTCCAGAGACTAGAACGTGGAACAATGGATACAAACTGCAGGAAAAGAGATTCCACCTCAACATTAGGAGGAACTTCCTGGCAGTAAGGGCTGTTCGACAGTGGAACACACTCCCTCGGAGCGTAGTGGAGTCTCCTTGCTTAGAGGTCTTTAAACAGAGGTTGGATGGCCATCTGTCAGGTATACTTCCATTGGGAGTTCCTGCATGGCAGGGGGTTGGACTGGATGGCCCTTGTGGTCTCTTCCAACTCTATGATTCTATGATTCTATGTGTGCCACTCTTTAAAAGGCCTCCTACTATAGCTACCCAGTGTAATTCAGATGGTGGTGGAACACCAAGCAGGACCTTTGAGGAGATATCAATGCACACGTAGGGTCATGCATCAGATGCCTTGAACATCCAAATGCTTTTCTCCGGTTTAGCTGGCATACAGACCAACTTCATCAGATTGGATACGCAGCCTTTTCGCAATCTTCAGCTGTACAGTATGTCTTTACCTTGTAAGGATACATTAAGTTAAAGGATTTAAACATGCATGCCATCAAGAACGTTCTTTCAAAGTCTGTTATTCCACCTTTCTATTTTCTACTTTTGACATCAGACTACACGTCTCCACTTGCGATGATTGCCCCAACTATTAGGAGGCCTCTATATCCTAAATTATTATTTTATTTTCTTATATACCGCTTTTCTCCCAACATATTGACTCAAAGAGGCTAAAGGCACCAGATCCTGTCTGCTCTTGGAAGCTAAGCAGGGCCAGCTCTGGTTGGTACTTAGATGGGACACTAGCAATGAATACTGCATGCTGTAGGCTATATTTCAGAGAAAGGAACTGGCAAAGCCACTTCTGAGTATTCCTTGCCTAAGAAAACCTTATGAAATTCATTGGGTTGTTGTAAGTCGACAGGCAACTTGAAGGCACATAGGCACACACACAATTACGTATTACATCTCTGCATATAATTAATGCAGTAGTTACTGAGGTGTTAGTTTGTGCATATGAAATAAAAATGGCTCAGACCTCAGAGATGGCCCAAGCGTTTGGCAGAGTAAGGCAGCTCCCTGTGATAAGTTCCCCTTAGGGTTACCGTAACTCAGAAACAACTTTAAGGGGAAATATATGTTGGTATAATATTGTTAATATTGTATTGCACATACCACAGTACTGAGTTATAGATGGATTGAAGATATGGAAAGGATTGCATTAGAGGTGTAGGCTATGTGTAATTAAGACAACAGTGGATTTTTAAATGTGGGAAAACAAAACAAAACCAAACAACTTGAAGGCACCTAACACACAGATAGCTTTATAGGATAAAAAAGGTCCCAAACTTGGGGGGGGGGGGGGGGATGGAATATAAATTAGACCAACAAATGATAATAATAAAAATTAATTTTAACCCACCTCTCCTATAAGACAGAGGCAGCATCACAACAATAAAAACCATAAAATATAATAAAAATCCCATTTCCTCTCCATCGTTAAAACAAATTGACATAATATTCCAATATAACAATAATTGTAATAAAAATATGATTAAAATCACTCAAAACAATCAGAGATAAAGGGGGCAGGACATCTTGAGGGTGTCACGAGAGTAGTCCATATCATACCATATCAGTGGGAGCGAATATGTCGGTTACATATACACAGTTGTTGCTTCTTACCATGGACATCTTGGGAGGATTTCTTATAAAATGATGAGAGTAGCCATTGCAGCAATAGTGAACACAAATGCTAAAAGAAGGAACAAAAAAGTAAGCCTTGAAATAAGCAGCTGAATGAAGAGATCATTTCCAAATATATTTACTATTAAACTGTTGTCCTCCTTTCCCAGTTAAAGTTAGGGATCAAGGCAGTTACCAGGTCAGCCAACATTGACCCTATTTACAGTACCCCATTGAGAGATCCAAAAATATAGGGTGAGATGGATGTGTTGCAATAAATGAGTGAATGAATGGACAAAATAATATCTAAACAAATTCATAAGAGTGCATTTTACCTTTCATTACTTGCTCATGTGCACGTGCTGAAGAGTATGTTGGAGGCGAAGAGGCAAAGTCTGGAAGAAGTGTGTAAAAATATAAGTTTTAGAAAAGCAACAGCTCAGTTCCAGATAGCTATGTGAGCAGCAAAAGGAAAAAGAAAAGAGCTAGCAACACCCTTAAGACTCCCTTTCTCTTAGTATGAGCTTTTATGGATTGAGTGAAATGGTCCATTTGCCTTAGAACACTATAATTCTAATAGCATTCAAAAGGATAGCCATATTAGTCTGTATTAGCACAAAAGGACATAAAAGCACGTGCTAGCACACTTGCGACAAACTGGGAAGAAGAAATGTTTACCAAGTCCACTATGTTTATAAAAGCTTATGCTAGAGATATTTTCTTCTTGGGGTGCATCTACACTGAAGGAATGATGCAGTTTGACACCACTTTAAGTGTGTTGCTCCATCGTATAGAATCCTGGGATCTGTAGTTTACAAGATCTTTTGCCTTCTCTGTTAAAAAGTTCTGGTGCCTCACAACAGGATTCTGTAGGATGGAGCCGCGGGAGTTCAAGTGGTGTCAAACTGCATTATTTCTGCAATGAAGATGTACCCCTAGTTTCACATGTGCTGCTATAATTCTAAGATTTATTTATTTTTTTAATTCAGAGAGGATACAACTTGACTTTCAGACCAGAAGACCAGCTCAGAAAAGCCATGCCCAAATTGTTTAAAAACAAAATGTTGGCAAAGTCTGGATCCAAGAAATCACTACATCCAAGAAATCACTACAAAGAGTACCCACAAAATATGGAATGAGAGGATGTGGAAATGACACCAATAAGGCAGAACCTGGCAAAACTAACAGAGCTACATATTGAGAACTCATACTTTTTGAGAAATCTAACATAGAAACAGCAGCCAGCTACTAGGACTTCTTCTGGACTACAGATTCTGTCAGGAGTTATATATGCTTTTGTCTTGCTGATATATATTGGGCTATATAGTGATAGGTTATATAGTAGAAATAGTATTACTTAGAAGTGGTGAGCTCAGACCTAGGTGTTGAGATAAAAACGGAAATGGAGTGAGCTTGAATCGAGCCTGCACAAAGCCATTTCTTTGAAAGTATCTGGTTGTAACAACAAAGAAGAGGCTGGTATATTGTTGTTTTTTCCTGTTGTAATCCTGCCTCGATCCGTAGGGAGAGGTGGGAAATATAAATAAAATTTTATTATTATTATATTATAAAGGTGTGAATTAATTATAATGAATTAGAGCCTTATTGCATTACAAACAAACTCAGCAGGCAAACAAAGAGAAACATGTTTCTTTTTCTGTCTCCCCATAACATCAAAGCACTTTTGTTATCTTTCAGTTGTAAAAGCACAGAAGAGGGTGGTTAAAATGTCCCTTTTGCCAAATGGATTTTTCCGGTTTGGCAAAATGGACACTTTTATAACCACCTCCCACACTTTTACAAATGGAAGAGAACAAAAGTGCTTTGATGTCATATGGAGACAGAAAGCAAAATGGGCTTCTCTTGTTTCTAATGTGATAAGGCTCCTGGAATTGAGCCCATCTGAAATTTGAAATTGTGTGCAGTTTAAATAGACAATTCTAATGCTTGCAGGTCGGTTCTGACAATGAACATCCCTGGTTTCTATAGTTTCTTTTAAAAGGTTTTCTGAGGTTTAACTACTGAAGCCTGGATTTCTGAATTTGGTATCCTGCTGGACTTCCTATTGCTGGTCTTATAGGTCATAATAACTGACATATGAACAATCTGGCCACTGACATGACTAGCCTGGCCCAGAAATGAACCTAGAACTTTCCACAGGTGTATATGTGCCCTACTACTCCATTCGTACTCTTCCTAACCCTTTACTTACCTGACCTGAGCAGTGTTTTGATTGTCCCATCTGGAACACTACTGCTGTCATTTGTACATTGCAGTGATAATTTGGACCAAACTAATCTTCCATTGGAATCCTCACAGGTGATGACTTCAGAAATGGGGGTCCGGGCACGGTATCCATCAAGACATCTGTACTGCAGTTTCTGTCCCACTGCATATTTAAACACCTTGATTGTGGCATGTTTGAGTGGCTTGGGAACTCCACATACACCTGTAAAATGCAGGGGAAAAGATGGGTAAATTTTTAGCCAGGAGAGGAAGGAAGAGAGATAGTGGTTTCTTGCATGTTTGCAGTTGATATGTGCCCTCAAGTCGTTTCCGACTTATGGTGACCCAAAGGTGACCCTATAATGAGGCTTTTGGGGAAATTTTCTTCAGACGGGGTTTGCCATTGACATCTTCTGAGGTTGAGAGATTGTGACTTGCCCAGGGTCACCCAGAGGGTTTCCATGACACATCAATATTTTGATGTTCACTCTGCTTATGTATACAATAATTTGCGTCAGAAGAAAAAACTCTTCCTAAAGGTTTATCAGGATGCTGACTTTTGTTAACATTGTTTTCACATAGTTTTTCTGGCTATTTGGCAATGTTCTAGAAGAATTTATTCCTGACATTTCACCAGCATGTGTGGCTGGCATCTGTGGCCACAGATGCTGGCAAAACATCAGGACTTTTTCAAGGGTTTTAATATGTTTATGTGTACAGTCGGCCCTCTATTTTCATGGGGGATCCGTTCTGGACCCACCTGCGAAAATAGAGACTTGCCTATATTCAAGCCCCATAGGTTTGAATGGGGTGCGTGCCCGTGAGCACACGCAGGAAGTGTGCAACAGAAGAACACCCCATTTTACTGTATTTCTAAATCCTAGTGATTGGGCAGACTATAAATAAATAGTTTATTATTTATTATTAAAATATTGGAGGTCACCCCTCCATGAATAGTCAAGACCATGGGCCTCGAGACCGTGAGAAAGGAGGGGCAACTGTATTTTGTTGTTTGTTTGTTGCAACGGATCCTGGAATTAAAGAAAAATCAACCTTATGTGAGAATGACATGTTTCTATTTGTGCTGGGAATCTGAATATGCTGTGAAAAAAAGGAATGTTGTATACTTATTTTCAACCCACACCCTGAGAATTATAGCAACAGACAGAGCAACCAACAGGGACTTTTCCTCCATCTGTTTTCCCCCTAAATGTATGTATTATAGCATACACGTTTTATGGGATTTCACTTTATGTCTGAGGAAGTGGGTTCTCTGGCCTAGAAAAACTGAAGCCACAATGGATGTGTTAGCATTTAAGGTTCTACAGGGCTCTTTCTTTGTTCTAAAGTCTCTTTTTGGTGGTGAGGAGTCTTCACATGTGTCTGTATTTGGTACCAGTCTGTATATGTGTTTTCAAATTAGAAATGCTAGCAGTCAGGAATCTTTACAGGGAGCTATGCCAGCTTTGATCTTCATTTTATATATTGTATTTTACCCTCTCCCCAAACAGGGCTATATCATACTTTAGCCATCACAGTACAGATCAAACTGGATCTGCAATCAAGGCAGAAGACGAATTTACATCAAAATACTCCATCTTGGAATATTCCTGTTCAGGATTTTAGCCAGCATACCTTTCCCAGGGATACTCCAATCTATGTTTATGCCTTACTTATTCCATCTATGCCCTGCCTTTCCTTCAGTGAGCCCATGGTGTCGTGTATGGTTCTCTTCTTCACATTTCACTTTCATGACAATTTGTTGTGATAAGTCAGGCTAAGAGAGGGACTCTGTCTAGCCCAAGATCATTCAGTGAACTTTATGCTGCAGTGAGAACACGAAACCAAATCTCCCAATTTAGTTCCTCCTCAGTCTGTTGCTATTGCCCTCTTGTTCACAGATGATGCTGTTTTGGCTATATAATGACCCACACTTGGGCAATGGCTTTCCTGATGGTAAGAGCTGTTTGACGGTGGAACACATTGCCTCGGAGAGTGCTGGAGTCTCCTTCTTTGGTGGTTTTTAAACAGAGACTGGATGGCTATCTGTCAGATTGCTTTCAATGTGTCTTCTTGCACAGCAGACAGTTGGACTGGATGGTCCCAGTGGTCTCTTCCAATTTCTATGATTCTAAAATCTAAGTATAGCTGACCCTCCATATTTGCAGCTTTGACTTTTGCAGATTTGTTTAATAGATTCTCTTTAGGACTCTCTAGGCCCTCTACAGTCACTCTGCTGGATGTTGACCATACAGTCACACTGGAGAACCCAGAGATTCCTAGAGAAAACACTTCTCTAGGCATTTGTAGGTCTTCCAGCACAATTCTATGGCATGCCTCTGGCAGATGGGGACCATGGAATTGTATTGGAGGACCTAGAGATTGCTAGAGATGTATTCTCTCAGGTTAAAACAATAGAGTTTGCATTTTTTCCACTTTCATGGGAGTCTTGTGCCCCTAACTCCAGTGAATGTGGAGGGGCCACTGTAATACCAGTGTTGGCTTCCACTTAGTACCAAGTTCAAACAAGGCAGTGTTAACTCAGTCTTTAATGGAGCTCTGTACTCATCCTAGTTTGGCTTTCACCTATAAGTTGCTAGGATTTGCCATTTCATTTGTTTTTTCATTCCAAAGTCTACTTGTGTGATTTACTCCAAATGCTCCCTGGGCTCACTGTGTCCTGTTTACATGACAAAGGAACCAAACCCCAAATTAGGTCTGAACTGTCTTCATGACACCCACATCCGATTTGTGGCTTCTTTCCCCTAACCTATTTTTGCTATGGGTTTTCAGCTCTTTTCACAGCAATGATGGAGGCTTGCTTTCACTCATGGTCCCGCTATGAGGTGCGTGGGTTCAACCTGTTCTTTAATAATAATAATAATATAACCTACATAAAATAATATTTTAAAATATATTTTACATAGTATTCTACATACAATCTGTAATAAAGCACATTACTTATACATTCTTAACTACCTTATCTAAATCTTATTCATATTAAACTATTTAATATTAACTAAACCAGCAATTTAAAAAACACATAAAGTTATTATTAATATCTTCATTCTTCTTATTGTCTTCTTTTCATCATATACTATTCATAACAGCGCAAAAGTATAATACTATTAATTTAACATTAATTCATTTTTCCCTCTGTTTCCCAAGTGCTCCCCATCATCAGAGTCTAGTATCTTCTTATTACTCTGCCCTCCAAAATTGTAACTCTTCCTGTGGAGGTAAACCACTTTCCTCTTCTAATAAAACCTTTTGTATAAATATTTTCCATATTGCTTCAAAATCATTTCTCTTCATTATTCCTTTTTTATCTTGATTTCACATGTTGTTGTTGTTGTTGTTATTATTATTATTATTATTAGTATTATTAACCTTTATTTATATAGAACTGTAAATTTTCACAGTGCTGTACATACAATCTTATAGCTAGACGGATCCCTGCCCTCAGGCTTACAGTCTAAAAGAGACAACATAAAATGAAGAGGGGAAGGTGATGGGAAAGGGGGTGAGGTCTGGTGGTTCTTCTCTCCCTCTGGGGCCAGGACCAAGGCAGATGGACTGGAGGGAGGGCACAGCTTCTTAATACAAAGCTAAAAGGAGGCATCCTGGGGTGGGTGGCACAGTCCTGGGAAAGCTTCCCTGAATAACATAGTCTTTAACTCAGTTTTGAACCCGGTTAGGGAAGTGATGAGGCGTGCGTGTGGGGGAAGAAGGCTGCGGTGCAGCAAATGAGAAGGGACAATCCGGGATGGGGCAGTGGAGATCCTCAGCTGAGACAGGAGACCTTGACTACCAGAGCGGAGGGTAAGAGAAGGAGTGTGAGGAGAAAGAAGTTCAGACAAGTAAGGAGGGGCCAGTCCATGGAGGGCTTTGAAAGTCAATAACAAAAGCTTGTACTGGATGCGGAAGGGGAAGGGGAGCCAATGAAGGGAGGATAAGAGAGCAGAAACATGGTCAAAGCAGCAAGCGGATGTGATAATACGTGCAGCTGAGTTCTGGACAGAGATTAAAGGATGGAGGTGAGAGAGAGGAAGTTCTATCTGTTAACTTATCATTAATTGCCATTTGTCATATTTCTTTGTACCAATCTTGTATCTCCCTGATCTTTCCACTTTTTTGCTATAATTAACCTTGCTGCTGTTAACAGATTTCTAACTCAATTTCTGTTATCTCTTTTATCTCTTTAAATACTAATTGCCAAAATTTCTTTACAGATCTACAGCCCCACCACTTATGAATATAAGCACCAATTTCTTGACAACGCTCCCAACATATTCTTGAATAATTCTTATATTGTTTAACCTTACAAGTTTTAAGTACTATCTCCAAATTAATTTATAATAATTCTCCTTTATCTGTATAGATAATTTTTTTAAAATCACATTGATTCCAAATTTTCCCTCATTGAACATTTATTATTTGTGCTAAGCTCTCATACTGTCCTAAGATATTCTTCTTTCTCATTATATTATGATAACAATTTGTATATTTCACTTGTAACACCTTTAAAAATTTCGTTTTCCTCCATACTATCTCTCTGCCCAATTATTTGTTCAGATTTAGCATATTCTCTCAATTCTATAATTCTATATTAATATTTTTAGTTATTACTTTGTAACGTCCTCCCTTTTTCTTGAATTAATTCTTTTATCTTTTGACTATGGTGAATTGTTTTAATCTGTTGATACAACCTCAAAATTGCTTACATGGTTCTGACACTGTTTTTTCATTTACTCTTTCCCACCCTGGTATCATTGGATATCACATTGATATCAGGAGGCAGGGAGAAGACAATCTAATAAATTGAGAAACAAATGAAGCAAGAGACTTTTTTTTTACCTTTCATAATTTGTTGAGTTGGGGTTTGGGAGCTGTTGGAACTTCCCTCACATTCCCCAACTGAAGGCCGTCGCGCAGAGCGATGAGTCAACTCCGAAGCGGCTGTGTAGAAACATAATTTAAGTAGGACAAATATATATGCAAAAGAATAGACAGCTATACCTGCGTTAACAAAGTGGAGGTGTTCTTAGCATTACCTCTTTAACAAAAAATTTGGTACTGAAGGAAGAAGAAGCATGGCAAGAATAGGAAGGAGTGCCTACCAAAAGATGATAAGAACAGTTCCACAAGTCTCAGAAAACTTTATTGAAAATGCCCACCATGCACATGTGAAATAAAACAACTAGGTCAGATATGCCTTGTAAACAAAAACATTTTGAAACTTGCAAACAAAAACATAGAGACGACCTGAAGGCTTCTTCCAAAATGCACCCAGAAATGACTTTTTTCATTCACCAGCCTCCACTTTTCACATGGTTCCTATTATTGTGGCCAATCTTATAGACCCATGGTTTTTCCATTGAATATGCAGTCAATAGAATTCAGTTCCGTTTCCATGAACCTGAAATCATTCATGGCCAAAAAATCTGGTCAGTAATACTGGTTGATTGTGGGCATGTCTATGTGGGCCATTTCCATCAGTTTCCACCTGCTCACATGTTGCCCTGTCCACACAAGGCAAAGCCAATGGCCCATTTTTGACTGTGGACTGTCTTTGCATGGAAAGGGCAGCTCTGAAATGAGTCTGGACTTTGTAGTTGTTAACTGCCCTTTCGTCAGTCTTGATCCATGGTGAACCTGCTGATGAGACATCTCCAAGACTCCCTGTCCTCCACTGTCCTGCCCAACTCCTGCAAACTCATACTCAGGATATCTTTAATAGAGTCCATCCATCCAGCAGGAAGCCTTCCTCTCTTTCTGCATCTTTCTACCTTTCCTAGCATTATTGTTTTTTCCAGTGATTAATGGCTTCTCATGATGTGTCCAAAGTACAACAGTCTAAGTTTTTTCATCTTGGCTTCCAGGGATAGTTCAGACTTGATCCGCTCTAGGACCCATTAAAAAAAAAATCCTCACCATTTGCTTCAGATCTTCTGAGAAAAGCTGGAGGACTATGGAGCAATACTGGGGGCGCGTTCCCATATGATTTAAAGCAAATTGATGATCGGGTTATATGACCGGCATTCCCATTTGAAACTGGTTCTGATCCTACTTTGATTAATTTCTGTCGCGATAAAGCAAGGCAAACTAAATAAAACCAGTTTTTCCAGCGTATTCTGGCCAGTGTAGACACACCCTGTGAAACCAAGAAATACTAGCTGTCTATAAAAGTAAATTTGATTATGAGAGCCAGTGTGGTGCAGTGGTTTGGATGCCGGACTATGTCTTGGGAGACCAGTAAATGCATCCGAGGAAGCAAACTGAAGTCTATGAAAGTTCATGCTGCCAATTTCTTTCTTTCAGTGAGTCTCAAAGGTGCTACAAGATCTCTCTACATACTGAATCTACAGACTAACATGGCTATATCTTTGAATTGTACCACTTGGGTTCAATACCCCATTTGGTCATGATACCCACTGGGTGACCCTGGGCAAGTCACATGCTCTCAGCCTCAGGAGAAGGCAATGGCAAACCTCCTCTGAACAAATATTGCCATGACAGGGTCTCCTTGGGGTCATCACACATCAGAAAAGACTTGAAGGCAAACAACAGTAATAACAAATTAGGGTGATAATGATGATGAGATGCTCTAATACTAATTTTGGCAAAAGAAGCAAAATTCAGTAGCAACACCAGGGCTCTTTATGGTATCAGAGGATGCCACAAAGCCCTCTCATAGCACAGAACTTTGCAGACTGGTTCCCACCCTGAGGGTCACCAAAAGAGAAATTAAGGAGGCAGAAGAGTGGGTTTCCCATTTATGGAGCTGCCAACATTCAGGCATGCGGTTGTAGCAGCGATGGTGGCAGCACTGACGATTTGAGCTGGCAGTAAAACCAATGAGGACAGCAAGAGCTACAAAAAAAGCCAGTGTGTGACACACATGTCGCCTGCACAACTCAATTCTATGGGTTCAGGTTTTGTTGTTGTGTGCCTTAAAGTCATTTCCAATTAATGGCAACCCCAGTTCTTTAGAACTTTGAAAAAGGTTCTCCACTTTTTAAATGACCCTTCTTGGTTCCTTTTGTGCCTTTGACAAAAGCCCCTGACACAGAGTTTTAATGCAGACAATTATTATTATTATTATTATTATTATTATTATTATTACTTATATAGTGCTGTAAATTTTCACAGTGCTGTACATACAATCTTATAATTAGATGGATCCCTGCCCTCAGGCTTACAGTCTAAAAGAGACAACACAAAAGGAAGAGGGGAATTTGGTGGGAAGGGGATGAGGTCCAGTGGTTCTTCTCTCCCTCTTGGGCCAGGACCAAGGCAGATGGACTGGAGGGAGGGCATGGCTTGACATGTTTTGCTAGATAATGTTTGCGCGCCAGGCTACAGTTAAAATTATAGGAGATTGGATGGTTTTTCAAAAGGGACATTTTAGAAGATAGTAGTGGATTCAGGTAACTGGGAGCCAGAGGACAGCATACCACAAGAAGATGTTTGCCTGCAACCCAAAAGTGTCTGTGGTTAAGCCCAGTATTATCAGTTCAGCCCTTGGATTTCCTGGTAACATTGGGCTTAACCACAATTAAGTTGACAGAACAGCTAAGGCAACCTTCCGTGTGATCTAAAAAAGTGTGGTCTGCTACAGAGCCATTTTCTCAGGGTCAAATATTTGTGGGTGGAGTTGTAGCTGTGGCAGAGCATATGCTTTGTCTATATGAAGTCTCATGTTCGATAGATAACATCTCTAGTTAGGGATGGAAAAATTCTTGTCTGAAACCCAGGAGCTCCACCCGTCAGTGTCAACAATCACACTCATCATCGAGAGGAATTCACATTCCCTGCAATGAAACTGTTCCCCCTCCCACAACGGGATTTCCTCAGCAATGCATGCCTCCTCAATTTCACTTGCAAATTAAGTACAGTATAGCTAAGGAACCTGAAATCAGACATGAAAATTAATACGTAGATGAGGAAAATCACATGCTACAATAAACAGACATCTTTCACCATTTGGAGGTGCACTTGTGCAAAAAACACACACACACGCTAAATGTACTGTCTATTTGGATGCTCAATATAAGCCACTTTCCTATCCAAGATTAAAAACAGAGGCTGGAAAAGTAAGTACCACTCCCAGAATCCCAACTGAGCGTAATGCAACCAAGTGACTTTTCCAGGTTCTGACTAAATGCGATGTTCATTATTCCATTTTTTTTGTATATAATAATAAGAGTCATCCTCTCAATGTACATTATTATTGTGAAGTTGAAAGCTTTCATGGCTGGAATCTATAGTTTTTTGTGGGTTTTTCAGGCTATGTGGCCATGTTCTAGAAGAGTTTATTCCTGATGTTTTGGCTGCATCTGTGACTGGCATCTTCAGAGATTCTCTGAAGATGCTAGCCACAGATGCAGGCAAAATGTCCGGAATAAACTCTTCTAGAACATGGTCACATAGCCTGAAAAACCCACAAAAAACTATATTATTATTATTATTATTATTATTATTATTATTATTATTATTATCCTGCCCTTCTCCCAAGACTGGGACTCAGGGCAGCTTACAACATTAAAACACAATACAATTAAAAACATACACAAATAGTACATTAAAATAGAATTAAATTACTACAATAATTAAAACAAATTACATATTAAAATGTCAAATACTTTTAAAAGATAAAAATGTTTAACATACATTAAAACAATATAGCATCCCAGGCCATTCTTTAAAAGCTTTCGGTTTTGAAAGCCTGTCAGAAGAGGAAGGTCTTCACCTGTCAGCAGAAGGCCATCAAAGAAGGGGCCGTTCTGGTCTCGAAGGGAGTCCCAAAGTCTAGGGCAGCCACGGAAAAGGCCCTCTCTCGTGTCCCCACCAACCGTACTTGTGATGGTGGTGGGACGGAGAGAAGGTCCTCCCCTGAGGATCTCGGAGCCCAGGCTGGCTCATATAGGGAGATACGGTCTGCCAAATGGCCTGAACCAGAGCCATATAGGGCTTTATAGGTCATCACCAGCACTTTGAATTGTGCTCGGAAACAAACTGGCAGCCAATGGACCTGTTTCAACAGGGGCATCGTATGATCTCTATAACCTGCCCCTATTAGCAGCCTGGCTACAGCTCTTTGGACCAGCTGAAGTTTCCGAACACTCTTCAAAGGCAGCCCCATGTACAGCACATTGCAGTAGTCCAAATGGGATATAACCAAGGCATGTACCACTGAGACCAGATCCGGCGTCTCAACGAATGGGTGCAGTTGTCAAGTTTTAAATGTGCGAAAGCACTCCTGGTCTCTGCAGAGACTGAGCCTCCAGTTTCAAAGCTGAGTCCCCCAAACTGCAAACCTGCGTCTTCAGGGGGAGTGTGACCCCATCTAACACAGACTGGATCCCTATCCCCGATCTGCCTTCCGACTGACCAGGAGCACTTTTGTCTTATCTCGATTAAGTTTCAACTTGTTTGCTCATTTGTGCTATGCCTACTAACTTCCCTATCCATTCTTTAATAATAAGAGTCGATGCTCAGGGAGGGGTCAGGAGAACTGAATGTGAGAAGAGGTTTTCTCAGCTGTGTTCAGGTAAAGGTTTTCTTTGCTTCTCTGTCTGGCAAGCAGAAGTAGGATTTAGGTAAGGTAAGAACATCACAATGATAGCTCTGGAGATGATGGAATTTCATCAGGAGTAACTTGTTTTGTGCCTGTGCCCTGAAGACAGGAGCTCCATTCTTATGAAATTGGTTTAGCTGCTCCCGAAGAAAAGTTCCCCAACTCAGAACAGATTAATCTTTCATCCGTTGTTCCACATGTAGAATACTTTTGGAATTTCCTCTTTGCTATTATTCTATCACTAATCAGTTGCCAGTCCTGGAAAATTTCCATTTTTGGACTCCCACACTCAGAATCTCCCAGCCATCATGCCATGGTAGTCCTCCAAAATAACTTTTCCCAGGCTCTGGGCAGTTAATACCCAAATGGGTTACATATGTCTTCGAAGAAGATTGTTATTGGCATGCCTTATCAGACATGTATGTGAAATGTATTTAAAGACTTGGTGTCTTTACAAAAACAACACATTGTTAAAAATATTAGAAACAGTACCAAAAAATAAATAAATGTCTGCCAACAGATCTGAAAAAGGTGAACAGAGGACAAAAATCTATTACAATTGGCCCTCCACATTTGCAGCTTTGGACTTTATCATACGATGGAATTTGGGGGTATAATGCAATGGCAATCCAAACGCAATCATGGGGTTTCACATTATTGCGTATGAGTGTATCTCATGCAATTTCGGGCAATGGAGAGGGTCATTTTCGGGAAATGGGAAGTCATCTGAAGACATTCTGAACACAATTAGAATTCACATAAATTTGCTAAACTAGCGTGAATTTACGTGAATTCGAATTGGCTCCATTTGAAATTGAGAGAAATTCCTCCCATGTGATAAACTCCATAAACTTTTGCAGATTTTATTATTCATGGATTTGATTAATATGTTCTCTCTAGGACTCTCTAGTTCCTCCAATATGACTCTATGGTCAACATCAGCCAGAAGTCATGCTGGAGAACCTAGAGACTCTTAGGTATTTGTAGGACTTCTAGCTCAATTCTGTGGTCAACTTCTAGCCAATGTTGACCATAGAGTTGTGCTGGAGGACCTAGAAATTCCTAGAGAGAGATTATCTCAGAATAAAAAAAATACTTTTGTTATTTGCAGTTTTTCCATCTTTAAGGGGGGGGCTGTGCTTCTAACCCCAGTGAATGTGGAGGGCCCACTATAATTCCCCCAGAAATGTAACTTCTTACTTACCTGTGCAAGCAGGAGGAGAGCGGCAGTTCCACTGGGCTTGGGCAGATCGATTCTCACAGTTAATAAGGTTGGTTTGTCCTGCTGGCCTCCTGTAACCAGCCTCACATTCATAGCGTAAACGCGTTCCCAAGACATACCACTCTGCAAAGTACTCAGCAAATTCAATTGTCTTGGGAGGGGGGCATTCTCCTGAAATGGGAAACCGGATGTGTGTAGACATAAAGGTCTCATGATGTGGAAGCTCTAGACATTAGAAAAACACACCTACAGTTTATGTCAGAGTTTTGGAGTCTTTTGGTGCTGGAAGTTTAATGTCCCACTCACTGGCACGCCTCCTTATTCTTTCATGCATTCAATAGTTTTTCTCTTTTAGAAAGTTGAATGTGGCATCAATTGCTTTTCCCTTGGGGGTGGCTGTGATGTGGTGGGGCTTGCTGTCTCTTCACGGCCCCCTCCATCCCAGCCATAGGAAAGCAGCAATGGCTTATGTCACCTGCACACCAGGAATGGGAATCGAACCTTTAAGAGCAATCCTCTTAGTTTCCCATATCAGGGAAGTGTTTCAGCTGCTTTGCTATCCTTTAAACCAGCAAACACCATATTCAGTGCAGGTTGCTGGATACCACTATTTCAGTTGGAAGTCCCTAAGACACCCCTGAGACCAATATAAAGTACTGTAAAGAGAGAACGGACTGAAGGGGTTAAAAAGCAGACTTGGACAAAGGAATTTTATTTACTTGATGTAAAGACTAAACACGTTCATCACAGACTGAAGGCTGAAGAAGAAATGAAAAGAAGAGATTTGATTCTGGCCTAAAGTACAGAGAGCTCAGTGGAGAACCTTTAAAAGAGTAAAAAGACACTGTGACATGTCAAGAAGAATAATGGCAAAGAAGTGATTTACTTCTTCCTGTAGTTTAACAAGTGTCAAAATGTCTACAGGGACAAGAGCCAGAACCGGGCAAGGTCTACCTGCATAGGGACCAAGAAGAACTTCAGTGGTCCCACAACTCATGACAACTGATCCAAACCAGATGATGCTGGAAGAAATAAGACAGATGTAAAGTCAATTGAGAGGTGAGCCAGATGAGCAAGGCTCTGAAGAGTATATCTAAGAAGGGTCTGAAATATTGAGAGATGGGTTAAAGAGGGAACTGAAAGACAGAAGAAATTCATTGGCACAAATATCTACAGAGATGCAACAGATGAATGAGAAAGTGACAACTTTGGAAGACAGAACACAAAAACGGGAAGAAATTTTGTTGTTGCTGTTCTTAACTGCCCTTGAGTGGATTTTGACTCATGGTGACCCTATGGATGAGACTTCTCCAAGACTCCCTGTCCTCCACTGCTCTGTTCAGGTCCGGTAAATTCATACCCATGACCTCCCTAATTGAATATCCATCTAGTGTAGGGTCTTCCTCTTTTTCTACATCCCTCCACCTTTCCTAGCATTATTGTCTTTTCCAATAAGTCATGCCTTCATGATGTGGACGAAGTACAACAGCCTCAGTTTGATCATCTTGGGCTAGATATTTCAAAAATTCTGTACTACAAAAGTGATTCTATAGTAGTGCTACTTCCTCCCATACCACTCCATTGTCACAGTAGACAACAGGACCCAAGAATTAAAGCTACTAAATGCCCTTCAGATAGGGTGGTCAGTGGGAAAAGAGCAGGGCTCGTGTGTGCTTCTTGTGTGCCTTCAAGTCTTTTCTGGCTTATGGCGACCCTAAGGTGAACCTGTCATGGTGTTTTCCTGGTAAGTTTGTTCAGAGGAGGTTTGTCATGGTCATCCTCTGAGGCTGAGAGAGTGTGACTTGTCCAAAGTCACCCAGTAGGTTTCATGACTAAGCTGGAAATTGAACCCTAGTCTCCAAAGTCACAGTTCAGCACTCAAACTGGATCTCCAGGCTCCTGTACCCTTAATATTTCTTTAGTAGAAGGAATTTCAGCATGGATGGTTTGATACTTGCTGAAATTCCCTCTTCTGTCCAATTATTAAAGGTATGGAAACTCTGTCCTCTTTCACGGCCCCCCCCCCTTTACCTTTCAAACTATCAACATTTCATCTCAGAACTGAAATATGAGTCTTCAAGGTGAGTCATTTGACTGAAACTGCCCTATAGAACCTACAGTTTGGGTACGAAGGGAGGGATGGGTTTGTGGCACATCAGCTTTGAAAGGTCTGAGAGTTTCAAGAACAGATAAAACGAGGTTCCATCTCCCGGCTCCGTTAAAGAACCGTTTGAAATACTCACCCTGAGGTGTCTGGCTTTAAGAGAAAGTGCAAGTACAAGGAGTTTTGGTATGCTCACCGTTCATTCATTTTACAATCTGTGGCTAACAAGTGTGGTTAAACTATTTTCAGTACTACAGCAGATGTGAAACAGTCACAGCCTACTTGTAAAGGAGGAGAGTATTCATAGAATCATAGGATCTTAGAGTTGTAAGGGACTGAAAAGGCCATGTAGTCCAACTCTCTGCCATGCAAGAATACACAACTAAGGCACTTCTCAAAGATGTCAATCCAACCTCTGTTTAAAGACCATCAAAAAAGGAGGGTCCACTGCCCTTTGAGGTAGTCTAATCCATTATTGAACAGCTCTCACTGTCAAGACGTTCTTCCTAATGTTTAGGTGGAATATCTTTTCTTGTACGGCGCTCCCTCCACATTTGCTGGGTTAGGGGTGAAGGACCCCTGTGAATGTGGAAAAAACACAAATAAAAGAACACTATTCTTTTTACCCGAGAGAACACCTCTGTACGAATCTCCAGGTCCTCCAGTCCTGGTCAACATCTGCCAAAAGCTGAACACAGAATCATGTTGGAGAACCTACAAATGCCTTGAGAATTGTTTTCTCTAGGAAAGGCTATTTTCTCCAGCAAAACTTTATGGTCAGCCTCTGGCAGAATTGCACTGGAGGACCTAGAGATTCCTAGAGGGAACATATTAATCAAACCTGCAAATGATCCAATCCTCAAAAGTCAAAGCTGCAAATATGGAGGGCCAACTGTACATGAATCCATTGGTTTGTGTTTCTAATCTCTGGAACAGCAGAAAACAAGCCCACTCCAAACACACGACAGTTATTTTAAGATAGTGATCATGTCACTTCCCAGTCTCTTCTTCTCTAAAAATGCCCAGCACTCTTTTGCAGTTAGGTTTCCACGCCTTTTAACATCTTGATCAAGATTTCTCTGAACATGTTCTAGCTTGCCAATATCTTCCTTCAAATGTAGTGCCCAGAACTGGAGACAGTATTCAAGCAGCTTGACCAGGCACCCTCCTTTTCCAGGAGATGTCCTACATTTCAACCTTCTGTCCAGGAGGAATTCCATAATGTTCTTCATTCTGAGAATGACTAAGAAGCATGCATTTATATGTATAAGTATTTTGAGTATTTGGAGCTTTTATCTGGTCATCTCCTACATTTTTCTTGAATGCCTTCCATACTGTTGCCAGCTCCAGTTGAGCAGACAGGGTCCTTTCCAGGACTTTCACTCTCTGGGAGTCCCATTCTACCTGCTGAGAGGTGCAACAATACACTCCACACTGGAAGGCAGACACCTTCCTCTGAGGTATCACCCAGTGCATCCCGCACCCCCTAGAAATGCCCCCAACCTTCCATAAACTGCAAATTCCTGGACTTCATTTGGTGTTACCATGATAGAGAAATCAAAGTGCTATAATTGTGCAGCATAGAAGGGCCCAGATGACAATCAAACTAGACTTGTATTTTACCAGTACTGTACCTGGCAAACAGGTTCTTCTTGGGGGAGGTGGGCATAAAGTTAAAACATGGCTTTTTACTAATCTTATCTTTTCAAGAGTGCACTCATGCCTTCACACTTGTGGCTTTGCCTTTTGCAGATTTGATTATTCATGGATTTTATTAATATGTTCTTTCTAGGAATATCTAGGTCCTCCAGTGCAACTCTGTGGTCAGCCTTAACCAAAATTCGCACTGAAGGACCTAGAGGGAACACTGCACTCGGCCTTTGTAGCTCCTCCAGTGCAATTCTATGGTCAATGTCTGGCAGATGTTGACCACAGAGTTGCACTGGAGGAGCTAGAGATTCCTAGAGAGGTGGTCTCTCAGGTAAAAACATACTGTTTTTGTTATATGTGGTTTTTCCACATTCATGGGGGTCCTGTGTCCCTAACCCCAGTGAATATAGAGGAATGCAGATTTGCATTACTAAGCATAATAGACAGTGAACCGGAAGAGCTTTGGTCTGAAACCAAGGACATAATAAAAGA
Source organism: Urosaurus nigricauda (assembly GCA_034509955.1). Taxonomy (NCBI): domain Eukaryota; kingdom Metazoa; phylum Chordata; class Lepidosauria; order Squamata; family Phrynosomatidae; genus Urosaurus; species Urosaurus nigricauda. The sequence goes on along the minus strand of JAOEGL010000005.1, from coordinate 7,789,459 downwards.
GGAATACAGACAGACACTTCCAACAAAGAAAAAGAAATAGAAGAAACCAGGAATGTCAGATAAAATGCTACAAGCAATAAAGGAAAGAAGAGAAACAAAACAAAGAGACAACAATAAAGAAGAACCATGAATGCAACAGTACAGTGGCTTCATTTCATGCTGAAAACCTGATTTAAAAAAGAAACAACTGCAGGTGGCACAATGCTTGAAAAGAGCCATTCTGTTACCTCTTCCATAAGAAGAAGGTGTCTTCTAAGGTCTCTTTCACACTGCACAATTATAACGCTTTAATACCAGCTTATCTGTCTCCAGCTACATCTGCCAGGATCCTGGGATTTTTAGTTTGCACGGGTATTTGTAAGTCTGTCCTACAGAGCCCTGGTGCACTCCTCTGAACCACAACACCAGACAACAATAGCAGAGACTCCTAAATATCTCACAAAATGAGAAATCCTTGGATTCCATGGGTTGCAGTTGTGGCTCTTAAAACAGCATGAAAGAGCCTTTGGACAATGACTGAGATTCATGCGCACATCGCCTGCAAATATGGAATTGATAACCTTTATTTCATAAGCTTTCTTGTTTTACTGATTTTTAGATTGTAAGCCTGAGGGCAGGGAACCGTCTGATTATAAGATTGCATGTACAGCACTGTGTAAATTTACAGCGCTATATAAATAAAGGTTAATAATAATAATACTGATGTGGAAATGCAGTTGAGTCATTTTTCACACTTTATGCCCTCAGCTTTGTATGGATCGCTATCGGGTAGCAGTCTTTCCTTCCTCGATGCCCCAAATATCACCAAATGGCAACCGCAAGGTTCTGCTACTTACCTTTTCCAGCCCCTAATGCAGACTGGAATGCTCCCCAGATCAAGATTAATCCAAATCCAGCACAGAAGCTGCTCATATCTTCTAGTATTTTTAAATTTAAAGAAGTAAAAGTCTCTTTTCAGGGTTCTCTTCACTGACTGCTTGAGAGGCAACTGATCTTTCTACTGCAGGACCACAGGAAGAAGCCTAGATAATAATGGTTTATTGTCTTGAGTTTGATCAGAATCTCTTTTCAACTCCCCTCCCTCCACCCTGGTGTAGTTGAAACTCTTCTCTTCAGGTGTGAGGACTACTCATCCAGGAAGTTAGATATTCTTTAAAAACACACACATACAAAAAGTACCATATAGATTAGCCACACTTTAAAGGAAGTGGTTTTCCCCATGCGGTTAGCATCCTGTGAGTGGCTTTGGCCTACCAACTGGACACAATTCAAGCAACTATCCACTCCTGGCAAGCAAAGTCTACCTGCCCTTGGTGACCCTGTGGCTGAGACATCTCCAAGAATCCCTATCCTCCACTCTCCTGCCCAGATCCTGCAGGCCCTTGCCCACAACCCCCCTGATTCTTTATCCACAGATTCAACCATCCATGGCTTGAAAATATTCAAAAATTCCATATAAATTCCAAAAAGTAAACCTTGATGTTGCTATTTTATATAAGAGACACTATTTCACTATGCCATTGTATTTAATGGGACCAGCATCCATGGATTTTGGTATCCACAGGGGTCCTGGGAAGGATCTACTGTAAAAGAAAATAATAATAATAATAATAATAATAATAATGATGTTTTATTTATAGCCCACTCCTCTGTATCCAATCGGAGCGGGTTACATCAATTAAAAAATACAAGATAAAATATACATGACTCATACCCAACCACCCACCCCTTAAAATTGAATTAAACTAACATCAATTAAAACGACATAGTAAAAATTACAATTTAAAACAGCAACCCATTGCATAGACATCAGGGTCAAGATGTTAAAGTGTTAATGGGAGAGCTTAACCCAAAAAGAGCCAGGAGGTTAAGGACTTTCTGGGAAGGCCTGCTGGAAGAGATGCGTCTTTAAGGCTTTTTAAAAGCAATCATAAGATGTAATAAGATGCTTCTCGTCCGGCAGGCCATTCCATAGCCAGGGAGCAACAGCTGAAAAGGCCCTCTGGGAGGTCTGCATCAACCTAGTCTTCATAGGCTGCAAAAGGTTCCTCCCAGAAGACCGGAGTGTGCGGAGGGGTTCGTATGGGAGGAGGCGGTCCCTCAGATAAGCTGGACCCAAGCCATGTAGGGCTTTAAAGGTTAAAACCAACACCTTGTACTGTGCTCGGAAACTAATCGGCAGCCAGCGGAGAGATTTGAGCACAGGTGTTATGTGCTCTCTCCTCGATGTTCCCGTGACAAGCTTGGCTGCCATGTTCTGAACTAATTGAAGTTTCCAAGTTAGGCACAAGGGTAGCCCCATGTAGAGCGCATTACAGAAGTCCAATCGTGAGGTTACCAAAGTGTGTACCACTGACTCCAGGTCCTTCAGCTCCAAGAAAGGGCGCAGCTGGCGTATCAGCCGAAGCTGATAACAGGCATTCCTGACAGCCGCATTCACCTGACTAGTCATGTGAAGCGACGAGTCAAGGAGCACCCCCAGACTGTGAACAGGGTCCTTCGAGGAGAGTGTGACCCCATCTAGGACCGGGAGGTGTATTCCCAATCCTGGCTTCGGTCCTGTGACAGTTAGTACCTCCGTTTTGTCCGGATTGAGCTTCAACCTGTTTTCCCTCATCCAATCCATTACTGCTGCAAGACAGTCATTGAGAGGAGAGACGCCATCTGAAGTCTGAGCCGATGATCTTGTCATGGAGAGGTAGATCTGAGTGTCATCAGCGTACTGAAGACACTGAGCTCCATGAAGACTGAAAGGCATGTTGGGAAGGGCATAGGATAGGGACGCAAGGCTATGGAGGCCAGCATGTGGAAGACAGAGGCTGGGACAGAAGCAGTACTGTGGCGATCTGGAAGCCCATATATTTGTATTTTAATGCAACTGGCACATTACGAGTCTGGGGTGATAAAGTCCTTTGCCTCTGCTATTGTAAACCAAGTGGAAGTCAACTGATCTACTGAAGAGTATCCATGGATCTATCCTGGAACTGTCTTCTGCCCAATGTTCTGTCAAAACTTTTTGTCACTTGCCAAAGGAATACATGAGTAGTTGTAGTAATAATTGGACCACATTTTCTGACTCATCCAGGAAAAGGTTTTCGCTGGCATATGTATGTTTCCTAAACATCTGACAGTAGAAGTTGCAATGTTACTCATTCTGATCTGAAGTATTACAATTAGAAGTTTCCTTCTCCAAAATGTTTACTCATACAGAATGTAAGAGCCAGCACGGTATAGTGGCTGCGGCACTGGATTACGATTTGGATTGCTGTTGATGCCAGGCACTAAACGAAAGCATGGTAATTCACAAAAGCTTTGGGGGATTAAATAGGTTTTACAAAAACTCTTGCATATACATGGTTTTAATTTGTTTTAAACTGTTATAACTCTTTTAATCTCTTTGTTAAAAAAACTTTCAAATTGTTTAACATCTTTTTCACCTTTTAAAACCATTTCCCTTATTCATGCTGTTTTAAGTATGTTCAACAATAGCTCCTCTTCATCTTGGAGAGAAGTGACCAGTGGGTTGCCACAAGGTTCTGTCTTGGGCCCAGTGCTATTCAACATCTTTATCAATGGCTTGGATGAAAGAATAGAGGGCACACTTATTGAATTTGCAGATGAAACCAAATTAAGAGGAGTAGCTAATACCTTAGAGGACAGGATCAAAATTCAAAATGACCTTAACAGATTAGAAAACTGGGCCAAGACTAAGAAAATGCATTTTAACTTGCAGAAATGTAAAGTACTACTTAGGCAGGGGGGAAAATGAATGGCACAGATATAGGAATGGTGACTACTGGCTTGACAACAGTACATGTGCAAAGGATCTAGGAGTCTCAGCAGATCACAAGCTGAACATGAGTCAACGGTGTGATGCAGCAGCTTAAAAAGCCCATGTAATGCTAGGCTGCATCAATAGAATATAGTGTCTAGATGGAGAGAAATAATAACTCTATTATCCTTTGGTTAGACCTTGTCTAGGATACCGTGTTCAGTTCTGCGCATCAGAATTCAAGAGGGATATTGACAAGCTGGAGCATGTTCAGAAGAGGGCAACCAAAATGGTGAAAGGTCTGGAAACCATGAAGCCCTGAGAGACCAGTGAGCTGGTAATGTTTAGCCTGGAGAAGAAAAGGTTAAAAGGGGATATGATAGCATGCTTAAATAGTTGAAGGGATGCCATACTGAAGATGGAGCAAGTTTGTTTTCTGCTGCCCTGGAGACCAGGACATGAAGCAATGGATTCAAGCTACAGGAAAAGAGATTCCATCTAAATATTAGGAAGAATTTTACTATTAGGAAGAACTTCTCCATGAAGAGCTGTTTGACAGTAGAATATAATGCCTTGGAGTGTAGTAGTCTCCTTCTTTGGAGGTTTACAAAGAGGCTGGATGACCATCTGTCAGGAGTGCTTCGATTGTGCATTTCTGCATGGCAGAAGCAGATTGAATTGTATGGCCCTTGCAGTCTTTCCCAGATCTATGATTCCATGATTCTAAATGTGCCAGATTTTATTTTTTGCCATCTTAAGATCAGCATTCAGCACCCATCAAGGTTTTCAGTCCTGGTCTTAGACTGCTCACATCTTTTGTTGCTAGTCTAACCTGTTTGGACTCTGCTGACAGATTGCTTGCTCATCTTTCACTGGAGCCTTTTTGAGTCTTCCGTCCTTCCAAAGTTAAATGATGTGTCATTGTGGCTTGTGGCGTGTCAGTGTGTGCACACACTCATTTCAAAAAACCTGAAAAACCTGTTTAACCAGCGATGAAGGGGGTTCTCTGAACAATCACTTACATAGAACTCTTTCATACAAGGCTAAATTGGAAGTATAATTTAAGGTCAATTCGAATGCAATCATGGGTTTTTATGTTATTGCAAATTAACTCTTCACATGCAAATTCGGGCAGGAGGGAAGCCAATTCGAATGCAATCATGGGTTTTACCTTATTGCGAATTAAAGCTTCGCATGCAAATTCGGGCAGGAGGGGGTTAATTTCGGGTAATGGGAAGTAATTCCGAACGGAGCAGGGGTTCATGTAAATTCGCTAAACAAGCGAATTTACATAAATCCGCATTGGCTCCATTCGGAGTTGGGAGAAATTCCTCCCCGTTTGAAAGAGTCCATAGTCCTTTGATGCTCTTGTCTATTACCCACTTTGACTTACCAGTTATGTCTACACCAGCTATTTGCATCCATTTCTCTCCGCTGTGTTCGTGATGTAAGGCCAAAGGCCTGATTTGGCTGTGGATTGTCTTCATGTACGAAGGAGCACTTCCACAGCAAATTACAGTGATTAAAAAAACCCTCACCTTTTATCCAGATCTTCCCAGAAAATCCAGAGCAAGGCATGATGGCTGTTTATACAGCATCCCGCTATGCCACCTGGCACCGCTGCCATGAGTCAATCCTCTGAAGTCACAATGAGGCATCCAGCCATGTGATCCATACTAGGCACCTTCCTTTCAACCTCAGAGGGAGTGACTCGCGATGGCAGCAGTGGCACCAGGTGGCACAGTGGGACAAGTGTATGGACAAGTGCTTGGGATTGCTCCAGTATGTGCAGGTAACAAGAAATTTGGATCAGCTTCTGGGCCAGAATACTCTGAGAGGAGAGAAATGGATGCAAATATTCTGGGCAGCGTAGACCCAGCCACCATCTCCTAGGGCTCTTTCACAATACAATTATAGCATTATGGTTACATTTTAACTGCTATGGCTACATCCTATGGGACCCTGGAGTTTGTACTCTGAGCAGGGACAAGAGCTTTTCATATTGTCCAACTGTCCTGATTTGGCAGGAACAATCCCAATTAACCCTTGGTCATCTTCTGCACCATTTCCCATCTGTAAAAGTGACACAGTGCTAAAAGTGCTTATTATCCCTAATAGCAATAGCAAGTACATTTCTATACCACTTACTGAACTAAGTGGCTTACAATGTGTAAGCTAATTGTTCCCAACAAGCTGGGTACTCATTGTGGTGACCTATGGAAGGATGCCAAGCTGAGTCGACCCCAGAGCTCCTGGCTGGAATTGAACTCACAACCTTGTGGTTTGCAGTACAGGCATTTAACCACTGTGCCACCGGCACGTCATATATTTGTGGGGTCGCCATAGGTCAACAGATGACTTGAAGGTGCACACAGGTGGCACCTGCACTGTGGAAATACAGCAGCTTGACACTGTTTTAACTGTCATGGCTCAATACTTGGGGACTGTGGTTTTGTGAGACATTTAGTTTTCTGTCAGAAAGCTCCTGTGCCACAATAAACTACAACTCCCAGAATCCCACAGAACTGAGCCACGGCAATTAAAGTGGTGTCAAACTGGTCTATTTCTGTATACACATCATCCCATCCCATTACTCTGCCTAATGGAAGGGCCAGCCTTGGTTTTGAGTAAGAACCTGGCTGAACCAATGTGCTTTCTAACAAAATGAAATGCAGAAAATAAGATTTTCATTTTCAGCAAGATCACTAATACTTCCCCTTCCTCTTTGTATAAAACATTTTGCTAGTATCTGTTTTGTGTGTAATCTGATTTTGTGGTAGAGAAATGGAACGATGCCATGCTGCTAACACCGACTGCAAGCTGGGGAACTGAAATATGCCATCAAACGTCTATCAGACAAATGATGAACGCTTGGGCCCATGCAGATAAAAGTTATTTGTCACACCATGGAACAAATGATGCTAGAGATGATAGTGTCAAAGTGTGTCCTTGCTGGGCTTGGAACACATGCAACCCAAAACATTGTTCTGTCTGAGACAAAGGACAAGATGGTGTTTCCTTTGTTTCATTTACTCAGGAGGACAAAATTAATGAAATAGAAAAATAGCAAATATGTATTATAGTTAGATAGCCTAGAGATAGAAAAGGATGAACTAGGAAATAGGACTGTTTAGGTAATAGATAACAGGTCAAAGAGATGTCTCCATGGCATTTGGGGCCTGTTTAGTGCCCCTAAGTGGTGCCAAAGTGTCTGCATTTACCTAAAATAAGGAATGCCAGAATGCCATGCTGGGACAGTGAGTGAAAACAGTCCTGATAAGAGAATTGGATGATGGTACCCATGAGGGGTTTGAAAATGTATACATTTCGCATCCAATGACTGAAAAGGGGTGTATATATTTATCCTATGTGTATCCAATCAGTGTATGGTTTGCAAATTCTTTGTCTGAATTCCTATTAAAAAGTATATCAACTTTTTTGCGAGACATTTGGAAAATATTCCTCTGAAGCCAGCCAGCTAATAAACTGCTGAACTTGCATACACTTTTGGTCCTTGGGGATTCTCTTTCCTGAAGTATCTGCAATAATACAAAAGCCAATTTAACTGGACTGACAGTTGAATCTTCCATCAAGACTGTTGAAGAGACATCGGGATATCTTCAAGTGCACTGGATATTGCTCATGGCACACTCGCACACCTTCCTCCCTTTTTACAATTCAGTGCTGCTCCACAGCATTTTCAGGCAGTGGTTGACCCCAGCTTGGAATAAGAACCAAGGTAGAAAAAAATATACTGATCTTTTCCAGCATGTGGATCATGGTTTAGTTTTCCACATTTGTTGGCAGTTTTTAGTTAGAACTAAAGTTGATTCTGTCTCTGTTGATTGTAGCAGTTCTGTTGGCATGCCTTCTCTCCCTGGCGATTTATTCTTCCCAATTGTTTCGAGTGCAACTTTCACTTCACTTTCCAGAATTTGGGGTTCATCTTCGCACAATTCCTCTTCCCATGTGTCAATCATACTTTCATCTCTTTTACATTTTATGTTTTCAATGTGGTTCTTAGTGCCTCTTTCTTTCCTGAATCCTAATTGGACAGGAATTATATAGTCAGCCTTTTGTATCCATGGATTCTTTTATCCATGGATTCAACCAACCACAGCTTGAAAATGTTTTAAAAAATATATCAGTTCTAATAAGCAAAACCCTGATTTTGCCATTTTATGTAAGGGACACCTCTTTCCTATGCCATTGTAATTAATGGGACTTGAACATCTACAGGTCTTGGAACCTAACCTCAGCAGATAACAAGGCCCATTGTATTTGGAACTCCCCAAAGCCCATTCCATTCTGGACATGTTCTTAAATTTAATGCCACCATAACTGGACACTGATGTAATTGCCTCTCGGTATCCACAGATTATTTATCCATGGATTCAAGCATCCATGGCTTGAAAAACATTTAAAATTACCTAAGTTCTAAAAAGCAAACCTTGATTTTGCCATTTTATATAGAAACACCATTTTAACACACCATTGTCACTAATGGGACTTGAACGTCCATGGATTTTGGTATCCAAAAGGGTCCTGAAAACAAACCCCAGTGGATACCAAGGGCCCACTGTGCTAATTTCTCTAGTTGACATTTCCATGATCAAGCTGTAAGAAGAGCATTGTGAGGGCATCCACTCCAATCTAGAACCCTCTGCTTCCATTCTTTCCTTATTTCAGCTGGTATTCCTAAAAAGTATGTCCATACAGGCTTTTGTTCATATGTGATTGGCAGTGTGCCCAGTCTGGAGGTATGTCAGTCAATTGTGCCACCCTCTGGCCTGGTTGAGGCACTGTTTTCTGTGCCAGTGTTGGGCAGTTGTCAGCGTTGTGCAGTATTTGTACTTCACCTTGGAAGGAGGCAAGGTGATATCTGAACACCTGGATATCTTTCAAGGCTGTTGTTATTGTTGCTTACCCTCATGTGGAAGGGAGCTCCACAGGTTGGGAGCAGCCACTGAGAAAGCTCTCTCATGTCCTCACCGAGCAAGCCTGTGATGGTGGCAGGACCAAGAGAAAGCCTTCGCCTGAAGACCTTAAACCTCTGGCAGTTTAGTACTGGGAGATATGGTCTTTCAGATAACCTGGACCCAGATCGTACAGGGCTTTATAGCTCATGACCAACACCTTGAATTGTGTTCGGAAATGAACCAGTAGCCAGTGAAGCTGTTTTAACAAGAGAATTACATGCTCCCTATAACTAGCCGCAGTCAGCATTCTGAATGAAGCATTTTGAATGTGCCAAAGTTTCCAAACAATTTCCAAAGGCAGCCCCACATAGAATCCATTACAGTAGTCTAAACAGGATTAATCAAGGAATGTGTCACTGTAGCCAGATCTGATGTCTCCAGAAATGGGTGCAGCTGGTGCATGTTTTAGGTGTGCAAATGCACTCCTGGCCACTGTCAAAACCTAGACAGCCAGACTCCTGGAGCTGAATCCAGGAGAATACCTAAGTTGCAAACCTGAGATTTTAGAGAGTGTATAACCCCACCCAATACACCCAGAGTCCCTATTCCCTGATCTGCCTGTTCATTGAGCAGGAACACCTCTGTCTTGTCTGGATTAAATTTCAATTGTTTGCTCTCATCAGAGCCATTACTGACAGCAGGTATTGATTCTTTACCAAGACAGTTTCCTTGGAATCAAATAGAAAGAAGAAATAGCCAAGTTGGGTGTCATCAGCATGTTGGTAACACCAGACCTCTAGAGTTGCTCTCTCAGAGGTTTCATGTATATGTTAAACAACATGGGAAACAGAAAAGATCCCCGTGGGACCTCATAGGCCAACAGCCAGGGCATCGAACAGGAGTCCTTTACTACCACCTTCTGAACATTCATAAAACCTGTTCTAAGGATGCACATTTTATTTTCCATTTTATTTTTTAGCTCTATATGTATACTTGCAGATATCAGAGTGATTTTTGGGGCCAACATGCCCTTTGTTTGTCTTTGCTTTTTTTCTAATTGTAAGGAGGACCCCTCTATGTTTCCATTCAGCTCTTGAACCTTTCATTTTTAATAAATCGCCCACAGCTGATGCCATACTTTTCTATATTTTAACCCTAATCTATGTAGTAAGGGAAATAGAAGTACAATTTTAGAGAAGAGACAAAGAAAATCTCAGCCACTTAGCAAGGCAGGAGGATTATATAAGTGTGAGATAGAGGAGGCAACAGATGAAATGGATAAGAACTTTGGACTGCTGCCTTGATCAGATGAAACAAGGAAATACTCCACTGTTTTTGGATTGCTCCTTCAAGTTATCCTGAGAATAAGGAAGCAATATATTAGTTACAACCATTAAGTTACGTAGGGAAGGAATACAACCAAATATATATATAAAAAATATATCTGCACAAAGTAGTAAAGCAAACAGGAATAGAGATTATCACCACTAACTTTTTACATGGCATACTAGCTGCTATTTATCTCTTACATTTGCAATATAACACTTTACTTCTGAGTAGTCCTTGTTCTAAAATGTTTTATTTTGTAAAGTTAACACGTAACTTTAAAAAAATGAAGACAATGAATACCCAACATGCATAACCAAAAAAGAAAAAAAGAATCCTAGCAGCAAATTCAAAGATGAATAGTTAAAAGAGAGCGCGAGATTATCCGTACAATGTGCATCTATAAATAAATGATAATCATTAGCACATTATATACCTTATTTCACTCAGTAAAAAGAGGTTACAAAGCAGACACAAAAATCAGTTTAAGTGCTTTCCTATCTAATTTTGCATGGTTACAATTGACTAATCTTTAAAAAATGCTTTGGAAGTTGGAAAATTTAGAATACTCTTAAGAACATTTACAAATTGGCAAAACCCAATGTGCTTGCTCGTATAGATTTTCTTGGTTGAATCAGTTTCAATCTACAATAATGATAAAGGTGAATATCTGAATTTAAGCAGTTCATGAAGACTGATGATCCTTTCACACTCCATAGTTATAGCACCATGATTCCACTATAACTGCCTTGGCTCCATCCTATGGAATCCTGTGAGGCACTACAGCTCTCCAGCTGAGAATTCTAAATATGCCTTTCTAAACGGCAAATCCCAGGACCCCATAGACACAAGGCAGGTAAAAGTGGAATGGTAGTGCTATAACTGTGGAGTGTAAAAACATCCTGAGGTTTAGAAATTAAGTGAAAATTCATTTTTAAAAACTAATTTGGTAGGTATGTTTTACCAACTATGAAAGACAACCCCAAATAGTAACACACACTGGCTTGTATGCAGCCTGAAGTCATGGGCATTTATTCATTTACCTAGCAGTAAATCTACTTGAACTCCAAGCAGACATGCACAGGACTGATCTGGCTCAACTGAATCAATTTTAAAAAACCATCAATGATAAGTTTAGTCCCTCTGATTTCCATGAGAACCAGCTACAGTACAACTGACTTAATCTGGATTCAGCTATTTATTAGTAATACCACTTCTTAACCCCTCACCTTTAATAATCTGGATGGTCTGAATAACATAGAATCATAGAATCACAGAGTTGGAAGAGACAATGGCCTTCTAGTCCAACCCCTGCCATGCAGGAACTCCCAATCAAAGCATCCCCGACAGATGGCCATCCAGCCTCTGCTTAAACATGTCAACATCTAAAACTACAAGTATGTTCTGAAGTTCTAACATGATGCTCCACTCTCTCCCTCACATACACACGCGCACAAACACACTAAAGTTTAGCATTAAGAAAGCCTTAAAATATTTCTACCTCACAAAGAAGAGGTTTTTTGTTTACTGGAGTGAATAAAATAATGGTGATAACTTTTAGGAGTCAGCTCTTTGCCAGTTAAATGCATCTGTACAGCTCAATTTTATTCATCTTATTTGGAAGCAAGTTCCAAAAAACTCAACACAACTTGCTTTCAAGTGTACACAGAGAAATTTTGCCTTAGTCTATTATACAGCCAAATTATAATGTGACCACTCAGAGTAAGCTGTAAAACATTAATGATCTATAAAATACTACCTTGGCTGAGCAGCCACTACTTATTTCTGTGCTAATCTTACATGCAAATGACAAGAAAATAATTAAGTACATGAAGTCACACTATCTACTCTAAACTCAAAAAGAAATTTGACTTTCAATGACAATTTGATTTTGTACAGTTCAAATGGTAATTATTTAAAAGTATAAAATGATTCGCTTCTTATCATGATTCACCCATGTTCAGTGGTAAAACTTTCCAGCTTCCTCTCCTCCAAGCAGCACACTTGCACATTCTTTTGTTGTTGTTGTTGTTGTTGTGTACCTTCATGTCATTTCTGAATTGCAGCTACCCTATCATGGGGTTTTCTTGACATGATTTGTTCAGAGGAGGTTTGCCATTGCCTTCCCCCGAAGCTGACAGCCTGTCTTTTCATATTTATGGCGTGATGTGCCAAATAATAAACTGTTACTTTGGTGCTGTGATGTGTAGCTTTCAGATGCACAGTGAGACACATGAAACCACTACTCTGCACATAAACTGGAAGTGTGAAAAATGATGTGCATCCACATGCCCTCTGCTAGCATGTTTTTCTGTGTGAGTCTGCCTTACCAACAGAAGCAACAGAGCAGTACAAGAAAAAAAATAGGAAGTACACATGTATTGATGGCACTGCATTACATTATGGTCTCTTATTTTAACTAACACACAAGAGTTAGTAGATAAGCAAAAATAAATATAAAAACAAACAACAGGAACTAGGGAACTACTCACTTGCTTCATCAATTCTTCTCAAGTGAGACAGACTGCTGACTGTTATATTTTAAATAAAGATAAAGTCCTTTTAAAAAAAAAAAATCCAAAGCACAGGTACTTTTAGATGATACCATTTTTCAATAGAAATTAGGCCACAATTGTAAAACTAATTTATTATCATGAGCTTTCTTCATAGTAAGTAAAAGGTGCTAAACAAATTTTGCCTTAGAAGTGATTATTAAGGCCGTAATCTTTTGTCTAAGTATGCTCAGCCAAAAAACAAACAAACAAAAAAAAAACAACAACCACAAAACCTTATATTTGTTTCAGGCTAAAGGTGAAAAAGAGGAATATTTAGTTTGCAACATTAAGAGTAGTTTGTAAGGAATGCAGTGATATAAAGACAAAAAGAAAAGGGAAAGGCAGACTGAAAGAGACGGGAAGATGAAGATGCCAGTTCTACAGTAACTAGACACAGCTGAACTAATGTCAACAAGATTTAGTCAAAACTTCAACAAGTCTATTATAAGTATCACTGAATCTGGATTCAACTTGTAGAACAGATGTTACCCATATATTTCCATTACCAATATGACAATTAAAGCATACCAAAAATTATTGGCTGGCATCCTATTGAGCAGTCACAAATGCATGAGGCACTTACACATTTGTAACTATACAATATTCATGTTTACCACAGCGGTACTACTACTACATTAAAAATTTGCCCCCACAAAATCTACCATAACAGTCAGCAGCAGCACCAAGCAACAGGTCTGCACTACTTGCAGCAGAATGTGTCCAGCCCTGTCCTCTTAATCTATGGCATGAAAATCATAAATAAGACCCGTCACAACTCTTCAGATCTGTGGATCACCAGTGGAAGTGTCATCCTGCTATATACCAATCGTCAGCAGAACAGAAGTCTGTTGCTCCATGCTGGCTTTTAAGGTAGATTTAAGGAAGTGGGTTATAAGATGACACATAATTATGTACGTCTATGTTGTAAGATCTTGGCTTTGTTTTTTAAGAAGACAATTAGGCTTTGGGTGCTGGACTGCATTCACCAACACTTTCTAATAAAACTCTATGAGTCTTTTGAACCTGGAAGGCTTGCCATTTCCTTAAAGGGTTCCTTCTTTATTCTGCTGCACCTCTAATTTTAGTACAAAGAGAGATGGTACAGCTTCCCATACCCTCTGCTCCCTGCACCATTTGTTTGGGCACTTTAAAAAACAGGGCAGAAGTGTAAAGCTATGTTGCTGCTTTTGAAATTACATTAGGAAAAAATAAAGTATCAAGAGCGTAGTCTAGGCAAATATCCAAAGTTTAGTATTTAAAATAAAAATAGGAAAGACAAGAATATTCTGCACGGCTGTTTGTGGATACATTAAGAATATTTCAATCAGGAATGGCAACTTCCCAGGAATATGACATTGCCTGGAAAGAATGTCAAGGAAAAATAAAACAAAATGTATATAAAACCAAAAGGAACCAGCAACTCTGCTTCTCTTTAGGAAATCATACTACAAAGGCCCAAACTGAACAAACTTCAAAAACATTCCATATTCACATGGATAAAAAGTCCAGTTACTTGAGCCAGCTTTCAAGTTGAACCTAGGCAGAAATAGAAACAAATTGTTAGACAAGACCAAAAGCGCTCCATAGAACACAGAATAAACATTATTTGTAAAAACAATACCATTTATAAGCTGCTGACTGTGTACCTTTCCTGTCAAAGACCTGCAATTTTTCTCTGAGCTAATACAGCAGGAATGGTTAATTTTCTGGAACCAGTGAACTCTATAACACCCTTGCTTCCCCCTTCCATGCAGACCACATTGCTACTCCCAAACTTCAGTGGTAACTGCAGTGACTGTAAGCTACAGAATCACCTTCCTATACCCCCCCCCCAAAAAAAAATCCCGTAGACACATTCTCTACAGAATCTCTCGTCCTAATGGAAGGGAAGGGGGAACTGGGATTTTCTTCTGTGCAGCTGCTGAAGTTCAGTGTTATTCTTGTACCTGATGTTGAGTTTAATAACCATCACTGGGTGTGGCAGGGGCACTATAAAGGGTTATGGGAACACACTCTACACCTTTGGACTCTCATGGACCACTGGCTGGGGAATGGGGGCCAACCCCCCCCCCCCCACACACACACACAAGCTGCACTCTCCACCAACCCTTCCTGTTGCTATTTGGAGAAGTATCACAGAGGACTAGATGTATTTCTGTTCCAGATCTTCTTGAAACATTTTATTTATTTCAAGGATTTATATCCCACCTTCTTCTCACAATGGGATTCTAGGTGGGTTAAAATGCTGACAGGAGGTGAAGGTGTCTCTCATTCTATTTTGAGAGTAACTACAGATGAAAATCCGATGTAGGTGCTCTGCTTTCACTGGGCTATGCATCTGCATTCTTGAAACCTCTGCTAGATATGCTAGAAGTTGTGCATCTAGATGCCACTTAAATACGAAAACAAACCAGCAGTTAGAAATATAGAATCAAATTGATGGCGAGATACAGTGAATGATCTGAACTAGAAGTTTGCTATCTAAATAAGTAATCCATTATCCAAACTAAGAATACATTTTATTTAAATTATACTCTGGTCTTCCTTCCAAAATAGGTAAAATTGAGCCAACAAGATTATAAAGTGGTGTCCCTAAATTAGATCAGGAGCTGGCTTTCAGCTACACTGGAAAATAATATCACAGAATTTGAGGTTTCAAGGCTCTGCTAACTCTGGGAGCTGTAGTCCACAATCCTACCTTTTTAAAAACCCTGACCTGTGTACCGTGAAGTAGAATTGAATACCAGAACACAGAATCATACATTTATGCTGAGAATATGGGAGTACCATGAATTTTATGTGTATATATTTACAGCTAAAGCCAGGAATTAAGGTTGTTTAGTGTGACTATGTCCAGTTTGTTCATTTCCATGTACATAGTCATGTTGGAGAAGAGGGCATCAGAGAATTTTTCTACACTGTTCATTTAACACTGGACTGAATAAACTCAGCAATAATGCACCTTGCTGCCATCCTTCCAACCCCAGTGGCTCATAATTTTAGAAGCAATCACCTGCAACACCAGAATTAACAACTGTTTGTTATACACCATTGAATTCTGCAACAGACTGTCATCTTACAGCACAAAAACCACAACATAAAATTGCAAGTGCATTAATATAAAAATAAACCACACTACTGTTATGCAACTATAATACTTCACACCTAAAAGCCAAGGACTGCCCCTCAGTGGTCTTCAGATTTGATCAGCTGATTTGTATAGCCATCAGGCAAGTAGACTTTCCTTAGCTGATCTGCCTTAGGTATGGAGTTCCCGTTCTTCACATGACGAGACAGGAAAGCTCGTACAGCTGGATGATCGGCCTTTTCAAGAGGAATGCTAGCTTCCAGAAACATTTTTACAAAGTCCTGGACAACATTGGGTTTCTCTATTTGGGCTGCACTGTTGCACTGCAGAGAGGCAGTCAGAGTCCTTGGTTTCTTCCTGACAGTTTGCTCTTCAAACTCCCCCTTGCGCTTGGTATGAGTTTTGGATTTCAGATGATCGTTGATTGCAGACTTGCGGACATGATTCAGGACCACATTGCAGAAAGTGCAATACAGCTTTCCCCCATCTTCATACAGTTCGCTGCCAAACTCAGTGACGCGATCCTGAGGAGTCACATACAATGCAGTTTTAGAACGGCTCCGAGAGGGAGGGGGCTTCACATCAAATCGATCCATTGTTGTCTTCAGTAAACTGATTTATTGGAGG
Organism: Urosaurus nigricauda; assembly: GCA_034509955.1. Lineage (NCBI taxonomy): Eukaryota > Metazoa > Chordata > Lepidosauria > Squamata > Phrynosomatidae > Urosaurus > Urosaurus nigricauda. The sequence goes on along the minus strand of JAOEGL010000005.1, from coordinate 7,773,172 downwards.
GGGGAGGAAGATAAGAGAGAGATGTATTACATTTCTGTTGAGGCTGTGCAGTCTCAAAATGTAACAGGAAATGTAAGTTAAATATATGAAGACTTTGTATTAGGCATTTTAAGCATCACTCTAAAAAATATATATTCCATAATGCATATTTTTCAGTTTTACCAGAAAGTACAGATGGGGCGGGGTGTGGGGTGGGGTAAATATTCTTAGGGCTCTGTGTGCACTTCCCAGGTGCTCTGCAGCCCCTCCAGGAAAATGAAAGAAATAAAAAGTGAATGAAATTAAAGAATAAGAATATATTCTTATATATACTCCTAAACACCATTAACTTGTAAGACATAGGGTAGGCCTCTTAGGGGCTCAGTCATTGAAATAAGGGCTCCACGAGTCAAAAAGGTTGGGAACCCCTGTCAGAATGAGCAAGATAGAAAAGTAATGTTTTCAACAATGGTTATTCTGCAGTTTATTGAAACATGAGAAAAAACTATGTATTGGAAGGATGGAATGAAATAACATTATTAATTGTAAGCCTGGATGGAAAGAATATCTAAAGCCAACCAAACAACCATCAAAACATACAGAAGATCCATAAATGCAGCAGATAAAGAAACAACTGTCTTTGAATAGTAAAATATGACCCCCCCCCCAGTGGCCTATTCTGTGTCTTGCATTAGCAGCAAAACAAATCCTATCTGTTATCCATTTGCAAATAGCAAATATGAAAACCATATTTAGAAAGCAAAGAAATTAAGATTTTTCAGGAGCTGAATGCCTACTTTGGCCTTTAGTTCAGTCACCCAGCACTTAACCTACATTCAGTCCATAACTGCCCCCTTCCCCCAGTTTCTCTAGTAGCATCAGCTGGTTAACTGTAAAACCTTCAGCACTGGACACAGCCATCAGAGAGGTCAACTGTGTATAGCGAACCCTTAGTATCTGCTAGGGTTTGGTTCCAGGACCAACACTCTGTGGATACCAAAATCTATGGATGCTCAAGTCCCACTAAATACAATGGCATAGTAAAATGGTGTCCATTATACAAAATAGCAAAATCAAGGTTTGCTTTCTGGAATTTATCTATTTTTGAATAGTTACAAGTTATGGATGCTTGAAGCCATGGGAAAAATCTGTGGATATAGAGGACCAATTGAAGATCCTGAAACAAATTCCCAATTATTACTAGATCCTTGCCTAGTCATTTGTAGGCCAAGATGTACTCAGGTTTCCAGCATATTGCTCCAAGTCTGAATCATAGGCTATGTATTCAGTGTCAGACATCTTTCTTCTCCTACCAACATGATTTTGCTTATGAAATGAATAGATTATTCCAGTGTATAATGCTATGGGTACCGATGCACAAGACTCCTTACCCTTGAAGAAATGGCTGTACTGTGCACCTGACCCCTCAAGGAAAAAAGGAAACATGATGCTAATTTTGCTTTACCCTTGAGGACCATGTTACCCTATATACTGTTCTGGAGGCTATCCCAACTTCCAGAACTGCAAGTGGGCATTAATTGGAATCCCATTGTGGAAGAGAAGTGGGATAGAACTCCTTTAAATAAAATAAATAAATTTATATATAGTATCTATTTGTTAGCATCACTAGTGTAATGGGGCAGGGGTGGTGATATTCACTACTCTGTCACATGAAGTGCAGGGTGCCATTACCATTGACGTTTAAACCTGAGTTAAATGTAACTCCCAATAGATAGAACAATGCTCTAATGAACAAGTACACATTATGACAATGTTTAAAGTGTGACAGAAAGCAGAAGTGACTTGATCTAAGTCATAAGGGAGGCTGCAGACATCCACCTGCTCTTAGTAATCTCTCCAAATACTCCTTCGAGATAACAGAAGGAGCACATAACAAATCATCCCTATCTGTGCCTGTAATGTGGCTACTCTATCACTTAATACAGAGTAGCTATCCCCAAGGCACCTAAATTTGCTTTCATAACTGCACTGACAGCAGAGATTTATTTCACCTCTTTCAATGTATGTTTATGGGCAAAGTGGGAATTTTAATCTGTGTAAAAACTAATTTATTGCTCTGGCGGTATTGATCTGGAGGGTGTGACATTATATAACTCACATTTGCAAAATAATAGACCGGACCAGCAGAGTCAAATGTGTTAAGAGAATGTCCACCAAATAAGTGATATCCTTAGTGACAACACACTTCTCTGGGCATTTATAGGTCCTCCAGAATGATCCTATGATCAACTTCTGACAGATGTTGACTACAGAGTTACACTGATGGACCTGGAGATTCCTACAGGTGTTCTCTAAGGAAAAAAGAATAGTTATTTCTATTTGTAGTTTCCCCACATTAACAGGGGTTGTTCACCCCTAACCCCAATGGAGGGACCACTGTAAATTAAAAAAAAAAATCCGAAAGTCATGGATTCAACATTTCCTTCTTCACATCAAATCTTGTCGTCACTGACCTAAACAATGAAAGGGTGGGTGAAAAGAACAGGTTTTTCCTTGTACTAAATACAACACAGTTCACACAACTTCTGTCTTCTTTACTAAAAAGCTTTTTTTAAAAGGTAGAATCTGGCCCAAATTTTGACTTTGCTGTGTACCAATTAGAAACCCTAGAATACAGCAGTACTCAGTCAACTTCACATAAGAAGCCTTTAATAAAGCTTAATGTTCTGAGTACAACAACAGTGTCCCACAAAAGGGTCCTGAACACCCGTTGCCCACATACCCACCCTTATCAAATCTACCAGTCAGGCATGGCTCCAGGGGAATGATGGGGAGGGGGAAAGACAGAAATGACTTTCTAGTACCTGTTACACTCCATCCAGGACTCCATGGGTATGATGGAAAAAAGCTCAGAAATCCCACAGGAACCACCTTCAGTACCCATTACAGGCAAAACATCTGCATTCTGTAAAAGAATTTGGAGAGGGTAGGTATTTGGGAAGTGGACATTCGAGAGTCTTTTGTAGAATACAGATGTGCCCAGAACAAGTTTGAGGACAGGTTTCTGCAGAATTGGTTTTTGCTCCCATCCTTCCCCTGGAGTCCTGCATAACTGGGGAATTTGAGGTTGGGTATTTAAGCAATATGTTCTGGGCTCTTTTGTGGAGTGCAGTTGATGTGCTGGGAATGGCTTCTAGAAATACAGTTCCTGTGAAATGTTTGTGGTTTTAAGTCTAAAATAGTGTTTACAAGTGTGTTCAAACTCTGAAAGCAGACAGAGTGGAACTTTTGTATTTGGTGAAGAAGACATGCTTTGGAAAGGATGGACATTCTGAGTACACTTGTCCCTCCATATTCGCTAGAGGTAGGAGCACAAGACCCCTGTGAATATGGGAAAATCTCAAATAACAAAAACACCATGTTTTTAACCTGAGAAGATACCTCTCTAGGAATCTCTAGGTCCTCCAGTGCAACTCTGTGGTCAACGTCCAACAGACACTGACCAGAGAACTGAACTGGAGGAGCTACAAATGCCTAGTAGAGTATTCTCTCTAGGAATCTCTAGGTCTTTCAGTGCAACTTTTAGTTAAAGTTGACCACAGAGTTGTACTGGAGGACCTATATAATCCTAGAAAGAACAAATTAATCCAATCTGTGAATAATCAAATCTGCAAATATCAAAGCCACAAATCTGGAGGGATGAGTGTAATGGGTAAATCCCAGAAGGCCATTTTTGAGAGGGAGCGATGGCATCAAATCTTATTTAGGCAGGCCTTTGAATTTTAACTATGGAGTTCCAGTGTGTGGAGTGGTGTGCTCTGTGTGTGTGTGTGTGTGTATATATATATACTGGTATATACACACACAGAGAGAGAATCTGTGTTTTAATGTATTTTATTTTTAGCTTTAGCTATTTTAATCAATTTTTAAATAATAATGACATAATTTAATGCCGCTTAATTCCTTTGGCTCTGCAGACCAAGGTTCGAATCCTGGCTCAGCCATGTAAACCCACTGGGTGATCATTAGCAATTCACGCTTTCTCAGCCACAAATAATGGCAATGGCAACCCCCCTCTGAAGAAATCTGCCAAGAAAATCCCACGATAGGGTCACCATAGGGTTGCCATAAGCCTGTAATGACTTGAAGGTACACAACAACAACAATGTGCCTTCAAACCACCTGTGCCTTTAAGTCATTTCCAACTTACGGAGACCCCTAAAGCGGTTCTGTTGGCAAATTTCTTTCAGGGAGGCTTCGCCACTGCCATCCTCTGAGGCCGAGAGAGCGTGACTTGCCGAGGGTCATCCAGAGAGTTTCCAGTCAGGATTCGAACCCTGGTCTCCAGGGCTGTGGAGTCGATGCTCAAACCACTGCGCCACACTGGTCTGTGAATTAAAACTGTACAATATTTTTGGTAAAGGTTTTTGCATGTTGTTAGGATTCAAAGGCTGCATCCACACTGGAGAAATAGTAACCCGGTTTGGCGCGGCTTTAACTGCCCCGGCTCAAGGCTATGGGATTCTGGGAGTTGGAGTTTGTTGTGGGCCCAGAGCGGAGCAAAGCTCCGCTCTGGGCCCCACAACAAACTCCAACTCCCAGAATCCCATAGCCTTGAGCCGGGGCAGTTAAAGCACTTAGTTTTATATTTTGTGACTTTCAACGCTGTATGCAATTGGCAGGTTATACGCTGTTTTGAGGATGCCTGCATAAAGCGCCACGTAAAATTTATGGCGCTATATAAATAAACTTTAATTACTGTTGTTGTTGTTTTTATAATTAATATACCGCCCTTTCCCCAAAACTGGGACTCAGGGCGGCTTCCATAACATAAAGTAAATAACTAAAGTAAATAAGTAAATAAAATAAATTGATATTTAAAATTCTCCCTTGCCATGATGTCTCCAGCACTCCTTTCCACTTATTATTATTATTATTATTATTAATATTATTATTATTATCCCGACTTTTCCCCAAAACTGGGACTCAGGTCAGCTCCCATAACATAAAGTGAGTAAATAAAGTAAACAAGTAAATAAAATAAAATAGATAATTAAAATTCTCCCTGCGCCAGGATTTTTCCAGCCCTCCTTTCCTATTATTATTCCTATTATTATTATTATTATTATTAATTTATTTTTATTAATATCTCACCCTTTTCCCAAAACTGGGACTCAAGGCAGCTCCCATAACATAAAATAAGTAAATAAAGTAAGCCAATAAATAAAATAGAATAGATAATTAAAGTTCTCCCCTGCGCCAGGATTTCTCCGGCACTCCTTCCCCATTATTATTAATTTATTATTATTATTCCACCCTTTCCCCAAAACTGGGACTCAAGGCAGCTCCCATAACATAAAATAAGTAAATAAAGTAAGCCAATAAATAAAATAGAATAGATAATTAAAGTTCTCCCCTGCGCCAGGATTTCTCCGGCACTCCTTCCCCATTATTATTAATTTATTATTATTATTCCACCCTTTCCCCAAAACTGGGGCTCAGGGCAGCTCCCATAATATAAAATAAGTAAATAAAGTAAAAGTAAATAAAATAGATAATTAAAATCCTCCCCTGCGCCAGGATTTCTCCAGCTCTCCTTTCCCATTATTATTATTATTGGTATTAAATTATTATTATTATTATTAATATTACTACTATCCCACTGTTTTCCAAAAACTAGGAGTCAGGTCAGCTCTTATAATAATAAAATAAGCAAATAAAGTAAACAAGCAAATAAAATAGAATAAATAAATAATTAAAATTTCTCCAGCCCTCGTTATTATTCTAATTATTATTATTATTATTATTATTCCGCAGTTTGCCAAAATAGGGCTCAGGGCGGCTTCCACAACATAAAGCATCAGAAACAAACCATTAAAACAAACAAACAAACAAACAAACGCAATAAACAGCCTCCCCGGGGGGAAAAGGGGCGGGAAGCAGGGCCTCCGCCTCACTTACTACTGCTGCTGCTCCTGACAGGGCCGCGCTCCGTCCCCGCGAAGGCCCCGCCTCGGCCCCGCCGCCCCGCTCCACGTTCGCCGCTGCTGGAGCCCTCCTTCCAGACGAGGGGCGAGGAGCGACTGTCTCTGAGGGGGAGCTCTTTCCTCTCAATCCCAGACCAGAGAGGCGGGGCGTCGCCCTTAGCAACACCGTCGCCAATCAGAGCGTTAGACGCAGCGAATGAGCCAATCAAAACGGAGGAAAAAAATCACGCCGCTCTGGTTGGCTGGTAATAAGTAGAGTGATGGGGATTTCCACCACTCCGGAGGCAGAGAGGACGGAAGTCGACTCTATGAGGGATGGTTTTTTTCCAATCAAGGTATGTAGATCTTAGAGGCGGGGCGTCGCCCTTAGCAACACCGCCGCCAATCAGCGCGTTAGGGACTGCGAGAGAGCCAATGAGAATGGAGGAAAAAAATAAGGCCGCTCTGGTTGGATGGTAATAAGCAGAGTGATGGGGCTTTCCACCACTCATGAAGCAGTAAGGACGAAGTCGACTCGTTGTTGTTTCCTCTATCTGACAAGACTTGAAAAGGCGGGGCGTCGTCCTTGGCCAATCAGAAAGTCAGCAGAGGAGCCAATGAGAATAGAGGACAAGGGAAGGCCGCTCTGGTTGGCTGGTCGTAACGAGAGTGATGGGGCTTCTCACCACTCACGAAGCAAGCAAGGCCGGAAGTCGCTTCGACGTCCCTCCCCAACCCCGCACGCAACGAGGAGGCGGAGATGTTTACTTTGAAGGATAGAAATGCAAACCCGGAGGCGGGGTTTTCAGAGATCGACGTCAGCCCCGACCAACCAAAAAGTAGCCTTGAAACTTCGGGGCGGGGCTCGGGGACCGGTCCCGTCCAATCAGGCTCCGGATACATCCAGAAGCGAAGGAGCCGTGTAGGAGAGCTTGACAGTCCGGGGTCTGATTGACAAGGCTTGGGGCCAATGGGAACGCGTCAAGGCGGGTGGGGGTGCCGGAACTGGGGCGGGCCATCCGGGCCGCTGGCTGTAGTCTCTCGGTAGTACGCGCAGGGCGTCCGGAGCAGCATGGCGGAAGACGAGAGCGACCAGGAGTCGGAGAGGCTCGGCGAGGAGCTCGAGGCCTTGGCCTCCGGACCCAACTTCCCCGCGGGATTCTCCCCTTCCTTGAGCAGCCAGTACTACTGCTACCGCTTCTGCCAGGTGAGTGAGTGAGTGAGAGAGACCCTGCTGGCCCCGCCCCCTCCCTGCCTTGATTGACACCTCCTCCTCCTCCTCCTCCTCTCCGGCGGGGGAGGGGGGAATGGAACGTTCGGAAGGAGGGCGGTTGGGACCGTTATTTGAGGGGGGGCGATGGAACGTTGGGGACTCGCGCGCCGGGAAAGGACCAATCAGCGTCGAGGAAAGCGCTGAGGGGAAGCTAGAGCGGACGCGCTCGAGGAATAAAACGCGTCGACACCGCTTTAACGGCCGGGGGCGCCCTGCGGGGGGGAATTCTGGGAATGGTAGTTTGTTGGGGCACCTTCGGTGCCCCAACAAACTACCATTCCCAGAATTCCCCCCCGCAGGGCGCCCCCGGCCGTTAAAGCGGTGTCAAAGCTCTCAGTGCCCCCACAAACCACACTTCCCAGGATTCCATAGCACTGAGTCATGACAGTTAAAGAAAGTGGTGTCAAAGCTCTTGGTGCCCTCACAAACTGCACTTCCCAGGATTCCATAGCACACAGTTAAACGTGGTGTCAAAGTTTCTTGGTTCCCCCACAAACTACACCTCCCAGGATTCCGTAGCACTGAGTCGCGACAGTTAAAAGTGGTGTCAAAGTTCCTTGGTGCCTTCACTAACGACACCTCCCAGGATTCCATAGCACTGAGTCGTGAAAGTTAAAAGTGGTGTCAAAGTTTCTTGGTTCCCCCACAAACTACACGTCCCAGGATTCCGTAGCACGAAGTCGTGACAGTTAAAAGTGGTGTCAAAGTTTCTTGATGCCTTCACTAACTACACCTCCCAGGATTCCATAGCACTGAGTCGTGACAGTTAAAAGTGGTGTCAAAGTTTCTTGGTTCCCCCACAAACTACACGTCCCAGGATTCCGTAGCACGGAGTCGAGACAGCTAAAAGTGGTGTCAAAGTTTGTAGGTGCCCAAACAAACTACACTTCTCAGGATCCCACAGCATTTCGGCCACGTCAGTTAAAGAAAGCGGTGTCAAAGCTCTTGGTTTCCCCCACAAACTGCGCTTCCCAGGGTTCCACAGCATTGAGTCATGACAGTTAAAGAAAGTGGTGTCAAAGCTCTTACTGCCCCTCCACCAACTACACTTCCCAGGATTCCATAGCATTTAGCCATGACAGTTAAAAGTGGTGTCAAAGTCTCTTACTGCCCCCCACAAACTACGCTTCCCAGGGTTCCATAGTGTTGAGCTGTGGCAAAAAAAGAGAGATCTTGGTGTCCCTCCCCCTCCACAAACTACACTTCCCAGGATTCCACAGCACTGAGTCATGACAGTTAAAGAAAGTGGTGTCAAAGCTCTTAGTGCCTCTGCAGGCTACAGTTCCCGGGATATCATAGCGCTGAGCCATAAGGAAATGCTCTGGTGCTCCCACAAATTACAGTTCCCAGGGTTCCATAGCATGGAGCTGTGGCAGACAAAGTGGTGCCAAAGGTCTTGGTGTCCCCATAAACCAAAATTCCCAGGATCCCATAGCGTTGAGCCATGGCAAAAAGAGATATTCGTGCCCCCACAGACTACATTTCCCAGGATTCCATCACATGGAGCCGTGGCAGTTAAAGTGGTGTCAGAGTCCCTGGCTGAAACTTCAAGGGACCACTCTTGTAGCGCTATCATCCTGCTTTAACTGCAAGGTAATCCTGGGATTTGCAGTTCAAGGAGGGGCATTTATAGTCCTCTGCTGCAGAGAGACTTAGGCCTCACTAAACTACAAACCCCAGGATGCCACAGGAGGCAGCCATAGATGTTAAAGTGGAGCGGTAGCGCTGTGATAGCGTAGAGGGATATTGTGAGACTTCAGGCACTATCACACACACTACACTATTATAGCAACATTATCCCACTTTAACTGTTTATGGCTGGCATCTGTGGTGTCCTGGGATTTGCAGTTTAAGGAGGGGCACTTAGCATTCTCAGCCAGAGGGCTCTTAGACCTCACTAAACTGGGGCTGCATCCACACTGGAGAAATAACCCGGTTTGGCACCGCTTTGACTGCCCTGGCTCAAGACTATGGGATTCTGGGAGCTGGAGTTTGTTGTGGGCCCAGAGCGGAGCATTCTCCATCCTTTTATTTGGTTCAAGTGGCTGAGCCTAACTGTGGCCCATTGATTTCCCATCCGCCTTGAATTCACTTCTTGTCACTAAAGATGCATCTAGTTTCAGCCTGCCATCTTGGAGTGAGTGAGGAAAGGACTCATCTACTCATTGCCTCACATACTAGGGGCCTTTTCACACAACACAAACATAGCACTATGCATTCACTTTAACTGCTTCAGTCCCATCTCACATCATCCTGGGACTTGCAGCTTAAGGAAGAGTGTTTAACACCTCTTTAAATTGCAAGCCCCAAGATTGCACACGAAGCAGCCATGGCAGTTTTAAAAAGTGGAATCATAGTCCTGTATTTGTGTGGTGCGGAAGGACCCCTGGTCTCAATGCAGAAGGTGGGAATGGGCTGTGAGGTCCTTATAGGGCTTGGTTATCTTCTTGGCGAGGATGCTGAGGATTGTTTACAGATGCAGACACAAGGTGGAAGGAGAAGGTACCCTGCTATGGAAATTTAACCTGATGTTTGGCGTGAAAAGCTCTCCTTTACAGGTTGATCCCTGTGAGAAAGAGATTGAGGCTCAGTGTGGTAACTGGCCTACGATAATGAATTACTGTCCATGATCTGAGTACTGCCTTGTTTCCGCTAATAGAGTTGCTATTTGGGAACCAGGCCTGGACAATTCTTTGTGATGGTTGACTTGTTGATGGGTTGAAGGCTGAGTGTCTGTGTGACTGGCCTTAATTTATTAACAAGTTACCATTACTTGGTTCTAAATATTTAGCACTTCCATGCATATTCCTTTCTACTTAATTTCTGTGTAAATTTACAGCACTATATAAATAAAGGTTAATAATAATAACAATAATAATAATAATATGGACTGTCTCTTATGACACTTGAAAGTAGTCCTGTTTGTGTTTGAAAACAAGTTTCATGATAGTCAGTAAAACATTTCCAAGCTGTGTGTTTCAAAAAAGGGAAGCATATCTTTAAAATAATCATCTAGAGCAAAGAATGGAGTGTATATCAGTTGGAAACATGTTGCTTTCCTTGCATTTTGATTTCTAAACGGTGTTTTAATGAGTTACCTAATAAATTTGATATGCTGATATAAGTTGTGGAATTCATTTCTTTGTGTACTCACTTCCCTTGCATAATTATTAGGGAAGGGATAACAATACCAATCTGCCTTACATGCCTGAACAAGGGGCAACAGAGATAATACAGAAAAAGCAGTCTGAAGTTGTTATTAGTTCAAAACACACTGCAGAAATAATCCACTTTGAGACCGCTTTAACTACTCTGGCTCAATGCTAGGGAATCCTGGAACTGTAGTTTCATGAGACATTTAGCCTTCTCTGTCAGAGAGCTCTGGTGCCACAATAAACTACAAAACCCTAGCACTGAGCCAGAGCAGTTAAAGCGGTCTCAGACTGGATTGTTTCTGCAGTGTGTTTTTGACCAACGAAACTTGTAAGTGTTGTGGCTGCATAGTTGACATTTTTGTACTTTGCTTCATCATTGACTGGATTGTAATGTAAAGTCAATATTCAGTGTAAAATTAGTTTTTGTATGTCCAATAAATTATTTAGATGGTAATTCTATGCTCATTTATCTGCAAGTTAGCACCATTAAACTAAATTGGACTGAAGTCTAGGGAGATAAATAGTTTTGCATTGTTTTGTGTACTCTTTCATATTATTTTAATGCAATGACTTTACCTGGACTATTCCTTGCATATGGCTGGTACATGCGAATTGTAATTTATGTTGTCTCCCACCACATTTTAAATTTCTGAAGCCAGATCAGGGAAGAAGAAATTGGAAGGATGGTCAAGTACAGGAGGAATGTGAAAGGAGGATCAGCAACAAAAAGCAAGAGAAAAGAGGGCTATGGAAGTAAGGAGAGCAATAGCCACTGGGAGGGATGAGCAGAAAGTGGGGCAGAGTTGCTGCAGCAAGACTGGAGAGGAAGAGAGGAGACAGAGGAGAGACAGAATTGAGAGTGAGATACTGAGGAGGAGATACCCTGTTTCCCTGAAAATAAGACAGTGTCTTATATTAATTTTTGCTCCCAAAGATGTGGTAGTTCTTATTTTCAGGGGATGTCTTATTTTTCCATGAAGAAGAATTCACATTTATTGTTGAACAAAAAAAAATGAACATTTATTATATACTGTATATATATTTATATACAAAAACTTTGCTAGGTCTTACTTTCGGGGGAAGCCTTATTTTTAGCAATTCAGCAATTTGCTAGGTCTTATTTTTTTCAGATGTCTTATTTTCGGGGAAACAGGTTAGAGGGGAACAGTGGCAAAGAAGAGAAAGAGAGATGCTGAGGGCAAAGAGGGACAGCAGGATATGAAGGTGGGAGCAAGAGACCAAGAGAAGATAGAGGGGACCTTCTTTGGTGGCAACGTCAGCTCCAATTTCCAGTGATTCCCTTTGCAACTGGTTCCCCCCATTTATGTCTATATCAATTAAGATCTCAAATCCAGGAATGCAACCCTGACTTAAACTGAGACTCACCTGTATATTAAATTCAAGATATAGCCGTGTTAGTCTGTAGAATCAATATGTAGAAGGTTCTTGTAGCACCTTTGAGACTAACCAAAGAAAGAAGTTGGCAGCATGAACTTTCCTAGACTTAAGTCTATACTGCCAACTTCTTTCTTTCAGTTAGTCTCAATGGCGCTACAGGATCTCTCGACATACTGTATATTAAATGTTTGACTTGTTTGCAGTACTGTACAGTACTGGTTTAATCTTTTTTTAAGGGGGGGAGTTGGGAATGGGATTGGATATCTTAATTGTGATGTTTTTAACTTCTCTTGTACCCCGCCCCGATTGCCCGTTCAGAGGGACAGGCTACAAATAAAAAATTATGGCTAGTGGCACAGGGGGGACCAGCTGTAACATTATTGTTACGCCGGATCATTAATTCATCCTTGAGGGAAGGGCAGTTCCCTGAAGATCTTAAATTGGCCATTATAAAACCTATCTTGAAAAAGCCCTCCCTCGACCCCCTGGATTATAATAATTATCGGCCAGTTTCGCTACTGCCATTTTTGGGGAAGGTGATCGAGAGGGCGGTTGCACTCCAACTTCAATCGATCTTGGATGAAACGGATTTTCTAGATCCATTTCAAACCGGTTTTCGGGCAGGTTACGGGGTTGAGACTGCCATGGTCGCCCTGGTCGATGATCTCCGTCTGGGCATCGACAGGGGTAGCGTGTCCCTGTTGGTGCTCTTGGACATCTCAGCGGCTTTCGATACCATAGACCATGGTATCCTTCTGGAGCGCCTGACAGAGGTGGGAATCGGAGGCACTGCACTCCAGTGGTTCCGGTCCTACTTCTCTGGGAGGTTCCAGATGGTGCAGCTGGGGGACGTGTGCTCCGATAAGAGGGCTCTCACTTCTGGGGTCCCTCAAGGAGCCATTCTGTCCCCCATGCTCTTTAACATTTACATGAAACCGCTGGGAGAGATCATCTGGAGGCATGGGGCGCGGGGTTATCAGTACGCTGATGACACCCAAATAGTCTTCTCTATGTCTCCGACTGATGCAGTGACCAGGGATGGCGTCGCTCCTCTCGTGGCCTGTCTGGAATCGGTAATGGACTGGATGAGGGAAAATAGACTCAGTCTGAATCCAGAGAAAACGGAAGTACTCGTGATAGGTTCTCCCGGCCCAGGGATGGAGGTGGTTCCACCTGTCTTGAACGGGGTCACGCTCCCCGTGAAAGACACTGTACGCAGCCTGGGGGTGCTCCTCGACTCATCGCTCCATCTTACTTCTCAGGTGGATGCGACAGTCAGGAGCACCTGCTTTCAGCTTCGGCTGATACGCCAGCTGCGTCCCTACTTGGACCGGGGGGACCTTGAAACTGTAGTACACGCTCTTGTAACCTCTCGGTTGGATTTCTGTAATGCGCTCTACATGGGGCAGCCTTTGTATCACACTCGGAAGCTTCAACTGGTGCAGAACATGGCAGCCCGGGTGGTCACTGGCGCTCCCAGGGCCACCCATATAACACCAATACTGAAAAATCTACATTGGCTGCCGATTCGCTTCCGGGCTCAGTACAAAGTGCTGGTTATCACCTATAAAGCCCTAAATGGCTTGGGTCCGGACTACCTGAAGGACCGCCTCTCCCCACACAATCCGCCCCGCACACTTAGATCCACCGGGCAACAACTTCTAAGAGTTCCAGAGGCCAGACTCTCGTCCACAACAAAGAGGGCGTTTTCAGCTTCAGCCCCAAGCCTCTCTAACTCGCTGCCCACGGAGCTTCGCTCGACCGCCTCCCTCAATATGTTTAAAAAAGGGTTGAAAACGTACCTGTTTGAACAGGCCTATCCTGACTCTCCCCCCTGATGTTATTCTATCCCTCCCTTATTATCATTATGATTGATTGTCACGTTACTGCGCTGATGCCCTGGCGAATTTTATATTGTTTTGTATATTGAATGTTTTAACTGTATACTGTTTTTTATCTTTTGTACTTGTACACCGCCCTGATCGCAGGAAGGGCGGTATAAAAATAAAGCTTATTATTATTATTATTATTACAGGAGTAAGTCTGTTGAACACAGTTGGGGTCATGTCTAAGGTCTAAAACACACTGCAGAAATAATCCAGTTTGAGACCACTTTAATTGAGAGCTCTGGTGCCACAATAAACTATAGCTCCCAGGATTCCCTAGCATTGTCGCAGGGCAGTTAGCCTGGTCTCAAACTGGATTATTTCTGCAGTGTGTTTTGGACCTAAATTGGTGTGTAAAATTGTAGAGCATGACTAAGGTTGACAGTACTAAGGAAGCGGTTTGTTAGTGAAAATCTAATTTGAATATTGACATTAAACTCTAAATAAAACTTCATTGATAATGCTTATGCTTTTCTGCCAAATCAAAGTGTCTGTTAGTTAAAATGTCTTAAACATGGCTCTCTCTCTCTCTTTCTTTTTGACCATTTTCTGTTTGATCGTATTCTTTGTTATTTCCCATAAACAGCATCTCCTTTGCTGTCTAAATAATACTTGATCTTCTTTTGTACCAGGGGGCTTCTGTATGGAGGGGCTTAATTTATTTTATTCAGAGAGCATTGAAGTTTACCAGTACTTCCTATTTGTATACTCAATATATGCAATTACTGTACATAAGTTTGTTTAGTTTGTTTATTTGGTCTTGAATAGTTAAAAGGAGAAAGGTAGAGCTAGCAAAGTATTACTGGGCGTTCTCAATTTCAAACCCAGGAGGGAATAATGAATACCAAACAATAAACTATATTTCAGTAGCACATATGTAGGTGTGTAGTTGATAAAGAAAAGGTTGTGGCTATGTGCACATTCTGTGTGAAGTCTGAATGTCATAAACATGTACTGACATGCAGTGGCTTGCAGTAGAAGTAAAAAAGTATTCTTCCTCAACCATACTGTTACCTTAAATTTAAAAGGAGAGTTGGCAGTGTTGCAAGACAATAGTAAAATGGAAATGATCATGTTCTGTGCATGGCTATAATTTCAACTTTTGTTTGTGTAATGCTTTTAGTTGTCCTGAGTTGGTCATTGTGTAAGCAACTAGTGGTAGTACTCTAAACTTTCATAAAATCATAGAGTTGGAAGAGATTCATGCTTGGGTGTTGAATGACAAATGTTTGCAGGTAAAGGTATTCATATAACTCGGGAGCTAGGAGCCAGTTTTGTATTATGAACACAGGCATGACTGTACATCTTAAAGCTATGTATTCAAATCATATTTTCTTAAAGTAAACATATTCTCACTATAAGCAGTTTAGTGCAAAGTCTGTTCTGTTAGCATGTCTTGAATTCTGCATTTGAGATTTGCCTTCTAAGAATTGTAATGTTAACCTGTTTGGAAGTTAACTTTATTTTATTTTAATTGTATTTTAATTAAACATTCCTTGTTATTAATATTGACTACATATTTTTCTGTGTTCTTTCAATGAAAATGACTATCTATCTTATCTATCTATGGCTGCAGTCTTGTCCCTACTTACCTAGGAGTCAGCCATATTTAACGTCATAGGACATCCTGTGACTGTACTGCATTATTTTTTCTCCAGTGGATCTTTCATGTAATTTAAAAAGATAAATCCACAGGATAAGCGGACATTTGAAATCAATAATGTCTTTAATTGTGTTCTTGTATCTCTTGAATCTCCATTGGTGTTTTAAAGTATTATTTTGGAATGGGTTACTATTGCAGAAATGTTTTCTAATCATCTTATCCTAGGTCCAGAAATACATTAAATTTTTCTGTAGAAATAATTTTCATGCCTTCCCTTGGGACTGCATGCTGAACAGGGTGTTCATCTGTATTAGGGGTTTTGAGTAGAATTTTCTATTCAGATATTCACACCTTACTTTTATATATATATTTTTCTGAAGAGTAAGAATAGGTATTTCTCATATAGAAAAGTAACTCTTTGCATATCTATCTAATCTCCCTTTGGCTCAGCAGATAAGAAAGTAGAAAAGGGGGAAATAAATCATATTAATATTACAAGTGTTGAAATAATGCCTTAACTCTCTATGTAAACCCCTGTTTCCTAAGGACTGTTCCACAGGAATGGTATGGTAATATAGTGGTTTGGGTGTGTATGTGAAATTTTGCTTGCATGTGAAGTGCTAAAATAAAACAGCCTTCCAAATTTTACATACCAGATTAGCTGAATCAGCTGGTAGCCCACCTTTCATTTCAAAATTGCAAGTGTTTTATCCCGTTTCTCAATATTGATATTTTTGGGATGAGGAATATATTATTCGGTAACTTCTGTTGATCACAGCTCATGCAGCTGGTGCAGCCATTCAAAAATTAACAATAAGTTACTGATTTTGTTGAAAAAATATGTGCTATTTACACTAAGATACTGAATATTTTGAGATCCAGTGTGGTGTTGCGGTTTGAGCTCTGGATTATGACTCTGGAGAACAGAGTTCAAATCCCCACGTAAACCCATTGGGTGGCCTTGGGTAAGTCACAGTCTGTCAGCCTCAGAGGAAGACAATGACAAACCCTCTCTGAATAAACCTTGTCAAGAAAATCCTGTCACCATAAGTCAGAAACAACTTGAAGGCACACAATAACACTGATACTGATTTTGACCAATCTCACATTATCCATTAAAACTCAGAAGTCATTAGGGAATAGTAGAAAATAGGATATAAATTAGCATTTGTGCATCAGGAAGTGCAGGAACCCGGTATAGTGAAGCGGCTTGAATATTAAACAAGGACATTGGGAGAGCAGGGTTCAAATCCCTGCTTGGCCATGGAAATCCACTAGATGACCTTGGGCAAGTCCTACTCTCTCAGCATCAGAGGAAGGCAATGACCAATTGTTTTTGAACAAGGGATTCAGAGAAACCTTGTCAAGAAAATCTTGTGATGGGTTCACCTTAAAGTTGCCATCAGTTGGAAATGGCTTGAAGGCACACAGTGACAAGTATGGTATAGCTGTTAGATCAGGAGTTGCAGGGTCTTATGGTCCTTGAGAAGTTTCTTATTTCAAGTCTCAGCAGCTTCAGGCTGCATAGCAAATAGTAAGGAGTATTGGGAGCTGCAGTCTTACCGCACTTCTGCATAATTCATATCCTTTAATATGAGTATTGGGTTGGATCTTGGGAGGTTCAGGTTCTAGATGGACTTAGCTATGAAACTGACTGGTGACCTCAGCACTGCTACTGTCTCTAATCTGACCAGCGTCCCAAGATAAAGTGGGATGGAAGAGAATCATATATATCATCTTGGGGTCTTTGGTGGAAAGGTGCAGTATCAGTGAAAATATAGATTGAGTCTCCCTTATCCTAAAGATTTGGAACCAGAGGTATTTTGGATATTTTTGGATTTTGGAACACCTGTCTTTGCATATCAGTATTCAAGCGGATCTTGCAGCACCTTTGAGACCAACTGAAAGATAAAAGTTGGTAGCATGAGTTTTCATACACTTGAGCCTACTTTTTCAGATCCATTTCGTGGAGTGGAAAGCCCAAGGACAAGCCTATATAGGAGTCTGTGTATATATGTACCTAATGAGATGTTTTGTAGATAGGACCCAAGTCTAAACACAACATTCATTGATGTTTTATATACATCTTATACACATAGCTTGAAGGTAGTTGTATACAATATTTTAAATAATTATGTGCATGAAACAAAGTTTGTGTATGTTGAACTGTCTCAGCCTCCATGAAAAAAGTTTTGGTTTTTGAAATATTTTGGATTCTAGAATTCATGATAAGGGAGGCTCAGCCTGTAGTAGTAATATAACATAAGGTCAAACCTCATTAGTAAAGATGAGAATAAGTATGTTTAGTCTTCTTTGCTGGAATTATGCTAGCAGTAGACCTGCTCTGTGGCAAATGTTATCTAATTATTGTTTTGTGCCTTGTTACACTGTACTTAGAAAATACGACTTCACATGGTTGCCCCATCTGTTAACTACTGCTCCCTCCAATTGCTGCCCTCTCCAATCCCTACGGTAACCATTCCTTCAAAAAGTTGGACTTTTTAAAAATTAAAAGTCATATGTAGGTATCAGCACCAGAACAATGGTGCACCTGATTAAGTTCTTTTTTAAAACAACAACACATGGAGCACCCAGAGATGCATTTCTGATATCAGACAACTGGGATCTAATGTGCTGGTTTTAGTTATCTGCCCATTGCATCTCCCAAAGTAGAGGTTCTCCTGGTAAATAAAAACAAACAAACCGTATGCTAAATCATACAACTGGTCATTCAAATTTAGATAATAGCAGTGATTCTTCAAGATTTCAAATAAGGGGCTTTTCCAATACTGTCTGGAGATGACAGGGATTGAAAAAGGTGCCTTTTAAAATGCAAAACATGTGTTCTCTCATTAAATTATGATTCTTTCATTTTAGAATCACCCAAATACAGTGCTTCACATATTGATCTCTCTTTCACTAAGGCTGGCAAAAGAAATCTAGCATTTCTGAACCACTCCACAGCAGTGTGCTTTGGAAAACCCTTTTTGAATGGCGAATAATGCCTTGATAGAGAACACAACCCTCCATAGGGGACATAGTGTCCTGTTTATTCTATAGTATAGACCCCCCCACACACACACCTGTCAAAAATGTGTGAGGGATGGAACAGAGACTAAGAATATATGAGAGAAAGAGAAGGGTAACGTGAGCAGTCAGAGAGGGCAGTCAGTAAACATGTAGCATATATTTTGGGTGCAGTTGTCTTATCCTTACCATAATTTCACAGCAAACAAATTGTCTCTTCTTTGATGGAAAACTGTTCCTGAGGCATTGCAAACCTTGGTGTTTAAATAGACAATGACAGATTGTATCTGCGAAGTACCCCCAATACATTTTGTTGTTTGCTTATTTATTGTTTTTTTCTTTCAACTAGGTTGTTGAAGACTATGCTGGAAGATGGCAGGTGCCTCTGCCCCAGCTCCAAGTACTCCAGACAGCACTCTGTTGTTTCACATCTGCATGCATATCGTTTCCAGCTGAATGTCAGCATGTACAGTATGTGTTGAGTAGCCTAGCTTTGTAAGTAAACATTTGCTTTTCCAGTTGTTCGATTTCTGTGCTAACTTGTTGAATATCAAATGAACTGTGATGACTGTATAATTTTATGCATTTCTTTAAAAATTTGCAAAAGACTCAAACCTGCTATGTTTTCCAAACATACAAAAACAAATTTGATGTGACACTCATTCTGTAGCAGGGTTGAGCAACTGTGGGAGACTAAGGAGCCACATTACACTAGAAGACCTTGGAGGGCTGCACCCGGCCACCACATTCCTCCACCAGAAAAAATGTTTAAGAATATTTTATTTGTTTATTTGCTCATTTGTTTCATTTATATGCTGCCTTTTTCCCAGAAAGGGACCCAAGATAAAATCGGCTCACAGATAAAATCAGTTTAAAACTTTACAATAAAAATGTTAAAACAATTCAAACCAATTTTTGCCCCCAAACATCGCCCCAATGCCTTCTAGGGGCTGTCGGGAAAAATTTCCACCATGTTTTTAGGCCTCCCCCTAGGTCATTGTAGGCCCTGGAGAGGAATTTTTCCTAATAGGAAGTGACCCTATCTGAACAACCATTACCAAGAAAAACTTGTGATGTGTTTGCTTGAGGGTTGTCATGAGCTGGAAACAGTTTGAGAACACACAACATCTTGTCATATCTGCCACTTCTGGAAGACAGTTGTATTCAGCTTGACTCTGTTTTGAAATTATGATGATGATTTCTCAGCCACCTCTCCCTTTTGTGTCTCTATTGAATATGTGTCAACCAGTATCAGCATTAGCAAAAGTATTGCTTGGCTGTGAGAATGAGCTGGCATCTCTTAGTTGGTGCAGACTTGTTATGAGAAACTTGGATAGATGCTGTCTAGATAATCAGTCTCTTCCTTAGGGCAAATGAAGAGCTTTGTGGGTGGAGGCTAAGATTATGCTTGTGCAATACGACTCTGCCTCCCTCCTTCCCTTCTTCCTTTTTTTCCTGTTTTTTTTTTTCTTCTGTGCTCCCCCAGCCCCCCTAAGATCAGAAGGATTTCTCAGTCCTCTGGAGTAAATTCTAAGGCTGCATATTCTGCTAGCAGAAGCAGTTTGCCAGCTGGACTCCCAGGTTGCAGCAATGGTGAGGAGTGCACTTGCACAATCCCATTTATTGTTTGCACACCTCTGCTTAGTGATACTTGGAGTCAAGATCATGTAGTCCCAGTACTAAAGACCCATGCTACTTGTAAGTGGCCTTTTCTTGTTTGTTACT
Source organism: Urosaurus nigricauda (assembly GCA_034509955.1). Taxonomy (NCBI): domain Eukaryota; kingdom Metazoa; phylum Chordata; class Lepidosauria; order Squamata; family Phrynosomatidae; genus Urosaurus; species Urosaurus nigricauda. The sequence goes on along the minus strand of JAOEGL010000005.1, from coordinate 7,753,199 downwards.
GTATTTTAATTGTTATAATTTAATGGTTTTTAAAATTGGTTCCAAACTGTTTTTGGTTTGTTTTTCAGTTATTGTTAGCTACCTTGGTGGAAAAATGAGGCAAAAATGCAAAAAAATAAATCAAATAATAAAAGATAAAAAGTGTATTGGAATTCAATGCATGCCTGTAGCTGGTGAGATCTACAGCTACTCTCCCCACTTGTTGCCTTCCAGATGATCCCTATTACAACTCCTATCTCCGCTTGCTGGCTATGTGGCGAGGACAGATTGAACTGTAGTTAAAAGTATTGGAAGAGCACCAAGTTTGGGAAAGGCTACTCTGTGTTACTATTGCTTATCCAGCTTTCCTAGTTACTGATATAATCAGGCTTCAGTACTTACACTTGCCATGGTGAGTCTGACAAGCATGACAACCAGTTAGCTTTTCCTCCAGCTTTGAAACCTGCCCTGACAACTTCTTGCCAACTCACCAGCCCAAAAATTTGGAAGAAGGATGAGGGTTCTCTGGTAGCTGGATGCAGCTGAAGAGCTTTGCCATGCAGAACTAAAACTAGCAGTTTATCCCCTTGCCTTTCTGGCTTTGAAAGGCGATGTTGGAATCTGCAGCCTGAAGCTCTGAGTACCTTCAGGGAATTTTAAACCTCTGAAGAGAATAGTTTTACAGTTGTTTTTGTGGTTTATTTGGGCTATGTGGCCATGTTCTAGAAGAGTTTATTCCTGATGTTTCATGAGAATCTGTGGATGGCATCTTCAGAGAATCTTCATCTTCATTCGTTTACGATGCCAGCCACTGATGCTGGTGAAATATCAGGAATAAACTCTTCTAGATCATGGCCCCCATACCCCCCCCCCCAAAAAAAACTATGGATGCTGGTCATGAAAGCCTTTGACTTCACAGTTTTACAGTTTCCTGTGCCCACTTTGAAGATTTTCTTGATCTCCAAACCTGTGATTACACTTACATGTTTGGATCGCTTTTTTGCCTGGCAGTTATTGGATAGTAACATTGTTTGTACTCTGGATTAAGGTGCTTGTCTGCATGGCTGGCATGTCAATGATGTGGAGCTGCTTTTAAACATGTAGAAGTTGACTCTTGCCAAGGCTGGATTAATGCTGATGGATCAGTCGTATGCTGTGCAAGAGGAGGGAGATGGATAGGGGCAGTAACTGTTTGAGCTTTTAGTTACCACTCAGATTTCATTATAAGAGTTTCTGAGATTCACCCCTGAAGTGATGATCATTTCAGCTATCCCATCATTAAAAATCTTTGCACTTAGTAATTTTGAGGTTCAACATAGTAGTACTTTGGAGCTATGTTTGAAGCCAGAAGGTGTCATCTGGTGCAGAGGATGGTTTTTGTCTTGGGTGCTTCAGAGGTAATGTTTAATGCCACAGCTGCTTCTTCTGAACTTGAAACTTTGACTAATAATACACTTTTATTTTTGATGTGGTTTCTAAATGCTGTGGCTTTGTTTCTAGGAGTTTTTTTGAATTGCTGCTGTTCTTTGGAAAGGATGAATTCTATGAAGATCCTTTAAAAGACATACTAGGTTCAATACAGGTAATTTCCTGCTGTTTTTACGTTTGGGACACACCAGTTATTGAGTGTTATCAGTGTTTGTGGTGCTGTGTGTCATACATGAAAAAAATAGTCTGTGATCTTAAAGAATTTAAGTTTAAATATTATATCCAACTGTTTATGGTTGAATCTGAGGAGGAAAATAAACAGTGACATTTGTGGCCAGTTTGAGGTTGACTCAGCTGGCATTCCAGAGAAAATTTGCCCCCAAACGACTGCAAAAATGTGGAATTTGGATGGTTTCAGGGGTTGCACTTTGGGGACCCAAGGGCTACATGCTGTACATGGGGAGCAATTTGACTACCCCGATGTAAGCAGTATGATTAGCTTTTAACACTCCATTCCTATGGCACAATGGTAATGGTCATTTTTTTTCACTCTGTCACTTTGGATCTTGCAGTTGTTAGTGCTCATATTTTCACTTTCCCAGTATGCTTACTGGGCAAGTTGAAGGCTACTAAATGAGAAGGACCAGTTAGGAAGCAAGGAAAAGAATCTCTTGCCCTTTTACAACTCTTCGATTTCCTGAAGTCTTATTGCCAGCTGAGGACTATCCTTGGACCTCTCTTGCGACATGCCACTTCTGCCACCAATGCCACCTTGTTATAGAAGGAGAGAATCTTGCAGAGTTCTCATTGTTTTCTTACTGTGCTGCTGTGGAGCAGTACTTGAGAGAAGCATCAAAGAGGCACTAAGGAGGACAAGCTGAGAGCTATACTGACCTGCTCTGACTTTGCTCCCATCTGAGCAACAGTTCTCTTGGTTGAGATATGGTGGGAACTATATGCATTCATTCAGCCATCACCACTAAGGTGTCATCATTTCAGCATACGTTTCATATTTGTTGCCTGCTTTCAGACCTTACTCTTGATATTGTCCATTCATTAACTTTATTTCAATTTATGAATATGCAAGTATAAAAGAATAAGAATGTTAATAGGCATACAGGATCAGTACGAATTAAATATTTGCAGAATGCAGAAAAATGTAAAATTTTCTCAAAAGTTATATATTTTTATTTATAAAATTAAAAAGTTCAGTCTGTTAAGTTGCTTAATTATTTCCTTTTCAGGAATGTCAGAACCTCTTGAGCAGATATGGAAGTGTTAACTTGGAGTTGGTGACTCGAATTATCAGAGATGGAGGACCTTGGGAAGATCCTGTTTTACAAGCTGTTCTGAAAGCAAAGCCCGTTTCTCAGGAGATAGGTACTAATCTTTTGTTATAACTCTTACTATTGTAGCATAGTGAATTGCCTTGTACTGTGATATTTGTTCATAATTTCCTATAGGCTCATTTGCACATTGAAGAGTTTTATCTGTGACGGCTTTGGATTAGAAGCATCAATGTTTTAATTAGCATTTATCATTTTATTTATGCAGGGAATTTCTACTCCCTTCAGTAGAGGTACTTCCAGGGTAGTTAACAATCAGGTCAAATTAGATAAAAGCAATACAGTCACAGATGTGTGTAGCAGAATAATATATAATCAACCAGAGATATATATTTGTGTGAATTGGCAAGCCTTTCCTTGTGTGTGAATTTGAAGTGGAAATCTATTGAAGAACACTTTTCTGAATAACATTCACTGTTACATCTTTTGAAATAGACCCAGGCTGCATCCTCACTGCAGAAATAACCCAGTTTGACACCACTTTAAGTGCCATGGCTCAGTGCTGTGGAATCCTGGGATTTGTTGTTTGTTGTGTCAGCAGAGCTCTCTGACAGAGAAGGTTAAATATTTCACAAAAGTACAAATCTCAGAATTCCACAGCATTGAGCTATGGCAGTTAAAATGGTGTCAAACTGGATTGTTGCTACAGTCTACAAAAGCTTGGCTCTCTGTTAGACTCAAAAGTGCTGCACTATCCCTTTGCATTCTGACTCAGATTAACGCTGCTATGTCTTTGAATATTCACTATTACAGTTTCTATTAAACAGTCACAGGGGCTACATTAAGATGAGGGAATATTATTTTTAGATTGTAAGTCTAATTTTTAGGTTGTAAGCCTGAGGGCAGGGAACCGTCTAATTAAAAATAATAATTGTAAGCCATCTGATAGCCTTTAGGGCTGAAGGGTGGGAAATAAATAAATAAATAATATTTATTTATTTATTTAAAATCTACAGCATGTTTGTTTTTGTAAAAGTCAGAACAGATAACTGAATGAGGTCACTACAAAAGTTTGTATACCAACAGCTTCAAGAGCTAGCAGATTGTTAATAACAGAAAATGGAACTCAGCAGTCTGCTAGCTCTTGAAGCTGTTGGTATACAAACTTTTGTAGTGACCTCATTCAGTTATCTGTTCTGACTTTTACAAAAACAAACATGCTGGAGATTTTTTAAGAATTAATTTCTTCATCAGAAACTGTTCTCGTTTTCCTTTACAAAACTTACTTTTAATTTAAATTGGATAGTATTGTACAGGTGGTATTTTTGTAATCTAATTATTTGTCTACTTGTTTTTCCAGTTAACAAATATTTAAGCTCTGAAAATCCAGTGTTCTTTGAATTACGTGCCAGATACCTCATTGCCTGTGAGCGCATCCCAGAGGCAATGGCTCTTATCAAATCTTGCATGAATCATCCTGATATTAGCAAAGACCTTTACTTCCATCAAGCATACTTCACATGTCTTTATATGTCATCATTGGAAGATCAGTTGTTTCAAGAGGTACTGTTTTATGTAGCTGTACATTTGTCTTATCTACCATATAGCTTTATCCTGTTTTTTGTTGATGAAAAGTACACATTGTTCTTGTGTTTTTAAAAAAATCCTCACTGTAGTAAATATTACAACTGCGTACAGCAGGAGTGCACAACTTTCTGCAGGTCATATTTTCCCCCACACCACCTCTATTGCTGTTTTCTGCTGGAATTTCACAGCAGAGGTAGAAAACCACTGAACCACAGCTGCATCCAAAAGCAACGATGATTACAAAACAGTGCTTCAGCTGTCTGAAGAACTATTGTTTGTACAAAAATGAATTCCATTAAGTCTCCAGATTTGTACAGAAACCTCCATCATACGTAATGCCATTCCCCTTCCCCAACTTTCCATTATTACATTATTTAGGTAGCAATTTTATGCAGTTCCAGTTGATACATCTCATTAGGCTGAATAATGCACTCTGTAATGCACTCTACATGGGGCTACCCTTGTGCCTAACCCGGAAACTTCAATTAGTCCAAAACATGGCAGCCAGATTAGTTACTGGTACACTGAGGAGAGAGCATATAACACCTGTGCTTAAATCTCTCCACTGGCTGCCGATCAGTTTCCGGGCATTGTACAAGGTGTTGGTTTTGAGCTTTAAAGCTCTACATGGCTTGGGTCCAACCTATCTTAAGGACCGCTTCCTCCCATATGAGCCCCCTCATACACTACGGTCCTCTGGGAGGAACCTGCTACAGCCTATCAAAACTAGACTGTCGCAGACCTCCCAGAGGGCCTTTTCTGCTATTGCTCCCAGGCTGTGGAACGACCTGCCGGATGAGATGCGTCTTATTACAACCTTGGATAGCTTTAAGAAAGCGACCAAGACGCATCTCTTCCAGCAGGCCTTCCCGGATAGTAGCTAATCCTCCCGCTGCCTAAATGACGTCTAGCTCCTCCTATCTCCCATTGATATCTGGCCGCCACATTGGACCTCAAGATTTAGTGTTGTTTTTTAGATTTGATACCATTTTAATTATGAGTTTAATCCTGTTTTAAGGGGTGGGAGGTGGGTATGGATTGTATAGATTGTAATTTTTTAACTGTATATGTTTTTAAATGTTGTACCCTGCCCCAATTGCTCGCTCAGAGGGGCTGGTTAGAAATAAATATTATTATTATTATTATTATTATTGTTATTATTGATACACAAATTTTGAAACAGTTTCAGATTAATGCTGTATTTTCTGCCAGTTGGTAGTACATAATATCCCTTGAACATGGGACATTGTGTTGCATTTTACTGAAATCAAGTTTTACATTAAACTTTTTAAGTAACATACTGGGGTACTGTATTGTTACTGTTTTAAACACTTTTATCTTTTTAAACTGTATTTTATTCTTTGAACAAGTAATCAAATATTGTAATAACTTAATTTTACTTGCCGTTGTAAATATCTACATAACACTTCCAGTCCTATTCCAATAGAAATATGATCTTTATATTTTTCAATGATAACCTTGTAACAACAGTTCAAAAATTAAATTATTGTTAACTGTTTGACTTTTCTGTAACTAGACTTGCCTTAATTGATCTCATTTTGATTTTATAGCATCTGCTGCGGACTGATTGCAAGGATGGCGTTGAAATCATCTGCAACATTGCAAAAGAAGGGAAGACTGCCTTAGCTCTATATCTTTGTGAATCATTTCTTATTCCACAACTCAAAAAAGGAGAAATGTATTGCATCTGGTAAACTCTTTTTCTTTTTAGTAATACAGCAATATTTACAGGTTCATATTGCTTCCAACAACTGGTGGATGTACAATTTATTTTTGTAGTTAAAATTTATTTTTCTGGATCAATGTCTGTTGATGATTTCCTACAGATTCTGGTGCCATTTTCACTGACTAATAAATACTGGCTTCTTAATGGTAGTGAAAAATAGAAACAGAAAAGATTTGGGACAGTTTAAAAAGATTATATTTTCTTGTAGTTCCAGGAGCTACTTGCAATCAAATAATTAACTAATTGTCATAATTTTATTCCTCCTCAAAAGAAAACTTTGAAGCTGTTTAGCAAGAAGATTTAACTTTAAAAGTTGGTGTGTGCCTTCAAGTTATATCCGATTTATGGCGACCCTATTACATTGTTTTCCTGACAAGACTTGTTCAGAGGGAGTTTTCCTTTGTCTTCTTCTGAGGCTGAGAGAGAGATTTGCCCAAGTCACCAGTGGGTTTCCATGGCTGAGCAGACATTCAAATTCTGGTCAACAGAGTCATACTCCAATGCTCAGACCACTAGCTACTGGATAATTAATGGCTTTTACATTATATTTGAATGTGGTGAAACTTGTGACTTTATAAGCAACTCTTAGATTAATACTTTTTTGTATCAAAAAAGCCATACACTTTGATTCTAAAGTAAGCTAAAGTAGTGAGAAAGACTCTTTTCCACCCAAGTGGTTCAGGAAATTGTATGGGATACTTAAAACCATCTAGACATGCTGTTTTTATTTGTTCCAGATCTCCTTACCTAGTAGTAAAGTGTAGGGAAAGTAGAATATCAGCATGTTTATTCAAGTCAGTCTTATAATACTGGAGTATACATAATGCATTTTGTATTACAGGAGTGTTCTTCATTGTGTCACATAAATGCAACCTGCCTTCACACATTCTGTTTCATTTACATTAATAATCCACTTTATGTTTTATAGGGAGTTGATCTTTATTTGGAGTAAACTGCAGCTTAAATCTAATCCATCGAAGCAAGTATTTGTAGATCAATGCTACCATCTTCTGAGGATAGCTACAAACATAAGAGTTATTTTCCCTTTCATGAAAGTCATTAGGGATGAAGTAAGTAGTGGTGTTTCATTTCTCTTACTTCCATTTTACACTTTTTCTTTACTTTACTACTGTAAAAGGAGTACATATATACAATAAAACTGAATTTAAATGTCAAGGTGCAGTAATAAATTGATTTAAAGTAGTTTACCCCTCATTTCACCTCAAAATATATCTTGTAATAATATAGACAGTCTTTGCTCTCAACTGTATAGTCTAGAAGATACCGGATCTATAGAAGGTGTTGGGAAGGAGGAGGAGGAAACGTGATAGTGATTGTTAATTCAGTTGTATAGATGCAAGATATATGTAGATATACCTAACCGTGAGCTGATTTTACTGAAGTTTGTACTTTTATCTGTTTTTTTGAGCTGGCATGTAGTCTGTAGGGCTCTTTCTTTTTTCTTCTGCTTCTTTTCTCCTTTTGCTTATCCAATTCCCTGGGACAGGATAATACCCTAAAAGCTCGCTTGGTAATATTTGAGAAGAAGAAGCCACTAGTGAGAGTTGGATGGTAGCAGCTATTTGTGCGTCTTCTCCTATTGATTCAGGGAAAGGTGGTGCTGCAGGAATGCAGATAATAATAATTTGCTATGTGTATCTGATACATAATACCATTACAGACATAATATTTAATCATGTTTCAAGTTAACCGTTTTTTTAAAACTGATTCCTGGTCAAAATCCCAAGTATACTGTGCAATCATGGTTCAGCTTACGAAGTTGAAGGTCCACATGTTAACAACAGTGATATCTCATTGCCATTTTGGAAGCAGAAAGATAAAGAAAACTATCTTGTAATTCCATTACAAATAATCATTTAGTATATGTTCTGTAGCCAGGTCTTAACTGTAGCTAAGGTTTTTAAGATGGTTTCCTTAACTGGAACCAATGGAGAACCATGATTTGTAGTATTTAAATCTTTACAGGTTGATAGAAGCACTTTCTATTTAAAAAGCACCTTTGAAGTCTGTATTTACTGTTTCAAGGGATTTTGATACGAATTTTACTTTTTGTGACTGGAAGATCTCTTGGGATGAGATTGGAAAGGGGGGGAGACAGTGTTTGGTGTTGGCACTTTTGCCTGCATCTCAGGAATCACCCCCATACTAATGCAGGATTCTCCAGCCCTTCAAGGGAGACTTTCAGAAGGTGTAAGGTGCTACAGTGGGAATACGGAATTACAAAAGTGGTCCCCCTCCTTCTCTCAATGAATCCAAAGTCTGGATCCAGTATGTCAAGTACATTTTACTTTATTTATTTATTTATTTGTTATTTCTTGCATTTATACCCCACCTTTCTCCTGGGACGAGATCCATATGTACTTGTATGCTGTACATGTACAGCAGGTGATGAAAAAATATTTTAAAATACTTTTTTCTACAGTACTAACTGCCATTACTCTGCATTACCATGGTATAAAGTATTACTTTAAATAACAGCTTATTACTCATTTGAATGCACTATAATGTAGGCGCTCCTCAGATGCATAAGCAGTGCATTTCCCAATGGAGGATTTAAGAACATTTCTTTCTCCCTAAAGCTAATTAAGTTTATTCTTAAAATCTATTGACAGAATATACTGTGTCACATATTTCTTTCCCACAGGTTGGAAAGGAAGGCCTGCAGATTTGTGTAGAAATTTGTGGAAGTGCTCTCCAACTGGATCTTCGTGATGATCTCAGAATGAAGTGCTTGATATACAAAACCATTGCTCACTTTTTGCCAAATGACTTGGAGATTGTCCGAATATGTGCTCTTTCTATCTTTTTTCTTGAGCGCACTTTGGAGTCATATAACACTGTTGAACGATTATACAAATGTGCGGATGAAGAATACACTGAACAGACCAGTTCTGTTCAGAATCGTGTACGTTTTGAATTGCTTCCAATTTTGAAAAAGGGGTTGTTTTTTGATCCTGAGTTTTGGAATTTCTTGATGATCAAACAGAACTGCTTAGCACTGCTAAAAGAAAAGGCATCAGTTGAACCGAATGAAAATACACTGGAGCATTCAGCTAATGCACCAAAGACACGGCGAGCATCACGAGGTGAACATGCCTGTATAGCTGATGTAAACAATGGAGAAATGAGTCATGAGGATCCTTGTGGAGTACAACCTAAATGCCACAGTAATTTGAAGAAGAACCATTTAGCCCTTGGTTCATCTAAAACTGATCACAATGTACCCAGGCATCGTTGTGTGCTATGTAACAGGGAATTTCTTGGTGGTCATATTGTGAGGCATGCACAAGCTCATCAAAAAAAGGGCAGTTTTTCTTGTGTAATGTGTCGCAGGAGATTCAGGCAAAAAGGACTCATGCTTAAGCACTTGAAGAATCACATCAAGAAATTGACAAGGCATCATCTTTCTGTTACTTGTCATGATCAGGAAAACACTGATGTAAAAGAAGTAAGCTGTTCTGATGCAGATGTTTCTCCTGAAAATGGGGACTTGGAGACCTCTGAAGTAACCAGTGTAGAAGTCGTCATTCCAGCTGCTGATCAGGAGATGCAGAATTCTGAACCCATATTGGATGTAACTGAAAATCACATTAGCTACCAGGATAATGTTATTAAAAATGGTGGTTGTGAAAGTACAGAAGAATTGCCAGAAAGTGATAGCAACCTGAATAAAGATTTCCCTGTACTTCCCAAAGTAAATGGTGTGCTGTGCTCTCAAAATGACTGGGACATTATGGACCAAGCAGGTAACTTCAAGTGTCCAGCCAATGGATGTATTCGAGTTTTTAAAAAGATTGGGTTTCTGAATAAACATGCACGAAAAGCTCATCCCACTGATCTGAAAGTGCAGGAGCACATAATGAAGTGGAATAAGGGAAAATGTCGGTTTTGTCAGAGAAAATTCTCAGATTCTCAACATTTTATTGATCATCTAAAGCAACATGTTTATCCAAATGTATACTATTGTTTACATTTTAATTGTAATCAGAGATTTAAGCTATCCACCGAGCTTGCAGAGCATACTAAAATTCACAGTGAATTTAAAGCCCAGTGTAACTTTGCAGAATGTGGTAAGCTTTTTGATGATGTTTCATTGTTATATGAGCATGAGTCTCAACATTATTCAGATAAAATCATTGTAACTAATTCTGAAGAAATCCATGAGAATGATTCTTCAGATACAGTTTTAGAATCCCATCTTGTTCCCATCCAGGAACAGGAAAGTAATAGTAATGAAATGGATACTCCAATAGATGCACCAATTCCGACTTGGAAAGCAAGGAAAGATTCTACAGAACCAAAGACTTACATCCAGAGCGAGAAAAAAATAAACATTCTAATTCAGAATGGAAATGAAAATACATGTGATGATACTGCTACAGATGTAAACTTGATAGACCAAAAGATACCTGCAGTAGAGCCACATTTGGAGAACTGTAAAGTTAGTGACCAACTAGTCAATGGGCATAGTGAACTGGAGCAGGCTACTTCAACTTCACTGGATGCTGATTTGGAAAAGGTGACAAACACAGACAAAACAAGGACAGAAAATGAATCCATTGCACCTGTTTTACAGAACTGTAATGATATACCACCAAACAGCGTTGCTACAGTTTCTCAGTCACCTTCGAAACCAAATCAGTTATTGGAAAATACTTCATATGGCTTAATTTCAACAAAACCTTATGTTAGACCATTGCCTCCAAGTTATCTTGATGAACGATACATTAGCATGCCAAAACGAAGAAAAATGTTGACTGAGAAAGTAGATTCCCATTCAGAGCAAGATAAAACTGGTAACAAATCAGAGAGATTAAGATGCAGCAAATGCCTGACCACCTACTGTAACTCAGAAGCACTTCAGCTTCACCTTGCACAAAAGAAGTGTCGGACACTCTTTGGATTCGATTCAGATGATGAAAGTAAGTCTAATGATATTAATAAAAATTATTATACTAGATTCATATATAAAAAATTAGATGAGATCTCCCAAGCATATACTGTATCAGAAAAAACCTAAAAAGAAATGCAGTACATGCATTTAAGGAGTAAGGAATCCAGAAGGGTTAGGTAGACAAATACAACAAAATCTTAATTTTGTGGTATTTGACTCATTTGTTTTTGGTTTTGCTTGAGGAACTTGGCAAAAAACTAAAACATAATTTTGTTGATCTTAGACCTTTTAGATACTTTTGGATGCATCAGCTTGTGATATGCTGGTAAAATCATTGCAATGTTGAGCAGTTTTGCTCCCTTGGTTCAATCCTTTCATGAAGGTTCCAAAGGAGAATGCCTTTGGAGAGACCTGTTGTTATTTTAGCTTTTTACCTGATTGAGTGAAATTGAAATATCATGGCTGTAGTAGTGGTATCTAGCTGCCTTGATATTCAGGAGTAGATGTGTTGGCAGTGCAGCAAAATACAAAATCCATAGACTAGCAGTACCTTTATTTACTAGCCAAAATGCACAAAATACTACATGCAGGCTTTAAAATCTTCATGGGCTTCTTCATCCGGCAGAGATCTTAAAAATCATACAGGAGATGAAAAGTAATGTTAGAGTCACAGGCCTACATTTTGTCGTAAGGTGTTACTTCCATTGTCAGTTAAGATGGTCTAGAGAGAGCGTTTTCAATCCAGACAGAGGCCACTCCACTTGGCCAGGTAGGGTCCAGGAAAGAAAGAATGGGTTCATTTGTTGAGTTCTTCCCATCTTAGTAACTTAAGTTTGCCACTTTGGAACTTGCTTTGTCAGCCTGTATAATACTCGAATAATTGCTAGAGGTTATAACCACTTTCCACAGACTTCATTAGTTAAGAAGGTTCTAACACTCCTAGGTAAATAACTATTATCTAGTCCTTAAATGTGAGATGTCTGTGTTCTTCACAGAAGGGATGCTATACTCTTAAAGGATCAGCTGGTACGGAACATGGTCTTTCTTCCAATGGCCTATTCAGGATTAAAAGTCTATTACTGTATATCAGTGGCCCAGTTTCGATCTCCTTCAGCATTTGAGCTACTTAATTTCAGAGTGATGACTTTGTTTATTCCCAGAGGGGTAACCATGATAAGCTGTTTCAGAAAGCTCTGAGTTGTGTGGCACCTTGTAGGATAATAGATTTATTATGGCATACCTTTTTATGGTTTTTACATCTGAAGAAGGCTAGATTCACAAGAATGTACTCCATAGTAAATGTGTTAATCTGTAAGGTGCCACAAGACTTATTCTTGATTTTTCTGTAGAGGATTTAACAGACTGCATACTAGCAAGATTACTTTGTTTACTCTGTCTCATCTCTTTCTACCACTAGTTAAAAATAACTGGGGAAAGTTGTCTTATATTACTCTGTTTAATTTTACACTGATGGGTCAGACTGCCTTCATGTTTACTTTGTTGTTGTGAACATACATGTACTAAAAAGAGGTGAAGCCCATTTATGTTCATGTGCAAGCATATCATTAAGTGTAATATAGAACTGAGCAAACATGGAAGAACCAAAATGAACATGTAAGCTCATGTTTAAATTCTTCAGAAACCATTACATAGCTGTAGATTCGCTGGGAGTTCAGCTGAATTGCTTGAATATATTTTTGTATATGAAAATGAGCTGCCGTTTATCGCTTGTCTGCCTCAAGCTTAAATAAGAAACGAAACAAATATTTGAAAATAAGCTCTTAGATTTGGTTCATGATATAGTGAAGCAAGTTTTTTTTTTAATGTTGAGAATTGTTAAGTATCTCAGTTCCAATATGGAACACAAATGCAGAATACTAACCAGCATAATCTGTTTTTACAGGTGCCTGATCAAATGTTGTAAGAAGACTTCTCAGTTTGAGGAGTGGTGTGATGGAACACTACAATATTCTGCATCAGTTTGCTTTTCCCTTGTTGGCCTTAATTATAAAGAAATCTGAAATTACTAAAGAAAATTATGACCTTGCTCAGGTCAAAGCACACTCGGGTCAGAATTAAATGTTAGTAGGAACTGTGCAGAGTTTGGATCCAGAAAAACTATGTTAAAGCCCCCAAAGTACCAGTTATCTAGAAGCCACAAGGTCTCACATGAAATCCCACTGTATTATGTTCAGAGTGCAGTAGCATTCTGAATAGCTCTCATGCTGAGTGGTAATTATTTCCCTACAGAGAAATGCAAGTGGTATATGCCCTTTTCTGGCTGTGCATATTCAAAGGAAGTTTGTCCATCATAAACAAACAGTTTAAGTGAAATGTATAAACTGTCACTGGCTGTATAATTTTGAAGAATTGAGTTCTGTTTGTAGAGGTTACTTATTTGCGCTTTGGCGTAGCTTGTACTTTGGAAACAGAACAGGTGAATGTACCAAAAAGTCAGAACTGGACTGTTTGACCTGGTAAAGATGTTAAGGCATGCATTAAGAATGAAAGCATTCTCAATCTGATATTCCCAAACATAAATAACACAGGCTCCAAATTAAGGGTCATAAAATTTTTTTAAAATGTATAGTGATTTTATGAATTAAAAAGTATTTTAATCTATAAAATGTATATTGATTTTATAGGAATCTGAATCCAAAAACTGACCTCAGATTTGTTTCATCACACAGTTTTTTCACAACTTGCTTTGATGTCTCTGTTGTAATATATGACTGAATATATTACATAATATCCTGCAGAGTAAGCAAGGGGTTAAAGTCTTTTAATGGACTTTCAAAATAGTTTGATTCACTGATGTCAAACACAATCAATTCAAAAGCACTAAAAGAAACTGCACAGCAACATCAGGGGCCGTGTTTAAAGTTGAGTGACACCTGAACTGATAAAATACTGAATTTGTGAAAAAACTGTATGTGGTATGACACTTTTAGTGTGTTTTTCAAATTCAGCACTCAAACATACATTAAACCAGGTACAATATTGACAAAGGTTTTTTTTATAGTAATCCTGTGTAATTAAGCCAAAATGAGACAACAATTCAGATTCAGGTAATACATAGGACACACTAAATTTCTTTTAAAAACAACAACAGCCTGAGGCACAGAGAACATATAGAAAGAATTTGTGCGCAGTGAGAAGGAGAATATACACTGTATGTCATATTGAACATAAAGTTTGAGGCATAACAGTAAAATGCTCGTGTTGAGAAGCCCCCTGAAATTTGGAGCATACAACTTTTAATTCTTGTCATTTAATATGGCTGATAACCTTTTAAAATATGGTTTCCTGTACTAAAGGTGTTAGGATAAAGGAGAGAGAAAAAGACTTGCAAGATTGCCAAATATTAGGAATAAAAGTACCAGGCAAAACCATAACTTTATATCCATATTGTATCACTATAAGAAGATAGCACTGAAGTTTCATAATGAAACACTTGCTTTTAATTCTTAAAGATTCTTATGAAATCTACTGGTTCACAAATCTCATGATAAAACAAATTCCAGGAATTCCTTTTGCATAACCGCCTGTAAGAATGACTCGCACCGTGCCTTGAGAGGTGAAGCTTTAATCTCCTCACCCCTTACATAGTATATGTAAAGGCAGAGGATTCAAATCCTAAAAGGCCCAAGTTAATTTTCTTTGGAAAATAAACCATTACACAAACTTTCACTATCATGAAAGGCAACATGTTAAGAAGTCTTGGTTGTGTGTGTGTGTGTTTTCTTTCATATTGCAGAGATTTGGATTCATTAGGATGGATTTACAAATTTTCCAAACCTGAATGGTGGTGGTGCGTGAGGTATTAATGTGGTTTTGGCCATTTCCAGCACAGTCTTAAACATTTCTACTCAGAATTAGATCCTACTGAGTTGAATAGGTCTTATTTCTAAGAAAATGGGTATATGATTGCTGCCTTAATTTTGTTGGATCACTTCTAAACAGACACACACCATTACCACCATTGTTGCCTAAAAGTATTAGGGTATTAAATTATCCTACATTAGTATAATGTTTTAACTACTTCTTGACTAATTTTGGTGTTTACAGCACCAAATGATACTTCTAATAGGCCTGAACATTTAAGGTCATATTCAAACTTGACTATGCTAAAATGTGAACATTCAGCATGAAAATAACTCACATTATAACAAGAAAAGTAGGCTTATTTTCATGCAGTTTGAATAATTTATCCACATGGAGCTCAAAACAAAATTTGCACAAAGATGGTACCTGGGTTCTTAGCTTTTTACCACTGGTGTCATTAGAAATACAAAATAGTCATTTCTGTATATTTGTACCCATGTACTATAAGCAAAAGTTCTTAATAAAATTTCACATTTTATATTGAATGGGACTCACTACCAAATCTCAGTCATTCACTTTGATTTAATTGCAATATACCTGAAATCTAATATTAGTGAAGACCTTTTCTCCAGTTTTCTATTTCTAAAAGTGAAAGTTGTAATGAACAACATTTAGGGCTTTAAAATGTACAAGGTCCAATATACTAAATTCAGTTTGGCTTCTGTGGAAATTAAATTATGTTCTTAATTTTCAGTACTATTCATATTCAGATATACATAAATTCTTTATGCGTTTTGGCCCCTTTTTGCTTGTGTTTCATTGCTTGAGCTGCATTTGAATAACAGAATATTAGTTCTGTGGTTTGAAAACTTGAAAATATGCTTCAGTGGAATCACATGGTATACAAATGTTTAAAAAGTGGACAGTATCCTATTAGAATGTCCTCCCCTCCATCTGCATTTAGTACATAATAGATTTCCATCACAACTCCCATACCTACCCTAAAATAGTCTATAAAGGGTTAGGAACCTTTCCACAGCAATTTGGTAAAAATGGGCATAGATGAGCAGGTAAAAGGAAGGGTAACTTCTGTTCTGCGTTTGTGAATACCACCCTATAAATTATTTCATATGCCCACTATAATTGATTTCCTTTAAAATACAAATTGATTCTGTAGTGCACCATAGCTGAATCAGTGCTCTTACATGTTCTGAGCTGGGTTTGCATTTCTAGATACCAACTACATCAGTGCTGCCATCTTTTCAATTTGAAATTGTATGCGTTTCTGACTCCTGTGCATGATTACATGTTGAGTATCCAAAATTTGGGTCACATTTATAAGGCCCTTTCTCAGGAATAAGTTCCGTTTGAAGGTGATGAATTATTTCAGAAAGCGCGTAGGATCACTTGATTTCATTGGCCTGTGACATAAAAAACAAGTTTTAATATAAATTTTGTATTGAATATGATTTTCAGTTACATTATGATCTAATGTCCAACAGCCCTTACTGTCAGGAAGTTCCTCCTAATGTTGAGGTGGAATCTTTTCATACAAATTGCAGGAAAAGAGATTCCACCTCAACATTAGGAGGAACTTCCTGAGAGTAAGGGCTGTTTGACAGTGGAACACACTCGCTCAGAGGGTGGTGGAGTCTCCTTCCTTGGAGGTTTTTTAGCAGAGGCTGGATGGCCATCTGTCGGGGATGCTTTGATGGAGAGTTCCTGCACGGCAGGGGGTTGGACTGGATGGCCCTTGTGGTCTCTTCCAACTCTATGATTCTGTGATTCTAATGTGCTATGCCATCACACAAGTGCTTAGGATAAATAATACTAATGGAAACAACTGTTAGGATATCACAAAACATGGTTTGTATTTTATTTCAATTTTGGGTTCTTTTGCATTACAAATTGCAGGTATAAATATGCCCTCCATGATGCCACTTTGAACACATCTGATCTATTCTGATTTCTGAAGCTAAACAGGGCTGGTTCTGGTTAGTAATTGGATGGAAAATTACCAGAAGCTCCAGGAAGGTCTAGGAAAGAATCTGGCTTGAAACCATGGGGAGATATTGCCACTCAGATTGGACAGTACTTTGCTAGATGGATCAAAGGTCTGACTTGATATAAGGCAGCTTCCTCTCTTTGGGGTCTCAGATATCCTAAGATGGGTTTTATTTCACAACATTCATGATACATTATTTTAAACAATAAATTTGCTTTTTCAGTAACCAGGAGTTGAATAGAGTAGCAAGTCCATTGCTGAGAGAGTGGGCCATCCCAGCACCCTAGGGCCTAGAGGAAAACTTGTTGACCGTGTCCCTGGTTATCCTTTTTCCTGGTTGTTCAAGACAGACGCTGCTATCTCTGTTGGGAGCAAAAAAAAAATCATATTGGGGCCCAAAAGGGGCGGTCTGTTCTCACCCCAAGAAGCGGCGAGATGGGGCCAAGGCTGCTGCACCGGCAGCCTCAGAGGCCCCATCCTGCCGCTTCCGGAGGCCGTGGCGTGCAGCAGGTACCCTGGGCGCCCACTGCAGCCAGCTTCCCTTGGCAGTGCCGAAGGGAGAAAGGGTCTGCCGTGTCTTTGGCGCAGCCATTTGAAAGCTGTGCCAAAGATCCGGCGCAAAAAAAGAGCTCCCTCTCAGAGCTCTCTTTGGCGCCGTGGAAAGGGCACACTTGGCACCCTCCCGCCATTGTATCTAAATGTGCCTGTATAGATGCCGCCATTTTAAAATGGCGTCCATACGGTTTAGGGTTCGGGAGGGTGTAAATGCTGCACCCTCCCAAACCCTAAAGGCGCTCCTTCTAGCCCTTATTGCGTCTCTAAACGTCCATCTAGATCAGGCCTTTGGTAACTTCCAGTAAATAACCTGTGTCCCTGTAACATCTGTGTTTCTGGGCCCTTCCTGATCACACAGAAATGGCTTTAGGCGTGCAAAGGCTTGAAACCACCAGAGATGTTTAGGGAAGATGTTCTTTCCCCTTCCCCCCTTCCCTTTGGTGGCCCAGTTTGGACTACCTGAGGCCAGATCTTTTGGTCCAAGCATTTGCAGGTGATTATTTGTCTGGTTGCATACTCTAAAGTCGGGGCGAGCAAGTGTAGGAAGCTATGGGGCCACATTGTACTGTATCGTCTAGGAGATCTTGAAGGGTTGTACCTCCTCAAAAACAAATTAAAATTATTTTTCTCCAAACACATTGTAGGGGCTGTTGAGAGCCTTTTTGCCATGTTTCTACTCCCCTCCCCCTGGGGGGCCATCCGGGAGAAGCCTTTTTTGGGAAAAAAACCCCCAAGAAGTTACTGAAAGTCACTTTCTGCAACTCTATGATTCTATGAGCTTAAGATGTCTCAGCCCCCCTGCCGTGTTGTTCAAATTCCTTGCATGGTCCCTAGGGAGCATTTGAAGGCTGAATTTTGTGTCCCTGGGGGACCCATGGACTGCAGTTTGCCTACCCTTGCTTTAGAGCATAGTCATTGAGATGCAAACGTTATCACAATGAAGTAATATTTAAGTTTATGTGTACAACTAGATTGCACGTACATTCAGTCCAAATATAAAAGTCTGAGTGAAGGCAACTGAAAACTTTAAAATTTCATCTTGTGGAATGATCTAGCTTCTGCTGTTCCCTCTGCAGTCCTGCTCTTCAAGCACCTTGTTCATCCCCAGGCCATCTTCTGCACAAAAGAGAAAGGCCACAGAACAGCAGCTGTTAGTACAATACTTGCTATCTAGAAATGGACTGTGAAAGGTGCTGGTCTCCCCCCCCCCCTTTTTACCCTAATATTGGAAGAAAATGAGGGTGCTGAGCACATGATATCACTGCTAGTGAGCCCATTACTGTTTCTGTTTTCCTTGTGGATTAAAGCCAAGAGGATGGTATACTGGCATCTTGTTTTGCTCACTTGGAAACAAGTGATAGTAACAGGAGGAATGTGTACCTTTCTCACAGGTGGAGTATGCAAGTAGCACAGTACATTGCTGACATCTAATTCAATGCCATGTTTAAATGTGACACGATACAGAAAAACCACTCTTTGTAGCATCTCAGTTCATTCTGGCACCGACTGTACTCAAAATTATCAAAGGTTTTTAGTTACTACAAGATATTCTGTAGTATCTAAAGTAGATTCTGCACTAGCTCAAAATGCCGACATTTTCCAAGTCATAGGCTTTGTAGAATCTGATAAGCTTCTCAAAAGGACACTGACAAATATTTTACCATATATATAAATATATTTTTGCTTCATCATAAAGATCTTGTAAACATCTAGTATTGCTCTGTGGGTAACCTTCCTCAGCAACCTGTTTTATAGAACAAGGTAAAAATGGTTATCTGTGGGAAAGGTCACTGGTACTTTGGTTTAGCCATATTCACTAAACACATAGAAATTGTATAGTTTGGATCATGTATAACAAGAGCAGTACTCCTTGGTTAATGCCTGGGGCAAGATGAAACTCTTAAAGGGGTGTTTTTTTTTAATTTATTTTGTACTGTATAAACACCTTGATTAAATGCAGTGTGTTGCATTCTGGGACTCTCAAGTTTAATTTGTAAATGCTATTATAGGTTCAGCAAGTAAGGAAATTTGTGCTTCCTTCTTGAATGTTAAATTATTTTGCATTTTATATGAGGACAAATTGAAAACTGAGCCATCAAACTGCAATAAATCAACAGTAGTGTTTCATTTTAAACCTTTTGTATTGTAAATAGAATTGTTCAATAAAATATTGTCTGTTATTAAAGATGATTTTTTGGTGTCTAATATCAAAGTGAATAATATGCAGAATCATCATGTGCACGGTATGCATATTAAATGCCTAGATTTGCACATTGGTCACTTTCTTGTCACATTGAGGAGGGAGCAAGCTTGTTTTCTGCTGCTCCAGAGAACAGGACCCAGAACAATGGATGCAAGCTACAGGAAAAGAAATTCCACCTCAGCATTAGGAGGAACTTCCTGACAGTAAGGGCTGTTCGACGGTGGAACACACTCCCTCGGAGTGTGGTGGAGTCTCCTTCCTTGGAGGTCTTTAAGCAGAGGCTGGATGGCCATCTGTCGGGTATGCTTTGATTGGGAGTTCCTGCGTGGCAGGGGGTTGGACTGGATCAGGGCCCTTGTGGTCTTTTCCAACTCTATGATTCTATGATTCTTGTCTCCCTGTGTAGTGGTAACATTACAGCAGCCCCTTTCTGAATACAAATGTGAAACAGCTCAATTGTATTTCCCACAGACATAATCCAGTTCTCAAGCCCTAAATCCTCAACTGAATTCTGGTCTAAGAGATTCATTGTGGCTAATAAACCTTTAACAGAAAAACCAATCAGATGCAGACAGCATAGCTTGTTGGCAGGGCTTTACTTTGTATATATTGTATTACAATATTAATATTGTAATACTGTAGTTTTATTCCATTTTTAATTGTCAATTTTGTAAGTTTTTAATTGTATTGTTGTTTTTAGCATCTCACAGGGGAGCCTTCTGTTTTGAAAACCAGACAAGCCTGGGGAAAAAGGAGAACCTTTTCAGGGTTGGGGTGAAAAAAGTCTCAGTTAATACCAGGTTTTGTTCCTCTACAATGAAGAACTACTATCACTTTTTCTTAGACTGAAACACTCGTTTCAGATAATAGCTAGTTTCTTCTATGTTTTCTTTTTAATGTAATTTTGGAAAGCTTTTGCCTAGATAATTTTCATTTTGGGGGGAGGCATTTCCAATTTTGGTGGAACCATTTGAGAATCCTGAACTAAATGGTAGATTGTTTTATATATATATATATATATATATATATGTACTGTATATATATATATATCTGGGAACTGAAAATGCTATATGCTTGTTAAGAGTAGACTGGATGTAGGATCCAGCTACGATTTTAAAGTTTCACATTTGTTTTGGTTTTCTTATGTATTAGTTGCCATCTATTGTGGCTCGATTGCTGTTTTATTAATTTTAGTGGGCCCTTGGTATCCGCTGGGGTTTGGTCCCAGGATCCCCTGTGGATCCCAAAATCTGTAGAAGCTCAAGTCCTATTACATACAGAGGTGTAGTAAAATGGCGCCCTTTTATAAAATGGCAAAATCATCCTTTTCCTTTTGGAATTTATATGATTTCGCCCTATTTTAAAACTGTGGCCTGGTGAATCTGAAGATAAGGAAACCGTGGCTACAGAGGGACAGATGTATTTCCTTTTATGTTATTCGCATTATAGCTGTTGTAATATGGTTAACTAAGTGGCAGAAAAATGCAACAATTACTGTGCTGACATTGCATAATCAGAATTAAAATTAATAATATGCATGATAATGGGAAAAATATGCACATTAGATGTCTGAATTTGAGAGGCTGGGATATGACAAGCCTAGTTTAAGATTTGCTCAGGGACTACAGTGTATCCCATTAGCAGAATTCACATCTTGTCTTGAATGAATGAAAGGGACTTCCATAAGGTAAAAGCAACTAGATTATTGTCCACTTACACTCTGACCATCCAGCCTCTGTTGGTGCTGCGTTAAATACCCAGGGAGACTTACTTTTCTTCCAGTTTTGCAACTCATGTTTCAGAGACAGAAACTAGGTCAACCTTCTCATCAAGGTTGAATTATTTATCCATCTGTAGATTTCGGTTTGGACTGAACTGGTTCATACTCTCCAACATTTCACAGAGTACACCAGGATACACATGACCAAGCAAGATCATAGTATGGTCAAGATGGCAAAGGGTATTAATGAGGAAGATCACCCAAGTTAGGAGAAGCTGCAGCAGTTTGCTTTTGCCTGAGTCTGTAGGAAAATGGACATTGTGCCTCCTTATATCCTCTCCCTCTGCTGAGTTAATTGATTACAAACTATTTTGGGATAGAGAGCCAAAGCTAACAGAATGGGAATTCTGCTATTGTAATACACTGTACTCCTGTGTAAACCTACAGCGCTATATAAATAAAGAATAATAATAATAATAATAATAAATTAGGCTTGTCATATTCCATTTTCTCAAATCCAGACATCTAATATGCTCAAGAATGGCTCCTTTTCATCCTGGAGAGAAGTGACCAGTTGGGTTCTGTCCTGGGCCCAGTGCTAATTCAGCATCTTTATTAATGACTTGGATGAAATTATTGAGGGCCTAGTTATCAAATTTGCAGATGACACAAAATTAGGAGGAGTAGCTAATACCCCAGAGGACAGGATCAAAATTCAAAATGACCTGAATAGACTAGAAAGCTGGGCCAAAGCTAACAAAATGAAATTCAATGCAGAGAAATGTAAGGTAGGGCACTTAGGGCGGAAAAATGAAATGCACAGATATAGGATGGGGGACACCTGGCCGAATGAAACTACGTGTGAAAGGGATTTAGGAGTCCAAGTAGACCATAACATGAGTCAACACTGCAATGCAGAAGCTAAAAAAAAAAAAAAGCCAATGCAACTATAGTCTGCATCAATAAAAGCACAGTGTCTAGATCAAGAGAAGTAATAGTCCACTCTATTCTGCTTTTGGTCGGACCTCACCTTGAATATTGCTTTCAGTTCTGGGCACCACAATTCAAAAAGGATGTTGAGAAACTAGTGTCCAAAAGAGGGCAACTAAAATGGTGAACCATGCCCTATGAGGAACGCCTTAGGGAGCTGGGGATGTTTAGCCTGGAGAAGAGAAGGCTAAGAGGTGATATGATATCCCTGTTTAAATATTGGGAGGGATGTCATATTGAGGAGGGAGCAAGCTTGTTTTCTGCTGCTCCAGAGACTAGGACATGGAACAATGGATGCAAACTGTAGGAGAAGAGATTCCACCTCAACATTAGGAGGAACCTCCTGACAGTAAGGGCTGTTCGACAGTGGAACACACTCCCTCGGAGTGTAGTGGAGTCTCCTTCCTTAGGGGTCTTTAAGCAGAGGCTGGATGGCCATCTGTCAGGGATGCTTTGATGGAGAGTTCCTGCACGGCAGGGGGTTGGACTGGATGGCCCTTGTGGCCTCTTCCAATGCTGTGATTCTATGATTGAACTCAGTTTGCAGCAACAGAGTGCCTGGGTGCAAAGGGAGCAGTGTCTAAGGAGTTTATCACACGGGAGGAATTTCAGTTTTGAAAGAAATGGAAGTGAGGCCAGTTCAGAATTGAGTAAATTTGCTAGTTCTGTGAATTTACGTGATTGCGTATTGACACTGCATTGCGTTCAGATCTGCCCGAAATTGCCTCCCAGTGCCCGAAATTGCGTGTGATAGTTTCTCACGCAATCACGCGAAACCCCATGATTGCATTCAGATTGCCATTGGATTATACTTCCAATTCCCTTCGTGTGATAAACTCCAATGAAGTTGGTAGAGTAGCCATCCAGAAACTGGCCTTGTGGCAAAGATCAGAGCTGGTGAGAGCCTTCTTGGTCACTGCTTGACCAGCTGCTTGGTTCTTGCTCCGTTTTGACTTGGTCATCCTGACAGCAGCAGCCAAGATGGCTGGGAAGGAGTGGCCTCCTATCCAGGAGGCTTTCCAACATGTCCTCCATTTTGAGCATGACTAAGAATCTGACTAACACCACATTTATTGCTCCCTTTTGAGAAAGATTGTCTACTTGACAGCCTGTCCTCATTGCAAATAGGGGGATAGGATCCTTTGGATCCTTCCAAAGTTCTTTTTTGCTAGGAACAGCAGCAGACAAGAGTCAAGAGTGGGCTTTTCGGACTATGTGGCTGTGTTCTGGAAGAGTTTATTCTTGATGTTTCATCAGCATCTGTGGCTGGCATCTTCAGAAATGAAGAATCTCTGAAAATGCCAGCCACAGATGCTGCCAAAATGTCAGGAATAAACTCTTCTAGAACACGGCCACATAGCCTGGAAAACCCACAAAAAAAAACACCTATGGACACTGGCTGTGAAAGCCTTTGACTTCACATCCAGAGTGTTTGTTTCCTTGGAGTTTATCATACGACGGAATTTGGGGGTATAATGCAATGACAATCCGAACGCAATCATGGGGTTTCCTATTATTGCGTTATGAGCGTATCTCACGCAATTTCAGGCAATGGGAAGTCATTCCGAACGCAATCATGGGTTTTACGTTATTTTGCATTAAAGCATCTCACGCAATTTCGGGCAATGGGAGGTCATTTTCAGGAAATGGGAAGTCATTCTGAATGCATTCCAAATGCAATTAGAATTTACTAGCGAATTTACGTGAATTTGAATTGGCTGCATTCAAAATTGGGAGAAATTCCCCCCGTGTGATAAACTCCTTGGAGGGGGAAAGGACAGCAAACATGTTAGTCAATGGGTTACTTGAGGACACAATGTAAATACTGAAGGGTCTTTCCCCCATTAATTTCAGTATAATGGACAAACGAAAGCAATAATTTAAACGTAGACCCAGTCAAGGTTTTTTTTTCCTTAGCAAAGTACAATTGTAAGCATTTGCCTTGGTCAATGTGCTCTAAGTATATCGCAAGCCAACAAGGCATTTTAACAACGATAAGGTCATCAGAAAAATACAGCTGAGTACATAAGGAAATGCAGTAAGTGTAATAAAGCTGTAAATAAACCATGTGGAATGAAATAACATTTAGAGTCGTGTTTCCAGCTTATATTTGGAAACGGGCTACGTTTTGCAGTGCCTTGTCCTCCTTTGCATTTATGGCATCTGGTCACTCTGTATATAACCTTGCAATACTTGTATAGGCAGATGGATCCCTTAGATAGGTATAAATGTATGTATGTATGTATGTATGTGTATGTGTGTTTGTGTGTATACACACTTTTTGCATTACTTGCACCTAATGTTTCACCGCTGAATTTGATAGGCGTACAAGTGAGTATTCTGGCTGTTTTTTGTGCAATACGGATTTCCAATTCACCATCCCCATTCTACCCAAGGTGCCCAGATGTCCTAACCTCAAAGGAGGACAAGGCATCACAAATGTAGGACATTCCAGAAAAATATGGGACATGACACGCCCCCAACCCCAAAGGCTAAAAACACTCATAGAAATGCAAATCCCTTCTTTCTAGAGGCCATTCTGGAATTCCTTCCTGGGTGGAGGGTTGGGGAGGTAGGACACGTCCTGCAAAAGGAGGACACCTGGCCACCCTGCAGTCTACCTGGATTGTAAACCTGAGGGATTACAATTAGAGCATTTCTAAAGAGCTGGGTATAAACACATTTATTATTATTATGATTATTAATATAATTCTATCTGATGGAGGCATGTCAGTTAAAGCAGTGCCCTGATAATAATAATAATAATAATATATGAAATTATATAATAATAATAATAATAATAATAATAATTCAATCTGATGGAGGCATGCCAGTTAAAGCAGTGCCCTAATAATAATAATAATAATAATAATAGAAATTATATAATAATAATAAAAATAATTTAATCTGATGGAGGCTTATCAGTTAAAGCAGTGACTTATTACTACTACTACTAATAATAATAATTTGCAATTATATATATATGTGATTCCATCTGATGGAGGCCTATCAGTTAATGCAGTGCCCTAATAATAATATTAATAAGAATAGTAATAATAATATGTAATTATATAATAATTAATAATAATAATATCCATCTAATGGAGACATATCAGTTAAAACAGTGCCCTAATAATTAAAAATGCATTCATATAATAATAATAATAATAATAATATAATTATAATTCCATTTGATGGAGGCATATCAGTTAAAGAAGTTCCCTATTAATAATTATAATTATAATTATAATATGCAATTTTATATATATATATATATATATATATATAATTCCATCTGATGGAGGCTTATCAGTTAAAGAAGGGCCCTAATAATAATAAAAATAATATGCAATTTAATAATAATAATAGTAATAATAATAATAAGTAATTATATAATAATAACAATGTGTTTCCAGTTAATAATAATAATAAATAATCCTACTTGCCCATTCCCTTCCCACACGGAATCCACTCTCCTGTATTTCCTTTTCTCCCATCCCTTCCTTGCTCCGAAATCCACCCACCGGGATTTCCTCCCTCCCTCCCTCCCCTCCTCGCTCTCCCAGAAGGAGGCGTTCCAATCCTCCTCCTGCCAATCACCTTATCGCCCCGCCTCCTTCCTATCACGTGAGCGGCTCCTCGGAGGGAGGGCGTGGTTTCCCTTCCTAGCCCCCGCCTCCCCATCGAGGTGGACCAACCGGCTCTCCGCTGGGCGGTGACGGACAGGGGCAGCAGCCAATGGGCGGAAGCGGCGCTTGGGCGCTCAGCGATCCGTCGTCGGTCCCTCCTCATTCCGAGCGAGGGGAGGAAGATGGCGGCGTGAGGGGAGGAAGCGGAGCCGGGTCCGAGGGCTGCGGCCCGGAGGAGGAGGAGGAGGAGGCCTCCTCTCTGAGGCGCCTCGCCGAAGGGGCTTCGGGCCTTTGGGTTCGCCAGGCCCTCGGGCGCCGCTTGGGATCTGTAGTTCGACGAGGCCCTTAGCCTTCTCCGAGGTACGCTGCTTTAACTTGGGATTTGTAGTTCGGTGAGGGAACTGGTATATGCCTCCATCCCTGCAGGATACTGGGATCTGTAGTTCGCCCTTCGCCTTCTCTGAGGGCATTGCTTTTCAACCTGCTGCCGTGGCTCCGTCCTGCTGAATATTGGGATCTGTAGTTTTGGCAAGGTCCCCTTAGCCGTCTCTGAGCGGGCTGCTTTGACTGATATATGCCTCCATCCTGTGGGATATTGGGATTTGTAGTTTTGGCAAGGTCCCCTTAGCCGTCTCTGAGGGCGTCGCTTTAACTGACACAGTTCTACCCGACAGAAATTTGGGATTTCTAGTTTTGCAAGGTCTTTAGCGTGCTCTGAGGGAACTGATTTGACTGACATGCCCCCATTCTGTGGGATATTGGGACCTGTAGTTTGGCAAGGCCTTTAGCTTTCTCTAAGGTAGGCTGCTTCAACTGCCGTGGCTCCGCCGTGCTGAATCCTGGGACTTGTAGTTTAGCCAGGTCTTGTATTTATTTAACTGCTGTGTCTGCATCCTGTGGAACATTGGGATCTGTAGTTTGGCAAGGTCCTCTTAGCTTTCTCTGAGGTACTCTGCTTTAACTCCCATCGCTCCATTGTCCTACGGGATCTTGGGATTTGTAGTTCGGCATGGTCTTTTACCCTTCCACGAGGGGACTGATATATGCCTCCATCCTGTAGAATATTGGGATCTGTAGTTTGCCCTTAGCCTTCTTGTGGCTCATGGCTGATATGCCATGGCTCCATCCTGAGGGATCTTGGGATCTGTAGTTTCGACGAGGTCTTTAGCCGTCTCTAAGGAGGGAGCTGCTTTAACCGCCGTGGCTCCATCCATCTTGGGATTTGTAACTCAACAAGGCCTTTATTCATTTATTTGTTTACTCCTTTGGCTGCTATAGCTGCGTCCTGTGGAATCTTGGGATCTGTAGTTCCAACAAGGCCTTCAGCATCTTCTCGGAGGGCACTGCTTGGACTGCCGTGGCCCCATCCTACAGGACACGGTGGAGATTTGTAGTTTAAGGAGGCCCTTCTTCGCCTCCTCTGAGCTGTTTGATGCCACTTTTTACGTGTGAGATCCCGCACCAAGCACCCTCATCCCTCCATGCTTCTCTATGGACAACTTTAACTAAACATTGCACTGAAAGGCCTGGAGATTCCTAGAGAGAATACTCTGCCGGGCCTTATTTGTGGCTCATTGCCTGTCAGGCGTTGATGACCACAGAGTCGCACTGCAGGACCTCGGAGTTTATCACACCAAGGGAATTGGAAGTATAATCCAGTGGCAATCTGGACGCAATCATGGGGTTTCGCGTGATTGTGTGAGAAACTATCACACGCAATTTCAGGCACTGGGAGGCCATTTCAGCAGTTCTGAACGCAATGCAGTGTCAATACGCAATCAAGTAAATTCACTGAACTAGCAAATTTACTCAATTCCGAACTGGCCTCACTTCCATTTCTTTCGAAATTGAGAGAAATTCCTCCCATGTGATAAACTCCCTAGAGATTCCCAGAGAGGTGTCCTCTCAGGTAAAAACATGGTGTTTTTGTTCTTTGCGGTTTTTCTATATTCACTGGGGTTTTCTGCCCCTAATCCTAGCAAATATGGAGGGACAAGTGCTTCTTCCATCTCTATTCTATGCCCTCTGGAAAGTGAGTCGAACCTTTGCCCTTTCTTGCAGGCTCTCACTGCGTTACAGAAGTAGCATCGTCCTGGGAAAGCGCGGGATCATCCTTTGCTCTTCCTGTTTGCGGAGAAGACTCCTACCCCTTCCCTGCTTCCACAAATGCCTAATTAAAAGATAGTCCAACTTTCCTGATCAAATACAGGTTTTGAAATCCCTGCTCCAGGGCAGTTTTTTGCCTCCCGCTTGGATATTCATGTCATTGCTGACCGTCCATCTTTTACCCCTTCGTGAATTGAGCAAGGAAAGTTGTCTTGTCCCCCTTTTTAATTTTTTTTGAAGCTGAACGTCCTGTTAAATCTTGAAGAACTAACCCTTGTCCACCCTTGAAAGAGAATTTAGGATTTTTAGGGGATTAGGACAGCTCCAGCTATTCTATGTATAGGCATGTGGAGACATTCATACCCCCTTTTCATCATTTCCTGAATGAGAATCAAAGGCAGGATGAAGGATGAGCCCATCTGCAATGAAATATAATAGACCAGCTTGTGGGTGGGGAGCACTGAAATATCTAGCATGAATGAATTGACAGCTCTAATGCAGAATTGTTTGTGAGCTTCAGCAGATGGCCCTCGAAAGCATTTTGAATGTATTAATTCATATGCACTGTATTCACCGTTATATGCTCAGAGCAGCTGCATCTATTCAAGCCGATGTTGCTGAAATATTAAACTACATACTTCTGAATTTTTGTGAATTTAGTTGCCAAAGTGACTTGGAATAGAGAAGGAAAAGACGAAAGGACGTCTTCAAAGTGGGTTACATGCCAGATTACTTTACTGGCCAAGACACAAAAAAAGGCAGTCACCAGTTTTGTCCTTGTTAGGCAATCCCTTTGAACATTTATGAGAGAAGGGCTAATACTGTACATACTCATTATAAGCCTAGAAATTTAGCTCAAAAAATTGACCCCAAAAACCTGAGTCGACTTATTCACGGGTCAATTTAAGTGTCATATCTTAACTCTTATTTAAAAGAAGGAAGGATGAAAAGCGTATGTGAAGCACTTCACCCCTTCTACTCTCTCATCCATCCAGCCTTAAGAGTAAGCACAAAGAGTTATGTCTGCAGGAATTTTGTAAGTTCTTTGACATTGTTTTGCTTTGCTCCATTCTTTAGATCCTTTGCTGTATGCCCCTAAATTTTACCCTCGACTTATCCATGGGTCATAGGAAAATTCATAATTTCAGCCCCAAAACTTGCCGTTGACTTATAGTCAAGAATATATGGGTAAGAAGTATGTAGATTTGGGTGCCAAAATTTATGTAAAGGCATTCTGGAAATGGTAGCATCCAGTCACATCACATCACACACACACACACCTCTCTTGATTCTGTACTTCTCTAGGAAGAGAAGTACCAAAGGGAAGAGGTATGTGCGTATGTGTGATGTCACTGAAATGTCACTATTCCAGGATCTCTTTAAACCAGTGGTCCCCAAATTTTTTTGGCCTACTGCCCCCTTTTGCTCTTGGATGACAACCCTAGCACACACGCTTACCATGTATTTCTTGATACAGTATTAGGTCCACTGTTCTTTTCTACTTTTCCACAGAAATATACCTGGTTAGCCTTTCTTTGGCTTTTCTGAATTGAGTTCCATCAGCTTTAAAAAGGAGCTGATCCTACCCTACTTCCATCTCTCTTTTCTTGTCTTTGGAGAGTAGCACAAATGACATTTTACAGAGACGATGGCTTCTGTGTTGTTGTGCCTGGGCCTAGGTCCAAGTCTACTGCAATCTCTGTGATTTTACAAAAATGAGAGTGAAGTAAATTCTACCATATTACTTGAGCCTCTGTAGTTGCATACTGTTGTTTACTCTCTATAAATAGCAAAACAAACTCCCTTTAAGGCTTTTTTGGTGGCTTTTCCCAGATTTTGGGATTCTTCCGGGGGCGGGGTGGGGGTAGGAATGCTTGCATCTTGCAGTTGAAAATTTTCTCTTCTAATAGTCTTTTAGTAATCAATTGCAGCAATTTTAATCGTGTTCTGTCTTGTTGATTTTCATCTTCTGTTTCAATGAATTGTTAAATAATTTATTTTAATTATGTAGATTACTGGACTTGCATTTTGAAGTAGCTTTATACATTTATACTCATGGTTTTTGTTTGTATTTAAAGCTGTATTGGTATCTTCTAAGCCTCCTTGAGTCCAAGTATTGGGAAAAGGTGAACTGTAAATGAGTGTTGGGCCAGGAGACCAGGGTTTAAATCACTCTTCAATCATGGAAGCTCATTGCATGACCTTTGGATGTAGACACTCCTTCAGTGGAGCTAAAGAAAAGAACAGCCCTCAGATTTCTTGATTACATGAATCTGAAGACATTACACTCCCTCAACCTTTAATGAAGGCAATGGCAAACCTCTTGAAGAAATCTGGCCAAGAAAATCCTATGATAGTCACCAAAGCCTGAATTGATTTGAAGGCACCTAGCAATAGCAACCATGTCATATTTTCATCTGGTAGGATGTAATATGAAACGTGCTTGATATAAAAAAAATACAGAGTAGAAAGATACAGTATTTTTATTCTGTATGTCAGAAAAAAAACAGGGAATGTATCATAGCTATTCTGGAAATCAATTTTCAGATTTCACCTCCCTCCATGCCATCTGCCCTGGTCCAGGCCTCAGAGAAGAACCACTGGACCTCATCCCCTTCCCCACCACCATCCTCTTCTCCTTTTGTGTCGTGTTATGTCAGGGAACCATCTAATGAAAATTAATAATTGTAAGCTGCTCTGATAGCCATTAAGGCTGAAGAGCGGGGTATAAATACCTTAAATAAAAATAATAAATAAATAATAAATTTGCTTTACAAAATAGTCCTGTTCTTTATTCAAGAACATGGTTGTATTGTAACAGTTAGTTAATCTATCAGACTGTTTGCTGCTTGGGAGAAGGAGGAACCGAGGAGTCCTGTTACAGATCTAGTGAGCAGGAAGCCGGAGTGAGGTTTGTCGTACTAATTTCAGTATTGACTATTGCTGGTATTCATGCCATTGAAAATCAGGTGTAATTTTGTTCAGAGGAAAATATCTCAGAGATGTAAAGGTGACTAGAATAGAAGTTTTGTACCTGGCAAGTCTTCCTTTGCTGCTCTTTCATTAATTAGATATCTCACTCAGAGATCCAGTTACAGTAATTTATCATGGGAATTGTAAGCAAATGTAAGTGGTATGGCCTTGGTTTTAAAAACCATTTAATCAGGAGTCAGTGCGATTTGACTTGAAATGTAAAATCCCTGGGCAGGATGTTGTGAAAATTTAAGGACAGGCTTCGCTGTATGTGTTGGCTGGAAATGGCAATAAACCTAAAGAGCTAAGACTTGCTGAGTGTGCTGATTTTCCTCCTTGCCTTTGAAGATAATTCCGCATTGCAGGAGCATGATAATAAGGACCAGAATGCTCTAGTTTGTACATATTGGGGAGGTGTGTTTTTAATTGTGTAAGCGCTGTATAATGAAGCGGACTTGTGTGCAGGCGATCCATCATTCTGCTCCTGGGTTTGTCAGCTTTGCATCTTTGAGACCTGGCTCCATCTCTCTCCTTCAGTGGAGCTGAAGAAAAGAACAGCCCTCAGATTTCCTGATTACATGAATCTGAAGACATTCACTTCTTTTACCAAGAATTAAAAAACTGATGAGATATCAGTTGCATAAGAAGGCATGTTTTTCTTCATTCGTGGCTGCATTCATTTCTATAACGGTAAATGGGCTTAAATGCTGGATGGAGTTGCTCTTCCCTTGTGGGCTTGCAGTTTGGATGTACTTCTGGATTCAGCCTTGAAGCTGGAAGCTTATCTGAAGGACTGTTTTCTCTCATATGACCCTACCCATTTGAGATCTTCAGTTCTGTCCCACTGCCCTGACAGGTACATCTTGTGGGAACATAGGAGAGTGCCTTCTTGGTGGGTGCCCCAGGATCTGGAGCTCTCCTTTATTTAGGCTGTAGTCCTCCTTGTCCTTCCATAGATTAGTGGAGACTCCCCACCCCCGGCAAGCCTTTGAGGACTGATTGTTTGTGAAGAAATGGCCTTTAATAATCTACTATATTGTTTATATTGTGTGGAATTCCCCCCTCCACTTTTTAAAAATTGATATGTTTTAAAATTGCTTCTAATTCTGCTGATAGTTTCATTATATTTTAACTTTTATATACTTTGGACTTTTAGCTGTAGCTGTTCTAAGATGTAGAATTCAGTGATATAGCTGTGTTAGTCTGTAGAATCAGTATGTAGAGAGATCTTATAGGACCTTTGAGACGAACTGAAAGAAAGCATTTGGAAGCATGAGCTTTTGTAGACTTGAATCTACTTCCTCAGATGCATTTGGTGGTCTGCGAAAGCTCATGCTGCTAACTTGTTTCTTTCAGTTAGTCTCAATGGTGCTACAAGAACTCTGCACACTTTTTTAAGTTTTGTAAATTGTCTTGAATAAGCTGGGAGAAAAGTTGTTGTTGTTAGCTGCCCTTGAGTTGGCCTTGACTCATGGTAACCCTATGGATGAGACATCTCCAAGTTCTCTGCGACTCTGCTCACAACTTGCAGGCTCAAGCCTGTGGCCTCTTGGTTTGAGTCTAACCATCTAGCATGTGGTCTTCCATTGTTTCTACTGCCCTTTTTCAATGATTCATGCTTTCTTATTATGTGGCCAAAGTACGTTGGCCTCAGTTTAGTCATCCTGGCTTCCTGGGAGAGTTCACGCTTGATCTGTTCTAGTATCCATTTGTTTGTTGTCTTGGCTGTCCACAATAGCCTCAGCACTCTTCTCCAGCACCACATCTCAAATGAGTATATGTTCTTTCTGTCGGCTTTCTTCACTATCCAGCTCTCACATCCATACACGAGGAATAGGTTGGCTTGGATGATCTTCACTTCTTGTATATTTGCCATGGTCATCATTTTTATTTTCTTGGTGTTTAACATTAAGCCTACTTTGCCACTTTCCCCTTTTCCTAAATAATTGCTCCAGGTCTTTGTTTATTTCTGCTGGTAGTATTATGTTGTCTGCATATCTTAAATTGTTAATGTTCCTTCCTTCAGTCTTCACTCCTCCAGTCTCTGAGTCTAAGTTTGCTCTGCATACAGATTGATTGAATATGGTGATAGAATGCAGCCTTGTCCAACCCCTTGGTCGATTGGGAACCATTTTGTTTCTCCGTGTTGAGTTCTGACTGCCGCCTCTTGTGCAGAGTACAGGTTACACCTCAGGACAATAAAATGTAGTGGTACTCCCAGTTCCTTGAGAGCATTCCATAGTTTTCAGTAATCTATGCTATCAGAGGCTTTGCTGTAGTAATGAAACTTGTAGATTTTCTTTTGGAATTCTCTCACGTGGTCCATTATCTATTTTATGTTTGCGATGTGATCCATAGTGCCTCTTCCTTTCCTGAATCCAGCTTGCACCACTGGGATTTCTTGCTCCATGTATGATAGGCATCTTTGCTGCAGAATTTTGAGATTACCAGTAGTCAATAGCAGAATATGGATGAAAAATACATTCATTTAAACATTGTGTTTCTGGGTATTCTTAAGGGAGGAATTTTGCTGATTTTTGCCTTCATGTTAAATGTCTTGAAGAGAATTTCCGGTTCATGTTTTATTTGGTGGCCTGCATCTCTAAAGATGAGAT
Organism: Urosaurus nigricauda; assembly: GCA_034509955.1. NCBI lineage: Eukaryota > Metazoa > Chordata > Lepidosauria > Squamata > Phrynosomatidae > Urosaurus > Urosaurus nigricauda. The sequence goes on along the minus strand of JAOEGL010000005.1, from coordinate 7,719,636 downwards.
AGGAGGATGAAGACCAATATGTCTCCAAACATTATGTTGAAATGTGGCAGGAAGTTATGACCAACTGCAAGTATTAAGTTCATGTCCAAGGGTTTTAATGAGGAAAAAAGTGGTGTCCACGGCCAGATTGAGAGGCGTATGCAAATTATGATTTTCCACAGATTATGATTAGAAGCTTCTGGTTGTTTTTGCACGAGAGAAGGAGAAACGGCATGTATGCTAACCATAAAAAGCTCATTGAGTATATAGAACAGAGTACTGTATATACAATGTATAAAATGAAAGTGTTCAGTAGGCAAAAGAAAAGGCTGAAGTAGAGGGCCAGAAACATGTTTTAAGTCGTAATGACTTAAATTATATAATACCATTGTTGTTGTTGTTGTTGTTACTGTTTTGAATTTTATTTATACCCTACTTTTCCTCCAAAATTTGGGCTCAGGATGATTTACAAATTAAAATGTTTTAATACATATGAAGGAAACATAAAAATGGAGCTAAACCCAGTTTAAGAGATGCTGTTAAAAACAACTAAAGAACAGTACAACATGGTCTTAAAAGTCCTTTCTTTAAAAACCTCAAGTTCTCAGAAGATTGTCAAAATAAAATATACAGCCAACCAAACTTGGGTTGCCAGTGGAAAGAGCAAGGAGCAGACAATCCTGGTCTCCCTAGAAAGCTATTTCCAGAGCCTAGTATCCTGCTTTGTTATGAAGTTCTTCTGTTATTTTGATATAGGAGAAAGCAACAACCTTTTTTATAAAATGATTTGAACTTAAGACCCCCCCCCCCTTTTTGTACCTCCCTACTTCCAGGTCTGTGTATGCACCATATTGATTGACATTCTGAAGAAGAAAACTAGACTACCAGAAAGTGACCATCAAGAGTTTATGGTGATAAAATCATCTGTGTAGCTATGGGGGAAAAAGGTAAGTTTGCCATAGAATTGGTTGACTTGCTGCTTGATAGCTAAAAACTGTATGCTTGTTGACATCTTTGGAATGGAGTTTATGGCTGGCGTCCTGTTAGTGACATGTGCAGGTGTAATGGAACATTATGCCTGTGTATGTACCTTTTTGGTAGATGATGTAATCCGCTCCGATTGGATACAGAGGAGCGGGCTATAAATAAAACTTTATTATTATTATTATTATTATTATTATTATCATTACCTTCATCTGTTACAATGCTTTCCTGAAACCATCTACCTGCCTGGAGGCTGGGTGTCCCTCCCCATAGCCATTCAGTGACCAGGAAAGGATGAAGGGCAACTAGGCAGCCAACAATGTTTTTCAGTTGCTTGTATGAATAGGGTGGGGAAGTCTATAAAGGTCTAGGAAGAAGGCATCATCTTCCTGGAGATGGTTACAATAACAGCTCATTGGCATCCTGGCTGTCCCTCCGTCCTCCCATTCTTCTCTGGTCAATGAATGGCCATGGGGAAAGGTGCCCAGCTTTTAGACGGGTAAATCAGCCATGGGTGGGGACTCAACTATGGCTGGCAGAACTTTCATGATCTGCAATGCAGGATCTTGGCCCATGTTATGATTTGATCTGGTTAGAGCATGCTAAGAAAAGGATAAATCTCCTATATGGAGAAGAAGCAGAAATGTTAACAGGTGGTGGATGATGGAACTGTTTAATTTCCAGTTAGTTTCTCTTCCCCCAGGATGGAAACTGCCTGATCTGTTAGCAATAGGTCAGTTTATTAGAGAATTCTACTAAGACCTCAACAAGCTACAAATCCCAGACCATACTAAAATCTAAAAAAAATATTTTTATAAAATGTTCTTTCTTATTATATAAACTACTTTAAACTTGATGCAAAAATTAATTGTCCTCATCTTTTTCTTTGGAGTACTAATGAACAGAATTTTTTTTGAAGTGTTGTTGTCAATTAGGCTCATTCTCACAATTCTAAAGCAGTAACTAGAAACTTCTTCATCCAGAAAAGGAGCAGACAGTTCTCAGAAAATTCTTGAATTTGCTTTTTGTTACCTAGTACAGTCGTCCCCCGGGTTACGAAAGTAATCCGTTCCGGAATTACTTTCGTAACCCGGAAGCTTTCGTTTCCCGGGGGACCGCTAAACTCAATGGACCGCGCGGCCGATTTAAAGGGGCCGCGCGGTTTTTTTATTCGTATCCCAGGGGATCTTTCGGATCCCGGGGGATATTGTAGCGGTCCAGCGGCTTTCGGATCCCGGGGTTTTCGCAACCCGGGGGATTCGTAAGCCGGGGGACCACTGTATGATTTTTCACATGTTGACAATGAGCTTTAATTGCTATTTAATCTCTTCTTACACAGGGAAAATATTTCTGTGGTTTTGTTTGCAGAATTAGAACCTAAGAAACAACAGCGGTCTTACACAACTGTAAGTATGAAAAGGATGGGTTAAACCTGAAACACTGTTAATGCCTAATGAATGGTTTTTTAGGTTTCTTGGTGAAAATAGAAATATTCTCATAGAAATGGAATCTAATGTTAGAAATTCTGCTGTCCCTTCATAACACCTATGTTTAGTCTTGGTTATGTTGAACAGTTGTCTGTTACTTGAAGTTTTCCTGAGTTTGTCTTCTATTCCATTGCAGTGTTTGGGTTCATCCACATTGATTCCTGAACTAGGAAGCTCTTGCTATGTTCTACATGAGATAGCAGATGGGCTCCAGTTCATCTTAATCACTGGCTTACATTGCTACACAGTCAATAGGATTCTATCAGGTGCCACGTGCGCAAAATGTGGACTTGGCTTCCATGCTTATCTACCTTCTCTGGCCAAGATTTTCATTTATTCTACTACTTTTGCAGCATGAGGCAATTTTTGTTGGGGGCAAAGGTATGGGAGATTTCCTCTAGTAATCAGGCTCAGTAGCGAATGCATGTCAATTGATGAGTTTCAGAGTGAGCAAAACCATTGCTATGATTGGCACATGGTTTATAGGATAAATATAAAAGCAGTGTTCCATCTTTTGGCAATGTCTTAGAATTCATCTGCAAAATGATTTTCCCAGAGGTGTTAAATGGCACTCATGGGACTCTTCCAGATTGATCTGAAGAAGTGTGCATCTTCGTGATCTAACATGTTGGGTTTTTTCAGGTTTTGTTTTGTTTTTTGACTTTTCACCTCTGTGTCCACACATTCCATTCTATGGGCTGGGCGGGGGGTTCTCAGCAATTTCATGGCTCTTCAGTAGGACTTTCCAAAGTTTTTCTTTTTTTAAGAGTTGTAGCGTAAGAATGAAAAAGTGTAATTTCAGTGATGTACTGTAACTCTTAGGATATTTTGAGAAAAAAATGAGAGAGGAAAAAAAAGATCTTTCTCTCTGATATATTTCAGAATTAGAAATTAACCCAGTCGGGGTGGGAATAAATTGTTGTAGTTAATGCTGAGAATTGCTAGAAAATAGTCTGGGACAATAGAGACATTATTCCGATATTTTCAAAAATCCCAAGAATAAAAGCAACAAATGTAAGAAACTCTAGACACATTTGCCTTCTCTATTAGACCCCCCATGTACATGTATTAAGTATTTATAAAATGTGTATGTATGTAGTACTGTGAAGTTAGTTTCACATTCATTATGTGCATTATGTTTGTTACCAGGTCCTTCTGTTTCCCCACAACTGAAGGCTGATTGTGGGGCTCTGTGTGAACACTCTTCTGGTGAAGAAAAATCCATCCTTTGTCACCATAAGGGAAAATGAAGAACCATCACTCTCCTTCTGCTCTAACTCCTTAACATAAAATTTGACATGTGAAGCTTGTATTGTGGGGGGAGGGGAATAATGTTGCCCTTGTGGAGCAACTAAAATGTATAGTTGACATTTCATAGAAACAATGTCAATTGTGCCAGATTGTTGCTCACTGTTTTTGCACTCTACAAATATTTGCCCATACAGTGAAAGATGAAAGGCTGTTCTGACTAATAGTTAGCCCCCTTCAGAATACCATAGTTAGAGAACTGCCTACTCTCAACATTACATTTGGAAAACCTGACAAATTGATAATGTCCTTTGAGCAAGCAGATCTTAGTGTATGAAAGATCCCAGCAGAATAATCAGGATGTTCAATGTGTTCAAAAGAATAATTTGTCAAAAGAAAATAAAAAGCTAGGAAAATTGCCTAGCAGGGATTATTCTCCTGAAAGGGGCCTGTTTACAAATAGCCTCTTGATGTCTCTTATTTAGGCAGCTGATACGATAATGGTCATTTTTATCCACTGTTTTTCGTGCATCCTTCCTTTTAATATCAGAATGAACAAACAAAATAACCTGTATGTATCAATCTGCCTAAAGCCTGGAAAAGGGAAATGTTGCTGTAAATTGCCGCTTTTCTAGCAAGTCCTTTCTCACAAGGGTGAAGCCTTGAGGACTTAAAAGCAAGCCCAGGTTCCCTGGCACATATGTGGCATTCCAGGCATGCTGGGGTGTTATTCAGCAGCAAAAAGAGCAATACCTTTCTCCAAGTCAAGCTCTTACCCAAAGGGAACAACAGCGAGTATCAAGGTATATGTACTATTTTCCACCACATAGATGAACAAAGTGTAGATGTGCTCAGGAAGGGCTTCTTAACTAGTTTCCTAGTGGGTATAATCCACAGTTAAGGTGGACACTGTAATTTTAACATGTTTACAGGCTGTTCTTTTTCTCTGTTGTGTGTGATTTATACAGGACATTTTCTTTCAGCATCAGTTAATAGCTATATTTCACCACACCTTGACTGGGTGAGTCGTTTCTTGGTGGGGGAAAAAGACATACCTTCTTAAGCTGGATCCTGGAGCCCTTAGCAGTGCACCTTACTTAGATTATTAAAATGTGAATGCCAACTGTTTTTTTTTAAAAGAAAGTCCTAAATTTGTGTTTAACATGGGATGAATAAGAGGAGCATGCCAATCTAGGCACTTGTATGGTGTCACCAGTTGTCATTCTGTGTGATAAATAGAGGCACAGAAAATACTTAACAGTAATTTTTTCTGCTCTTTTCCTTCATAGAAAAATCAGATTTTAAAAAGGAATGTTCAAGAGAACACTGTCAAACTGGCAAAAATATGTAATTGCAGAAAATAAGCAGATCTCTGAATGCCTGGTCAGCTAGCAAGCTTGTTGTTCAGATTGACTTTAAAGTACAATGTAATCTTAAATCAGATGGAAGTTCCAAATTTAAAGTAATTGTATTACCTTTTAGAATGCTCTGAAGGAGTATATATCAATTGATTGAATATTTGGAATATCGTTTCTAAAGTCTCAATGAACTATAAGTAGTTTTCTTCAAAACTGATACTAAAAATTTAAAAAGCATCTAACAGGGTGGTGATTTGACCAGTCTGTGGAATTTTGTTAATGTCTTAGCTACTTGCAGTTCATTTGCAAAAGAATATGACAGCATACGTTGTTTGGATTTCTCACATTGCCAAAATGGATGTGAGCAAGAGCCAGCCACGCAAAAGTCCAGTGAAGAAATTCTTCCTTCAACCCTCTTAAATCTCCTTCTGGTGATGTACTCATATAAACTGAATGATACTACATTAGGAGTGAATTTAAAGTCAACCTGGAGAGATAGGCCTGCCCAGGAAACCCTACTGCAGTACTTACCCTGTAGCATATTCTTAACAGAACTGTGCAAAGGCAAATACTGCCTTAATCTTTTATTTTACATATTGAATTGCATCTTTTTCTCCTCATTGGCAGGAAATCTTTCCCATAGGAAAGATGAAACAAATACGGGCGTGTGCAATAGTATAATATATACATATAAATATATTTTAATACTTGTGGACAAAATGTTACAAGTTGTTTGAGAACAACAAAATCACCAATGTCTTCCATTTTGAGATGTGTATAGTTCCATAAGCATTAGTGCTTTGTAGCAAAACTTTAGTGCCATTTAGGATCGGTGCATGAGCCTAGTAGTACCTTTTTTTAAAAACAATTTCAGAGTGACAAATTAATAGTGCTGATGGTGTAACTACAAACTGGTACAGTTATTTATGGTCATGGTCATAGAATCAGATGCAGTGTCCTTTCTAGGCAATGGTAGCAGAAAGGCAGTAGTATGAATTGAGGGTTGCTTAAGTTAGCAACAACAGCCCTCCTACAGCCAGTTACATTTTTGGTACACTAAAAGTAACTGCAAGTAAAACCAAGACAGTAGTATCACATTGCTGAACAAAAGCCCTTTCTCTCTGAGCACATAATTTACTATTAATGGGGAAAATAACTGATAACCTAGATTTCTAAAGTTTCAGTAATGACTTGTTAGCATTCGGCTGGCCTCTCCATCAGCAAGTTCTCCCTTAATATGTGACTGTGTTTCTCATTGAGGAGTCCTGGTGTATTTTAAATTACTTAGCAACTGATTGCATATGTACTCTTAACTACCCTTGTGTTGAGGCATCAGTGTAGCTCTTGTTCAAGAGTAGCATCTTAAAAAAAATGGGCAGTGTTAGAAATGGTTTTACCATTACTTCTATTCACGATAAATGCTAAATGATTAGTCATGTCCATTGTTAAAAACAAATTATCTTACATTTCTGCTTACATAGATATGAAGGAAAACAGTTTTAGGAGTTTTATTACAATTTGAGCCATTGGATCACATTTAATTCTTGCAATCCAAATACCATTACTTTTGTTCTGTAGTTACTGATGATCTAGGCTCTCTCTCTCTCTCTCTCTCTCTGTCTCTCTCTTTTTGAGAATACTGCTCCAGTAAGTGATCAGCATTATTTTATTTTTTTAGATTCTGACAAATCACTTTAAAGGCATGTGCTTCTTCTTTTTAGCTCTGTTTTATTTTGTGCATATTTGTAATACTGTATATATTCATATATAAGTCTAGAAATTTTACTCCAAAAATTGACCCCCAAAACCTGACTCAACTTATCCATGCGTCAGTGTAAGTATTGTACTTTAACTCCTATCAAACGGGAAACCATCCCTTTCTGAATAGAGTGACAAAAGGCGAGGGCTTAGTCTATTCCAAGAGCACCTAAAAGAAACACTAACCCCCTCTACTCTCTCTCACACAGCCCCATTTCTGATCTTTTTTGAATCCTTGGGCAGGAAAATAGCAGCAGTGGTAGTTCTTTCACGCTCCCCCCCAAAGGAGTGTCAAGTAGAATTAGGCCTTGAAGAATTTGAATAAGACATTTGTGTATATTTATCAGCTTTTCTGGGGTAAATCAGGCAAAGTTATCACATTAAAATCATTGCTAACATAGTGGCCATTTTCTTTGCCTTTTCATTCATTTTAACATGTACATTTCCTTAGTCCCACCCTCACCTTATCACCTCCGCCAAACATCCTATTGCCATGATGTACCATAGTTCCCTTCCCATCCATCCATCTTTTAGGGTGAGCACAAACCATTAAGATGCAGGAATTTAGTAAGTTCTTTGGCATTGCTTTCCTTTCCATTGCCCTCTCCGTCCTTTGTTACATGCCCTTAAGTTTTACTCTTGACTTATCCACGGGTAATATCAAAATTCATAATTTTAGCCCCAGAAATCTGCCCTCGACTTACATATGAGGTCAACTTACGGTCAAGTATATACGGTATATGTCACAAAAGCACTACTTTTAGCTTAAAGAGGATACTGCATTTTTTTCTTGGTCTTTTCTATAAATGGCCACCTTGGTGAGGGAAGGAGTGTTTCTACTTTTGAGTTGCTTATTGGATAAAATTGAAAGGAAATATGTAGACCATTGCAGAAGAAGAGTTCTTGTGAAGTTAGTATCACATTTAAAGGTGTCTGCCTATTTTCTCATGTAAATCAGAAAGGTGGGCTGTTTACAGAAGAGTTGTGAGGACCTGAACTCTGTCCAAGTTTTTTGGTGAACAAATGTATCTGTATCATTAAAAGAAGTAGATTTAGCGCTTGGGTGAATCAATGGAAAAATACCTCTGAAACTGGAATGCAAAATAGCACAGTATGTAGGGGGAAGAATCCCTAATGCAAATAAAGCCATAAGATGATTTAATAAATAGAACTTTAGTAGCAATAACTGTTTGCATGTAATAGGAACTAACTTGCATTAGCAAAAATTGTACAGTAGAATAAATGGTACTAACCAAATAGGTTTGTGGTGCTCTGTGGTGCAGGAAGTTGCCTGACAAGATGGGTTTCTCTTTAAAATGGTGGAATATTCCTTTCCTTGAAGGAGCATGTCATGAATGCTCCAGAGCTGAGCCAGATATAAGCTAAAATTTTGTTATTCCCTATTCATGCAATTGGGAGAGAAGTTTGTTATGCACGAAGAAGTGGATGAATTCTTATCCTCCTTGTCTTTAGATAGCACATATTTGATATGCACCTCTGGGGTAAAAGGGAGCTTTTGTAGGAATAGGAGCAGGTCTATAGTTTCTTGCACACCACATAATTATAGCACTTGTATGCCACTAGCTACCATGGTTCTATGCTATGGTATTCTGAAATTTGTAGTTTTATGAGGTATTTAGACTACCCTGCCACAGAGCTCTACTGCTCCACCAAACTACAAATCTCAGGTTTCCATAAGATATACCTATGGTATTTAAAGTGATATAAAAGTCCTAGACTTGTGCAGTATGAAAGAAAACAACCCCAAGTCCATCCAGTCATGTAGTTTTTAAAATTTGATTGTGAAAGCTGGTTGTCATTACTTGAAAGTTGTTAGCTGTGTCATGTTTTCTGAAGAATTCTAGCAAAGTACAGACCATCCAAATACCTCTACCAGGAGTTGTGGATATATCTTAGAGATGTACTTCACCTTTTAAAAAACATATTGATCTGTGTCATGGTTTCATATTTTCTTCGTTTTACAGAGATACTTTTGGACTTGAAAAGGGGAAGAGCAAGATTCAGTTGAGTAGGCCTAGCAACCTTTTACCCCCACCACTCTAGAGAGTGTAGTTAATACCTCTTTGAAATGCAGCTTGCACTAACCTTGTATGCATGTGCATACTGAAGATCAAGGAAACTGTAAGTCTAATACATAATTCTGCCTTAAGCAGTATTCAGCTGAAGAATATAGGCCAGATTCACTTGCAGTTGGGATGTGTGCTTTACCTTTATTTCTGTTCTTAGTAATGATATATCCATTATCAGCAGTTTGATTAACACAGCCTTGTGTTAAGGTGCATGGAGGAAGGTCCTGTTTTATTATCAGAATACATGTATATTCTGTGTGAAGCTATACGTATTCATACTGGATAGTGAAAATTAACAACAGTTTCCATAATGTTTGGAAATTGAATTTTGAAGAAGATGTGTTCTATATGTGTGTTAAAATAGTTAATAAAATATGATAATCTGTTTTGCTCACACAGAATATAGAAGAATCCTTTTGTGCTTTTCTTGCAAACGGTAATTCCCAGGAATAGAATAGCTAAGGAAATTATTTGCAACAAATGTATTGTGACCAGAGGTAGGTAGAGCTTTAAAGGCGTTTTGTGTTTATGTCAGTAGATCTTGCATTGCTCCAAATCTTGTAAGCATCTGATTTGCAAATACTTTGCTCATCAAAACTGGTGCTAGACATCACAGTGCTGTTGCTCAATTTCACAGTGCTATTGCCCAATGAAACTTCAACTTAATATCTTGATTGTGAGGTGCTGGCCTCACAACCATATGCACAATTTGATTTATTGGCCAACATGCTCTTTAGGAAATTACAGCTAAGATCTGGTTGTAGTAGAGGCTTGCAGTGGAAAGAAGTGTAGCCCTGATCTGCAGTTGTGGGGTGCTGTAGTACCCTTGGGAGGATGTACATAAGGAGCGTATGCCTAAGAACTTGTGTCTAAACTCTGGATAGTCTAACACTGAAATTTACATGTTTAATCAGATAATGGGAGAAGAGAATCTTCAGCTATTCATGGGTACTTAGCAGCCCATGGTGAATATGTTTCCTTTTTTTCTTTGTACTGTAGTGATTCTCCTTTTAGCCCTTACTCAGCTGGAGAGCAGGGTTTCATTAAAAGCACATCAATGCTATTCTTGATGAACAAGAGGCTGGTCTCTTGTTAGTGACATACACAAACAAGTGTACTTTACATCAGCCTATGTTTGTTTTGTTTGAAGAGATGGATATTCTCTTCCATAGCGACTAAAGTGCCCCCCTCACAGTTTGGCTATGATACCTTCCTGATGGCCATTCCATGGTTGGTGGAGAGCATGAGCCTTTAGAGAAGCATCTGGCTGTGTCCTGTAGCCAGCTGCAAACCAGTGACATCATCCACTCAGGGTCTTGAGCCCTTTCTCTGCTGCTGTGAGAGAAGCACAGAAAGCACCACCACCCATTTTTATTCACCAACCACCAAATGGATGTTCGGGGGGGGGGGCGGTCTATCATAGCAAAACTGAGTCTTGGATGAAGTGAATTAAGAGTTGTAGCAGAATTTTGCCTGAAGAACTCTTACACTACTCTGGGCATTGCAGCATCTTGGCCAGAAATTGCTTTTTTAAAACTCTGTCTCTCAGCCCTTGTAGTGATGTGGCAATTCTAGAAGCATAGAGTTGGAAGAGACTACAAAGGCCATCCAATCCAACCCCCTGCCATTCAGAAACACACAATTAAATCATGCATGACAGATGGCCATCCAGCCTCTATTTAAAGACCTCCAAAGAAGGAGACTCCACCACACTCCAAAGCAGTGTGTTCCACTGTCGAACGGCTCTTACTATTTCCACTCGCACTGAAGCTCTTCCTGCATTCTGTGTGTTTATATGGTCTTTCTCGTGTGTAAATGTAGTTTTTCACTCTGACTGAAGCTCTTCCTCCATTCCATGCATTTATATAGTGTGAGTTCTTTCATATGAACGTAGATTTCCACTCTCAATGAAGCTTTTTTCGCCTTCCATGCATTTATATGATCTTTCTCCTGTGTGGGTTCTTGGATATGAATGTAGACTTCCACTGTAACTGAAGCTCAGTTCACACGCCATACATTTATATAGTTTCTCCCTTGTGTTGGTTTCCTGATGTTAACATAAATTATGACTATGAGAGAAGGTCTTTCCACATTCCATGTATTTCAGTAGGAATGCTGAAGTGTATGTTTAATTGTGAGTTACATTTGGCTATTGATCTGAGCATGGAGTCAGATGTTCAGAATACTCAGAACCCTGAAAGGCACAGGAGTTGTTCTTCTCATTTTTCACTTAGTTTCCCCTTTTTCTTTTCAGTCCCTTTGGATTTCCAAACTCCTCTTTTTCTAAGTAGTTTTGCATGATGTCACAGGTGGCTCTGCACAGTTCTGACTCTGTTGCTCATTACCTGCTGCAGGTCCCTACAGCTTCACCTGTTTAGTGATGAAACTCCCCTTCCTACTTCTTCCTTTTAAACTAATTTCTTCCCTTTCTCTTTGCTTTGCAAAGAGCAGGAATCTAAGCACAATATTGACAAAGAATACAAAGGGTGCCATTCAATATGTCTCTCAAATAGGCAACCAGTTTACAAATAGCAGACTTGCAAGTGGTAGTTCTGGGATTTGCAACCAGGATCTGGAGGGGCTAAGCTGAATTGATGTTTTTTTGATTTATTGTACCATCAAATATTTGTATGGGATGGTTGAATGCAAGGGGCTTTGGCATATCCCTCTCTATAGAGAGGCAATGAGATCACTGAAATGCAAGGAAGCAGCCAGCAGTGTGAGGAAAACTGCAGGAAGAAGAACCTATTAGGCTCTGCTTTACAGAAATGAGGAAAATCAGGTCCCTTTTGCACTACACAAATATAGCACTATGATTTCACTTTTCACTACCATTGATTCCTATGGAATCCTGGGATATAACGTTTGGAGAAGCACTGGAGGTCTCTGACAGAGAATTTTAAACTACACTTCCCAGAATTCTGAAGGATGAGATCAGGGTAGTTAAAGTGGAAATAGCACTATAATTGTGTCTCATAGCCGGAATCTGGAAAGTAAAGAAATGAAAAATAAGAACATATTGCAAGATGAAGATGGAAATGAATTGAAAGATAAAATGACTGGGGGGGGGTAGAAGAATGGAAACAGTTGGTTTTTATGGTTGGTCTTAGGTAGATTAAGAAATGTGAATTTTTCAAGTCACAGCACAATAAACATTCTACATGGCTTAGCGTTTCTTAAGGACTGAATATTCTTGCAATTTACTCACTTGTTCCTCCATGCAAACGTCGGTAGAATGCGTGAAAAGCTGTTGGGGTTGGGAAGCCCTCAGCATTGGAAGCTTGCATGGAAAAATGAGAGTAGCAGAAGCACACAGACACACAAACCGTTTTTTATAGAGCTAGTATTCTAATTATGCATGATTGAAATGTCTGGTGTTATAGTTATTATCAGTAAATTGATATATGCATTTATACATAATAAAGCAATAGGAACTAATATACCAATAGCTTGAACTTTAACTGCTTTGATTCTCAGATTTTTCTTTTTTAGTGAACATGCTGCCTCTTGAATAAAAGGGGCAGAGCATATAAATAAGGGATGAAGCATGACGCCAAAACTGTGTGTTGGAAAGAAAAATTAACCGAATGAGCCCTTTTTAACCTCTTACCAGGTTCACTGTGGTCCCTTGGCCCTGCATTATATGAACATAGTTGGTGGCAAGATGGGTTTCTTGTACAAATGGAGAGGTGCAGAGTTTCAGAGTACAGAAAAGGCAGTAAGGGAAACCCAAATACAGAAATAGACGGGGAGAAAAATCTAAGAGAGGAATTTTGATGATTTTTCAGGTAGTAGAGCAAAAGAACTGTGTTGCAGCAAATATATGGAGTGAATGAAATCATTAAACAGTCCACACTCTTCAGGTATTGAATTGTTTAAAGGACAGGTGTATTTTTCAGGTTATCTTTCATCACCTAGGCAGCTATACAAAGATGAACTGGTTCCAAACCAGCAATAAAGGTACCTAACAAAAATCTGTAAATTGGGAAAGGGGGCTGGAAACACACAAGCTCTGAAAGCAAATTGAAGCTTACCATATCAGAGGGACACTTTGGATCTGCCTGAGATCTAATGGCAGCCTTCTCTCCTTTCCCCTCTCTCTTTCTCTAGTTAAGAGAAATGAATGTTGAGCATTGAAAATTAGGTGCATTGAATGGAAGATACTTAATGATTACTGCTTTGGGCAAAACATTGGACAAGCATAGGTCTTGTAGCACAGTGTGGATTGGAAATTTCTTTTCTTTGTGTCAACCTTGTATTCAAAATTCCTTTAAGCTGGATTTTGGCTGTACTTGTTTCTGAAGGAAAACTTTAGGTAATACAAACATTTCTTTATGGGACGGTTTATCTTTTCCTTACTTATGAAACTACGTTAAAGGATGCCTCTTTTCCCCCCCTGTGCAACTATGTTTCGAACTTGTTGCAGAGGCCATATTTATACTGCAAAAAGTGATGAGTAGTTGCCAAATAGATGCATTTATTAAGAGTTCAGAATAGACTTGTTCTGTTGACTTAAATTGGATGCCCCCTGATTTCATGTTAACAGGGTAAATAAAATAGATTTTAATGATCTAAATTATTCCCTCCCTTGATGGTTATATATCTTTGCTGGTAGCATTAACTCAAGGGTAGGATATAGGTCTACGCTACATAACAGTCTCTCAATTAATAGAATAGGCTACTCCATAGTGTTTGAAAATGTGTGTAGGAGGAATGTGCAGAACAGTAGCGTAGTCTAGACCCTGAAAAAATATAACAGAATTTTGCCTCAATTATAGAAATAGCAATCATTAGTGTATTTCACCTGTACAGCTAGAAGCGATGAGGAAGGTGTATGCCACACGTCTATTATACTTCATTGCACAGATTGTGTAACAGTACAAATAATCTTACTCCTGTATATATCTGAAGTTTTCCAAAAGGCAGCTTGCTTTTTATATCTATGCATCTTTGGGGGAAGGGGAAGAGGGGTGTTAAATGGATTCTTTTGACACTGTAAACAATTATTCAACAATGAACTTGGAAACTCTGCACCTGTATATGATTTTTTTAGCAATAAAGCAGCATGGGCTGAGAATGCACCAAATGTCATTGTGTTATTTCTTTGAAGAATGAAATTATGTAACTTAATTCTCTTGTGTATCTCTAAGTTTGAATGTTGTTACTTCCTGATATTGTTAACAGGATATAGCTATGGGGGGTGGGCTGGGGGGCAAAATGAGGGCATTATCCCTTTCAGTAAGAATTCTGCCCCCTCCCAGATGATATTTGGTTATCTATTTCAGAGGAAGGATCTGACAAGAGGTCGCCGTAAGTCAACAGGTGACTTGAAGGCACATGCATACACACATACACGGGAAAATGCTGTCAACAGAAGGTATCAGAAGAGCATGAAGAAGCACCTGGAGTTACTATATGGGATTACTTAGATTGTGGTCTTGATGTTTAAACTAAAGTGACTTGTGAACTTGAAGGAGAAATTCAGTTTTGTATAGCCAGTGTAGCATAGTCGTTTGAGTATTGGACTATGGCTCTGGAGACCAGGGTTTGATTCCAAGCTCAGCTATGAAACCCACTGGATGACCTTGGGCAGATCGCATGCTCTCAGCCTCAGCTGAATATCTCTTGCCAAGAAAACTCCATGGTAGGGTCACAAACGACTTGAAGGCAACAACAACAAAACAGTCTATAAACTGCTAAAAATCCAGACTCTTAACTTAGCACTTTTTGCAAAGTCCTACACTGCCACCAAGAGGAAAGGCTTATCATTTGTTTGGTGGTTTTCTGTATGAACACCGAATTGCTTGGCTGGGTCCTTTTTATATCATTATTCCTATGGCTGAGCTCTTGGCCTAAAACTCAGAGACATGGGGATGTACTATTTAAAAATTAGTTTCAGGGAGGATTACCTTAGAATTATAGAGTAGGGAGGGACCATGAGGGCCATCTAGTTATGGGAATCGTTTGCAATTGTGCCTTCATCATCTCACCTTTTAGAAACTCCCATGCCTCATGAAATCCTCTCCCTTTGAGCATTTCTGACCAATGAGAGTTCACCCATTATTTCCCTAAGATGACTTAAATGAGCTTTATTTAAATCCAGTGTGTGTTTGACAACATGTGGCTTCCTCTTTCCTCTGTATTAGAAATCTGAAGAGGACATGGTGACTCCCACCCAAAGATCCCACTATTGATACCCCATTAACTAATTCATGTCTATTGGTAAGGGTTGGATCCAAAATAATTCTCTTGTTGCCTCCTCCACCTTCTGGACAATGAAATTGCTTGCAAGGCAGCTGAGGAGTACACTGGATCCTATTTTCTTGGTTGAGTTTCCAAATTCCAACAAATATCAGGGTGGCTGAAGTTTAGTATTGCAAATATATCTCCGCTATTTGAATATTTGGTTATTTCTTACTCAGATGGAGTGTTTGTGCGCATCTAGGGAGGAATGGTATAAAGCAACCTGATGCCCCACAGATGTGTTGGATTTCCATCAGAACTCTTCTCAGTTGATGTGGGACGGGGGGAACACTAGGATGAGAACCACTTTTAACACGAGTTGCAATGTAACCTCTAGTATGGCTGCTGTTGCTTTGATGAAGATGTGTGTAAATTGCATTAGTATCCAAGTTTAAATGTGAACTGTCTATATGATATTTTTCAGCATGTTGCCCATTTGCATTTTCGTTGATACACAGCACAAGTGAACAATATATTAAAAGTGCAGCTGTAACAGGATTGAGATGGTTGTGAATCAGTAACATTACAAGCAAAATTTGTTACAAAAAGTTGGAAGGTATTATCACTACCTAATAGAAATTCTTTGGTACAGACATTTAAATGAAGGGATGTCCATTTCTGTGGTTTGTTTTATCATTGTCTGAAGAGGTAGAGGGACAATGCTTTTAACACTTAGAATTATAGAACTGCATAGTTGGAAAGGAACTCAGGGACCATCCAAACTAGGCAGAAACTAAAGCACACCTGAAAGATGCTCATCCAACCTGTGTTTAAAGATCTCCAAAGAAGACTCCATTGCACTCTAACGCAGACTATTGCATTATTGAACAGCTTACAGTCAAGTTCTCCAAAAGTTTAAACCAAATCGTTTTTCTTGTGATTTGAATCCATTGGTTTGTGTCCTGGAGTTTCACTGCGCTTTACCTTTATGGTGCCTTGATCCACTGCACAGATTTACAGATCTCTTCTGCAAGACAGGCACAGTACAGGGTCACAGCCTCCACCCCATCCCCCTCCCCTGCTTGTATGCTGACTTGTCGGAAAGATGTCATAATAGTGCCTAGCTGTTTCATCGCAAAAGGTTGAATAGGAAAAGAAAGTGACCATGTTGTCTTTGCCATTTATTTCATTTGTGGATGAAACAACTTGTCCTCACCTTTTCATTTTAATGCCACTGTGAACCCCTTTTTAAAAATAATTTATGGTGCATACTTTAGTATTTCAGTGACTGCTTTTCTGTGGTGACGTTATAGTGTTATGGTGCTATAAAAGATTTTCATACCAGCACTTTACCGCTGGTAAAATGCCCTTAAACGTTTAGGAAGCACATGTGTGTGAAAGCCTGATGTGCTTCCTAAACATCAAGGCATCATCCCTCACCTCCAGCATCCCTGAATTGTTTGGGGAGCAGTCATTTCCTGGCTGCCAAAAGCTGCTGAGAGATCCAAGAGAACCAGCAGGGTCACACTACCCCTGTCGATACTCAGGTGGCGGTCGTCTGTCAGAGCGACCATGGCAATCTCAACTTCATATCCTGTCCTGAAGCCGGTTTGAAATGGATCGAGATAATCGGTTTCATCCAAGACAACTTGGAGTTGGGAGGCAACAGCTCTCTCGATCACCTTGCTTAGGAAAGGCAGCAAGGAAACTGGTCTGTAGTTGTTCCTGTCCAGGGGGTCGAGGGAAGGTTTCTTCAGGAGGGGCTTCACAGCCGCCTCCTTCAGACAAGATGGAATGGTACTAGCTGCTCACACCCCCAATCTACCCACATCCCACCCAGTCATGGGATTCTTATGGTAGAAAGTGGGATCACACTTCCGCACCCCCAAAAACACTGTTTTGAGGCATAAGAGGTAGCCATTAATGGATTATTTGCAACAGGCAAAAATGCAGATTTGCCACAATGGCATGACACTGGGATCCATACAGTGGCATACAGTACAGTGGGCTTGCTGCTTATGCTGTTGTACTGGCATGCTGTCATACTGTTGTAGTGTGAAAAAAAACTCCTAGTCTTTGGATCGATACTTTTAACACAGAGAAAATAAACTTATTCTTAATCTTCTAATTATAATCCTTTAAACATTTACAGATGGCTGCCATGTCACCTCTTAATCTTCTCTTCTTCAAGTTAAACATAGCCCACTCCCCAATCCTTTCCTTATAGGGCTAGATTTCCATGCATTTTACCATGTTGCTCACTCTCATCTTTGACTGAATTAGTCCTTGTTCACTACAGCCTATGGGGACTATCGGGAAGTAAAATTCCCTTGTCTTTTGGTCTGGGTGAGATGAAATGTATGGGGGGAAAGATAAGACAAGTTTGAGGAGAATGCTGCTAGAATATGAGTAGAAACATCCCAGAGTGTTTTTTCCCCAGATATGAGTGTGAGGTCACATCAATCCCTTTCTTAGTGTTTATGTTGGTTTTCTAGCATTTTTGTATTATCAAATCAAAAGCAGGACAACAGTAATTAGACTTAATAGTAATAAGTATAAACAATAATGAATAGCACAAGTTATTGTCTTAATGGCTGCACTGTTCCGGTGTATTTTTTTAAATGACAAACGTGGCATATCTAATTAAACGTGGCATGTCTAGCATTAGCATATTACATAATGGAAAGCTATTATTAGAAAGTACATTCTTATATTTTGATTTTGTAAGAGAAGGATATGCCTCCTTCTCTCTCCACGGATGAGTTACTTGAGCTCAAACTCCTTTTGCACTTTGAACTCAGTTTGCAGCCATTGAAGTAAGCCAAGGACAAAGCAGGAGGAGGAGAGAAAAACTTGGACATTTTAAAAGCACCTGAGAAGTGGAAAGAGAGGAGATTAATTGGGATTGTCCCTGCCAAACTGCATGCACAAATACCAAAGACAGGTGAATCCTCTCCTGTATTTCACCTGGCAACCCTATTTCAATGCAAACAAATAGTTCCATGGGTTCAATGCTGCTTCAGTTAGTTTCACTTTCACTTCCTTATGGCAAGATGTATTGCTTCATTGGATTCTCTGTCCAGGGAGGAAAAGTTTTGCCCAGCGTCCGAGAGACTTCATCCTCAATTGGCCACCCCCAGGCTTTAAAGAAAGGGCCTAGATTTTTGTTCACTTCTCGAGAAAATATTTCTGCCCACAGATTCATCTTGGATTTATTGTCATCAGGGACATTGGTCATTCTTTGGTACTTGGCAAAAATGTGGATGAAGGGTTCCCATCCAAATGCGTCCTGTAACTGAGACGAAAAAGGTAATGATTCAATTTCTTTGTCAAGTTCTTTAGAACAATGGTAACCACCTCTGAGTACTTCTTGCTTAAGGAAAACCTCATGAAATTGATGGAGTTGCCATAAGGCAAAAGGTGACTTGAGGCATATAAAGACACATACGCTTTAAGTAGCAACACCAGGGATAAGCATGAAGTTTCATTAGTAAATACAATAAAGAATATTTATATTCCAATTTTCCTTCCTGTCTACAAATCTATTAGGCCATAACACTTATTGGTCTGAAGAGCAAGTAAAGTCAAAATCTTTTCATGTGCATGGCTTATAGATTGCAACTAATGCCACTGCAGAAGAAAAAAAATTACATTTTGAGCTGGCCAGTGGAGGCTTCTGTCTCAGAAGAATTTTAAAGGAGATGGACTTTAAAGGAACTTTTCACAGTGCTGAACCATATTTCCCAAATGGTGCCTAGACCCTGGATAGCTCCCCAAACTGACTGCAGAAATTATCAGCTGGCAGTCACTATGCTTACCTACAGCAGGCAGAAAGAGGACACGGCAAGGATGACCCCAGTGGTTCACCTAAGCAATATCTGCCATTTGGTCCTTCCTTGAACTTCCTTGAAAGTGTTCATTATAAGAAAAGGTATGTAACGTTAAGAGATAGTACAATGGGTCCTTGATATCCAATGGGGTTTGGTTCCAGACACCCCTCCCCCCCCCATAGATACCAAATTCTGTGGATGATCAAGTCCCATTAAATGCAATGGCAGAGTGAAATTGTGTGCCTTATATAAAATAGCAAGATCAATGTTTGCCTTTTGGAATTTATAACTTTTTGGAATATTTTCAAGCTGTGGATGGTTGAATCTGTGGATAAAGAATCCGTGAAATTTATCTTGAACAGCTGGCTTGCCTCCTTATCTCTTCCTATTCTCTTCTGCTTTTCTGTTTTGTCTTTTAGATCTCACACCAGCAAGCAATAATTGGTTCAGTTTCATCCTGAATTGAGCACTTAATGAATTCAGTCTACTGTGTCAATGTACAACACAGATTTCAATGTTTTGTTGTTGGTGAAACTACCTTTTTAACCCATCATTTATCATTACAGAAAAAGAGATTCTACCTCAACATTAGGAAGCACTTCCTTTTTGACAGTGGAACACACTCCCTTGGTGTGGTGGACTCTCCTTCTTTGAAGGTTTTTAAACAGAGGCTCCTGGTGTGTGTGTGTGCGTGCTTTGATTATGAGTTCCTTCATGGCAGGGAGTGGTCTCTTCCAACTCTATGAATATGATTCTGAGTTTAAGTTACCAAAAGGCAAACTTTGTTTGAATATTGGGAAAATCTTCTGCATGGTTTGATCATAGAACTAGTTACTTGGAATAATAGATTCTCCCTTTCTTCAGGTCTTCAAGTAGATCTGCAGGAGATGTCCTGACTGGGTGACCTTAAGCAAGCCACATGCTCTCAGCCTCAGAGGAAGGCAAAAGCAAACCTCCTCTGAATAAATCTGGCCAAAAAATCCCATGATAAGTTGATTCATTTTAAGGTTAGTATAAGTCAGAAATGACTTGAAGGCACACAACGGCAACAAACTTGAGTAGAGATGACTTCCATGCTGCTGGATTGGTGAACCCATTCCAGGTTTTAGCCCAAAAAGGTTCAAAACTTTCTATAGCCCCAGCTCAGATCAAAATCCAGAGCAGATTCACCATCCCTTTGACATGAAAGTAAGTCATTGGCCACTGTCACAGGCTAAGCAAGGAATATTTACTTGGGAATAAATGCCCTTCTAAGAGCCAGCATGGTGCAGTGGTTTGAGTTTTGGGCTATGACTCGAGACCAGGGTTCGATTCCTGCTTGGTCATGAAACCCACTGGGCAACCTTGGGCAAGTCACATGCTCTCAGCCTCAGGGGAAGGCAATGGCAAACTCCTTATGAACAAATCCTGCCACAATGGGGTTGCTTTAGGGTCGCTATAAGTCGGAAATTACTTGGAGGCACACAAAAACAACAAGACAAAAAGTCCCCTACTAGATTCTCTGGGACTTGTTTCTAGATAAGTGTCTAAAACTCTTGCAAAACATACTCTTGCTCACTGTTACCTGTAAATATGGTTCCAGTGCAGTAAATGTGTTAAAGTCCTTCAGCTGAGCTCCGTTTTGAATATAATCTTCCATTCTCTTCTTTCTCAGATGTGGTAGAAGTTCTGAATGAGCCTGATCTCTAGAGATATTCAGGACAGTCTCATTGACGTAAACAGACCAAAGGTTGCAGGTGGCCTCAGTGGTGTGGGGAGGAAATTCCCATCCACTTTTCTGCTGGTTGTGACCCAACTCATGGATAGGACCCCAGGTCCCATTGGTTTTGAAAGCTTCCATGTCCACAATCTCCTGCATGGCCCCTACATTAGACATAATTGGGTAACCAGCATGCATCCAACCTAAATTGGCATGGGAAAAGTTGAGAGAGAGAGAGAGAGAGAGTCAGTCATATGGAGATATACAAGCCAGTGTGGTGTGCTGGTTTGATATTGGAGTGTGACTCAGGAGACCAGGCTTCAATTCCTAGCTTGGCCATGGCAACCCACTGGGTGAGCTGGGGCAAGTCCTACTCTCTCAGCCTCAGAGGATGGCAAGGGGAAACCCCAGATGTAAATGTAAAGGGGATCACAAGGATAAAAAGTTTGAGAACTATTGGTTTATTAGTGACATGGAAATGTCAGCCAGTATTTGCTAAGTAGCAATCGTGAATCTAGAAAGCCAACATGGTTTGAGTGTAGGACTGACTCTGGAGACCAGGTTGAATCTCCACTTGACCACTGGATGGCTTGGGACAAGTAGCATTCCCTCAGCCTCAGAGGATGGCAAGGACAAGACCCCTCTGGAGAAACTTGGCAAGAACCCCCCCCCCCCCCCCCATAATTCTGGCCTTAGAGTCACCGGAAGACAGAAACGACTTGAAGGGACACAATGACAATAATGTAAGGAGTAAAATCAGCGATGGATGACTGCAGCAAGACTGGGGGGGGGGGGGTAGAACTGTCAGCCTCTCGACCCTTGCCATGGGTGGGCTCACATGGACTGCCAAAATGGCAGCAAAGTTTTAAAAAGTAGAAAAGGAGCATTAGATGGGAGTCTTCCTTTGGTTCTGAAAAATTGGTATTTAAAAAAAGGTTGGCCAAAATGCCTTTGGGCAGTTACAAATGCATAAACTAGGATTATCCAGTCCTAACTGTTTCATATGTAGCCCTGAATGTAAGAGATACACAGGGATTGTGAAAGTTCAAATACTTAAACATGGCAATCATGTTTATGAAGAGAAGCTTAAGAGGTGACATGATTGCCATGTTTAAGTATTTGAAGGGATGTCCTATTTAGGATAGAGCAAGCTTGTTTTCTGCTGTTCCAGAGACTAGGACCCGGAGCAATGGATGCAAGCTACAGGAAAACATTAGGGAAAACTCCTTGATGGAAAGAAATTTTCAACTGGAATACACTGGCTTGGTGGAGTCCTCTTCTTTGGAAGTTTTTAAAGAGACGCTGAATGGCCATCTCTCAGGAATACACTGACTGTATTCCTGAATGGCAGAGGATTGGACTGTATGGCCCTTGAGGTCTCTTCCAACTCTGGGATTCTATGATTGTATGAATATCTCTATTCCACCATTTTTATGAACACTATGATGTGAAGTGATTTGTACTTGCCGGCTACTATCTGAACATCGGTCACAATTCTCTCTGGTCTAGGGAAAACTGGAGAGATGGCTGCTAACATGGTCACTGCATTCATCATCTGGGCCCAGGTGGTGAGCAGGAGTTCAGGATTGTCCATTTTGCGTGCAACATCTGAAGGCACCGTCAAGATGATATTCTGAGTTTCTAGCTCAGCCCAGGGAGCAGGGTAGTGACATATGGTGTTCTTCCAGGCACTGATGCTGGTTTCACCTGATCCAGTATTTTTAAAAAAGAAAGAAAACATTCATTAACACATTAATCTTGAATTAAGTGAATAATAGAGGATAGGGAATTGGGGGTGGTGGAACAACTCCTTCATTGTGTTCCAGTTGATGTGTAGGCAACTGAAGTGGGGACTATGGATGTGTGTGTGTGTGTGTTGTATGCTTTTCAAGTCATTTCCAACTTATGCTGACCCTAAGGCAACCTATCATGGGGTTTTCTTGGCACGATTTGTTCAGAGGAGGTTTGCCATTGCCTTCCTATGAAACTGAGGGCACGTGACTTGCTCAATGGGTTTTGTGGTCAAGTGGGAACCTAACCCTGATCTGCAGAGTTGTAGTCCAACACCCAACCACTGTGCCATGCTGGTGCTCTGAGAATATTGGCAGCTGGTAGATTTCATGGCAATGGACCATGACTCCAAATTTTAAAGGAACTGTGCAAGGTGCAGAACTGGTCCACTAACATGAAAGCCGCCACTGATGGGAAAAGCAAAGTAATACAAATGGCACAACCTCCAGGTTTTGTAGCCAAATTGTACTGGCTAGGGTCCAAAACACACTGCAGAAATAAACCAGTCTGAGAACATTTTAACTTCCCTGGCTCAATGCTAGGGAATTCTTGGAATAGTAGTTTTGTGAGACATTTAGCCTTCTTTGCCGGAGAGCTCTGGTGCCACAAGAAACTACAAATCCCAGAATTCTTTAGCACTGAGCCAAGGCAGTTAAAGTGGTCTCAAACTGGATTATTTCTGCAGTGTGTTTTGGACTTGTTTGATGGAAACTACAAGCTTTACTGGTTTCAGGTAAAAAGTTTGATCTATGTTTATGGGAGGTAATGCAAGGGCAGGACTGTGTTTGACCCTTGCATTAGTGCTGATGGGGAATATTGTATTTAGGAAGGAAGGCATAGTGAATGGAAGACAGTGGTTTATTTAACCACACAGAGCTGGACCAGTTGTCTGCACACCACCTGAGCAATCTTGCACCAAAGCAATCATGTACCTTACCCTTTATAGCAGTTTTGGAAAAGCTACTTAACAATAGCATAAAACAACATAATGGAAAGTTACCAAGCACCATCATATAAAAACTGAACTTTTCTCTTACATCTCAGATTGTTGTTATTAGTAGAGAGTGCCAGTTAGTCAATGGTAGGACCAGAATGCTTTGAAAATGCTTAATTTAATTTTTCCTGAGATAGAAGCTCAAGAACTCTGCAGCTTCTAAATTCTTCCTCAATTCAGAATACTTTTCCTTTAGCAAGGCTGTATCTTATTTTAGCCTTGTGGTTAACTCCTAACCCTTTTCTTCTGCACCCTGCCATCTTCTCACAGGTGAAGTGCTACTCTTTAATTTTATGCATATAAGGACATTTTTGTTTATCTTGTTGCAGTGTTGGGCAACAAAATGACAGTACTGAGATGTGTGTAGCTTTTTGGACAGGCATCCAAGCGCAACTGAACTTCATGTACCTTGCAAGCCATCTGTATCCAAATAAATTTTTCAGCATGTAAAATATCCTGCAATCACTTGGGTTTTGTGCATGGGGATTCACTTACCATGCTTGAAATAAGGACTCATGGTGGCCCCTTCTATGGTGACAGAGATTAAGCCCATGGAAGAGTTCTCTGGCACTATGATGTATAAGAGGCCGCCCCACAAGCTGGAGATTTCCACTCTCGGACTTTTAACTTCAAACCGTCTTACCACCAATGGAGGACGTTTCAGCTCATCAGCGTTGTTCAGGTTGTCAGAATGGCAGCCAATCTGTACCTGGGGGGAAAAGGGATTCAAGAGACAGATTGAAGCATCTTAATCATACTTGATTAAGAATCAGAACTGGTATGTATCACACATTAACAGTACTAATCTAGAATTTAAGCCTAGGCATTCATATGCTGATTTTTAAAAACATTCATACCACAATACCTGATTCAAATTTCAGTAACTACCTGCAATTTAGCACCAAGGACAGGTGATGGAAAGAGCAAGGTGGCAGTCTTTGCTGGAGGAACATACATGCCAGTGCTTCTCCAGGCTTCGCCTCCTGTAAAGCCAAACCAGTAGATATAATTTGTAATACAGCAATGGAATGGGCTTGTATGGTAGATCGCAAATCATGTTTTATTTTTCTTTGTGGAGGCTGAGTATTTCCCAAAATTGTTTTCACAGAGATTTGATGGCAGAGAAGTACAGATTATAGAAGAATGCTGTCATGCATCTAAGCATGAGTGGGAACCATGTGACTGTTCAAATGCTGGATTGCAAGTTCCAGCAGCCCTAATCAGCCTAGCCAATGGCGTGCAATACTGGAGTTGCAGTTCAATACCTGAGGGCCTTATGATTCATTCATCTTACTTAAAGCACACTAACTTCACTGTTAATAATATCTGCCAGGTGCCCCACTTCCCTGCCAACATATGCTTAAAGTAGAGCTGGATGACTGTGGGAGGCTGGGGACCACATTTGTCCCCCCAGGAGATCTTGGACTGGCTCCACACACTCACTTGCACCTCCCCTCCAAAAATATCAATCTTTGCCCTCTCCCAAATCCTCCCAACTACTGTTCACTCCCTGCCATTGCAAATTATGAAACTTGATATGTGGTGTATTTGTTCTTATACAACAAAACATATGGTTTCTCAAAACAGGACAAGATAAGAAAGAAAAACTGATAATAGTACCTTTCTGGGGAACCCTATACAAAAGAAGGTGTGCCAGATAATGACAAATATTTTCCAACTGTCACTACCCACAAACAAAGACATTGGTCCACAAAGACATTAGTGTATGCTCTTCTCATATTCATCATATGGATGATTAGCAGACATATGGTTGCTGTTGACTAGATCATTCTGTACAGTCTCCTACTATAAACACTGATCTTGTTATGCCCTTGTGGAGTTCTACCTTGGAACTAACATGGCATAGTGATTTGAGTGCTGGACTACGACTATAGAGACCAGGGTTCAATTCCCCACTTGGCCATAAAAACCCCTGGGTGACATTGGGCAAGTTACATGCTCTCAACTTTTGTCCATGGCGAATCTCCTCCAAACAAATCTTGCTAACAAAACCCCATTATAGCTTTGCCTTAGGGTTGCCATAAGTGAGAAACAGCTTGAAGGAACAGAACAAAGTCCTAAAGTGGGATTACTTCCAGAAAGTGTAAATAGGACTGCGGATTTAGGCTGGAATCCTACTAATCCATTGAATCAATTGTTCAGTGAGGTGTCAACATAGCAATAGCAATAGCAAGTACATTTTTATACCGCTTATCAGTGAACTAAGCACTCCCTAAGCAGTTTACAATACATAAGTTAACTGCCCCCAATAAACTGGGTAGTCATTTTAGCAACCTACAGAAGGATGAAAGGCTGAGTGGACCATGGATCCCTTGGGATTGAACTCACAACTTTTTGGCTGCAGTACAAGCATTTAACCACTGCACCACCAGGGCTCCCTACATCTAGGTGAATCCAATTGATCAAGGGTTCTACTCTAGTTAGAACTAATAGTATGATTTAAGACTTGGTATTATTGGATTTTCTTCCACTAAAACCACAGATTTAGGCTAATATGTAAAGTTTATGAATAGAATATTGCTTGATGTGAAGATGTTCCTGCATTGGTGGATAGTAGCATTAGGAGATAGTAGCATCAAACTTAACAAAAGATGAATCAGTTTTCCAAATTGCTCCATCCTTGGATCACAGATGATACAGATCTTGGGCTAAATTCCAATGAGTGCTATATACAGAAGCTATCCTTTTCCAAAGCATTAAAGTGTAGTCTATCGATTTTGCTTAGCAAACTTAGGAATGGCTAAGGCTGAGAAAAATGAGAGGTTGATAGTGGTTTTCCTAAAACTGCAAACTGAACTTGTGGCTAAAAAGAGATTTGGACCAGGGACTTCCCAGCTCATATTTCAAGCCAGGCAGCCCAAGATTAAACCAGGAGGTCAATAAATGCAATGATCTGGATTAAAAAATTAAAAACAAAACTCTTACCACAATTTGTTCCGTTGATCCAGATTGTTTGGGGAGACGCAATCAGATAGGGTTTCGTGAAATGTTGATTCAGGCTGGGGACGAGGTGTTGGAACTCTGGCATAGTGTTGTAGAGTTCCCAAGACAAGTGGATTACTACTGCTTTGTCTGATTTGGACTTGATTGGATTGCTTACACTGATGTCAGGAATCCCACAGAGTTGGACCAACTCCACCATATCCTTGTGAACAGAGGAGAAAACCGGGGACCTGGCAGCTGGGATCTGTAGGAATGCGGCAGACTCTTGCGCCAGCTTCTTACACCACAGGGAATATGGTGGATTTAGAGCTTGATTCTTCTGAAGTCGTTCCTTGAAATGGGAGAGTGCTTTGCGAAAGTGATAGCTGAATGCATCATCGCTGACCTGTCTCGCTGTTTGGATTTCATTAGTGACATTCATCGTTTCCCCAAATATTCCAATTCCAAACTTGTTAAGGATATTGTTTCCTGGAAATTTGGCAATGGCACTTAGGTTGGGATTCCCATAAGTCCAATACCAAGCATGCCCCCCAATGAGGAGACCACCTCCTTCAGAGACAAACTCATGGATTTTTTCCATCTCTTCATCACTGTACGCTGAGCAACAGTAGACACTTAGGGCTCCCTTAAGTTTGGTGAGCTCACAAGGGATCATGGCCTGGTTTAACATAGAATAAAGTCCTTGGAAGTTGTCTCCAATGCCAACCTTTCCTCTCATTCCAGCAGCAAGCCACTTGATGGCATTGAACAGAAATGTTTGCATTGATAGTTCGTTCAGCAGCCCTTCATGGGAGACAACCACAATGCGTCCCTGGCCATAGTATGCAGCTCCGATAAACGTCTCATCAGAACTAGATATGCCAACTGGAAATGCCAGATTTCCATGGATGAGCAGGGGAGAAGGGACCTTATTATGCATATTGAACTGAGTCACTCCATTCACAAGGGCCTTTATGTCACTTTGGATGTCTAATCCATGCCTGTTGAAGCAGAAGAAGAATCCATAAATGATAAAAGTATCCCCAGCCCGAATTATTTTTAAAAAGCCACTCACACTCTTAGGCAGCCCTTCCCAACGTTTTCCCTTGAAGGATATTTTTCAGGTCTCAGGGAAACTCTGCATAATAATTATTATATCTACAGCTCACAGTATGTTAGTGTGATCAATAAGCTGTAAATATAATGATCCAATAACAATTGTCAATGCTTTTTAGAGTAGAGAATATTTTTTTCTGTGCATTTGATGCAAGTTACAAGTGCAGGCAAATGTCAGTTTTTCCTTTTTGACATTTCCTACTTGATTTTTGAAAACCTTATCCAGTAGACCTAAAAGTCTTATCATGAATTTATATTCTATAAAATGCTAATCTGTTTTCGTATGAGCAATAGTTTCCCTCCCTCTGTTTAGAACTAAAAGTGACATTTTAGTTAGCCTCCCTTAAAAAAAAAAGGTAGGGTGTATCCACACTGCAGAATTAAAGCAGTTTGACACTAATTTAATTGTCATGACTCTGTTTTACAGAATCCTGGGTTTTGTAGCTTGGTCAGGCACCGCAGCTCTCTGACAAACCAGGCTGAAAATCTCAACTACAAATCACAGGGTTCTGTAGCATAGAGACATGGCTGTAAAATTGAGGTGAAACTGCTTTAATTCTGCAGTGTGGATACACCCATAGTTAAGCTTGGTTTACCTTTCTTGAAATTAATCTCGTTCCTTCCACTTCATTAATTTTAAAACCTCATAAGGCAACCATAATAAAAGTCTATTAAATTACTGGCTTAAGCCAAAATGGTATTTAATTTTTTAAAGGTAGGTTTGGTAGATTTAATTTGAATAACAGATTGTAAGTTGATTTTAATTTACGATGTTTGCCAAGATGAAAATATATTGACAGTGTTGCATGTAAAGCTACTAAAACCACAAGTTGAAATTATTTTTTATATACACACACAGAGCCTAAGGCACCACTCCTTTAGAATGAAATTTTCCCTCTGATTTTCTACTGTGCTGGTAGAGCTTGTTTGCTCCTGTAACTTAGTTGGCAGTGCCTAATGGGAGGTTCAGGGAGGTAATTTAGGAAAGAAAGGATGGTATCATCAGGGTACCAGCTTTCCCTCTGCATGCAATACCGTGCCCACCCGTTATCAATGGCCATTCCTATCTGTTGTCAAAAACTGAGAATGGACTCAAGCAAACAAAGACGGTGCTGCTGAGCACTCTCATGCACGGCCAAAAGACATCTCACAAAATTGCTAGTTGGGCTGCTTGGTCACTCCCCATCATTATTAGCAAAAATGCAAGTACTTTTTAAAGTTTTTCCCCCCAGTCACAATCTTTCATTGAACCCTTGGCAACCTCTTGCAAAAACCTACATTTTCATGGAATACTGGTTGAGAAATCAGTCTTATGGCAGGGTAGGCAACGGTAGGAGACTCGGGAGCTGCATTCCCCCTCCCCCTGGAGACCATCCCACTGCAAAAAACCCCCTAAAATTATTGCTAACAAATGTCCCTCAATACCCACCAGAGACCTTTTCTTAAAAAAAGAAAGTGACTAGCAGTCCCTTCTGTAAAACCATACAGTTGGTAGGGGCCCTATGGGTCATCAGCTTCAACTCCTTGCTCAATGCAGGATTTCCAGCTAGAGCATCCACAGATTTACTTGTGGTTTCCAATTTACTTCTGGTTGTAAAAATGCCTTTCCTGGGTTTAAAATGCCCTCTACCAAAAATGCATGACAAAAATGCCCTACACAGCCCCTTGAAGACATTTTTTGGTTGGGGGAGAATACAAAAAATGGTTTTGAATTCTGCAGGGCCCAAAGGGCCACAAAAACAGTCCTGGAAGACTGCATGCAGACTATGGCCCACCCTTTTTCTATGGGGTCTTCACCCCAGATCTCTTTGGGATGGCAGCCTCAGGACCCAACAGACAAGCAAAGAGATGCAAGTGTTTCTTGGCCAGGAAGCAGCTTATTTTGCAGAGTCAGATACGTATGCATATGTTCTTGCCAAGCTGATATTTTTATGCAGTTAGTTTGTGGCAACATTAATCAGTGCACAATTCAGACTTATTATTGGTTGCAAACTTAAGTTTCAACTCCTCCTATAGCTCCTCCTATGTCCATTACATATTACACTTCTACTTGACATATGCAAAGTTATTTGGCGCCCCAAAACCCTCACCTGGACCAACTATCTGGGCCAACGCAACATTTTAGTCCTCATGTTTCCGACTTATCAAAACTACATTCAACATCTTTATTAACATCTATTCAACATCTTTATTAACGATTTGGATGACAGAATTGGGGGCATACTTATCAAATTTGCAGATGACACTAAACTGGGAGGAGTAGCTAATACCCCAGAGGATAGGATCAAAATTCAAAATGACCTGAATAGACTAGAAAGCTGGGCCAGTGCTAACAAAATGAAATTCAATACGGAGAAATGTAAGGTTCTGCACTTAGGGCGAAAAAATGAAATGCACAGATATAGGATGGGGGACACCTGGCTGAACGAGACCACATGTGAAAGGGATCTAGGAGTCCAAGTAGACCATAAGCTGAACATGAGTCAACAGTGTGATGCGGCAGCTAAAAAAGCCAATGCAATTTTAGGCTGCATCAATAGAAGTATAGTTTCTAGATCAAGGGAAGTTATAGTGCCACTCTATTCTGCTTTGGTCAGGCCCCACCTGGAATACTGTGTCCAGTTCTGGGCACCACAATTCAAAAAGGATGTGGAGAAACTGGAGCATGTCCAAAGGAGGGCAACTAAGATGGTGAAGGGTCTGGAAACCTTGCCCTATGAAGAACGCCTTAGGGAGCTGGGGATGTTTAGCCTGGAGAAGAGAAGGTTAAGAGGTGATATGATAGCCCTGTTTAAATATTTGAAGGGATGTCATATTGAGGAGGGAGCAAGCTTGTTTTCTGCTGCTGCAGAGACTAGAACGCGGAACAATGGATGCAAACTGCAGGAAAAGAGATTCCACCTCAACATTAGGAGGAACTTCCTGACAGTAAGGGCTGTTCGACAGTGGAACACACTCCCTCGGAGTGTGGTGGAGTCTCCTTCCTTAGGGGTCTTTAAGCAGAGGCTGGATGGCCATCTGTCAGGGATGCTTTGACTTGGAGTTCCTGCATGGCAGGGGGTTGGACTGGATGGCCCTTGTGGTCTCTTCCAACTCTATGATTCTATGATTCTATGATTCTACACCTTGCTTTCTATTTGTTCCAGCAGATCCTTTTCCATGTCACCCACCAGTCACTCCCCTTGCCATTTCATAGAATCATAGTTGCTTGGCTTAAACCAGTCTCTGGGCCTCTTCTAGGTCAAGGTGACCTTCAGTCCCATCTCAAAACTCAGACACTTTCCTCTTTTCCTAGTTCTTGCAGCTGGCAAGCTATCTATCGCTTGAGTTCCAGCCTTGCCTTGCTACTCTTTTGCAGTTAGCTAGTTCCAAGAACCAAAATTGCTGTGTCAGTTATTTTAAGCAAAGCTATCTGAGAAGGAGTCACTAGGTTTCATATTATGTTTGTGTTTGGATAATGGCTTCCTCAAACTCCATTTTATGTTCTCTCTCTCACACGGTGAGGCATTACCACCTGGTTTTAGAGGAGTTTGGGGTCAGGTTGGTGAAACCTTTTTAGAATACCAGAAATGATGTTTGGTCGCCTCCAGTTTTGAAGAAAGGATGGTCCTAGGCCAAAAAATGAAAACCTAACAAAACTGCCTCTCTTGTGGTAGAGCTGAAAGAGGTCTTCTTCCAATGAGAGGCAAGGGAAAGATGCAGCATTTGGACTGTGGGGAATTACCGACCCTTGAACTGCAGGGTTATAGTCTGACCTGAGGTGGGTCTCAACCTCGGCACTGCCACCATACTAATACATGGGACAGATATAGTGAAGAGAAGTATTAAAACTAAATCTTTCCCCTAATGCATGTTGGGGTGGAATGTGGAAGATCATTGGACTAGGGAGAGCATTAGAAATCTTTCTAATCATCTGCCTACATATTTGAAAATACAACCCTACTGTCACTGCTTTGCAGGTCAACAAAATTATGTTGTTGTGAGGAGATTCAACTATCCATTGTGTGTGTGTGTGTGTGTGTGTGTATACACACATTCTAAAAAGCAAACCTTGATTTTGTCATTTTATATAAGGGACACCATTTTACTACAGCACTGTATTTAATGGGACTTAAGTATCCATGGATTTTGGTATCCACAGAGGGTCCTGGAATAAAACTGCAGTGGATAACAAGGAAAACAATGTGAGGCACAAAGGTCTTGGGATGATTGACTGTTTTGGATCAGCTCAGCAATACTCAAGGGATTCACACTATGCCATCACAGCAAGTCTGTTTGGGTCGTCTTTGTTTATGATACTAAAGAGAAACAGAGGCATGTTTTCAAAGGAAGAATAGAAATAAGGGAGATAAAGAGATATACTCACTCGGTAAAAAGGGGGACCCTTGGCATTTCCTCAGGCACAGGGAAGATCCCGTTCTCCCCCACATTGGCAGTGAAGTACACACCAGCCACGCTGGTCACCCGATTGCCAGGAAATTCAACCATCACTTTCTCCTTGCCATGTTGATATGACCAATGCCAGGCCTGTCCTCCAATCAACAGCCCGCCACCTCTTTTAACAAACTGCACAAGATCATCAGCCATTGTGTCATCGTAGGCATCCAAGCAGTAGACCCCTAGAGAGTCCCCAAGTGGTACTCCGGGGTGAATCTTGACCCCACTGCTAAGGAGCATCTCGGAGAGGGCAGCCATGCTTTTGTGGACCCCCACCTGTGCTGTCTTGGACGGCTTGAGCCACTCCAGAGCATTTTTAATCAATGGCAGAAACTGGGGGAGTTTCAGCATTTGTTCATGGGCCGCAACCACTATCCGGCCTTTCTTGTACTGAGAGGCAGCAATGAGGACTTCATCCTTTGAACTCAGAAGAACCGGGAAGGACTGGTCTCCAGTGAGCAGAAGCTGACAAGGATTAAAATCTCCGGTGACCTTAAGAGACTGAATACCTCTCACTAGAGAGACATATGAATTTTGGGGATCCATTGGAACAGCTGGTCCACTGTCCTTTGGAACAGCACTGCACTGTTGGATCTGAAGACGAAATATAGAGAGATCAATAACAATCTATTTAATTTTGCCCACTCTAACTCCATATCACTCACATTTCTGCATCAGGTGTTCATACACGACTGTAAGAGCTGTGACATGATAGCCATGTTTAAATATTTGAAGTGATGTCATATTGAGGATGGAGCAAGCTTGTTTTATGCTGCTCCAGAGAACAAGACCTGGAACAATGGATGCAAGCTACAGGAAAAGCGATTCCATGCCATTAGGAGGAACTTCCTGATGGTAAGAGCTGTTTGACAGTGGAAGACGCTGTCTCAGAGGGTGGTGGAGTCTCCTTCTTTGGAGGTTTTTACACAGAGGCTGGATGGCCATCTCTTGGGAGTGCTTTGATTGTGTTTTCCTGCGTGGCAGAATGGGTTGTACAGGATGGCCCTTGTGGCTGCTTCCAACTCTATGATTCTATAAATTGGATTTTGACCTTATCTCAGAGGCAGTCTGTTATGAGGTAAAGTCAAGCATCTTCAGATGATGGGGAGGAACAGATGCACATTTACCCTGTCCTACTTCCACCTTCTTTTTCCTGACAGAGGGATCCTCAAGACAGAGCAAATGTGTTCAGGAGATTGGCAGAGGTTTCACTATTTATTGCTGTAATTCTCAGGGATTTTTTAAAAAAAATTCAAATGATATTTCTGTTGTTTGGATTATTTTCTGGTAACTCCTGGCACCATTTACAAAATTTTATTCTGGCTCTCATGTGGGTTTCTTTTAATTCCTGAGACATATGGGGACAACGTTTTCCCTTCTCCTCTTGCCTTTTCTCTTTTTAATTTTTTAAAAAAGTATTTATAATGTGTGTGTGTGTGTATAAATTGATAATCTGCCAGTGCATCAGTGAAATGCCAGTTTTGATATATACATTTACACATAGACACATAGACACACATGTGTATAGAGACTGCTGCCACACTGCAGAATTAATGCGGTTTGACACCACTTTAACTGTCATGTCTCCATCCCATGAAATCCTGGGATTTGTACTTTGTTGTGGTACTAGAAAATTATGTCAGAGAAGGCTAAATATCTCACAAAACTACAGAACCTGACAAAACTACAGCATTAATTTTGCAGTGTAGATGTGGCCACATTCACATATTCAGAGAGGAGAAGAATTGTCCTTGAGACCATTGGGAGTTCCTGCATGGCAGGGGAGATGGACTGGATGGCCCTTGTGGTCTCTTCCAACTCTAGGATTCTATGATTCTAGACCATAGGACAACCTCCGCAAACCATGCTCCGGTTTAACAGATCTTTGGGAGAGCCCTATTGCTGGTTCACAAAATTGCTCAAAACCACCTCCAAGAGAATGGGACAAGATGATGGGGAGGCAACAACAATGGCAAAACTCTTGCTACTATACTTTGAGGAGTCACTCTTTATTCAATCATTGTGAAAGAGTTCTGAGCTGGATTTGGGACCTGAGGGTTTATTTGGGCCCAGAGGTGAAACACTCTGGGATTATCCAACTCTTGTACATAAAATGGCACCAAGTTGCTTCCCCTCTTCCTCCTGCTCTCCATCCTCTGTGCCTCTTCATGTTCCTCCAGACTTCTTCTTAATAGCTGGAAGGAATTAATCTGGGGAAGAGAAGGTTAAGAGGTGACATGATAGCCATGTTTAAATATTGGAAGGGATGTCATACTGAGGAGGGAGCAAGCTTCTTTCTGCTGCTTCAGAGACTATGGATTCAAGCAACAGGAAAAGAGGTTCCACCTTAACATTAGGAAGAACCTAGTGGAAAATACTTACCCAGAGAATGGTGGAGTTTCCTTTGGAGGTTTTTATACAGAAACCGGATGGCTATATGTTGGGGATGCTTTGATTCTATATTCCTGCATGACGGAATAGGGTTAGACTGGATGGCCTTTGTGGTCTCTTCCAACTCTATGATTCTAACAAGGAAGAAGGTGGAGTCAAATTGTGCAGTGGCCAAATTGTTGATGAGATTCCATCGTCTTTCATCGGCAAATATACATGGAGTGGCAGCAGCATGCCTCCAATGTTTATCTCCGTCTGCCAGCCTGCTTGGGAGTGGCAACTGCACCACAAACAGTGTGTGTTTCTTTGCTGCTGTTGCCTGCCTGGGTGACTATGCAGCAGCAGCCCTGCTTGCGTCTTACCTGGTTTACCACAAGTGATCTAAATGAAGCTGTATATATATCTATCCAACCACAGCAGAAGCACTGTAGTTGCTTTTCCCCCCTTTAATAAAGAGTGGCAGAGTCTAGCTTGTTTTTAGCACAACCAGGTGGATAGAGGAACCTGAGACAAGTTTGTTATCATGTTTAAAGACAGCTGGTAGAAAGACACCAGCACTGCATTCTTCACACTTCTGACTTGGGATACTTCGCTTCTCCTCTTGATGAGGAGCATTACTGGGGTAAGGTGGCTTCCCTTTTCCTTTTACCTTGCTGAACATTCTTGGCCTCCTGTTGCTGTTACTGTACCTGTCCCACATCTTAAGACAAAACAGTACGTTAAGGGAAAAATGTATTGATGCCATCTTAACTTCCTACCATGGGTTTTCTCAGAGCTGTGTGCTTCAACAATCCCAAGCAAATGAAGTTCGTCTTCACTTTCCAGTGAAAGGTCATAAAACAAAGCAACAATCTATACAAGATGTGGAGTTGAGCATATGCAAGGACAAACAGACACATTTCACCATTTAAATGAGCATTACTTCTAAATATGGGTTATGTTTAGTATTTATTTAG
Organism: Urosaurus nigricauda; assembly: GCA_034509955.1. Taxonomy (NCBI): domain Eukaryota; kingdom Metazoa; phylum Chordata; class Lepidosauria; order Squamata; family Phrynosomatidae; genus Urosaurus; species Urosaurus nigricauda. The sequence continues at coordinate 7,684,392 of JAOEGL010000005.1, read as the reverse complement.
ATGCTCAGGATGTTTAGCACTTTTAGGAAAATAAGAAAGAGGGCATTCCTCAACTCTCTACTTTTTCTCCTTCAAGACATGCCTATTTTCCTCTCCACTAGCATCAACTGTTTTGCAATTGCTTGCCTGTAATTCTGGTGACCTAGAAACATAGAATCATTGAAGATACCACAAAAGCCATCCAGTCTAACCCCCCCTGCCATGCAGGAACTCTCAATCAAAGCATCCCTGACAGATGGCCATCCAGCCTCTGCTTAAAGACCTTGAAAGAAGGAGACCCCACCACTCTCCAAGGCAGTGTGTTCCAGTGTCAAAGGAGTTTATCAGACGGGAGGAATTTCCCTCTATTTTGAATCGAGCCAATTTGAATTCACGTAAATTCGCTAGTTTAGTGAATTTACGTGAATTCTAATTGCATTTGGAATGCGTTCAGAATGACATCCCATTGCCCGAAAATGACATCTCATTGCCCAAAATTGCATGAGATACTCTAAAACGCAATAACGTAAAACCCATGATTGCATTCAGAATGACTTCCCTTTTGCCCAAAATTGTGTGAGATACTCTAACATGCAATAACGTGAAACCCTATGATTGTGGCGCAGTGGTTAAATCCTGTACTGCAGCCACTCACTCAAAACCATAATATGGCGACTTCAAGACCAACAAAAGGGCTCAAGCTCGACTCAGGCTTGCATCCTTCCGAGGTCGCTAAAATGAGTACCCAGATTGTTGGGGGCAAATAGCTTACAGTTGTAAACCGCTTAGACACTCCTTAGGCAGTACAAAGCGGTATATAAATGAAGCTGTTTGTTTTGTTTGTTCGGATTGCCATTGGATTATACTTCCAATTTCTGTCATCTGATAACATCCAAACAGCTCTTACTGTCAGGAAGTTCCTCCTAATGTTGAGGTTTAATCTCTTTTGCTGTAGCTTGCATCCATTGTTCCGGGTCCTGTTCTCTGGAGCAGCAGAAAACAAGCTTGCTCCCTCCTCAATATGACATCTCTTCAAATACTTAAATAGAGCAATCCTATCACAACTGTCTCTCCTCTAGGCTAAACATCCCCAGCTCCCTAAGTTGTTCCTCATAGGGCATGGTTTCCAGACTCTTCACCATTTTGGTTGTCCTCCTTTGGACACACTTCAGCTTCTCAACATCCTTTTTGAATTGTGGTGCCCAGAACAGACTTGTGGTGCCTAGAACAGAGGCAAAAACCAAAACAAATGTCTTGTCTGTGTCCTATTTCTGTTTCATGTTGCTTTCTTCCCTTTCCATGACTTTCCATTACATACTATATGCTGAGTTTGAGCATTGGACTACAACTTTGGAGACCATCCCTGCTCAGTCATGGAAACCCACTGGGTGACCTTGGGCAAGCCACACATTCTCAGCCTCAGAAAATCCTAGGATGGGTTCCTGCTTAGGGTTACTGAAAATCAGTAATGACTTGAAAGCACATAACAACATCAATACAGTATTTTAGAAAAAAGTAGTCATGCTGTTCTCAGGGAGGTTTTCCCCTAGACAAGTGTGCACAAGTTTGCATTGGCTTTTTGTATATATTTATGTGTGTGTATGTGTGTGTGTGTGTGTGTGTGTATAATGAAGTAATAGAATAAGGAAACTATTACATCTTCTTCTCTGAGACCCATCAAGCTAATTAAAAACAAACTGTAAATTAAACACAATATTAAGATTATAAGGTTGCAAGAATGTTTTCTGTGAGCCTCAAATATAAATATAATAGATATTTCAAGTATCTTGCTCAATTCTTTTGGGGTTTTTTAATGAATTGCTGCCTCGGTCAGCAGCTTCCAGCTTCCCCCTAGGTGAAGACCAGAGTCAGATGTCATATCTCAAAATAACATCTTCAGCATGAATGAAACAGCTGGGTGGTTTCAGGTTGCTTCTGGGAAATTGCTCTTAATTTGAAATGGTCCTCAAGAAAAACTGGTCATTGAGATTAAAGTTTCTGATGCAGAGTTTGAATAACAATTTAATAACATTGTGGTATTTTTTTTTTAAAAAAAAATCCTCGGGAGTGTATCTGAAGAGTTAAATTCTTTTAGGAATGACTAGAGGATGAAGTCTCATTTCTGAGACAGGGTGAGAATTTTGGAACCCTCCAGATGAGAGGAAAGTTCATTACGGCTGTGTTCACACTGGAGAAATAAACCAGTTTAAGTGCCATGGCTCAATGCTGTGAAATTCTGGGAATTGTAGTTTGTTGTGGGGCCCTGAGCGGAGCAGAGCTCCGCTCTGGGCCCCACAACAAACTACAATTCCCAGAATTTCACAGCATTGAGCCATGGCACTTAAACTGGTTTATTTCTCCAGTGTGAACACAGCCTACATTGCATTTCCGTAACAACTGGGAATTCCATAGCCGTGTCATTTCCATGGATCTGTTCTTTACTTTGGAATTGTTGAAAGATCAATTGTGGTCTTTCCAAGGTAGCTAGGAGTAATTTGTAATCCTCTCAGATACTACTGCAGTCTTGATGTTATCACAGTCCCAACAAAATTTCATAATTGCACCCAAATCTTGGATAATAATAATAATATTAATAATAATAGAAGAACCAGAACCTGTCACAAATTCACATGCAATTGTAAAGCCTGTTTGAATAGAACTGAAGAACCCAAGTATGGAGAGATACTAACTGTATAAATCAATGGTTTGATTTCATTTAAGCAAGTTTAATTGCGTCTGTCTATTCGCCTTCAAATCACCTGTTGATTTATGGTGATCCCCAAGACATTTCACAGGGTTTTCTTAAGCAAGGAATCCTCAGAGGTGGCTTTGCCACCAAAATAGAGCCTGCAGCATCTGGTATTCATTGGCAGTCACCCATCCAAGTATTAACCAAGACGGAACCTGCTTAGCTTTCAAGATCAGACTGGATCTGGTTCTGGAAGGGTATTCAGCTTATACAAAATAATTGAACTAATCAAACAATTTTTCATTAGGGAAGAAAAAGTAAGTAAATGGCTTACTGTTTTCAGAGATTCCTCTTCCAAAAGTGTTATGATCCGTTGAAATGGTGTTGTTGCCGTTAACCGCTGTCAAGTTGACTTGGTCCTATGGAAACTCTATGAACGAGAAACTTCCAAGCCACTCCAAGTCACTCCACTTGAAGTAGCTACTTGGGAAATGATGCTAAGCAATCAGGCTGCAACTTTTTATCTGTGACTTGAAGGAAGGTTGTTGATGAATCATAAGTGGTACATTTGCATACATGGCCATAAAAGAGAAAAAAGGGCACTCAGAGGAAAATAATTTATCAAAATTTATTTGATAAATTTACTTCAGAAGAAATCACATCACTTCATGTGAGACTATGAACTTTATAAAAGGTCATCAAAAATAAAAGTGAAAGTAAAACCTCCTAGTAATTCCATAGTAAGTGTATTTAGGACTTTACTTCAGGCAAACAATAAAGGAAATGAGACAGGGATTTTATCCCTCATGCCCTATGTACTGAAAAACAAATGCATGAAAATGTATCAGGACCAAGAATACGCAACTAAAAATCCAGTGAACATATACAGTATATAGATGTACAGTAAAGCACGGGCTGAGTTTTCCTTATCCAAAATATTTGGGGCCAGAAGTGTTTTGGATTTCGGAGTTTTTCAGATTTTAGAATATTTTGCATATACATAATAAGGTATCTTGGAGAAGAGGCCCAAAGTCTAGACATGAAATTCATTTATGTTTTGTATGCATCTTATACACATAGCCTGAAGGTAATTGTATACACAATTTTTAAAATAATTTTGTTCATGAAACAAAATTTTGTCCATGAAACCATGGGAAAGCAAAGGTGTCACTGTCTCAGCCACCCAGGTGGACAGTTCTGGATTTTGAAATATTTTGGATTTTACAATTCCAGATAAGGGCGACTCAACCTGTAGTGTAATAAGGAAAACAAGCTTTGCTAAATGACAAAAAAGGGAGGCAGTCCAAAATGATATAACTTTATTAATCCAGGTGAAGTTGAGAAAATAACAGGTGTTATGAAGTGTTTGAGAAGGAAATTGAACCAAATGTGGTCCGTAAAACTGCATATAATGTAAGCAGCCTAAACATCCATTAAAGTCCAGTTTAAGTTCAAATGAGTGTCAGTTTTCATATTGTTTTGGAGACTTCTTCAGTCAAAATGTTAAGTTACACAGACATCAACAGAAAATTAATTCCATTTCAGTTGCTAAAGTTGCTAAAGAACCTTTCCACAGACTTTTACCTTCATTTCTCTTGATAAAGTATTTGTGGTATACTATGAACCCCAGCTATCTTTGTATATAGTCACAGTATTTCTTCTGTAATTTTTCTCACTGATAGTGGTTTGAGTGTTGGACTATGACTCTTGAGACCAGGATTCGATTCCCTGCTTATCTATGAAACCCACTGGGTGACACTCTCTCAGTCTCAGGAGAAGGCAGTGGGCAAACCTCCTCTGAACAAATCTTGACAAGAAAACCCCATGATAGGTTTTCCTTAGGACTGCCATAAACTGGAAATGACTTTAAGGTACACAAGAGCAACAACAACAAAAATGTCACAATTATCCAGTACTCTTTTCTTTCTTTCCGATCATAAAAAGCAGAGAGGGCAGCTCTAGACATGCTTTGCCTTTTCTAAATGTAGTAAAAATCACCCAGAACTACAACATTTTATAGACTGTAACAAAAGAAAACAAGCAAGTGGAACTCACTTGTCATGTGTTTAGGATAGCAGTAAATCTCTGATTCTTTCCATATATTGCAGTTACTTGGGTTGTTTGCTATGGTGAGATAGGCATGGTGCTGTACTTCCAGTACTGGCAGGTCCTTTTTAAATATCTGGACTTTGTACTTTCTTGAGCCATGTGGCACACCTACTTTGTTCCATGTACATGATAAGATGCATGCAGGAAGGCATCAAATACCTGTTTCTGAAATGTTGCGCAAATGAATACAGCTAGACCCATAGAATTTTACCTGCTTTTAAAAAAAGTATTACATAATTGTTTTAGATCTTGGTATGTACCTTAGGACAGACACATTGTGTACTAGAAATCTGAATTATTAGGATCTGAGCAATTTGGAAAACACTTTCAGGAAGCTCTGGGCAGGTGTCCAGTTTTTGTTTTTGTCTTTACCTAAGTCAAGATTCACACTGAACAGTTAGAATTTTGTTTATGCAAGAGAGCTGTACTGATGCACTTCAGGGAACAGCACTAGAGAATTCTACATAGCTCAGCAAACTACAAATCCTAGGACTCGGGGATGCTTTGATGGAGAGTTCCTGCATGGCAGGGGGTTGGACTGGATGGCCCTTGTGGTCTCTTCCAGCTCTGTGATTCTGTGATTCTATGACTCCTTAAGATGGAGCCATAGCAGTTAAAGTGGTACCAAACCACTCTCATTCTCTATTATAAATAATCCCAGATTTCTACCTGTGCTTTTTATTGCAGTCACAATATAGGGTGAGTCTCCCTTAGCTAAAACGCTTCCAACCAGAAGTCTTTTGGATTTTGGATTTTTTTCAGACTTTGGAATATTTGCATATCCACCATGAGGTATCTTGGGGCGGGGCCCAAGTCTAAACATGAAATTAATTTATATTTTTTATACATCTTATAAACATAGCCTGAAGGTAATTTTATACATAATATTTTAAATAATTTTGTGCATGAAACAAAAGAACCACCAGAAACCAAAAGTTGTAACTATCTCAGTGGCTCATGTGGATGATTTTGGATTTTAGATTTTAGAGTATTATAGGAATTTCAGATAAGGGATACTCAGCCTGTACCCCAAATGCAACTATGAAAGCCAGTTAATAAAACAGAAGAAAATGAACAACAGATACAAACAACCACTACACATTCTGCTGGAAACCCATCACCTAAGCAAACCCAATGCCTTGTGGTATCAAATTGTTTTGACTGGGCAGCAGGAGCACAGTATAGTCGAGGTCATAGACAAACCTTGTGCTCAAACTGATCGGCTTTCCACCACCACAGGGTTTAAAAGATAAAGGTTTCTCCTTCGATAAGGTTGTCTAGTTGTGTCCAGCTGTTAGAGATGGTGCTCATCTCCATTACCAAACCGAGGGAGCCAGCATGGTCAAAGATGATCTCATGGTCACGCGGCCAGCATGACTGCACAGAACGCTGTTACCTTCCCACTGAAGAGGCACCTATTTATCTACTTGCACTTTTACCTGCTTTTGAGGATGAATCATCGAATCGTCGAATCACAGAGTTGGAAGAGGCCACAAGGGGCATCCTGCCATGCAGGAACTCACAATCAAAGCACCCCTGACAGATAGCCATCCAGCCTCTTTTTAAAAACCTCTAAAGGAGGAGACTCCACCACCCTCCAAGGCAGCATCTTCCAATATCTAACAACTTTTACTGCCGGGAAGTTCCTCCTAATGTTTAGGTGGAATCTCTTTTCCTGTAGCTTGCATCCATTGTGCTGTGTCCTCATGTCCTATCCTCTGGAGCAACAGAAAACAAGCTTGCTCCATCCTCTATATGACATCCCTTTAAATATTTAAACAGGGCTGTCATATCACTGTTTAACCTTCTCTTCTCCAGGCTAGCCATACCCAGCTCCCTAAGTCTCTCCTCAAAGCATTGATAAAACCTCTAAACCACAGGGGTCCCGACAGGGCAAATAATAATCGAGAACCAACTTCTGAGATCATGACACACTTGATGCTCTTTTTTTGCAAGAGAAATACATGGTGTTGACTAATCACAAGTGGCTTAATTAAGTGGGTGAGGCTCACTTCCAGAGAAACTGCTTTGAGTGCTTAGTGGAACTCACAGAAACCCTCAACCAAACTCCAGGAAGATTACTCTTGGCTCAAAGTTGGAAAACAAGTGCTCTACCTACCACAGATGAATGGCTACTTAAAGTGCAGGATATGATGGAAATGGATCGGTTGATAAATCTGATACATGGAAAATCTAAAGAAGATATTGAGAAGGACTGGGATATAGTGATTAAATACTGTAAAAACAGATGGAAACAGAATCAAAGAATAATTGTCGTAATAAGGATAACAGGATTAGAGACTCTTAAGTAAGTATTAGAAATACTGAAGTTAGCTGGGATCATAACTTTAAGCAGAAGTGGAATTAACTTTCAAGAAACAATCACACAATATAAACGTTATCAATGGAAGTATAAATAATAAAAACTATTTTTAAAAAAAGATGAGCAAGACAATAGTAATGGTTAAGAAATACAAAGTTTATTTAAATGCTTTCTCTTAATGCTCCCCCCCCTTTTCATAAAAAGAAAACTGTATAAAGGTGGACGATAAACATCAATGTATATAAGCATATATGAATTGTAATGTATGTATACACTCACTATTATAAAAGAAAGAAAGAAAGAAAGAAAGAAAGAAAGAGAAAGAAAGAAAGAAAGAAAGAACCATACAGTTCTGATGAATTGGCCCTGTCTTCCCTGTCTTAGGCAGTCTTGATGAAACTGGAAGATTGAACTAGACAAAGCCATGCACTTTACTCATTCAACCATTCCATTGTTTAAAATTGTAAGGGAGAAAAAAGAGAAGTGAGCCAAACAGTCATTTATTCTTTTGCTCCACAAATACAACTCTCCTCTATTCTCTGTTCAGGCATCTCCAAAAGGCCATGTGTAAGCGCATGTCATTGGGAATTTGCAAGGTATGCCCACTTGCGGTTGTATCTGTTCTTACAATATGGCTGTTGTAGAGCCTTGTCACATGAGAAAAGAAATCTGAAACAGAGTTGGAAAGCAGCAGCTTTCTCTCTGCCTCTCCACAGGCTGTCATAGCACTTCTGTGTTCTTCCCGAGAAGATGGTGGTACAAGTGGATCTTTTTGTCACACTGGAAAAATCCGTTTGGCAAAAGGCATGCTTTTATGACCGTCTCCCTAGGGAAAGAAAATAGAAGTGCTGCCATAGCATGCAGAGAGGCCTGGAGAAAGCCGCTGCACTCCCACTCCATTTTGGATTTCTTTTCTCATGCAATAAAGCTTGTGTTGAAGGGGCATAGCTGTGCAGTAAGGGGGCCGATAGCTTCTTTTTCCAAAGTGCATTGACCACTTTGGTTTTATTCCAGATACAAAAAGGAGCTGTCCAAAGCGCTGAGACTCCTTTGGGAATAGGATTTGCCCCTGACATGGAAACCACAAGCTGTCCTTGCCATGCAGCATGATACTTAACATGTTGGTAAGTCCCAAGGGTAAATCCCACTAAGTAAGTCCTTTGCAAATGTGCTGATGACTGAACCTTGGGATTCTTTCTACGCATTCAACAGGATAGAGATATTTGCTGTGGGAAATGCACAGAAAGGTTTTTTTATTTATACCACTGGATCCTTTCTTGATATCAGGGGCTCTGTAGTACTTGACCTATGCAACATACCTCCTTGTATCTTTGTTTCATATAACTGAGAAGGGCCATGCTGGATGATAATCCTTTTTCTATCATTCTATCATCAACCTTTATTGCCGTTAACAAACCATAAGGCAAAAACAAAAGCATTAAAATACATTATAAAATACATTATACATTATTAAAACAAAATTACATGGCTTTATGGGTTTTAATAGCCAGTACGAAAGATTTTGCTAATCCTTTTTATTGCTGTCATTGAACCATAGTAAAAACATAATTGGCTCATCCTTTATAGCCACATCATCATCTCAACCCAGCTGTTTTAGCTCTTTTCACATACCTTGGATCACACATGCCATGTTCTTTATCTGTAATATTTCCATAGCACTGATCCACTCAGTTCCCAGTCCAACTCACGCTCAACAGTCTGAATTAATGAAATGTAGTCACAGGTGAACCAAAACAATGGCTTATGGGCTACATGGAGATCTCAACCAGTATTTGCTAAGTAGCAGTCATGAATATAGAAAGCTATAACTCTGTAGTAGTTTGAGCATTGGACTATGACTTTGGAAACCAGGGTTTGAATTCCTGCTCAGTCATGGAAACTCACTGGGTGACCTTGGGCAAGTCACACTCTCCCAGCCTCAGACAGAACAATCTTATCACAGGATGAACCAAACTTGTTCAACCTGCTAGGGGAGGTGCAACTACTGAAACCCACATTATTATTATTGTTTGCTTCAGGCCTGCTATGTTAACTTGTAAATGCCCAGTTACTATGTTATGCATCTCTTAACAACATAAAATGCAGGCACAGGGGCAATGTGAGAGATATGTATATTCCTTACAAATTCTTCCAGAAATTTCAAACCTCTACAGGAGCAAAGTGACACAGAAGGTCATTCCAGAATTGTCTCAGCAATTACTAATCACGTCACATAATTTTATTTTATTCATTTAATCAACCCTAACAAATCTATCTCATCCCCGTTTTGTTGTTGTTGTTATGTGTCTTCGAGTTGTTTCTGACTTATGACAACCCTATTACAGGGTTTTCTTGTCAAGATTTGCTCAGAGGGGTTTGCCTTTTTCTTCCTCTGAAGCTGACAGAATGTGTGTCTTTCCGAGTGGGTTTCCATGACTGAGCAAGGATTTGAACCCTGGTCCAACACCCAAACCACTACACCATGCTTGCTCTGTATTCTTATGCTATTGCCACAATAATCACAGGCATATTCTCCCCAGTTAAAAAAAAAATCTGGAAGATTTGATTGATTGAATGTACATCTTGCCCTTTCCCTAAAATGGGATACATTTCAGTTCACAGATAGTCCAAACTGCACAAAAGCACCCAACTATGAGTTTTTGGTCTCCCACAAACCCCCCAGCCCTCCATAATGGATGAAATAGGAAGTGTCATCATGTCATTTTCAGTGCAAGATAAATGTGGCTGTGAATTCACACCAATTCTATACTGTGATTACAATGGTAGCAATAATGCTATGAAAGCACTTATTTTTATATTACCTTTTAATAGCATTATAGTCCTTGCTTTGTGATGAATGGTTCTGGTCTAGGTTTTCTGCACAACATATATTACCTAACATCCTTTCTTTCCCTGCTTTGCACATGCATTATTATTATTATTATTAGCTGCATCCACACTGGGGAAATAACCCGGTTTGGCCCCACTTTAATTGCCTTGGCTCAAGGCTCTGGAATTCTGGGAGTTGGAGTTTGTTGTGGGGCCCAGAGCGGAGCTCCGCTCTGGGCCCCACAACAAACTCCAACTCCCAGAATTCCAGAGCCTTGAGCCAAGGCAATTAAAGTGGAGCCAAACCGGGTTATTTCCCCAGTGTGGATGCAGCCTTAAATTCCTTCTGAAATCTTGCAATGATGAGATCAGACCAGTAATTACGACATTGTTTGAGGAACTCATTTCCAGTGATTCAGCATTCTAGATTTCCATGGTGCTGTTTTAATTTTTAGAACTGGTGGTTCTGTAAATTGTCACATACACTTTTATCCAGCCTCAATGGATCATGTGAAAATCTTCTTCATTAAACAGGAAGCTTCATGACAGCAGAAGCAGGGAGAACAGTTCATGGCACACCTACTTGCATTACGTCGACCTCGCAATCTCACTACGGTAGAGCTAAAGCAACTTGTACTTGATATTGGTGGTTATTGATAGTTTTCTCTTGTTAATGTGAACTTGTACAATAATAATGATAGGACAACTGATCAGCAATGGATGAGCAAAAAGGGAAGGAGTCACATGTTATAATTCCACTCCAGTTCCATCACTAGTGCCTTGTACGGTAATGTTCCAGGTCAATGAAAACTTATGTTACAAGTTATAAGTTGCAAATCTATTAAAGTTTCTGTTTCCAACAGTCTCAAAGGTCCTACAAAATCCCTTTGCTGACTGATATTCCAGACTAACACGGCTACGTTATTTTGCTGTTTGCGATCAGTTTGGAAATGTTAAGAAAATAAATACCAAGTCATGCAAAGTTGAATGTTCATTTTTGGTTTTTGAACCTGAAATCCTGGTTTGCTCAACTTCCCATAGACAGTGCCAAATAACAACCATGCAGCACAATGCTGTCAGAATCTATTCAGGAGTATACTTGTCCCTCCACATTCACTGGAGTTAGGGGCAAAGGACCCCCGTGAATGTGGAAAAAACACAAACTACAAAAACACTATGTTTTTACCAGAGAGAACACCTCTCTACGAATCTCTAGGTCCTCCAGTGCAACTCTGTGGTCAACATCTGACAGACATTGATTGACCATAGAATTGTGCTGGAGGAGCTACAAATGCTGAGTGGAGTGTTCTCTCTAGGAATCTCTAGGTCATTCAGAGCGACTTTTGGTTAAAATTGACCACAGAGATGTGCTGGAGGACCTAGATCTTCCCAGAGAGAACATATTAAGCTGCAAATGTGGAGGGACGAGTGTAATTTCCCTATGTGCTCAAAGGGAGTTCCAAGTGTGCGCATGCAAAGAGGTATTGGAGCAAAGAGGTATTATAGCACCTTTGAGATGAAATGAGTCCACATGGGGCAGAACGCTCCAGAAGCAGCCTGGATTTTTCTGACCCCATTGCTGCTCCAATGTCCCCCTATTACCTTGGATACTCTGCAGTGATGCTAGGCAGCTGTTTGCACATATATCCCACTGTGCCAACTAGTGCCAGAGTTGCAATGGAGGGCTCTAGATCTTCCAGGAAGGTTTGGAGCAATAAGTGATTTTAAAAAATAAATTAAATTTAGGGTGTTATACTTTGGGTTCAGTGCTGAATTGGCTCAACATCATCTGAAGATGCCAGCCACAGCTGCTGGTGATACGTCAGGAATAAACTCTTCTAGAACATGACCTCATAGCCAGAAAACTCCACAAAAAACAATGGAGACAACAAAAAACTATGGATGCCATCCAGGGAAGCCTTCGACTCGACCTGGAATAGCTTTCCATTTTGCAGAACCTGGAAAAGGAGTTCGCAGTGGCCATTTTTTGCTATATTGTTTAATAAGTAATTCAGAATTGATGGTTCATTAAGTTCCTTTCTGCATAACTCTGCTGTTTACATTTCCCCTTATCTTTTTTGTGGAAAGTACAGGTTGACACTTGTTCCAATTAAATAAGTCTTGCTAGAGCTTTGAAAAGCAATTGTGAAAACCTAAACATTTTATTAGTTCTGCTGTAAATGCAAACACAACAGTCAACATTCTTTCTTGGCCTAGTTTTGGAAAGTAGCCCTCTTGTAGGTGTTTTCAGCAGAAAATGCCTTCCAAGTGGTTTGTTTATACAGGCACCTGTCCATTGGAAAAGCTGTAACTTTGATTCTAACAAAGGGTAACTTGTGGCTCTCCAGTTATGGTTGGTCTTGAACTCCCAGTAAGACTGACCCGCATACACAAATCATAAAGCAAGGAGAATAAAAGTATACCAGAGACACACAGCCCATTAAAAGACCATAGCCTCCAACATTTCACCAATTAAAATTGAGACACAACATCAGTGTGTAGTCAAGCCAGCAAACTTTATTAATGATGAAAAATAGATGTGCTAGGAGAGACTGCAGCAGTTTGCTTTTGCCTGAGTCTACAAGGATCTCTCTTTTGCCTTGAATCCCATCTTGGGAGAAAGGTGGAATATAAATTCAATAAATATTCAGAATTTTTTTTCAGAAACTCCCTCCACAATAACTAAAGCGAAACAAAGATAAGATGCAGGCACCAGTTGTACTTACGCCTGCATATGTCATTAACAGGGTGCAAACCATTGTTTTCTGCACAAAACCAACTTTCTTGCTTTCCTTTGCAAAAAAACCCTGAAATGAAATCATAGAGTTGGAAGACCCCAAGGGCCATCCAGTCCAATCCCCTGCCATGTAGGAAAAGCATTCCCAAAGGAGAAGACTCCACCACACTTAAGAGGCAATGTATGACACTGTTCTTCGTAATGTTTAGGTGGAATCTCTTTTCCTGTAGCTTGCAAAAAGTGATATTTAACACTGCATACATTCAGCCCCTATATCCATGGCTTCAGCCAGGCATAGCTTCAAAATATTCCAAAAGAATTCCCAAAAGCAAACCTTGATTTTGCTATTTTATAGAAGAGACATCATTTGACTATGCAAGTATATATAATGGGACTTGAGCATCCACAGATTTTGGTATCCAAGGTGGACCTGGAACCAAACCCCAGCAGATACATCAAGGTCCCACTGTATTTCCGTTGTTTTATATATGCCATAAATTTACATTCTGGGATTTGTAGTTTTTTTGCTTCAACCAGCCCAGCTGGTGGGGATGTTTTTCAAACCCTTCACTCCAGGATTTTCCTGGTTTTCTGCGACAAATGTGTCTATACTCTGCTCTCGACTAGTCACTATGGCCAAGGAGATGGGATGTAGCGAGAAATGGATGGTGGTGGTGGTGGTGGTTTATAGGAGGAATTGGAATACAAGGGGGGGGGGTTTAAATCATTTTGACCTCCACAATAACTAAAGTAAAGCAAAGCAAAGACACAGGCACCAGTTGTCCTCATGCCTGCATACTGTATGTCATTAACAGGATGCAAATCATTGTTTCCTGCAGAAAACCAATAAGGCAGGTGCCTCACTTTGGCTCATAATGGAGTGCCTCTGTGACATGATCAATACTCTTTATAAAGGTTTCATGTGGAAAGAAGGATGGAGCTTGCAAGTGGAGGTAGAAAAGCTAAATGTTTTTGTTTGGGGAAGATTTTTTCTCTCACTTTCAGACCCAGCAGCACCTTAGCTATTCTTAAAGGATTGCAGAAACATGCAACTCTAGTAAAAGACATCCACCAGCTTAATGTGACTGGAAATTTCAATCCCTTTGGTGTAATGGTTTGAGCATTGGACTAGGACACTGAGAGATCACCCTCTGAACCTGGCTCGGCCATGGAAACCCACTGGGTGACATAGTTTTTTGTGGAGCTTTCGGGCTATGTGGCCATGTTCTAGAAGAGTTTGGCCACATAGCCCGAAAGCTCCACAAAAAACTATGGATGCTGGCCATGAAAGCCTTTGACTCCCCACTGGGTGACCTTGGGCAAGTCATACTTTCTCAGCCTCAGAGGATGGTAATAGCAACCTGCTTCTGAAGATGCTTGCCAAGAAAACCCTATAATAGGTTAACCTTAGAGTCGCCATAGATTAGGAATGATTTGAGGCACGCAACAACAACAAGCCTCTCCTCACATGAAACAAAGCTATTCCTGTGCTCAAAGGGGCAAGTCCTCATAGGCTGCATCTGCAGAAATAAAGTCCCACTGTGCTACTTGGCACTTCTTCTTGGGTAAGTGTTAACTGGATCCAAGCCTTTATTCTGGAGTGGAGGAGGGAATATTCTCAACATAGGAAAACTACCAGCTTCCAAAACTAATCTCTGAGGCCCTGACTCTAAGTTTGCATTCCTGCAACAATAGAATAATAAAATTCATACTAGAAAAGACTTTGCTCATGTGCGCTAACCAACCTTTGACCTTTTCCATATTGAAAATTTCCATATTGGAAATATTACCATATTGGGGTGTGGCTAAGGCTGCATCTGCACTGCAGAAATAATGCAGTTTGACACCACTTTAACTGTCATGGCTCAATGCTATGGGACTTGTAGTTTTGTGAGATATTTAGCCTTCTCTGTAAGACCACTCTGGTGTCACAACACAGTACAAATCCCAAGATACCATAGGATGGAACTATGGCAATTAAAGTTGTGTCAAACTGTTTTCTTAGTAAAAACAATAGGATAGCACTCTAAGGAGTTTATCACATGGAGGGCAAATTGGTAAAATCCCATGCAGAAATGCTAAAATCCAGGTGTTTGTCAGATTTGCTGGCCTGAAAGAGAAATAATGTGAAAATAACCCAAATGGAAAGCTCCTTGGTACTTTTGGAATATAATGAAACTAAAAAGGAGCTGGTTTTGATGACTTTGCATTTGGGTTATTTTCGCATTATTTCTCTTTCACGCAAACGTCATCTGAAAAACATCCCGCAAATGCGAGTTTTTTCAACTTTCTGTTTAGATTAATCCGGAACGTCACCTGAAAAACAACCTGCAAATATGGATTGTTTTCAGTTTAGATTTAGTTTCTGCATGGGATTTGTCCCATGTGATAAACTCCTTTAAGACAGCAAGAACATATGGACCACAATAGTAAGATAGTAGTAAAAAGCAACTGGCACTTCTTTTAAAAAGAAGAAGAAGAAGAAGTGCAAGACAGATGAACAGGATTGCTAGCCCGATGAATTGGCATACCCATGTGCAGCCATATTTTGATCACCTCTCTTCACATCTTTTGGAGAAGGAACCCAGTCTCTCAGTCCAAGGACAGAGGTGCCTGTGCACAGCCAGGTTTTAGTTGCAGGCATTGTTGAAGAGATCAACTTTCCCCTTTCCGTAGAGTCCCGCTAGCTCTGTCTGCAGTTCTTTCAGGGGATATTCCTTTACTTTGTTCTCCATATTCCTTGCCATGGCAGTCCAGGACATTCTCCCTTTCTTCTCATGCACACAGCAGGCTGCAGACCAGATGTGGCTGGGCTTGCTGAGTCTAGAACCTGAGACATGCTGATCGCTGCTGGGTACTGCTCCCGCAACGACATACAGATCCCGGCAGACATGAGCTTTTTTAGCTTTGTCCCTGATACTATTTTCATACTTTGCCCATGCATGTTTGCTGAGTTCTTTAAACAGTGGGATGATATTGGTCAAGGTGGATGCCGCAGCTTTACTATTGTCATCAGGTTGATGCCCAATAGGGTTTAAGTGTCCCCAGGTATAGTTGAGAAGATACCTGTAATCATCCGAAACTGCTTGGCTTTGTTTAATCTGCCACCGGGAAATATGGGTTGTGTTTTCATCTTCCATGCTTTTTCCAAAACCTGGCTCGACAAGCTGAAAAGCAGGAATGAAATGCATTTGTTACAATCTGGTTAGGGACACTAGAAAACCAAGGCCATATCCAGGTTGAGTATCCCTTATCCAGAATTCCAAAATACTCCAAAATCAAAAATAGCAATAGTAATAGCATGTACATTTCTATACTGCTTATCAGTGCATTCAGCACTCTCTAAGCAGTTTATGGTCTGTAAACTAATTGCCCCCAACAAGCTGGATACTCATTTTACCAACTTAAGAAAGGATGGAAGTCTGAGTCAACCATGGAGCCATGGGATCGAACTCACAACTTTATGGCTACAGTACCAGCATTTAACCACTGCACCACCAGGGCTCCTAAATTGTCCATGTGGGGGGTTGAAATGGCGATATCTCTGTTTTCTGATGGTTTGGGATACAGAAACTTTGTTCCATGCACAATATTATTAAAAAATATTATGCATAAAATTACCTTTGGCCTATGTGCATGAGGTGTATCTAATGCATATTGGTGGCTGAGATAGTGACACCTTTGCTTTCTGATTGTTCAGCATACTTGTTCAGCAACAGACTTTCATGGACAGAATTATTATAAATATTATGTATATCAAATTATGTATATAAATGAATGTGATGTTTAGACTTGGGTCCCATCACCAAGACATCTCACTATGTATTTGCAAATATTGCAAAATCCAGAAGAATCAGAAATCCAAAACATTTCTGGTCCCAGGCAATTTGGATAAAGGACATTTGACCTGTACCACCTACTTGACTTACTGTAAAGCCCCAAAGCTGCCTCTCATGGCTATTCTGTGGGCAGGAGCTTAGAAGGTCTGGCACATCTTCTCATAGCCAGATGCAAATGATGATATCAGCACTGAGATCCCCAGGGATCCTTTGGATGAGGGAATCCCCTGAAAAGTACTCAGAGGAGTTTATCATATGATGGAATTTGGGGATATAATGCAATGGCATTCTGAACGCAATCATGGGGTTTCACGTAATTGCGTATTAGAGTATCTCACACAATTTCGGGCAATGGGGGGTCATTTTCGGGAAATTGGAAGTCATTCTGAACTCATTCTGAATGCAATTAGAATTCACATAAATTCACTAAACTAGCGAATTTAAGTGAATTTGAATTGGCTCCATTCGAAATTGAGAGAAATTCCTCCCATGTGAAAACTCCACCGAGCCTTCTCTTCGGCAGCTCCCACTCTCTGGAATTCCTTCCCACAGTAAGCTACATCTGGCTCCCTACCTGCTCTCCTTTTGATGGCAGGCAAAGACCTTTTAGTTTAAGCAGAATTTTAACATGTAATCAGGAGGTTACGTGTTAAAATCGTGCTTAATCTTATTGGGATGTGTATTTTACTGCCCACAGAATTTCCATTCTATGAGAATAAGGATCATGTGATGAGGTCCAAGTTCAAGATTTGCATCCCTACATCAGATATGAGATAGAAACCCAGAAGATAAACATGCTAGCTGTTTCTTGGACTAGACAGGTGAGAATTACCCTTACCTGGGGCTCTATCATCCACTTTTCAACTTTACTGCCACCACCAGGTTTGCATTTGTAAGCAGAGTATATAGGAATGTGCTTGTCTCTGTCATACATGGTGGCGAAGCGGTAGGCCTTCTCGTAGAACTGGCAGATCCTGGCTTCATTGGAAGGGGTCAGAGATTCTCCAGGAGGCCTCCCGTCCAAGAAGAACTCATGGCAATTTTTAAAATCCTCCACCACCTCGCCCTTTCCAGGTATGAGAAAACATGCAGCCAAAAAGAGCAGGAATGGATGAAACATTGTTATGGTGTTTCCCACCATTCTGGGAAATTCTGGGATCTGAAACAAAGACAGTTGTGCAGGTTACACAATCACTTGTGTGTGATAGGATACAGACCAATTTGTCATTCCCTTCTCTACACTTTAATCTAAATACAGTCCCATGGATTCTTTAAAGAAAGAATCTCACTGATGTGGAGTCGAAGGCTTTCATGGCTGGCATCCAAAGTTTTTTGGGGAGCTTTCGGGCTATGTGGCCATGTTCTCCAATCTCATTGATGTTTGCAGCATCAAAAAGTGAAAACCTGCATACATGCACAATTTATAATGGAATGAAAGAAACATACAAGGTCCATCTCCAGAGTGAGATTAAATAGAAGATGCCTATCAAACATTTCTCTGGTGAGGAGATATCCAGGTGTCAAGAAAAGATTCATTGCTAGCAGTAACTCCTATGTAGAAGTAGTTGGAGGAAATCTATGAAAATATTATTGTTGCCTCTGGTTATAACACAGAGAGCACCATAGAGTCATAAAGCCATACAATCATAGAATCTTAGAGTTGCAAGGGACAACAAGGGTCATCTAATTCTAGGAAAGGAAAAGGCACCAGAGATTACATTGCAAACATATGATGAATAATGGAGCACATCAAAGAATTTCAGGAAAAAACAGACTGTATTTTATAGATTATAATAAAGTCTTTGGCTATGTAGTTCATGCAAAACTATGGATTGCTCTTAAAGAAATTGATTGCTCTTAAAGAAACAACTGCAGTTGTTCTGGCATGGCAGAGCAGCTCAACATAGCCTATTTTGCAGCCACATTACCTTGGTGTTGCAAACAAATCATTACCTTGAATGACTATCCAGATTCATTACATTGGCATATTTTAACTCTTGGGTTCAGTAATATTCTCTTTTACGCAGCTCTCTGTAGATGTGGGTTACTGATTCCTAAGGTGGTGTACTGCTGTCAAGGTTAAAAGATCCCTTATGGGCACATCAAGTCAGAGAGCGTATGAGTTCATAATGTGCTCTGACAGCATACCTGGTAACAATGGCTGGAATCCTTTGGTGCACTGTGATGGTGTAACTACACTGGTGTAGGTGGTGACAGCAGGGAGATGAATAATACTGCTGTTGAAGTCACGCAATGCACCTTCTGGCACGCTGTTCCTTGTGGCTGCTGCAACCTATGTCTCTTTCTCTCCCACCTGAACTCATTAGACACTGTTTTGGCAAGAGAAGTCCTTGAACCCAGAACTGCTTCTTGTGTTAACCTGTGAGAAATGCCAGCTTAGAGAATCAGTATGCAAAGGTTTCTTGTAGCACCCTTTGAGAGTAAGTGAAAGAAAGAAGTTGGGAGCATAAGCTTTCATAGACTTCTGCCTACTTCCTTGTGTGAAGAAATATCTGCCATGAGCTAGATATTACTTCTGAGATCCAAGATGTCTCCATCCTTCTATCTCTAAGATTTTACTTAAGGATGGGGACATCTCCGATCTCAAAAGAAGTACCCTTTCACATTGCTAATGGAATTCAAATTTTATTTCTTGGAATTTGGAAGGCTTTGTTCCCAGTGCCACATGGCCAGAAGGAGGAGAGACCTACTTGCATAGATATCCCTCCAATGAACAACACCAGCAACAACCTGGCTTATGACTAACATTGTCATTTTATGAATTTTTTCCCTTCCTGTATGATTTTTAAACACCTTTGCCTGATGAAGAAGCCAGTGGAACTTCAAAAGCTTCTGTCATGTATTTTGTGCATTTTTCTTGGTCAAATAAAGCTCTCACTTTTGTGGATTTTAGATGTTATTGTATTTTGCTATATGGTCAACAAAGCTACCCCTGAAGATGCTCCTTTTTTAGGCAGGGAATGCTGAGTTTCTCAAGCAGTACATCTGGAAAAACCTTTAGGTTTTGTACAGGTAAAAAGCCTGCCAACTTTAATCCAAATGAAATACCTTTAGCTTTTTTGGAGGTAAACACCTGTAATAGTAACATTACAATGTACTGAATCCTAAGCACCCACTAATATATTGGCTTTCCTATGCTGGAATGCCCTCTTGTGGCCATGAGTGTGTCCTATAAAGTAAAAGGAAGAGCAAGAGAGAAGTTTTTGGGGTTTTTTTAGTTTGAGCATTCATGAATTTCAATCTGCTTTTTCAGATGCATTGATGGAGTATAATGTTCAGACAGGCCTCAGGTTTATCTGCAAAGGTGCATAGTTGTAGGGGTAGGGTCACAGTGTGGTGCAATACAGAAAGATGCAAATTGTTTCTTAGTTTGATGTGACACTTAAGCTCTCTGGTACTTATCACACAGGAGGGATTCCCCTTAATTTTGAAAGAAAAGATAGCAACGTCAATTCAGAAATGAATGCAATTACGTGAAAGGTTATTGTATGGGAGGGGATTCACTCAATTTCGAAAGAAAAGATAACCCGAGAAAAGAATAGGATTTCCAAATCCGCTAGTTTTGGGGGCTCACAGAAAGTGAGTGGGATAGCTTCTTCTTCTTGTTGTTGTTCAGAATCCTGTTGGAGAGTTACGCATGCATAACCAGGAATTATGCACTCATGACTGTTGCATGTTCATGGTCCCTATGTAGCCCCTACTTTGGGGGCTATGCAAGGACTATGGAAGTTCTGCAGTCCCCACTTAGCAGGCAGCAGCTGCTGTGAAGGATGTGGGTCTGTTCCCCGGTTGATTGGGAAGCAGCTGGCTGTTCTTTCCCCTCCTCCCCATGCAAATGATCTTTAGCCCAAGGGGAATTGTGACACAGACCCTGTTTGTGTCTGTAGCACTAGAGACAACCACAAGAAGGTTAGAAATGGGCACCAGCTGGTTTCCAAGCTGACCCAGGTCTAAAACAGATGGCCAAAAATGTGGTTTCTGGTCGTGTGGAGCATAGCTTTTAGATAATGCACATCCTGAACATGGATGGAAACTGCATCAGACCTATATCTTCTCCAAAGAACTGGGCCAGAAAGGAGCGGTAGAATATCGCTCCTTTTGCTGGTCTGGTTCAAAACTGCAGTGGCGGCCTAGATTGGGCCCGGGTGCGTGCAGTTGCCACAGCCCTTGTGCAAATTGCACTGGCACAGCTACAGACCATGTTTTTCAGGCCATCTGTTTCAGGCCCCTATCTCCCTCCTGATCCCATTGCAATTGTGTCACTCCCCTCTCTTGCTCTAATTTTATCAATAATATTGCTTTTGTTGTGCGTTGTCAAGTTATAGTTCCAGTATTTGGGAGACTCAGGCTTGAAGCCTATTGGTTAGTCCCAGCTGGACTCAATTGTTGGTTGTTGAAGCAACACACAAATAAATCTTTGATTTATTGGGCCTACTCTAGTGGGTCTACTCTAGACAAGCAATAGATCCAGACTTTTGGTTGCTAGTTAAATGACCGTAAGGATTACTATGCTTCAGACAAAGACAGAATGCTACAGGTTCCCTCCGGTTGTTCCATTTGGTATTGTACTAAGGAGAACTAATAAAAGAAAAATCATTGAATGAATTTTTAAGTAAACTATTGGCAGAGATTGAACATTCTGCTCTAAACCAGTGGTTCACAATCTTTTGTCTTCTAGGCATGTGGGACTTCTACTTCAGAAGGTCCAGCCAACTTGGCCGACAATCAGGAAGTCCAAAACACCTGGAGGACCAAAGTTTGGGAACCAATGCTCTAAACTCATGTGGTTACACAATGTTGTGTGTACTCTGTTGTTGATGGCTGCCTTAGAGTTGACCTTAACTTATGGCAACTGTGTGGATGAGACATCTCCACGGTCCCCTGTCCTCCACTGCTCTGCTCAGGTCCTGTAACCTCCCTATTTGAGGCTATCCATCTGGGCTTGTGGTCTTCCTCTCTTTCTACTGCCTTCTACCTTACCTAGCATTATTGTCTTTTCTTGTGAGTTGTGCCTCTTCATGATGTGGCCAAAGTATGACAGCCTCAACTTGATCATCTTGGCTTCCACAGAGAGTTCAGGCTTGATCTGTACAAGGATCCTTTTCTTTGACTTCTTGGCTGTCCACAGGATCCTCATCCCTCTCCTCCAGCACCCCATCCCAAAAAATTGATTTTCTTTTTACCCACTTTCTTCACTGTCCAGCTCTCACATCCGTACATGGCGATGGGGAATACAAAGGATTAGGCAATTCTAACTTTAGTGCTCTGTTGTATATCTTTACTCTTTAGGATCTTGACTTGTTCTTTCATTGTCACTCTTCCCAGTCCTAGTCTTCATCTTATTTCTTGTACTACCCTTATACTAAATACTGATATTATGCAACTGATGATATCTCTGCCTATGGACCCACTTCTTGTCCCCTTGTGCAACAGGGAATACACAGGAGCTCTTTCTGCAATCTTGTCAGAACAGGGGTCCAGAATCCCAGACAATCAACCAGTCAGCTTTATGTAGAATAAACAGAACTTTATTGATGCTCCAGGATCAGCAAAACCACACCATTCAGCTTCTTAGCTGAGACTGACCAGTCCCTGCCCAGCACCCCTATATCTTCCAAAGTACCACACCTCCCTCTTTCTCACAAAAGCCCGCGAAAGATCTATTCCAGTTTTTTTCCATAGGTTTCGGTTCCACCTTATCTCCCCCCTTCACAATGCTTCCCACCAGAAACTCCTGCATTCCAAGCTCAGAGCCGAGCAGCCCCAAGGTCAACTGATAAATCCTCCTGGCACCGTTATGCACTCCTACTCTCTATCTAGCAACTAACTATGTACCATCATCCCCAACTACCTCTACTAACCCATATCTGGAAGAATACTACAAGGATTCTGACAGTCGGCCCCCCGAAAAGAAACCCCCCCCCTACATATGATAAACACAGTACATTAAAGGAAACAGCAAAGGCAACAAAATACTATTTAGGCTTGTCAGGATACAGACGATGAAACTTCATAACCAAAGCAGGGGCTTTAACATGTTTAGCTAACACCCATTCATCATGATCCGCTGAAAAGTGTTTCCAGCGAATCAGGTACTGCAACTTGTTTCTGTGCATTCTAGAGTCCAAGATCTTAGCGACTTCAAAATGCTGTTCCCCCTCAACCATCATGGGCAGGGGCGGTTCTTTGTCCTGTCTCCAACGTTCTGTGCTTCGGTCCGGTTTCAGCAAACTAAAATGAAATACAGGGTGTAAATGTCTATACGATTTAGGCAAGTCCAATTCCGCAGTCACCTCATTGACAAGTCTTTTCACCAGGAAAGGCCCTATGAATTTGGGTCCCAATTTCTTAGACGGGTGCCTAGATTTCAGGTTCTTCGTGGACAAAAACACCCGATCCCCAGGCTTGATGTCCCACCCCACCGATCTCTTACGGTCAGCATGTTTCTTATAGTCTGTTTTAGCCATCTCCAGAGCCTTGGCAACCTGGGACCAAGCCGCCTGAACCCTCTGAACCCATTGAGTCACAGTCACAGGGTCCGAAGGGTCAGCTGGCAAGGCCGGGAGGGTCCTGAGTTCATATCCATAGACAATCTCGAAAGGCGATTTGCCAGTGCTCCGATGCACTGAACTGTTGAACGCCACTTCAGCATGGGGCAATAAGTCATACCAATCATCCTGCAAATAATTAGTGTAACATCGGAGGTACTTCTCGAGAGCCTGGTTCGTTTTTTCGCACTGCCCGTCAGACTGGGGGTGCCAGGCGGTGCTCAGGGCCACTTCTACCCCCAATTTTCTTTGCAGCACCTTCCAAAAGGTTGAAGTGAAGGTGCTACCCCTGTCACTCACAATCTTGTCTGGCAACCCATGATACTTATAAATGTGGGCTATGAACAGGTCAGCAAGCTTGGTAGCACTAGGCATCCCCTTGCAAGCTACATAGTGCGCTTGCTTCGAAAAAAGGTCCACAACCACCCAAATAGTGTTTCTCCCCTTGCTCTCAGGCAGATCGGTGATAAAGTCCATGGCAATATGTTTCCACGGTCCCCCAGGGGTGGGCAGCGGCTGCAGAAGCCCCCTGGGCTTGCCGACGACTGGTTTGGCACGGGCACACACCGGACAGCTCTTCACATAGTCTTCCACCTCAGCTCTCACCCCCTCCCACCAGTAAGCTTTCCGAAGCTTGTGCCAAGTTTTTAAATATCCCCAATGACCCGC
Organism: Urosaurus nigricauda; assembly: GCA_034509955.1. Lineage (NCBI taxonomy): Eukaryota > Metazoa > Chordata > Lepidosauria > Squamata > Phrynosomatidae > Urosaurus > Urosaurus nigricauda. The sequence continues at coordinate 7,660,649 of JAOEGL010000005.1, read as the reverse complement.
TGCCTTCGAATCATGGCACAATTTAAGAACTTCAGGCCGTATCGATGCAGGAACATAAATTTGAGAGCCCTTAGCCCACAACCCTAATGAGTTCAAAACCAACCGATCTTTGTGCTTCTGAAGCCACTCATCCTTTTCGGCTTCCCCTTTTATCTTTTGCAGCAGCCCATCCAGTTGGGGCAAAGGGTCGACCGGTTTCTGCTTAGCCTGGCTACGAGTCACTACAGCTAGTCCCAACTGTTCAGGGGAGAAAATGGCTTGCAGAGGAATTTGCTCTTTCCCCATATGCTGGGGGAGCCTGGATAAGGCATCAGCTAAAATGTTTTGTCTTCCTGGGAGGAACTTTAGTTTGAATTTGTACTTGTAAAAGTCCTTAGCCCACCTCCTCTGTTTAGGAGTCAGCTTTCGGGGAGTTTGCAGGGCCTCTAAATTACGATGGTCCGTCCAAACTTCAAAAGGGTGAGGCGCCCCCTCTAAAAACTGTCTCCAACTGTCCAGAGCATGCTTAACTGCAAACGCTTCCTTTTCCCAAGTGGGCCACCCCAGCTCCCCCTTTTGGAATTTGCGAGACAAGTAGGCACAAGGCCTCAACAGCCCATTATTGTCCTTTTGTAGCAACACTGCCCCTACTGCGTGGTCGCTCGCGTCCACCTGAATGACGAACGGCTTGTCAGGGTCAGGGTGAAGCAAAATGGGTTCTGCACTAAACAAGAGCTTCAACTGCTCAAATGCTCTCTGGCATTGATCAGTCCAGTGAATCGGGGTAGAGGGTTTGGGCTGTTTCTTTTCTTTAACCTCCTTGCCCTTGCCCCCTCCCTCCTGGGTTTTGGTTTTCAAAAGATCCGTAATTGGCAGTGCTATTCTAGCAAAGTCCGGGATGAACTGCCTGTAGAAATTGGCAAAGCCCAGAAACTTTTGTACTTGTTTTCGGGTCTTAGGGGGGGCCCAGCTCAGAACAGTGTGCACTTTTTGTGGGTCCATTTCAATTCCCTGCGCCGACACCCGGTACCCTAAAAAATCCAATTTGTCCGTATGGAAATGGCATTTAGACAGTTTTACATATAGCTGGTTATCAAGCAGTCGTTGTAACACCTCTCGCACTAGTGGCACATGGCTCTCCAGGTCCTGAGAGTAAATTAGAACATCGTCCAAGTATACCAGCACCCCTTCAAACAGCAAGTCATGTAGTACTTCGTTTATGAGTCTCATGAAGACCCCGGGGGCTCCCGCTAGCCCAAAGGGGAGGACCAGATACTCATAGGCCCCTAGAGGGCAATTAAAGGCAGTCTTATGTTCATCCCCCTCTTTAATCCGTACCCTATAATAAGCGTCCCTTAAGTCTAGTTTGGTAAACACCTTGCCTGTGGCCAACCGACCTAGCATATCCTTCATTAAAGGCAGAGGGTACTTATTGGTGCTACAAATCCCATTTAGGTTTCGATAGTCCGTGACCAGCCGCAGCGTTCCATCTTTCTTTTCCCTAAAGAACACTGGTGCGGCAAAAGTGGAGGTGGAAGGTCTAATGAATCCTCTCGTCAAGTTCTTTTCAATAAACTCCTTAAGTGTGGATAACTCCCGGGGGGTCATGGGGTACAGTTTTGGCTTAGGCATGGGCGCACCGGGTTCTATCTCAATGGCACAGTCCGTCTCTCGGTGCGGTGGCAGCTGGTCACTCTCTTTAGATTCAAACACCTCCTTAAGATCTTCATAACAGTCCGGGTAGGAAGCCACTGCCTCCTCTGGGCTGCCACCCGGTTCCGCTGCACCTTCGACCCCTCCCCAGTTCACTGGCTCTAAGTGAGTGGCAGCCTCACCCGCCTGGGGCCGGGGCGTCAACACTGGCTGTTGCACTGGAGGGACTTTGATAGTGGGGTCCAACTGGTGACCCCGGCAGCCTGGGTCATCAAAAATTAATAGTCTCTGTCTCCACTTAGTGTGGGGGTTATGGTGATGTAGCCAATCGATCCCCAGCATGATGTGATAATGATACGTGGGTCCCACCACAAACTGAATCCTTTCCCAGTGATCTGCTATCCCCAGCCACACTGTGGTGGTCCGCTCCTTCAAAGCTTGCCCCCCCAACAAGCTGCCATCCATCTGGGAGAAAGGGATGGGGTCCGGCAGGTTTTGGGTTTTTATGCCCAGGCTTTTCACCACTTCTGGGTTGACTAAGCACCTAGTGCAACCTGAGTCCACTGCCGCTGTTAGGGTCATGGCTCTCTGCCCCCGTCCCACAACCAAAGTCACAGTCAAAGTGTAGAGGGGAATGCCCCCACTCACCATAGGTTTGCGGCCGTCCCCACTCCCAGCCTGCCTCTGGCCGCTTTTTAAGGCAGGCTCGGGGAGTTTAAAGCCGGCTCCTCTCCATCGGCACTGTCGTCGTCGGTCCAGACTTCCTCCTCGACCTCCGTCACCACCTGGAACCCACGGTCGCCGTAACTTTTCGCCGTTGCCTTCCCCTTCCCTTTCTTGGGAGCCTGCGCTGGAGGGGGCGCGGAGGGGGACGTTTTCTTCTCCGGGATACGATCCGGGCAGTTGGCGACCAGGTGGCCTTTGCGCCCGCAACCCAGGCACAGCCCCAGCCGGCGGCGTCGCTCTCTCTCCTCCCCGGCTGTCTGCCCAATCTTGCCTTTGCCTCTTTCCCCAACGACTTGGGTTTCTCTTCCCTTGGCCCCCTTATTCCTCCGCTGGTTTAGTATCCGGATCTCGTGCAGCACTGCCTCTGCCTCTCCAGCCAACCGGATCCACTCCATGGCCGTAGGGGGGTTGCCCAGGTTAAGTGCCCTGTTCACAATGTCGGGACGCAGTCCCTCCTTAAAATATTGGATCTTCATCCCCTCGGTGCAGTCTGGCACTTGGGCAATCAATCTCCGAAACTCCATAGCATACTCGGAGACGGATCTGGTGCCCTGGTCTAGGGTCTTCAGACTGGCCAGGGCAGTGTCAGCCCTGAACGGGTCTTCGAATCTGGCTCTCAGGGCTCTCATAAAGTCCGCCAGATTCCGCAGCTCGGCCGCTTGGCAATCGTACAGCTGCACAAGCCAGTTGGCTGCCTCCCCTTTGAGGTGCTTCGCCACACACTTCACCTTAGCCGCTTCTGAGGGAAAGGTGGGCCCCCATTCATCCATGTGGTCAGCCACCTGGGACAAAAAGTAGGGGAGGGTCTGGGGGTCCCCGTCAAACTTAACCCCCAACTTCCGGGCCTGTGGGTCTAACGGACGGTCTGGTGCCGGGCGAACTACCTGCTGGTCCTGTGGTGGGGCCTCGTCCTGGCCTAGGCCCGCTGGTGCCACCGCCGCGCCGTCAGTCTCTCGCCCCTCTCTCGTCCCGTCCGGGCGTCCCTTCTGTGTAGCCAGCAGTTCCCTCAGTAGGTCATGCAATTTGTCCACGTCGGCCCGAAGGTAGGCCATTTGCTCCCCCAGCTCTGCCTCCTCGCCCGGTTGTACTTTCAGGGGCTGCGTGAGACCCGTGTCCCAATCCGACCACCGAGTGGCCCTCCTCCGTTCTCGGGTCCGAATTGGAGCCACCGGTTGTCCAAACCACTGTCCTCCGCTCACCGGAGTCTGTAGCACTGGAGGTCTCGTGGTCTTCGGTAACGCACCTGCCCCCGCTGCCGAGGCCTTGGCCTCCTCCGCCGTCTGAGTTGTAAAAGGCTCCTCGGAAGTCTCCTGCTCCTGCATTGCTTCAAAGAAGAGTTGATGGTTTGGAGAGTCTCAGCTAACTGTCAGAACAGGGGTCCAGAATCCCAGACAATCAACCAGTCAGCTTTATGTAGAATAAACAGAACTTTATTGATGCTCCAGGATCAGCAAAACCACACCATTCAGCTTCTTAGCTGAGACTGACCAGTCCCCGCCCAGCACCCCTATATCTTCCAAAGTACCACACCTCCCTCTTTCTCACAAAAGCCCGCGAAAGATCTATTCCAGTTTTTTTCCATAGGTTTCGGTTCCACCTTATCTCCCCCCTTCACAATGCTTCCCACCAGAAACTCCTGCATTCCAAGCTCAGAGCCGAGCAGCCCCAAGGTCAACTGATAAATCCTCCTGGCACCGTTATGCACTCCTACTCTCTATCTAGCAACTAACTATGTACCATCATCCCCAACTACCTCTACTAACCCATATCTGGAAGAATACTACAAGGATTCTGACAAATCTCAGGGAATCCAGTGGGACAATGAAGGCACAAATGATTGTTATGCACCAACTGAAAATGTGCAAGTTCTTTTTTTCTTTTGAAACAGGTTTATTTGGTGCTTTACCAAAACTCACAGAAAACATACAAAAAGCACAATGTTATACAAAATATAAAAGCAAAGAAACATGAATTACAGAAAATGTACAATAATACCAAACAAATGTAAAGTCTTTGAGAGTTCACCACTTGATGTAATCTGACATTGTTTAATGCAGGGAAAATATTTGTAGTAAAGGGAGTGGTTCTCAAATTGTGGAGTGGGACCGGGGTGGGGGGCACAAGGGTTGCTCAAGGGGTGTGAGACTTGGAGGCCCTGATCCCTCTTTCTCCTCAGACTTTCTTACGTGTAAAAATTTACACACGTGTTAAATGTTGGATTTATTTAAATAAAACTGTTCAAATTACGTTATGTCCTTATAAAATGATAGAATATGTGTACATGAATGTGTGAATGAAAATATGCACACTAAATAAACAAAAAAAAATTTCATACCGTGTTTCCCCGAAAATACGACAGTGTCTTATATTAATTTTTGCTCCCAAAGATGCAGTAGGTCTTATTTTCAGGGAATGTCTTATTTTTTTCCATGAAGAAGAATTCATATATATTGTTGAACCAAAAAAAAAAAAAAACAAACCCTTTATTCTATACTATATATATATATATATATATATATCTGTATACAAAAAACTTTGCTAGGTCTTACTTTTGGGGGAGGCCTTATATTTAGCAATTCAGCAAAACCTCTACTAGGTCTTATTTTGGGGGGATATCTTATTTTTGGGGAAACAGGGCATATTACATCCAATGGGGAGGGGGACATGATGTCTGCATGTAAGTGTAAAGTTGGGGGGGGGGAGGATCCCAAGTGTAAAATGTTTGAGTACCACTGCAGTAAAGGTCTAGGAAAGATCTCCCCAGAGAGCGCTGTGTTTAAATTACAGTATTCAAAGGTCAGAAAGAGACACAGAATGAATTGTACAGCTACTGAATCAATAGAAAATTAACCTGCATGTAATTTCCATTGATTCAGTAGATTTAGGCTCTGGTTTAAAGAATTTATACACTATACAATAAAGACAGTTACAGTTTGCCCACAGCTTATTTACAAGCATTGTTGAAAGGATCAAGCTTTTCCTTTCCATAGAGTTGGGCAAGTTCTTTCTTCAGTTTTTCCAAGTTGTATTGCTTTACTTCATTCACACTGTTCTTTGCAATGGCGCCCCATCCGTTTCTGCGTTCCTTATCACGCAAGCAGCAGGCAGCGGACCAGATATGGCTGGGCTTATTGACCCGGCCGTCGCCTATATATTCATCCCCAGGCACAACTCCCGCAATGACATACAGCTCCTTGCAGACCTGGGCCTCTTTCTTGAGACTGTCTTCATAGCTGGCCCAGGCGTCTTCATTGAGTTTGCTAAACTGGGGCACAATGTTGGTCAAGGTGGAGGTGGCCGCTCTGCTGTCTTCATCCGGTTGATGGCAGACGGGGTTCAAGTGCCCCTTTTCAATGTTTAAGGCTTGAGAATAATCACTGAATGTGGCTTGGCTCTTTTCTATGCCGGTGGCAGCAATGTTGGTTTCACGCTCATCTTCCATGCCCTTTCCTGAATTGGGATCTACAAGCTGAAAAGCACAGAGAAAATGTCTGATCGGAGACCCTACAACTCAAACATTGGGTAGGTTTGTCTCCTGTACTTCCCAAGAGATTCATATACAGTGGGCCCTCCAAATTTACTGCGGTTAGGGGCAAAGGAACCCCATGAAAATGGAAAAACTGCAAATAGAAAACTATTTTTTTACACCTATCTAGAAATCTCTAGGCCATCCAGCACAACACTTTGGTCAACATCCAGCAGACATAGACCACAGAATTGTGCTGGAGGACCTACAAATTACTACAATATTTGTCTAGGAATCTCTTGTTTCTCCAGTGACACTCTATTGAAAAAGAAAATTTCCTACTTTGAGATTTTTTTAAATGACATAAAATAAGGCTATAAACCTCTTTCGTAATACAGTATATTTATAACACATTAATATTAACTCATAGTTCATAGTTCATTCTTAAAGTAGGATACAAAATAAAACTACCATAGATATTAATTTTAAAGTACATGGTTAAGATATGTGATAATGTTTGAGCAGAAAGGAGTAGAAATTATCAAGGTTAAAGAACCACAGATAGTCAAGTTGGAAGCCATCGTTTCCCTGTCTTTGTTATTCCCCCCCCCCCCCTTTTGCTTGTTCTTGGTAATAGTTAGTTTTAATTAGAGTTTTAATTAGATAGTTTGGTGTGATTTGTTATCCCTAGATGTTTGCTTTAGGTATATATAAAAATATTGCATTGGATTGTTTGTACTGTGTTGTTGTTTTGGACATTACAACTGTCATTGTTGTTTTTTGTTATAATAAAAATAGTTTCTAAACAAAGGGAAAAAAGATGAAAAGCAGTAAAGGATTGGCAAAACTGCTGTGGGTTTTAGTGCAGACTTTAAAGGAGCTCCCAGTCTTTGGCACACATATTTTTAAAATAGTTTTAGTATCTTAAATATCTCCAATAACATTCAGACTAAACTCTGGAGCATCGCACCCCATGGATGTGGGAAGTGTCATGAAATTAAGTGGGAACTACTCTTTCCCTACTCCCGATTCTTGTTTCATAAAATAAAAGAAGTTCTTTCTCTTTCAACTAGCCTTTGAGGTCTGATTGTTTAGACAAAATGGGCCTTGCACAATTTGCTGGATTCTCTATTTGTTATGCTTTTGTGGTTTATATTTTTAACTCGTATTTTTAAAAATAGTTTAATCACTGCTTCACTTTTGTATTTGGTGAACTTGTAACTATGTTGTAAGCCACTTTGATTCCTGGACTGGAAAAAGGATGTAATATGAACAAAAGGAACAACCACTTCTCCTGCATTCTCCCCCCAAAAGTACAGCATTGGACACCTTTGAAATCTGTTAACTGGCTTTCTGAGGAAGCAAAGCTGGGAAGAGGGCCAGGAAGGTGTACTAGTTTGAGTGCTGGATTTTGAGTGCATCTACACCCAAAGTAAAAATTATGCCGTTTGACACAACTATCGCGCATCCTATGGAATCCTGGGATTTGTAGTTTTACAATGTCTGTAGCCTTCTCTGCCAAAGAGTGCTGGTGCTTCACCAAATCCCAAGATTTATGTAGGCTAGAGCTTGGCAAAGTGGTATCCAACTGCATTATTTATACAGTGCAATGCACCCTTGGACTATGGAGAAAAGGGTTTGAATTTCAGCTCAACCATGGAAACCCACTGGATGACACTGGGCATGTCACTCTCTCTCAGCTTCTGAGGAAGGAAATAACAAACCTCCACTGAACAAATCTTGCCAAGAAAACCCCTGATAGGTTGCCCTTAATTGGCAATGACTTTGAGGTATGCAATAACAGAAAAATATAGGAACCTAATTTTTGCACCCGAACAAAATGTCTGAAAAGTTTTTTTTTAAATAAACTTTTGTTTCCAGGTGATTTTTCCAGGTGATCTGTGGACATTTTGGAAAGACTTATTTCATGCCATAAACTTGCTATTTTCTTTAAAGTGAGTCTTGGGTTGTTTACATGATAAAGGTCATCCTAGTCATTCAAACATTCTTCTGTTTGATGTCAGTTTTTATCTGTGCAACTTTTATCTAGGCAGGGTGTAGTTTTTGGGTTTAATTTGCATAGAGATGATTTCTTCTTCTTTTTCAAAGGCTCCCCTGCACCAGTCCACATTTGAAATTTTGCATGACATCTGCATTCAAGTGCAAGTGCTCAGCCACTCCAATATTTGCATATCTATAGCACAGTCAAAGTCCTAGCAGCATGGATCCTTATTTATCATTTACTAATCTAACAGATTGGTATTTTCAGATATAGCCTCACAAACCTGTCTTAAAGAAAAGAAAAAGAAAGGAGATCCAAAATCAGATTGGTATAAATGTACAAAAACAGGATAATCAGAACTGAGAAACAACTGCAGATGGACCTCATCCCCTTTCCCACCACCTTTCCCTTCTCCTTTTATGTTGTCTCTTTTAGACTGTAAGCCTGAGGGAAGGGAACCGTCTAAATATAAGATTGTATGTACAGCACTGTGTAAATTTACAGCACTATATAAATACAGGATAATAATAATTAATAATAATGGTGAGTGCCTGTTTTGTGATGGAAGATTTTAGAGTCAGTTCTGTTCCTCTCCAGTGGAAAAGAATGGAAGAAAAGATCTGGAAAAGTCTGGCTCTATTGCATGGAAAAGTCACTTTGCTAGATAGACTACAGCTCCACAGATCTTCCTGGTTGACCTTGGACAAGTCACACTCTCTCAGCCCTAGATGAAGGCAAGGGCAAACTCCCTCTGAAGAAACTTGTCAAGAAAATGCCATGATAGATTTGCCTTAGGGTTGCCATAAGTTGGAAATGGCTTGAAGGCACATACACACACTTACAAAGGTGGATGGAAGGATAGATAAATAAATAGATAGATAGATAGATAGATAGATATTCTGTCTAGGATGCTAGACAGAAGAAGAGAAGCAGATCAGGAGCCCTTTCTCACTAGAGAATTATAGTTCCCTGTTTCCACTTTAACTGCCATGTTTCCATCCAATGGGTCTGCAGTTCAGGGGTGTGTGCACGCGTAATTCTTGTCCAGAAAGCTCTAGGCCCTCAATAAACTATAAATCCCAGGATTCCATAGGATGTCACCATAGTAGCTAAAGTGGGATCAGAGTGCTATAATTCTGTAGTGTGAAAGTGCCCTGGACGTTTTAAAGGGTGGACAGGTGATCTCTCCTCTTACCTGGGGCTCGATCATCCAGCCATCGTACCTGTGGCCCTTGCCAGGCTTGCACTTATAAGCGGAGTATATGGGGATGCGTTTCTCTCTGTCATACATGGTGGCATAACGGTAGGCATTCTTGTAAAACTGGCAAATCCTGGCAGGGTTGGATGGTGTGAGGGATGCGTCGGGGGGAATTTTGTCCAAGAAGAACTCAAGGCAGTTGTTAAAATCCTGCACCACCTCTGCTTTGGCATGTATGAGACAACATGCTGCCATGAAGAATTTGACCAACATCCCCATTGTTAAGCTATTTGTACTGCAGACTGTTGTGTCTGAAAGACAAGCAATTATATAAATTATTCCAAAATTCCTGGTAGGGGAATACCTTTACAATGGGTCCTTGGTATCTGTTGGGGTTTGGTTCCAGGATGACCTGTGGATACCAAAGTACCATTAAAAACAATGGATAGTAAAATGGTTCCCCATATATAAAATGGCGAAATCAAGGTTTCTGTATATCTGTATATATTTTGAAGGGGAATATTTTCAAATCATGGATGCTTGAATCCATGGATAAAGAATCTGTGGATATAGAGGGCCAACTGTACTATGTTTCACGAAACAGAATCACAAAATCATATGGTCACAGAGTTGAAAAATCATCTAGTTCAGTAGTTGTCAAATGCTGATCCTTCAGATGTTTTAGACTTCAGCTCTCAGAATCTCTGACTGTTGGCCAAGCTGGCTGGAGCTTTTGGGAGCTGATGTCCAAAAATACCCAGAGGACCAAAGTCTGGCAAATACTCTTTCTAGTCTTAACACCTTGTTGGTGCAAAAACCCATGGTGAAACACATCCCTGACCTTCCAAGGCCATCCATGCCTAATAGTGTACCTGCTTGAGTACTAAATATCCAGGGATGCATTCACACTACATAATTGTAGGGCTACAATTCCACTTTAACTGCCATGACAACATCATAGGGGATTCTGGGGTTTGTAGTTTGGTGAGGTGCTGGAGCTTTTTGGCAGAGAATTATAAATACAGTACCCCTCTCTAACTTGCCCGAGAGCCAGATTTTGAACCGATTTTCAAATTCAATGAGAATAACATCCCAGCAAGAGCCAGTATAATGGCTTGAGTGTTGGACTACAAATCTGGAGACCAGGGTTCAGTACCCAGTTCAGCCATATAAACCCACTGGGTGACCCTGGGCAAGTCACATTCTCTCAGCCTCAAAAGATGGCAATAGCAAACCTTCTCTGAACAAATCTTGCCAAGAAAACCCCATGATAGAGTTGCCACAAGTCACAAACAACTTGAAAGGCACACAACCATTATTTTTTATTATTATTATTATTATTATTATTATTATTAGCTGTATTTATACAGTGCCGTAAATGTACACGGTGCTGTTCAAAACCCAATAAAATCAAGAAAATGTAAAAAGCCTGCCTGTGGCGTACAATCTAGAGGTTAAAACAAGAAGTTAACAACATGATAAGAAAACAAGTTAAAACAGCAGATATCAAAAACCACAACAACCTGCCTATCCCAGGATTCCATACAACAGAACCATAGCAGTTATAGTGGAATAATGGTGCTAAAATTATGTAGTGGGAATGGGCTTTGGAATTCTTCATATTAAATGGATATTAAAGAGCAAGTAGTTGGGAGTTTGGGCAGAGAAGGAAAATTTGGGTGAGCTTGAAGTCATGGAGTCAGTCCAATTAATGAATCTTCCCCAGATTTAACTAAGTATGAAACAGACAAAATTAAAGTGCCCTATAGCAGAATAATTGTAATCCATATTGAAACCTGGTTATATTTCAGAAGCAGTTTTGATATTGAATGGCTACATCATCAAAGAAGATGTCCAAGGCTGCAGAATTAATGCAGTTTGGCACTGCTTTAACTGCCATGGCTCCATCCTATCGAATCCTGGAATTTGTAGTTTGTTGTGGCATCAGAGTGCTCAGACAGAGAAAGTGAAATAGCTTACAAAACTAAAATCCCAGGATTCCATAGGATGGACACAAGTGGTGTCAAACTGCATTAATACCGCAGTGCATTTGCAGACCTTAAGATCCTATTCTTACTACTCAATCTTTCAGCCAGGTGAGATATACAATAGACCTTGAATTCTGGCTTAGAAGTTAAGAGTATCAAGCTTGGCATGGAGTTCCAGGAGAAGCATAGCTTTAAAATAACATTTTGTGGTGCAGGACTCACCTTAAGCGCTGGGAAGTTCAATTCAGAGGAGGAAGGGCCTGTGAAGAAACCACAAAACAAAGAAAACGCGAGGAAACGAGAAAGCAAACACAAATGTCCAGTTTGTTAGAGGTGTGGGATCCTATACTGGAGGTCTGATTAAGTAGCTTTTCTTGCTGGGATCTTATAAAGGAGTATTCAGCCGCTATTCACTCCCCCTGGCAGCAGAAGTGGCAGATATGGTGGAAAAACTTGTTGAGTTGGGTGGGAACGTTGCAGAAGAGTAAATGTGTAGTCAGAGGTCTTAATCTAAAACACCCATAGAAATCTGGCTTGCCCAGAATTTGCAATTCTATACCATGAGAACAGAAATCAACATTTAAATTTCTGCATAAGAAGGACTGGTGGAGAAGAAAGAAAGGAAAGGCATGGGAGAATTGATTGGGAAGTGATTTAGGGGTTGTTCAAACAATAATCTCAAGCATGCATTCCAGTTTTGTTCATACTATTTTTTTTATCAGCACTGCATCTGTGCACATCTCTGCATTTTCTGTTGCTTGCACATGTCTGCGTTGTGAATAAAGATGGTGTCAATGATTCAGATGTATTACAAAGCATGCTCGAGGCATGCTGGGTTTATCCTGGGTCTAATTCTCATTGGTTATTCGTACAGCCTACAATGCAAAATTTTAAGGAAAACTTGGGAAAAACTCAGAGATGTGAGTTTTTGATAGCCACCAACAACTTAATTGGATGCATTCAAAATGCATATGAACAACAAAGATTCAACCCACAGTCTATCAGGATTGTTTTCACATCTGAATATCCTCTTTTCTTCTATTAGACACTGGAAGCAGTTGCCACTGCCTTTTCAGTCTCTTCTTTATCCTCTCTCTCCCCCTCCTCCTCCTCTTCATCATCATCTTCTCCTCCCTTTCGTCATCTTTATTTATATTATGTTATCGATGTTGTGTACCTCCAAGTCATTTTTGACTTATGGCGACCCTAAGGCAAACCTAACATAGGGTTTTTCTTGGCAACTTTCTTCAGAGATGATTTCCCATTGCCTTCCTCTGAGGCTGAGACAGTGTGACTTGACCAAGGTCTCCCAGTGGGTTTTTCTGTTTGAACAGGGATTTGAACCCTGGTCTCCAGGGGCCAATGCTCATACTGCTAAACCAGGCTGGCCCTTATTTATATTATATTATAGAACAGATCAAGCCTGAACTCTCCCTAGAAGCCAAGATGACTAAATTGAGAATGTCATACTTTGGACATATCATGAGAAGATATAACTCACTAGAAAAGGCAATGATGCTTGGTAAGGTAGAGGGCAGCAGGAAAAAAGATGGATAGACTCAATAATAGAAGCTACAGCTGCCCTGAATCTGCAAGATTTGAGCAAAGGATAGCATGACCTGGAGGTCTCTCATTCTTGGGGTTGCCATAAATCAGAGTTGAGTTGATGGCAGTTAGCGGCAACAAATATTATATTTATATTATCATTAACTTTATTTATAAAGTTTATATATTATTATTAACTTTATTTCTATCATATAAAATGATTGCAGTGTCATTAAAAACACACAAAAAGTCAACATTAGAGTTAATTGTAGTTGGACTGCAACCCCCAGCAGACCTAGCCAGCTTAACCAATGGTGAAGAATGCTGGGAGTTGCATCTGGTGGGATGCACAGTTCCATGCTAGTTATATAGAGTGGTCAGGGAGGCAGAGATAAACTACAGAGAAGGCTATCCTTTCATTTAAGAATGCATAAGGATGGGAACAATGGCCGGATCTGCACTGCAGAAATAAGCTGTTTTGGCACCATTTTAACTGCCATGGCTCCATGGTATGAAATTCTGGGTTCTTTGTGGCACCTGCCTTTTCCCTAGATTGGGACTCAAAGTGGCTCACAACAATTTTAAAAAAATAGCTAAACATTGACAAAATATAAAAGTTAAAAAAATTAAACAATCAAGACGAAATTAAAGAAAGAGCTTTTCATTCCTTATTCAATTTACTGCTTGAGATTGTTTTGAACTTTTGCACAAACATTGTATAAACAACTGGGAACTTTTAACCTTGTAGGGTCCCATAGGAATGCTCTGGTCAAGACAAGAGGATCAAAAGGTAGGAATATTCATATCAATGCCAATGCCTGGATCTCGGAAAAAGAGATAAAGAGGCCAGACAATCCTACTGGAGGCATAGATAACATAGTTTTTGGTGTTGATTGGGGATTGCCCTTATGGAGACTGGGTTTCTTTACCTAAATCTCAACCTTCTTTCAAATCACTCCAGACATTGTGTTCGTCACTCCCTGCTAGTCAGTCATATTTGTCTATCACAATATCTGGAATACATGTTAAATCTCTCTTATTTGAAGTGCTTTGGCTTTCTGATTTTTTTGGATTTTGGAATACTCGTATTTGCATATATGTATAGAATACAACATCTTGGAGATGGGAACCCAAATTTCATATACACATAGCCTGAAGGTAATTTTATGCAATGTTTTCAATAATTTTAAAGATATAGATGTCTTAGTCTGAAGAATCAGTATGTAGGGGGATCTTGTAGCACTTTTGAGACTCAGACTCATGTCTACAAAAACTCATTCTGCCAACTTCTTTCTTTCAGTGAGTCTCAAAGATCTCTCTTCAATAATTTTGTGCATGAAATAAAGTTTGTGTACATTGAACCATCAGAAAGCTAAGGCGTCACTATCTCAGCCATCCATGAAAAACATTTTTATTTGTGGAACATTTTGGATTTCCAGATAATGAAGACTCAATGTGTAAGGGCTATATCCTGGTTATTGTATTTTGTTGGCTTGTGGTCCATTTCAAAGGTGCACATATGGACAGGAATGGGGTATAGATCTGTCGTTTCAGAATATTCTGGGGCATTCATGGTTCAACTGTATTCTAAAAAGAGATCTACTGGAAACAGTTAACCTACCCCCATCAGAGCTTGGAAAATTTTGGTAGTCCCCAGCAAAATAGACCCATTGGAATTCTTTGCTAAATAAGCAAGCCTATTCTAGTTGGGTCTAGCAATTGGATCTAGGTCCAGGACTATTTTCTAGCCATCATGGCCAGTGGGAAATTGGATCTTCTTGTGTTCTTATGCTACCAGTTGTTATGTCCTTCCTACACCTGAAAAAGTAATGCAAACACACAACTATGGTCTTAAATCCAGTTATTTAGACCTATCAAGAGCCCCAAGGTGTGCAGAGATTGCAGTCTGGGCCAACTTCCTTGGTCCACACACCCTAGTACCACCTTTCCTTTGTGCAACAGGGCATCAAAATCCCTCTTAGATCATCCAAATATTCAAACTGAAAATGGGACGCTGAAATGGAGCGAATCCAAACCTAAGCACTCCTTAAGATTCATGTGCCCTCACTGCCATGTTCACAGTGCATAAGGTTTTCCCCACCAGAATAATAATTTAAAAACCCATCAAAGTGAGCTGTGGTTTTGTGATAAAACAGCAGTGAGGGTATGCCACCCCCCCCCCCCCAAAGTTAGATTCATGGAATCACAGAGCTGGAGGTGGAGACCACAAAAGCCATGTGAATTGGCCCAAGAGAAATCAGAATTTTCTCAATTGCTAGAAACCTTGGGCCTAGTTTTCCATCTTAAGCTCACAGTCTAAAAGAAGCACAAGACAGTACTATTGTGGGGCTTTTAAAACAGGTTCGTTTTATCACCAGCAGATGCACTGATGGAAAATTAATATTCAGGCCTCAGGTATTTAGGCAAGAGTGACTTAGCTGCAAGGGTAGAGTAAAATGGTGTCAAGAAAATAGCTATTGTGCAGTGGCATAGTGGTTTGAGTGTTGGACTAGGATGCTGGAGACCAGGGTTCGAATCCCAGCTTGGCCCTGGAAGCCCACTGAGTGACCTTGGGCAAGTCACATGCTCTCAGCCTCAGTTGAAGGCAATGGCAAACCTCCTCTGAACAAATCTTGCCAAGAAAACCTATGATAGGGTCACCATACGTTGGAAACAACTTGAAGGCACACAACACACAACACTGGTGTTAAACCTTCTAAGGACTGCTTAAGCATTAACCACAAAGCTTTGCTAGAGGAAGACAGCAAGAGAAGAATCCTTAGATGCACTTTCTCCAACTTGCTTCACTGTCTGGCTCCATGCTTGTGTATGCAGAGATCTCATTGAACTCTGGTGCAGGTATAACTTTTTGAGTGTTAGACAAGAACACTGGGGCCAAATTGTATTGTCTAGGATTGTTCAACCCTATTCTTCAGCCAGTTATTTATGGGCTGTAATGTGCTTCTCTGAACTCAGCTTTATACCATGAAAAGGAGCAGAAAATCTGCACTAGATTTGGCTCAAATAACCTTGCACATTTGCTTATGAGATGGAGTATGCCTGATCCAGACTGTACTTTAGGATGCATCTGCACTACAGTTGTATCAGTTTGATCCCATTTTAATTGCCATGGCATCATCCTACCAAACACTGGGGTTTATAGTTAGGCTTGACAGGAGTAAAGCCACTGGATCGGTTAGATTTACATATGTGTTAACTCAC
The DNA here is from genome assembly GCA_034509955.1 of Urosaurus nigricauda. Classification (NCBI taxonomy): domain Eukaryota; kingdom Metazoa; phylum Chordata; class Lepidosauria; order Squamata; family Phrynosomatidae; genus Urosaurus; species Urosaurus nigricauda. The sequence goes on along the minus strand of JAOEGL010000005.1, from coordinate 7,644,870 downwards.
TACTCTATAATGTATTGAATGGGCCTACTCTAGCTGGAATTAACCAACAAGATTTCAGCCTTGGATTTGTAGGTTGGTGAGATCCACCACAGGATCTGCCATGAGTTAGAAAAGACTTGAAGGCACAAACAGAAACCATCCTCCCAGAAACATGCGTTGTGTGAACGGCAGACACCAGAGGGCACCAAATACTCAGGTTTTTAGCTGGGAGAGTGAGAGATCATAGCTCAGTGGCAAAGCACATTCTTCAGATGCAGGTTCTGCTCATCAACCCAAATTGCTCCAGGTGAATAAATAAATTGCCAGTAATAAAGCATCAGGCGGGAAAAACTCTGGTGCTTTTTCCATCCAGAGAAGAAAAGAAAGGCCTAGATCAATCTTCTAGACTCCCCTAATGGTCATGATGCAGGTTGTAGTTCTACACATCTGGGAGAAAAGATAGTTTGGAGAAGTCTTTGTAAAAAAAATTGACCTGATGCTAAGGTTTCTCGTTTTCCCACCCTGTGCTAGCCAACAAAATCCACTGTCTTTGGAGTGTAGTCATATCTTTCTTTGCACTACAATTCCCAGAAGTGGGATCTGGCCATGGTGGCTGGGAAGATCTGGGATTTCTAATCCAAAATATGAATTTTTTCAAGCTCTGGTCCCTTTGGCTGAGTTCCTATATTGTCTCAATGTAGTGCATTCAGTGGTGGAATTACACCAAACCAGCACAATGTAATCCTTATGTTGAATTCTATCTTAGTGTGATGTATGAGAAGCAGTGAATGTGCTTAACTCCTAATAGAGGGAAAGGAAGAGCGACAAGTCTTCTAATCTATGGCCCAAATCCATTTGACATTACACAGGCATACACATATAGTAACTTTTTTGGACAAAGTGGAAAGGATGTGTCCCACTGATGGTAGTGAGAGCAACTACCATCAGCTGTATATATCCTTTCTTCATTGTCCAAAAAAATGTCATCCTACATGTGCATGTCTGTGCAACATGAATTTTGACCTATGTAAGCTATTCTTCCTTTGCCACTATTATGAGCAGCCTCTTCCTTCACCACAGCTAATGCTCAAGAGAAATTAACTCTTTTAAAGTTATTGTCTATGCCATAGTATTTCTGATTTCTATGTATGGTTGGGAAAGCAGGGCAAGAAAAGAAAGCTAATAGCAAGAGAATCAACTCATTGGAGATACAGTGCTGGAGGAGAGTTCTTCGGATACTATGGACTGTCAAATAAACAAGTCAATGGGTCCAAGGGCAAATCAAGCCTGTTAGCATACCCTAAGCCCCTCTCAATGCTATATGGTATTTCATATTTTTATATTTCATATGTAGCATCAGGCATGTTTTTAAGAGGTCATGATAACTTTTGGAACATTAGGAAGTTTCACATGGGAAAGGCACGCTGGCCCAAAAATATGTGGAAGACTGAGATAGCACTAAATAAGAGTTATATGGGTTTGGTGATCCACTCCTTTCTTTTGCAAGCCTTCTGCATATCCTCTTGCAATAGGGACTGACTGAGTCCCATCGTAAAATGGTTCAAGATCATGTTTCCTTCCCACTTTGACCTGTGTCCCTATCCACCTCTTCCCTCCCTCCCTCCCTCCCATCCATGAATCCATTCATCCATGAGTTGTATCAAATCCAATCAATGTTTTGTCACTTTAAAGGTAAAGTCATTAGTCATTCCAGGATCCATCCATTTATTTATTTCTAGGATTTATATCCTGCCTTTCTCCCACAGTTGGATTCAAGGCGGATTACAATATATTAAAAAAGAGCTAAAACATTGGTTACAAAAATTAAAAAAATAATTAAATGCTACTAGCATTAAAACATAATTAAAAACAGGATAGTTAAAACTAGTAAAAATCACTCAACATTAAACGAGCATACCACATAACTCAAATAAATTCTACCCACCAAACGCCTGGCTAAATAAAAATGTCTTCAGTTGCTGGTGGAAAGAGAGCAGAGTCTGGGAGCAGGCGTTCTCCTGAGTCCTCACCAACTACACCTGCGAAGGTGGTGGGACTGAAAGAAAGCTCTCTCCTGCCAAACTTAGCGCTCAGGCTGGTTTGTATAGGGAGATACGGTGCTTCAGATAGTCTGGACGCAAGCCATTTCAGGCTTTAAAGGTCAATTCTATTGGAAGATCATCAGGCCTTTGTTACACTGCAGGATAGCACCAAGTACCTCTTGAGGTCCAACACAAGACAGACATATCCCCACTACACATGGTCACTTTGCTGCTACATACCAAAACTCTGTCCTGGAAACTGGAGCTCCACTCTCTGTACCACCCCCAGACCCTGTCTGACCACTCTCTGTCTTCTGTGGAATTCTCTTTAGGACTAAAAATTATCACC